>CM061131.1:100929603-102129603 GCA_030789695.1 Scilla litardierei
AGTAAATCACACTCCTCCAAAATCATCACTCTGTCTGCACGCGTCGAGTCGGCTCTGCTCAGTCGAGCAGATAGCTAACTCGGTCGCTGAAGAAGCTGCTCGAGCCGTGCAAGAGGCTGCTTCAACTTTGGAAGGTTGGCGCTGCTCGACCAGGCACATATGTGCTCGGTCCGAGCCATCCGCGTATCAGCCGCTTCTTCTCCATTTGTATCTGCTCGACCGAGCAGCTGCTCTGCTCGGTCTAGTCGCCTGGGAAACTCTTTCTGGAGATTCTGAAGCTCCTCCTCTCCTCTCGTTCTATCCTCCACTCCTCCCATGGCTCTCAAAACTCGGCGAACTCCTGTAGAGGTTCGCGAACGAGCTCACAGGTGCGTCAGATGTGTCCATACCCAAATCGGGTCCCAAATCGCTCCAAAATCCCTGAAAATTCATAAAACACTACGAAACTCAAATATAACATTAGAAATGCGATATCTAGGAAAATACGGGATTTGAATGCGAAAATGGCATGGAATTCGATGTCATGATGCTATGAAAAGGATATAAAATATGGACACATCAAAATCCCCCAAGCTTACCTCTTACTCGTCCTCGAGGAAGACGAATACTAGGTACGCCGGGAGAAAAGCAAAAGAAATAAAAAATAAAAATAAGGATAAAAGAGAATGGAAATGGATGGAGGGTGATAAGGTTGTTCGGTCAGATCTCAGGCCTAAGCAGTATATCACGAAGCTCCGAATAGTAAAAATACATGCTAATGGAAATTTCAAGTTTTGCAGATCATATGCCTAGCATGCAATACAGACAAAATATAGGGATCTACTGAAATAATGCCATTTATTCATATCAATCTCATGCAGTCCATAGAGTCTAGTATGAAAGGAGTTGGCAATGCATTTTTCAATCACAGATACACATGGAGCATATAGAAATCACACAACATGCAGTAGAGAATGGAAAGAGTCATGATATTCAATTGTTCATTTTGAGTCATGAAAAATCGCCAAAAACTAAAGTGTTTCGTAAAGTTTAAGTATTATCAAATCTTCCCGTTATTAACTGTCTCCACTCTAATGTCATACTCACTCATGTGATCAGTTGGTTCACCCCCCAAGCATAGCTTGAGGCATCGCATCTAGGGATAGGATATGGAGTTTTTTGTCTTTTTCCCAGTATATGTGATAGCTTCTAATGAAATTATAGAAATGATTTTATTCCTTTATTTTCTTTCTTTTTCTTTTCTTTTTCACATATGTATATATATACATTTTTTTCTTTTCTCTCTTTTTTTCTTTTTTTATTTCATTTAGAAGCTATTTTTTCATTTGGGATTTTTTTGGGAAGTGAGATGCAGTAAGGGTAGCTGTAGGGGTGAAACCCACTGATATGTAGAGAACTATAGAGATATGTGGAGAAGGAGAATAATGGATCTCTCGGTTCACTCATAAGAGGTGCACAACGGTTTAATAAGATAATACTCTAACTAAACTCATAACTAGCATGTATATTTTCATTCATCTAGATGAACACTGAAAAAGCATGCAGTAATAGGCACAATGACATAAAGCATGCAAACAGACGTGAATAAGATATATAGCAGATGCTCCAACTATTCTAGTGATGCGTGAACCTAGGTGCATTACCCAACATAGTGCATACTTGATACTAATTCATGCATTTGATTTTCAATTCGTTTCAGGCATTAAATCAGATAGATCGGCAAAAGAATATGCACGCATATAGAAAGTAAAACTGAAAATACCCTAATAGCATGTCATCAGATAGCAAGCATCATGAATAACTACTAAGGGCTACGAGAAGTATTGTAACGGCCGCTTTCCGATCGTACTTTGTTCGTGCACGTGCTTTTGACCGTGCACGTGTTTATTTTAGACTTTGGTTGTTTGTGAACACTTTAGTGTGATATGTCGTAGTGAACGTCTCTGAGAGTATTAAATTGTGGCACTAATTTGGAACGACATTTCTCGGGTCGTTTTCCCACTATTTGATCTTATTCGAAGAGATGTTGTGATTCTCACTTTTGACGTAGGACGTTTCTATTTATAGTTTCGTCGTTCGACGTCGAAATTGAGATCCTTCTTCTTAGTTACCTTCCTCTCGTCGTCACGATCACCCGATATTTATTTTATAATTTTTGGAGTTTAATTGACCTATTTTATATTTTTAGCAAGGTTTATAATATTTTTTAATAACTAGGTTTTAAAGTATTTTCGGCCAAATAAAATTTTATTAAGTTTAAAATGTTTCAAACGAATTTTGAGCCAAATCCTACCCCATATCTTGGCCGCACCCAATCCGTGCGTGAGTAGGAGAGAGATATTTGAATTTTAAAATATTTTAAATCCTAATCCTATTAGATTTAGCCCTAGACCAAGTCAACCCCTCTACACTATATAAACAACACGTAGGAAGACCTATTTTCGCAAGAAAATAACCCTAGCCGCTCTCAAAACCCAAATTCACGCTTACGACGATTCGTCGCAACCCCGTTCAGCCGTCGCATGTGTCCGACCGAGGGAAATCGCCCCGTTCCCCCGCACCGACCGAGAGGCCGCCCCGCATCTCCGCATCTGCACCGCCGCTCCGCAAACCCCCGCACCGACCGAGAGGATCTGTCGGTCGGACCGAGAGATCTCGCCCGCACCGACCCCACTCCGCACCGCGCCATCGCCCCGCTTCGTCGCCCTGCTTCGCCCCGTGTCTGACCGAGGCGCCCGCCCGCTCACGCCCGCATCCCCGCTCCGTTGCAACGTTGCAACGTCCCGCCCAAGCGCCCGACCGGCCCGCTCTACCGCACCGACCGAAGAATTTCTCCGCACCCGCCGCTGCGACCGACCCCGCTGCGCTGCACAGCCCGCCCACCGTGTCTGACCGAGCCAAACCCCCGAAACGGCTGTGTCTGACCGAGAGGCAATCGTCGCAACCCCACATCCATCACACCGCTTGCCACCGTGGGCCCCCCAAGTTCTCCAGAGGTATTGTGGGTCCCCTATTGGTCCCTAGGACTACTGTGGGCCCCACCTAGGTGTCTCCACTTCGCAGATTGCACGTTTACGACGTTACGATAAGTCGTAGCCCGTCGTCGCAGGTGCAAGCTTTGGAATCTTGGTTCGTTGCTCTAGTTGCTGATCTGATTATTCGAGCGAGGAACTTATTCTGGAATCTGGACTAGGAGCGCGTTCTTTTATTTCAACCCCTGGCGTCGCTACCCGATGCCAGTGTAGCTTCGCGTCGTGTTGAGGTAACGATCGACACCCCTAGGACCCCCAACCTATTGCATGATAATCAAGACTAAAATCAATGTTTTAAAGTATTTTAAATGTTTTAGAATTCACTAATCAAGATTAATAAAACGGATGTAGGCCGGTGGACTTGTGCACGTAGGATATTTGTGACTTTGGACTCGTTGGACGGTGTTACTCAGACGTTATACTTGCAGGCAAGTGAAACTTGCCCGTTGCTTGTTTAGGCCATGTTTTAGGCCACTTCCTTGTTTTTAGCGTAAAAGAGACTAGACAGTGAAATGATAGCTGTCTAGACGCAACTTTAAGATCTAGCTTGACAACAAAGCTAGATCAGTCACCCTGCCATGTCATTCATGCATTGTTAACTGCCATGTTTAAATTCCTTACCTGTACGCTTTACTACTTGCCATGTCATGCATTGAATGTTGCATTCGTAGCACACGCTACATTCTTGTACTTGCTTGTCCAGGCTAGGTGCACCCCTATGCCAAAAACACTTCCTGGCTCGTGATCCAGAAGCGAGCATTCACGTTCGGGGGTAAGGCCCTGGCTCGTTTACACGTGGGAGGGGTAAGAGTTAAGCGGCCATTCAGCTGGGAGTCTGCCCGATCAGCAACTGCAGTTGTAAGGCGTAAACTCTGGGTTTGGGGCAGAGTTAAGCGGCCACTCAGTGTGAAAGTAAGCCATTTCAGCTGTAAGGCGTAAACTCTGCACATGACATGAAAACGTGACTAGAGAAATCCTTGTAAATGTTAAATAATTTTGCCACACTTGCCATGCTAGTTTACTTGTTGTTTCCCTTACCTGCTGCACTCATGCTTTAACTGCCATGTCATTACATCATGCTAGAACTGCTAGGTTGTCTTGCTTTACTTTAAGTTTCCTTGCACAAGTCTCTTGTAGACTTGCTGACATGTGCCCCTTGCTCTTTTGGGTGTCACATGTTAGACCCTGAGCCAGAGACCGTTGCTGAGTACGTGATGTTTTGCTGACGCTGAGCCTGAGCCCAAGTCTGTCCAGGAGGAGTTTTACGGACACCGGTGACCATTCTTAGTGACCACGCTGAGTTCTCTTTTTGTTTTAGGATCTCTGTTAGTTGACGGTGCGTGGCACCTTTGTTTTGTATGTTGTACTTTTGTTGGCCATGTTTGGGCCTTAGACTTCTTTTCTTCTAGCCTGGAGGCTTTTCTGTGATTTTGGAATTTATTGTTATGGATATTCTGAGATTTCTCTTTTGTTTCATTTCCTTATTATTATCTTTGTTTCGTTTCGCATTGCAAGGACCTGCAGTTTAAAGATGATTGACGCTTATCGGACTTGCAGCTTTGTAGCTTCAAGTCTGAGCGGGCCTTCTCACGTCTCGCCTCCACACTTTTGGGAAGCAGGGCGTGACAGGTTTTGTTGGTGGCCCATGCAGGTCAGTCTTGCAACTACGAATTATCTGAACAACGATAATAACTATTGAATGTCCATTAAATGAATTGCAACATCCGAGTCATAAGCCTAGTCTAGTCATTTTCCTATGTCACTAGGTGGTAAGAAGACCTAGTTTGACGTCTGTGCTTGCTAGTTAGAGGCCCCCTGATTGTTAGTTAGGCTCCGTGCTAGGAATTGATTTCATCGTCGTAGGAGTTACCTTAGTGGTTCTTGTCTAACTCTGACCATAGTAGACTTCTAGAATTCCTTTAGTCGTTCGCCTGGGTTCATTGATTTCAGACCAAGCTGAACGCATTTCATTATCGTCTAGCCCCTTAGAAAGTCTTAGCGCTTAGTTTCTTAATCTTTGGTTGGTCGACTGTAGGAGTTTCCCCGTAGGTTCATATCCTAGGTTTATGTATGTATGATCATCCGACCATTTTCCTTGCCTCGATTCACGAGATCGCCCCATGACGATCGTCGTCAATTTTCGAATCTCTCCGTTACAAATCTTGAATCTTCTGAAAGTATTTTTCGATTTCCTTTTTCCTAAAGTTTAAATTTGTTCAAAATTTTAATATATATACTTATACTTCGTGCTCTTTCGTTGACCTAAAATTTTTAAAACTTTGTCGAAATTTGGAATACTAGCTTATGATATTTTTCCAGCCTATACTTTTCGTACTTATGTAAATACCTTGTCCCCTCATATACTAATGTTATTCTGAGCCGTACTTTTATTTTGCCCAATTCGACTTATAATTTTCTTTTCTTATTTATGCCATTTCGAATGACACATCGCGCTTACTTTTAATATACTTTTCAAGTCACATGGAACTTCAGCTTTCAGCAAGTCGATTTTATGCTCATCGTTTTCTCTATTTCAGATTTTTTTGTAAAATTACTATTTCATAACCACTTCCTGATTTAGACCCTCCATGATTTGGTTTTAAAGCTTTACTATCAATTTGGATAATTCTACTACTAAGTTATTATTATTATCTTTCCGCGCACCATACATACTTTTAGAATAATTTCTAAACTAAATTGAATTTCAATTATTTTTATATCCGTACTAGGCTCGTTGTGCTTGTATGTTAAGAGCTTTGTGTGAACCAGTTTTATTTTTGGCGCATCCTGGTTCCTCTAAAAGAAGTTTCAATATTGATTATTTTAAATTTTTCCATGGCTTAAAGACTTTGAAAGCATTTAACATGAGCTTAAATTCTTCCGTTCATTTAATTTCATTCCTTGAATTTCCAAAATCTTTGCCAAAATTATATTAAATTACTGCCGTATAATACTTTCTAAAACTATGTCCTTAATGTTCGTGTGAGTGATTTACTTCCTTTTCATAATGATTTTTGATAAGCCAATAAATCATTTTCTCTTATTATGAATATTCGACTCAAACTTATTTCGAACAACTTGTTTTATCGATCTCCAAATATTTTATACAGACAGGGATTCCAACTTTTGAAGTACAACAATTTTCAAATTTCACGTATTTTAGTTTATGTTATTTACACTATTTCCTTCCTCTATCCTATATAAGTATCACTACATCTCCCTCTCCTCTACCTAAGCATTCACAAGTGAATCGCTGTTCCACCTAACCAGGCTGTCTCTTTGTATTCGTCCTATATGAACTCGTGCTTATCGATCCTTCCCTCGTCACGCTTTCGACCAAGGTCTCCCTCCATTGCTTAGGCTTTAGTGCTCTTCAATGACTGTGTCAACCCTAATTTGTTAAGTAGGCCCTTGGACCCTTGTGATGTTGTCGTGGTGCATGTACCTAAGTTGAGTATGTGGGCTTGAATGATTGTACTCCCATATAGTATATTAATGTTTGCCTATTGCGTGATATATACATACTCAGAGTATTCGTGACTTTATGAAGCTGTTTGTATGTTAGTGCTTATAGATATGTGTGATGATAGCTATACCACTCTAGGGGCGTCTGTGTATACATGAATCAGTGTTGGTATATCTAATGAGGAGTATGTAGTTGGAGATACTTATAATGGTTGAAATAATATGTTGATGGGTGTAATAATAATAAGTGTACGTATAGTTCAGTGAGTAGATCTATTATATGACCTATGTGTTACTACGTGTGAGTATGTGCTCGTACGTAGATACGTATTGTGCTTAGACGTAAGTAGTTATGTATTTACTGCATGAGTAAATAGGTGATATACATATGGTAGTAGGATTATAATTTTGATTGGTATTGCTTGCTTTCACGGGATGTTGTATGCGTGTATACCGTGAGGTATACACGACTATTGCACATCTTAGCTATGTATGTGCAGATGTGTTGGTATACTAATTATAGGTAGTAGGATATGGTGTGAATATATGTTCTACATGTGTGTGACCATACGGTGAATGCATGTATTAGGGAAGGTATTATAATATACGTAGGATGATGTCTGTATTATTATTATGGTATATAAAGTGGTTGAACTATGTGAGTGTTACCTGACTAAATATTAGGTGTGATTGACATATGGTATGTATATGGTTATATTGGTAGATGTGTATACATTGGAGTGGTATTGGTATAGGTATAAATACCGTGTTACGTATATGGAGTATTCTGATGTGTGTTTCGAGTCTCACTCAAGCTTGAGTGGGTATACTCTAAGTATATTGTTATGTATGTTTGTAGTTTGCATACAACGATGTTTGATGTATGTATAGTGATAGGAGTGTTTGTGCCTGGTTATGTTACGCACATGATTGTGGGTCGCTATACTAGTATATAGTTATAGGGTTGGTCTTGTGGTATAGTTATTTACTAAGGATTTGCATGTGTGAACGTATGTGTGCTAGCTACACTAGGTGTGTAGATGTGCTGGATATATATAGGTATGATTGGTATATATGAATGAAATGTTAGCGTGTATGGGTGTGCACCATGCACGGGTAAGTATATGTTTAGTTATAGGTATTGGTGACCATGGTATATGTGGCGTGTCGTAAATCCAGTTATAGGACCGTATGTGATGTGAATATATGGTGAAATATTTGCATGCTTTGAATGGGTATGTAATGTGAAATTATAGTAGTGGTGAATGTGTATTAGATATAGTAAAACTTGATTTAATAATGGTATGAAGTGACTACATGTGTTGAAGTGTTTGGTATCGGATGAATATTAGGGAGTAGAATACCCATGTTTGTTTGTGCATAGGTAGTTATCAATACGTAGAGCAACGATTGTATTTGCTAGTGTGAAATTATACTTATATGAGTATCTGAACTATTGTTCGGTGCTAGTAGTTATGTAAGGATATAAGTGTATAATGTACGTGAATACATACGTGTTGGTAGTGTTAATGTTTGACTACCTAGTGCATATATAAGCACTTGTAATAGCTATACATGGGCTAAATTATAATGTGACATGATTGGGGTAGTTACTAGAGCGACTAGATATGTTAGAAAGTCCGAGGACGGACTTTATTCTAAGGTGGGGATGATTTAACGGCCGCTTTTCGATCGTACTTTGTTCGTGCACGTGCTTTTGACCGTGCACGTGTTTATTTTAGACTTTGGTTGTTTGTGAACACTTTAGTGTGATATGTCGTAGTGAACGTCTCTGAGAGTATTAAATTGTGGCACTAATTTGGAACGACATTTCTTGGGTCGTTTTCCCACGATTTGATCTTATTCGAAGAGACGTTGTGATTCTCACTTTTGACGTAGGACGTTTCTATTTTTAGTTTCGTCGTTTGAGATCCGTCTTCTTAGTTACCTTCCTCTCGTCGTCACCATCACCCGATATTTATTTTATAATATTTGGAGTTTAATTGACCTATTTTATATTTTTAGCAAGGTTTATAATATTTTTTAATAACTAGGTTTTAAATTATTTTCGGCCAAATAAAATTTTATTAAGTTTAAAATGTTTCAAACGAATTTTGAGCAAAATCTTAGCCATATCTTGGCCGCACCCAATCCATGCGTGAGTAGGAGAGATATATTTGAATTTAAAAATATTTTAAATCCTAATCCTATTAGATTTAGCCCTAGACCAAGTCAACCCCTCTACACTATATAAACAACCCCTAGGAAGACCTATTTTCACATGAAAATAACCCTAGCCGCTCCCAAAACCCAAATTCACGCTTGTGACCATTCGTCGCAACCCCGTTCAGCCGTCGCACGTGTCCGACCGAGGGAAATCGCCACATTCCCCCGCACCGACCGAGAGGCCGCCCCGCATCTCCGCAACTGCACCGCCGCTCCGTAAACCCCCGCACTGACCGCGAGGATCTCTCGGTCAGATCTCGCTCCGCAAAACCCCGCACAGACCGAGCGATCTCGCCCGCACCGACCCCGCTCCGCACCGTGCCATCGCCCCGCTCCGTCGCCCCGCTTCGCCCCGTGTCTGACCGAGGCCCCCGCCCGCTCACGCCCGCATCCCCGCTCCGTTGCAACGTTGCAACGTTGCAACGTCCCGCCCAAGCGCCCGACCGGCCCGCTCTACCGCACCGACCGAAGAATTTCTCCGCACCCGCCGCTGCGACCGACCCCGCTGTGTTGCACAGCCCGCCCACCGTGTCTGACCGAGCCAAACCCCCGCACCGGCTGTGTCTGACCGAGAGGCAATCGTCGCAACCCCACATCCGTCACACCGCTTGCCACCGTGGGCCCCCCAAGTTCTCCAGAGGTATTGTGGGTCCCCTATTGGTCCCTAGGACTACTGTGGGCCCCAGCTAGGTGTCTCCACTTCGCAGATTGCACGTTTATGACGTTACGATAAGTCGTAGCCCGTCGTCGCACGTGCAAGCTTTGGAATCTTGGTTCGTTGCTCTAGTTGCTGATCTGATTATTCGAGCGAGGAACTTATTCTGGAATCTGGACTAGGAGCACGTTCTTTTATTCCAACCCCTAGCGTCGCTACCCGATGCCAGTGTAGCTTTCGCGTCGTGTTGAGGTAACGATCGGCACCCCTAGGACCCCCAACCTATTGCATATTAATCAAGACTAAAATCAATGTTTTAAAGTATTTTAAATGTTTTAGAATTCACTAATCAAGATTAATAAAACGGATGTAGGCCAGTGGACTTGTGCACGTAGGATATTTGTGACTTTGGACTCGTTGGACGGTGTTACTCAGACGTTATACTTGCAGGCAAGTGAAACTTGCCCGTTGCTTATTTAGGCCATGTTTTAGGCCACTTCCTTGTTTTTAGCGTAAAAGAGACTAGACAGTGAAATGATAGCTGTCTAGACGCAACTTTAAGATCTAGCTTGACAACAAAGCTAGATCAGTCACCCTGCCATGTCATTCATGCATTGTTAACTGCCATGTTTAAATTCCTTACCTGTACGCTTTACTACTTGCCATGTCATGCATTGAATGTTGCATTCGTAGCACACGCTACATTCTTGTACTTGCTTGTCCAGGCTAGGTGCACCCCTATGCCAAAAACACTTCCTGGCTCGTGATCCAGAAGCGAGCATTCACGTTCGGGGGTAAGTCCCTGGCTCGTTTACACGTGGGAGGGGTAAGAGTTAAGCGGCCATTCAGCGGGGAGTCTACCCGATCAGCAACTGCAGTTGTAAGGCGTAAACTCTGGGTTTGGGGCGGAGTTAAGCGGCCACTCAGTGTGAAAGTAAGCCATTTCAGCTGTAAGGCGTAAACTCTGCACATGACATGAAAACGTGACTAGAGAAATCCTTGTAAATGTTAAATAGTTTTGCCACACTTGCCATGCCATGCTAGTTTACTTGTTGTTTCCCTTACTTGCTGCACTCATGCTTTAACTGCCATGTCATTACATCATGCTAGAACTGCTAGGTTGTCTTGCTTTACTTTCAGTTTCCTTGCACAAGTCTCTTGTAGACTTGCTGACATGTTCCCATTGCTCTTTTGGGTGTCACATGTTAGACCCTGAGCCAGAGACCGTTGCTGAGTATGTGATGTTTTGCTGACGTTGAGCCTGAGCCTAAGTCTATCCAGGAGGAGTTTTGCAGACACCGGTGACCATTCTTAGTGACCACACTAAGTTCTCTTTTTGTTTTAGGATCTCTGTTAGTTGACGGTGCGTGGCACCTTTGTTTTGTACGTTGTACTTTTGTTGGCCATGTTTGGGCCTTAGACTTCTTTTCTTCTAGCCTGGTGGCTTTTCTGCGATGTTGGAATTTATTGTTATGGATATTCTGAGATTTCTCTTTTGTCTCATTTCCTTATTATTATCTTTGTTTCGTTTCGCGTTGCAAGGACATGCAGTGTAAAGTTGATTGACGCTTATCGGACTTGCAGCTTTGTAGCTTCAAGTCTGAGCGGGCCTTCTCACGTCTCGCCTCCACACTTTTGGGAAGCGGGGCGTGACAAGTATCATCATGCAGAACATCCTTAGCATAAAAAGAGAAAAAGGAGCGGAGAAAATAGGAAAATGAAAAGAGGGATGCATGCATGGCAAAAAACAGAAAACATGATGCGGAATGATTAAAAAAGATAAAGTAGTGAAAAAGGGGTGGAAAAATAAACTAAAAAGCTGAAAAGGGAGGAAAATGTAAAAGAAAAATGAAAAATAAAGCGGTAGCGCTCATCCCCCAAGCTAAACCCAGCAGTGTCCTCACTGCTGAGAAAATGCTGGTAGGCAGGAGATAATGCTAAATAGGGTGGGTGGGTTGGGGAATTTAAAATTAAAACTGTGCAAAAAGAAGTAAAAACATGACATGATGCAATGATGAAGGAAAATGATGCATGTATGGGTCCTCCCCCAAGCTATCTAAGATGAAGGCCCCGAACAGACAGATGGGCACAATAAAATATGAGGGAGGCAAAGACGGGTAGGGACAACATCAAGCAAGGGCACCACCCTTTGGGGGTGGTGATGGATCCCTCTGGTGTGGAACAGGAGATGTGGGAGGATCTGGCTGGAACTCAGTAGGTGAGTCAGTTTTCCAATGCCTAACTAGGTTACGGAGGCGCGGGAGGTCTTGTTCAACGGACTGTCCAGTAATGTCGCCTCCTTGACCTATGCGTATGAGCATAGCTATGAACTGATCTTCCTGGTCAGCGTCACGGAAGGTGACGTCATACAATGCATCGCCGATCTAAAGAGGCTCAGGGGGGAGTGGGGCGGTGGGTGGCAGAGGGGAAGTGGTGGATGATTCACCAACAGTGTTGGTTTGAGTGGGTGAGCGTGTACGACGGGTACGCCGAGTAGGCCTACAGTTTGTTGTGCCAGTATTGGTGGGTCTAGCACGACGTGGATGCATTTTGCTGGCGTGGTAAAAGCGTGCTGTGGTGCGTAAAGTGTATAGGGGGAAGAAAGTACCGACAAGAATAAGATGGCATTGTGATCGGTCACGTGACTGCTGCTGATTAGTAGTGTCCCCCAAGCTGCTCCTAGAAACGCCCTTTTATGTAGGCGCAGCATACCTGAAATGATTGAAAGTTATGTCAGGCGAGGAAGATTAATGCGAAGAGATCTATTGGGTGTTATCCGTGCTCTGTTGAGGCTTAACAGGGGTCAAGGGCGGCGGCTGGGAAAGGCGACAGTGATGGGGGCGGTGAAACTGAGTAGCAGGGATAGAGGTTTGTTAGAGAGAGAGAGAGAGATTAACCGGATTTGGGGGGCGACGGTGGCCGGGAGTAGTGCTGGAAGAGGGGCGGTGTCTATGAGTTGCTAATCAGGTCGAGCGGAAGGGGTAGCTCAGGGGTGATTAGGGTAGGGCGTTCAAGGGAAAGAGTTAATGGGTGGGCATGGGCTTAATAAACAGCTCGAAACCGACTAAAAAAGAATAATCCGAAATCAACTACGGCCGACTCGGACCGAGCAATATGATTGCTCAGTCGAGCAAGCTGCAAGATAGATTGAGCTATAAAACAAGTACTCCCTTCAACTTGCTCGGTCGAGCAGGAAACCGCTCGGACCGAGCTGATGCTGCTTAGTCTGTGTTGACAGAACATCATTTTCTCCAAGTTTTGATGAGCCTGTTCTACTCGACCGAGCAGTCGGATGCTCGATCGGGTCGATGTCTGCTCGGACCGAGCTAATGCGGCTCGGGCCGTATAGACAGAGTGATGATTCTCTTTTTTGGGTGACCCTGCGCTGCTCGACCGAGCAGTCGAATGCTCGGTCGAGTCGATATCTACTCGGACCGAGCTGAGGCTGCTCGGGTCGTGAAAGCAGAGTGATGATTTGTCCCTCTTTTTCATGTCTGCCCTGCTCGACCAAGCAGTGTGGCTGCTCGGTCGAGTCTCCTGCATCCCCTTTTAGCTCCATTTCTTTGGTTTTCTCTTCAAATATGATGGTCTTCTTCATCTCTCTTCCGTTTAAAACGTCGATTTACGTGCCCCTTCGTGTTCGACCTGTGAAGAGGAGGAACCCATCAAATTTTTTTTTGTGTTTTAAAGAGGAATGAATATCCCTTTTATTCGGTTTTCTTAGATAGATAGAGTAAAAGAAATAAAAAGTTGAAAAAAAAGAAAGATCTAAGGTATAAGAGATTTGGTTTCCTCCCAATAAGCGCTCGTTTTGAGTCATGAGCTCAACTCCCTCAAGTTTTTCAATAGTTGGCTGGGGATCCCTCTAGGAAGTATGTCTCATTTTGCCCTATTGGTCTCCTGCTCTGTAAGTTTTAATCCTCTGGTCGTTTACTTTGAAATTTCCGTTTTTTCCTTCGAGCTCAACGGCACCTCCGGAAATAAACTTATTATCTTGTAAGGGCCGGACCACCTTGACTTTAATTTCCCGGGGAAGAGACGTAATCTTGAATTGTAGAGGAGTATCCGGTCACCAACATCATGGCGAACCACTGTGATGTTCCTATCATGATAAGCCTTGGTTCTCTCCTTATATATCTTAGCATTCTTGTAACGGCCTGTTTCTATCGTGCCTTCTTCGTGCATGTGCTTTTGATCGTGCACGTGTTTATTTTAGACCTTATTTATTTTTGAATGTTTTTGTGTGATATGTCGTCGTGATCGTCTCTGAAAGTATTAGATTGTGGATCAACTTGGGAACGACATATCTCGAGTCGTTCTTCCGCGATACTAACTTATTTGATGTAACGTCGCGACTTTCTGTTTTGACGCGAGACGTTTCTATTTTTAGTTTCATCTCTCGATGTCGAAATTTAGATCCGTCTTCTCTGATCTCTTTCTCTCGTCGTCCCGAACACCCTAGAATTATTTTACAATTTTTGGACTTAATTTGACCTATTTTCCATTTATTTGAAAGTTTTACATAATTTTAAAACCTATTTTTATAAGAGTTTTAATTACAATAAAATTCCTATAATATAATAACGCTTTAAAGAATTTTCTGACCAAATTTCAGAATTTTTGGCCGCACCCATCTCGTGTGAGGGAGAGAAGAGTAAATCTATTTTTAATTAATTATTTTAATTATATAATTACGTTTTTATTAAACCCTAACCCTAACCCTAGCTCTAACCTATTTATATTAGCCCTATGATAAATTATTTTTGCATTACACAAACCCTAGCCGTCAAAAACACCTTCCCGACGTTCGTCGCAACGTTGCGACGATCGCCTAGTGCACGACCGGAGCTCACCCCCGCAATTCCCAGCGCACGACCGGAGCAGCCCCTCGCATCACCGCTCGTAGCGCTCCGCTGCACGCCCCCCGCTGTCGCCCCGCTCCGACCGAGGCCTTCTCTCGGTCTGACCGAGAGAATAGCCGCTTCGCCGCTCCGCTGCACTGCTCTGCATCGCCCTAGCGCCCGACCGGTGGGTCTGCCCGCAGCGACCGAGAGGCCGCCTCGCACCCGCGCTCCGCTCCGCCTCGTTGCAAGTTGCAACGCTGCAACTTGGCCCGCCCCGCTGTGACCGACGGGATCCCTCGGTCTGACCGAGGGAATTCTTTGCACCGCCCAAGCTCCCGACCCCGCTGCGTTGCAGCTTGCACGACCGAGAGCCCCTCTCGGTCTGACCGAGAGGAACCCCCGTACCGAAGGTGAACGACCGACAGAACTTCGTCGCAACGTCATTTCTCCCACACCAACTTTTGTGGTGGGCCCCCCAAGTGCTCCTGAGGTGTTGTGGGCCCCCTTGGACCCCTAGCACTGCTGTGGGCCCCACTTGGACGTGCTACTTCGTGGATTTGTCGTCTACGACGTTGCGACACGTCGTAGGCCTTCGTCGTAAGATTCGACTTTTGGAGAGACGTGCGAGGACCAGATCTGAAGCTGAGGAGTCTTCCGATCAGACCCGACATCCAATCTACAGCAAACTCAGGTTCAGGTTGGTTCCCCGAAACTCGTAGAAACCCCCACAGTAGCTGACTGAACCCTAAACTAAAAACCGTCAACTTGAACTAAATTTATTTTCCAGCACCTGTAAAACGTTGTACGAATTTAGTAAATCGACGAATGGACCTTGTTGACTGTGCACATAGGATAGATCGTCGATTAGGCTGATACATCAAAATGTGACTTTTGACGAATAGGATAGTCCCGATAACCTAGAAACGAAACCTAATAGGATTTGATGAATTTGAGACCTGACATCGTCGCCGTGGCGATATTTCAGACGGACTTCTGCGGACGAGACGCTTGGACGAGACGCTTGGACGAGATGCTTGGACGAGACGCTTCGAGAGGACGACACACTCGCCATTTCAGGGCAAGTGTACCCACTTGCGTTTTTTACCGTGCTTTGGTCTTAGGTTGCTAGAACTGTTAGACTGTGAATGTATAGAACCGGACGTGAAATGATAGCGTCCGGGACGACTCCTGACGGCTCAGACTTGACGACGAAGTCTGAGCCTGACAACAACAACTTTAATGTTGTAGGGCTATCATGTGTGTGCGTGTGTGTGGACACCCTAGAATAACTCTTCCTGTCTTGTCACGTCCCGTCTTGCACAGCCCGCTGGGCAATAGGGCACCCTTCGGGTGATCCCTTGTACATATTCACAGCCTGCGGGCAATAGGGCACTCTCCAAGTTGAGAGAGTGATCCCTTGTACGGATACACAGCCCGAGGGCAATAGGGCACTCTCCAAGCTAGAGAGAGTGATCCCTTGTACGGATTCTCAGCCTGCAGGCAATAGGGCACTCGCCAAGCTAGAGCGAGTGATCCCTTGTACTGGTGTCATGTCTTGTCTTGTCTTGGGGTTTGGGGTTGGGTTGAGCGTGCGCACGGCAAGAGGGTCTGATCCCCCTCGAACCGTAAGGCGTGAACCCTTTCATGTCTCACTTGTCTTGTCCTGCCTTGTTTTCGTCACGTCACGTCTTGTCTTGACACCTGTAGGTTAGTCCCGTAGTTGGTAGCACACGCTACGACTACTACTTGTCCCGTTTTACCTTCCTGCTGTGTTACTTCCGACGTGTTACTCTGTTATAACCACAGCATGTTAATCAACCAGTAAACTGTTGTGTAAAAGAACCTCAGCATGCTAATCAACCAGTAAACCGTTGTTTAAAGTTCGGTGCACTTGCAGTAAAGTCTAACCCTTCTTGTAGACTTTACCTGACGTACAGTTCCTTTCTTTTGGGTGCTGTACGTCAGGTGCTCAGTCAGAGTTCGTGGACGAGGCAGATTCACTGGAGTACGAGGAGCCGAGGACTTCGACCCAGAGTACGTGCCTGACGAGGACCAGACCTTGAGGTCTTTTTAGTCGTCACTTTCAGAGGTTACTGCTTTTAGTTTGCTTTTAGTTAGGCTGTTGCCATGCTTAGGCTTCCTTTTTAGACTTTGTACCAGTTGGATATTATACCTTTAATTTAATGAATGCCTTTTCCTTTCTGTACTTCTGTTGTTTTGAACTTTATTAATGCAAGAACCTGAATCTTTTAAAATGGTACCTCTACAGACGCTTATTGGGTCCGAGCTTCTCAAGCTCTGACCTAAGCGGGCCTCGTCACGTTTCACTTCCGTCCATTTTGGGAAGCGGGGCGTGACAATTCTCGTAAGCATGACGCCGAATTTCGTCCAACTTATTGATGTGTAAGGCTCGTCTCGTGGTGGCACTTTCGTAGTCAAAATTCATTTTATTTATTGCGCAATATGCTCTATGTTTCAAATCTACCGGAAGGTGGCAATCTTTTCTATACACTAGTCTGTAGGAGGTTGTGCCGATGGGAGTTTTTAAGGCGGTGTGATATGCTCAAAGGGCGTCGTCCAACTTGTGTGACCAATCCTTCCTTGAGGCGCTAACTGTCTTCTCCAGGATGGTTTTGATTTCCCTGTTGGATACCTCCACTTGGCCACTAGTCTGAGGGTGATAAGCAGGAGCGACCTTGTGATGAACTCCATATTTTTTCAGCGTCGTCTCCAACTTCTTCTCGATGAAATGGCTCCCTCCATCACTTATGATTGTCCGGGGGAATCCAAAACGGGGAAGATGGTATTCTTGAAAAACTTGGCTACTATCCTTGCATCGTTTGTCGGGGTGGCCATGGCTTCCACCCCACTTCGAGACGTAATCAACGGCGACCAAGATGTACTTATTACTATTACTCGATGGAAAAGGTCCCATGAAGTCAACGCCCCAACAGTTAAACAGTTCTATCTCCAAGATGCCACGAAGGGGTGTTTCATTCTTCTTCATAATATTTCCCGTCCTCTGGCATCTATCACATTTCCTGATGTATTTGTTCGCATCTCTGAATATAGTGGGCAATTTGAAACCACTTTGAAGGATTTTTGATGTGGTTTTGGTGACAGCTGCATGTCCACTGCATGGTTGATCATGGCAATGCGTTATGATGGAGGTTGCCTCTTCCTTAGGGATACATCATCCGATGATCCCATCAGCCATGTTCTGAACAGGTACGGGTCGTCCCAAAAGTAAATCTTGGCATCGTGTAGGAACTTCCTCCTCGAATAGGTCGATAACCTGTGCGGGACTATGCAGCTCACCAGGTATTTCACTATATCAGCGTACCAGGGGGCTTCAGAGAAATTCGCAGCAAATAACTGTTCGCTGGTGAAAGAATCGTCAATTGATCACTCCATATTTTACACCTTTTTTCTGCATGTTTGCATGTCGTTTTCATCGCTCATATCGCATTTTTCATGATTATTTGACAATATTGCGATGCTTTTCACTATTTCTTGTTTTTGTCATATTTCAGGAAATATGGAGCGATCTGGAGCGAATTTGAGATCAAAGGATTTGTACGCGCTTAGGAGTGTCACCCACAGCTCGTTCGAGGACCTATCATCGATAGAAGATGAGCGGAAGAAGAAGGAAATCAATAGGAGCGACGAGGAGGCGAAAAGAAGGAAGAATGAGCTCAACAGCACCTCATTCGGCTGAGTAGACCACTCACTCGGCCGAGTAAGAAGCCCTACTCGGCCGAACGGAACGGACATGCACACGATGATTTTCAGCGTATACTCGGCCGAACAAAGGAAGCCCACTCGGCCGAGTGACAAAGTTCACTCGCCCGAGTGGTACAGAGAATTTTGTCCAGAGAAAGGCCAAGTTACTGGAATTTTCAGAGATCCTGAGGAGGCCTACTCGGCCGAGCATGAATGCTCACTCGGCCGAATGAAGAAAGCCACTCGGTCGAATGAAGAAAGCCACTCGGCCGAGCCACCCCCCAAAGACAGACCCTGAAACCCCCGAAGTTACTGTTTTTATACAGGATTTGTCACTCGGCCGAGCCCTCTTCGCCTGCTGTTAGGGTTGCGATTTCTAGGCTACGCAGGGGCAGTTTGGTCACGATTTTTTGGACGATTTTAGAGGGTATTTAAACCCAGTTTTTGACCTAGTTTAAGGAGGCTTTTGAACATTAATTTTTAGACTTTCTTTTAGAATTTTTGACGTCTACTCTTTGTGAAATCTCAGCTGGAGATCGTCGGCATCTACATTGGTTTGTTTATTCTTGTTAAAAACTCGATTTTTATGCATTGTTTCTCTTTTGCAATGAATTGTGCCGCATTTATTATTGATTTTTCTGAGATTTGCATGATGTCTAGTGAGTAGTGCAGTCGTTCTAGGGCATGTGGATGAACCCTATGGACCCTATCTCTGAATTGTGATGAATTAGTAGATTTGTTGCTAGAATTGATTAGGGTTAGGTTGTGATTGATTGATTACGGGTATCTAGGAATTCATATCGATTGGGATTTGCAAGAGATTGGATCCAAATTGATATGAAGGCCTAGATATTCGATTTAGATTGACAATTGGATTTCTCTAGATTTGGACCAAAGCTAGGATTTTTAATTGTGAATCTATACCAATATCCGTTTGCAAGAGATTGGACGAATAAGAACTATCATAACCTAGGTCGATGCTCGAGTTTGCACAAGAGTTGGCTCAAGAGACGATTGAAAAATGATGTCGTTCTTCACGCTAGCGGCTTAGGCTATGGTTTGCACGAGAGTGGGCCCTATCCTAGGTTTGCTATAGACCGGCAATAGCGCGAGAGCGTGAGCTTGGTTCTACATTAAGTTGCGACTAGTTCACCTATATTCAAGCTTAGCAACAATGAAATTTATGAATCACAAGGATGAGAGACGGTCCGTAGTGGGGATTTCCTATCCCTAGACGCCTTTTATTATATTGATATTTTCTTGATACTTGAACGATTGTGACTATTACACCCAACTATTCTTGTTCTCTTGATAACTAGTTGATTTGAGTAAGGCACGGTCATTTGTCCTCCCTGAGTTCGATACCCGCTCGCCGCTACACCGTGAACTTGCGGTAAAACTACAAGTCGTTTTTCGGATATACATCCGGACGCGATCTTCAATCGGGAAGCTGTCATCCCCCTGCTTTTGGATTAACCGCGACAAGTGGTCTACTACTACATTCTTCACTCCTTTCTTGTCTTTGATCTAAATATCAAATTCTTGGAGCAGGAGGATCCACCGTATCAAACGTGGTTTAGCATCCTTCTTGCTCAATAGGTATTTCAACCCTGCCTGATCCGTGTGGATAATCACCTTGGACCCCAAGAGGTATGACCTGAACTTCTTGATAGAATAAACCATAGCTAGCAGCTCCTTCTTCTTAGTGGTGTAGTTCTTTTGAGCATCATCCAAGGTCTTGCTAGCGTAGTATATAGCATGAAGCTTTCCGTCCTTCCTTTGGCCCAGAACAACTCCCACTGCTTGGTCACTAGCATCACACATCAGCTCAAACGACAGATTCCAATCTGGCGGCTGTATTATCGGGGCTGAAATGAGAGTTTCCTTTAACCTGTTAAAGGCAAGCAAACATGCGTCAATAAACACAAAAGGAGCGTCCTTGGCGAGGAGCTCCGTGAGAGGGCAAGAAATATTAGAAAAATCCTTTATGAAGTGGCGATAAAAACCTGCATGCACTAGGAAACCACGGATGCCCTTAAGGTTAGTGGGAGGCGGTAGACTCTTAATAACTTCGACCTTGGCTTTATCGACCTCAATTCCCTTGGAGGTGATAACGTGGCTAATCACAACCCCTTCTGTCGCCATGAAGTGACACTTTTCCCAATTTAGGGTCAGATTATTGTCTTGACACCGTTCTAAAATCTTGGATAAATTTGCTAGGCAATTATCGAACTCGGTGCCATAAACAGAAAAATCGTCCATGAAGACTTCCATAATATTCTTGATGAAGCTGAGAAAATAGACGTCATGCACCTTTGAAATGTGGCAGGTGCATTACATAGCCCAATAGACATTCTTCGGTAGGCGAATGTGCCGTATGGACATGTGAACGTCGTATTTTCTTGGTCTTCCTGATACAACGTGATTTGGAAGAATTCAGAGTATCCGTCTAGGTAGGAGAGGTATTTGTGTTTGCCTAAGCGCTCAAGCATTTGGTCGATGAAGGGCAGAGGATAATGGTCTTTTCTGGTGGCCTTATTGAGTTTCCTATAGTCGATACACATATACCAACCAGTTACAGTCCTAGTAGATATTAGCTCATTTTTTTCGTTCCTAACGACTGTCATGCCCCTTTCTTAGGGACAACCTGCACATGGCTAACCCATTTACTATCAAAAATGGGATAGATAATGTCAGCCTCTAAAAGCTTCAATCCTCCTTTTTCACTACCTCCTTCATGTTGGGATTCACTCGCCTTTGAGGCTCAATGGAGGTGGCATCCTTATCCTCTAGATGAATCCTATGGGTCCATATGGTTTCGCTGATACCCTTTAGGTCAGTGATATTGTACCCTATTACTTTTCTGTAGGATCTAAGGATTTTTAGGAGGCTTTCTAGTTGGGTCTCGGTGAGAGTCGCATTGACAATAACGGGGTATGTGGAATTTTCCCCCAAGAAAGCATATTTCAAATTGGCAGGAAGAGGTTTTAGTTCTACCTGAGGGGGCGCTGTACCCCCGTCATCTCTCATATGTGAGAAATATGCGTCTTCAATTTCTGGTTCAGAAGGTGGAAACTCTTCGTTGGCAGAACCATAGGAAGAGCAGGGAGTTGATGGTACGTCATGGTAGACGTCTTCAGATTCCATTTCCATAGTGCACATGTCAACAGTGGTATTGTGTTCAGGTACACATTCACTATCAAACATATAATCTGAAGAACTTCCCTGGTCAATATCATTTTGTAACGGTGAGGGATCTGTGTACTCGTCACGGGCATGTTCTTCACAAGCTGAAATCTGTGGGAGGCTATCATTGTAGAAGCATAGTGTGTCTCCCTCGTATCGCACGTAGATTCCATCAGCGATGGGGACACCATCCATGTCATCCTCATTATGGAAAGCATTCGCAATAAAAACTGAGAGCTCTTGTGTAACCAAGTCGTCTGTAGGGAATTCCACAGGGCCATGGGCCCATACATCAGTTACCATGCTCTCTATTATATCTAATAACTGAGAATCGTTCAATGGCTCCAATTGACGAGTCTCTCTCCAACCTACATCAACAGGTAAGGCCTCAATGGTCTGGAGGAACATCACGTCCTCTTCGAAGCTTATGCGAATGTCGCCCTCAATGGTACCTGCATGAGAAATGTTGTTCATTATATGATCCATGACCAATTGCTGATTTGCGCTACTTGCAACATAGGTTCCTAAGCCGATAAACCGAACTGCATCAATCAGTTCTCTAGCTGCGCATTCAATCATGGATTCGTCCATGCGCGAATCCTGAAGACCATGTGAATGGTAATGAGAGAAGCTAAACTCATCTGAGTCACTGTCAGATTCACAGGTTCACTATACTTGCATCACCATCTCCATTATATCTGATTAGTCAGGAATAATCACTAGCTGAAGGGAGATGTTAGTAGAGAGAATAAAAAGGGTGGAAAGGTGACAAATGGAAAGATTTGATAGGAGACTTCTCAAAGTAAAAATAAACTGAGATAACACTATTGTCGTCCCCGGCAATGACGCCAAAAACTTGACGCACCCCGAAACCTACACCTAGATTTCACCCGGCGGTGTCACGATCGCCAGGCGTGGTATGGCCCTAGGTGTCAATTTCGAGCTCTATCCACAAGCGGACGGTGTCAAATTATACTATAAAAGATGTCGAATCCCACAGGGACAGTGACAGTGTAATTGAGTTCTCAGCTTACTTTTATATCTCGAAGTGAGATAGCTATCGGGTTGAGAGAATTGGTTTTGGTATCGTTGTTTATTTAATAATAAAAAGGACTAGGGCGTTAGGGATCACCGCTAAGACCATCGGAGATCGATGTTAGAATAGAATCCTTATGTTGCATTAGGATTAGGGGATTAATATCCCAATTCGTACCACTGTCGTGGGTTATAATTGCGAGGTATTTCGATGTCTCTTATTGACGCAATAGCGGTAGCCGTCAACATAGCGATATAGTTCGTCGATGGATCCCCTCAAAGCACGAGCCGGTCATGGTCACGAGCCTTGGTTGGATCCATCGATTTCCATATTCGAATCCTAAGGATACCCCTTAAGCACACACTGTAGGCATGATCTCAGTACGGGTTATACTAGGGATTCGGTAGGATCGACTGAAATACTCCTATTTTATCTCCAATTCAACCTAGGGATCCGGATCTACATCTTCCCCCAGGGTCTTAGGGCTAACCCATCAACCCTAGAAAAGACTACTCACTCATGACAATATTAACGAATAAAAACACAATTTTTAGGGAAGAAAACATCATAGCAAGTTGATAGAAAATAGATTGAGAAACTTACAGGGAGTAATAGATCTCAAAGAAAAACTAAGATTCCAAGAATGTGAGAGTAGCAAAATAAACTTCCAGGAAATTCAATCCAATAATCTTCAAAAGTTTAATCTAAACCTAGCAAGTTTCTCTCTCTAATCTCCTCTCCCATAAAATTAATTCAAAAACTAAAAATGAATCACCTCCTGAAAACGTTGTCCAGCCTCCACTTCACTTTGCCAAGCACACAACAGACGGCTCCAAATTCTTTCCAAAAATGGCCTTCAGCATCGTCGACCAAGTCAACGACTCGGTCGAGCAGTGTGTTGCTTGGTCGTCTGCTTGGTCCGAGCAGATGTACTGCTCGACCGAGCATGACAGTAAATCGTGCTCCTCCAAAATCATCACTCTGTCTGCACGGACCTAGTCGGCTCTGCTCGGTCGAGTAGATAGCTGACTCGGTCGCTGAAGAAGCTGCTCGAGCCGTGCAAGTGGCTGCTTCATCTTCGGAAGGTTGGCACTGCTCGACCGAGCACATAGGTGCTCGGTCCGAGTAGTCCGCGTATCAGCCGCTTCTTCTCTATTTGCATCTGCTCGACCGAGCAGCTGCTCTGCTCGGTCGAGTCACCTGGGAAACTCTTTCTGGAGCTTATGAAGCTCCTCCTCTCCTCTCGTTCTCTCCTCCACTCATCCTATGGCTCTCAAAACTCGACGAACTCCTGTAGATCTTTGCCAACGAGCTCATAGGCGCGTCAGATGGGTCCATACCCAGATCGGGTCGCAAATTGCTCCAAAATCCCTGAAAATTCATAAAACACTACAAAATTTGAATATAACGTTAGAAATGCGATATCGTAGGAAAATACGGGATTTGAATGCGAAAATGGCATGGAATGCGATGTCATGATGCTATGAAAAAGATATATAATATGGACACATCAGGTGACCTAAGTGAGATCTCAACAGAAGTGGAAGCAGGAAAAGATGTGAGATCTGGTGCAGAAGTATGGATAGGAATATTAACGAGTAGAGACGTCATGACGACGGACGTGGTGACAGATACCACGACGCTCTTAGTGTAAATGGTAGTGGTGGGGACAGAAGTGCTGCCAGAAGGAGGTATGGACTGGTTAGTTGTGGACTCGGATGTGATAGGAGAGATAGTGATGGAGTCCACAGAAGCAGTTGTAGCGTAGGTAAAGATAGCAGTGATAGCAGGCCCGGTAGGGACATGCTCAATATGGGTTTGCTCTAAGTTGGGTGCATGAGCAGTAGATATAGAAATTTTTAGGTTTTTCAAGGACCCTTAGGGCATATTTCTTTGCTCGTCCTACATCGGACGAACATTAGAATCAAAAAACATGCAGCGGAAACATTATTAAACACTTTAATAATAATAATCCTAAGGAATCATGCACCCTAGCCAGGATAATCTACTAACTAAGGGTTTGGGTCCGACCAACCCGAAGAAAGATCTAAACTACTGTAAATATAAATAATACTGACTTACCCGAAACTTTGCTTGCACCGACAAAGTGTACCGAACCGTGTCTCGAGCCGTACCTTGTCCCGAGCTGAACCGGTTCCCGAACTGCACCGTGCCTTCGAGCCAATCACTTTCCGAAGAAGATATCACTTGAGCAGACCCACGTCAAAGACTTCTGGATCAGATCCAAACCTCCTCGCCGTCTTGTTTGGACTCGATTGGAGGATCAAAAGAAATATAAGAGGAGGAATAATTTTGTCTTAAGACTGAGCGTGCTCAAAATTATAGCGCTTCTCAAATCCGAGACTTGGTGCAATTTTCTTAAGGGGTGTCGACCCCTATTTATATATGGAGTCGGACCCCTTGCTCGTCGTACGAGCAATGTGGGACTATTAAAGTTTAGGAGAATAAATTAAGTTAGTTTACCTTTCTTAAAGGCTAAACTTCAACTAATTTTATCTTCCTCACCGTTGAGCTTCAGAAGTGATACAACATATAATTTCGAAGAGCAATGAATGGTGAACGCATATGAATAAATGGCGACGCATTCCGACTTCGTTTGACCCCTCAAACAATTGCTCAAAGTTGAGCAAAAAGTCACAATTTGTAGCCGTCATCGAGGTTTTCAAAAACCCCAAGAAACTGGGCCCTAGGTGGGGCCCACAGCATTGCGGGCGCGCTAACTTGCACGCCTGCCTGTGCTTGCAGGAGCGCCTGTTTGCTTTGTAAGCGGGCCCCGCATTACGCCTCGTAGGCGTGCCCACCCGCCAAACGAGCGGGCCCTCCTGGGCTGCAGTTGGCATGCCAACGGGCGGGCGGGCGCCCACCCGCTTGCATTGGTCCGACCCACTAAGCACTCCTCCCCCTCCCCCCTTTTTGCTGTTTTTGTGTTTCTGGACTCGTTTGAGCCCCGATTCCAATGCGGTTGCTTCCTGTGGTTTTCTCAGGAAGTCCCCTTCGATCCCAAGTGATAAACTCTTTAGCTTTAATCTCATAACTCACTTGTGAGCATAATTATCTCATTGCATCGAATGCATTCCTCTTAACATTCTTCCAATTACTAAGACATAAATACTACTCTGTGTGATATCCTACAGCCTGACTCTACTACAGGTTGGGACTCGAAATTCCTAGACGATAGTAACCACGAGCAGTAGGTGGCGTCCCTATTTCGGCATCATAATTACGTGATTGACTTGTCGACAAAAAAGTGTCGTCGGGATCACTCTGACTGTGTCCGTGATGAATACTGCAGTTTTAGTCCCTTCGTCTTAACTATGTCATTTGCATAGCCTAGGATATGGTAAACTATCTACCACACTAGCTAGCACTGGCCAGTATCATTCGGTCTCGGATACATACATGTTGTACTTCCAACAACATACCTTGGCCAATGTTTTACCAAGAACCCGTACTGAGCCTACGACACTAACTTTCCCTTAATGGAAGAGATGAATCCTCTCTTGATCACTACTCACATCGTATGCTTCAAGTGTTACCCAACCTAAGACCTTTCAGCAAGCCTTGCCTCGAAGCTAGATCATAGATCTAAGCGACATTGTTCACGTACAGGTTCGTACAATAATCTCAAGTCCCAAGGACCAACTTGCCTGTCATCACTAGAGAGTTATTATGACAGTTAGTTAATGTTTAACCATTTGATAACTCTTTATTGGGTCTGTCAGTGGACTCATTCTCTAATGAGCACATGTGTCTTGTCTCCGACTTTACTAAGTCGCATGATTATGAGATCATCAAGACAACGACACGATGGTCTATCTGATGTGTCGATATCCATATCCTGATGCATCTATAATCATGAACGCTTTAAGACTCAAGCTTTTATCGGTCAGACATTTCTCATAATCGTGATCTCTATCTCGAAACATGTATGACCTTACTATGAGTCTAAGGACATTATCTAAGCAATAACCTTACTATGAGTCTAAGGACATTATCTAAGCAATATATCAATAGAAAATTACTCAGACAATTGATACCAGAAAGCATACTTTCATTCATGAACAAGATGTTTACATAAATAAATTGCCACGATGACATACATCTCTCAACATCTTCCACTTGCACTCAGGCCTATTTATCTTGGTATCTCATCCCACATTTACACACTAGTCTCTCCAGACGATCGCGTGTCAGTGCCTTTGTGAATAGATCTGCTAAGTTGTCTTTTGAACAGACTCTAAGAAGTTCTATGTCTTTTCTCTTCTTAATATCCCTTATCAGGTGATACTTCCGAAGATTGTGTCTGGATCTCTTGTGGAATCTTGGTTCTTGAACCAGACTGATGGTTGCATTATTGTCGCAATACAGCGGTATTGGATCCTTAACTGTGGGCACCATCCCCAATTGGTTTATGAACTTTCTCATCCAGATAGCTTCCTTTGCCGCATCATTGGCCGCTATGTACTCGGCCTCCATCGTGGAGTCTGCAACGGTGTCTTGTTTGGAACTTATCCAACTAACTACTCCTCTGTTGAGAGTGAAAACATATCCATATATCGACTTGATATCATCTATATCACACTTAAAGCTGGAATTTGTGAAACCGTCAACCTTGAGCTCTTCACTTCCATAAATCAAGACCAAGTCTTTAGTCCTTCGCAAGTACTTAAGAATCGTCTTGATGGCTTTCCAGTGTTCTTCTCCAGGGTTAGACTGATATCGACTTACTCCACCTAGAGCAAAAACGACATCAGGTCTGTTACAGATCATGGAATACATGATAGGTCCCACTGTAGAAGCATATGGGATCTTGTTCATGCGTTCCCTTTCCAAGTCAGTTTTTGGAGACATCTTCTTGGAAAGGTTTATTCCATGATTGGCTGGTATTAAACCACCCTTACTGTTTTCCATGCTAAACCGTTTTAGCACGGTGTCACTATACCTGGCTTTGGAGAGACCTAGCATCTCCTTAGATCTATCTCTATATATCTTTACACCTAATATGTAGGATGCTTCTCCCAAGTCTATTATGGAGAAGTTATTTAATAGCCATTCCTTTACAGGCTTCAACATCCCTATAGTATTGCCGATTATAAGAATATCATCCACGTGCAGTACGAGGATGACTAAAGAATTTTCACTAGTTTTCTTATAAATACATGGATCATCCTCAGTTCTGACAAAAACCACATTTCTGACAAAAACCAAACTCTTTGAACGTCTTGTCAAAACGAATGTTCCAACTCCTTGATGCCTGCTTAAGTCTATAGATAGACATATACAGTCTACATGCTTTTCCTTCACTCACACTGACTTGAAACCTTCTTGCTGAGTCATGTAAATCTGCTCCTCTAAATCACCATTTAGAACAGCATTCTTTACATCCATTTGCCAGATTTCATAGTCATAATGGGCAGCAATAGTGAGTACGATTCAGATAGACTTGTGCATGGAGACTGGTGAGAAAGTCTCGTCATAATCTATTCCTAGAATCTGACGATAGCTTTTTGCAACCAACCTAGCCTTGTACATTTCTATCTTTCCATCTACACCAATCTTCTTCTTGAAGATCCATTTGTAGCCAATGGGAACACTTCCTTTGGGCACGTTTTCTAAGGTCCATACCTTATTTACGTTCATGGATTTCAATTTCGGATCTCATTGCATCTAGCTAACAGAGTCTCCACTTTTAATGGCATCCTGGAAGCTAATAGGATCATCATCTAATATGATGACATCCTCAACCCATCCGTCTACGAGAAAATCGTAGTACCTATCATGGGCTCGAGGAATCTTATCAGACCTCCTAACGACTGGTTGGGAAACATCATGTTCTGATTCTCCCACTGGTTCCAACACATGTTCTTATGTTAATTCTCTTTCTGAACATTCGTCTAGATGTACCACCTTGCCAACAGCTTCCTTCATAAGGAATTCCTTTGCTAAAAGGATGGCATGTTTGGAGACAACAATCTTTTGTGTCACTGGATGGTAGAAGGTGTACCCTGAATAATGTTTCTGGTACCCAATGAATTTACACAAGACGGATCTATCTTCCAGTTTTTCTAGATTATACCTCTTGACATATGCAGGACAACCCCATACCTTTAAATGGTTAAGGTGGAGTTTCTTGCCACTCCATATCTGATATGGAGTTGTTGGCACAGATTTTGACGGAACTCTGTTAAGAATATAGGAAGCAGTCTCTAGAGCATAGCCCCAGAGGGAGGTAGGCAACTCAGCATCACATATCATGGATCGCACCATGTCCAACAAAGTGTGATTCCTTCTCTCCGATACACCGTTATGCTGAGGTGTATAAGGAGGTGTGACCTGAGAGAGAATCCCATTCTCTTTTAAATACGTAAGGAATTCTTGGCTCAAGTATTCTCCTCCTTGATCAGATCGAAGAATTTTAATACTTTTGCTAGTTTGTTTTTCAACTTCGTTACGGTACATGCTCAAATGTTTCGGACTTATGTTTCATCAAGAACACATGTCCAAATGTAGAGTGATCATCAATAAACGTAACGAAATATGAATATCGTCCTTTGGCTAATGTAGACATGGGTCCACATACATCAGAATGTACTAGACTCAAGAGTTCATCAACTCTCTCCCCTTGTCTTACAAAAGCAGTTTTGGCCATCTTACCTTTGAGGCAAGACTCGCAAGTGTCGTATGACTCATAATTCGAGAGGTCCAAGGACCCCCCCTTTTATGTAACTTGCTCAGTCTCTTCTCTCCGATATGGCCTAGTCTACAGTGCCAAATGTAGGTTTCATTATATCCTAATTCCATGTGTTTTCGTTTATTAACATTTAATACAACGTCCTTATACAAATTGTACACACCATTATTTAGAGTCTTGAAACCGAGCAACTTACTATCAAAGAAAATGTTCATAATATTTTCGTTGATAATAAAATTATAACATTCTCTAGCCAAAGCCGAGACGTAGATTATATTGCATCGAAAGTTTGGGATATAGTAACATTGCTTCAGAAGTAAGTTAGTTCCACAAGCCAATGTGTGTATGACATCTCCCATGGCTACAACAGCACCATTTGCTGCGTTACCGACTTGGAGAATGACCTCATCCTTTTCGAGCATTCTATTAATTCTCATTCCCTGTAACTGGCTACATATGTGAGAGCCTGCACCTGTACCTAATACCCATGCATTAGAAGTTACAGAATGTAACGACCTGTATTTTTACAATACCGTAGTTAACGTAATTTCATTTTAAAAACTATTTTATAATGGTTTGTTAGGATTTTTAACTGATTTCAAAAATTTCCTATAAAAATGTTTTGAAGTACCAGACTAGTTATGGAGTATTTTAGTAAAATCAGATTTCATCAAATACCTCCAAAAGATCTGATAAAAATTCATTTTCAGATATTGCAGTTTTACGTCAATGAATTTATTTTCTATTCAAACGTCTTCAAAACGTTTTCAAACTTCTGCAGTAGCATCCTATGATCATTTGGGGCTTCCCACATTAATTTCGTAATTTTCTGATATCATTTCAATAGAGAACCCGCAAACCCGCTTTCTAAACGTTTTGGCCAAAAACTAGTATTTCCGTAGCCTAAATCCTGTAACGGTCTTCGTATTCACGTTCCTCGTGACGATACGATCCCGTGGGTATGTTTTCGTAATTTTTCGGACACGTTTACTAGTAGGGGCATTTTCGTAATTTTCGCTTTTTGTATTTTCACTAATGACTTTTGTTAACGAGGGTTTACCTATTACTAATCACCTTTACCCTATCTAGTCCCTAACCTAACCCGCAGCTATCCACATTCTCTCTCAGCTACCCGTTCTCAGCCGCTCCACCCATCTACCCCCCAACCAATCCCATCTACCCTCTCATTCTCTCTCTCTCCAACCCTATAAATGTTTTACAGGCATCTCCTCTCATCTCTCGTTCTCAACCCTCTCTCTATCTCTCTCACAGAGTCTCTCTTTCCCGTTCTCCCCCTATCTCTCTATCCTCTCTTCATCGGAACGCCGCCCTTACCCACGCCCACCGCCGCTTCTCCGACGAGCACCAACCGCTCTCCGATCTCGCCGCCGCCCGAAAAAACCCCAAGCGCCGCCACCTCGACACTCCGACGACCCCCTCGCCCGCTCGCCTGGCTGCAGACGACGCCGCCGATGCTCCGCCTCCTAGAACCCCCTCCGACGGCCACGACGTCGCCGCCTCTCCGAGCCCCCGAAGAGCTGCACAGCCTCCTCGAGCGACGCCGCCGCCCTCGTCATGCCGCCCTGATCTCGACGCCGCCTTGCCCGCCCCCGCTCACCGTCGAGCCCCCCTCGCCCTCCGTCACTGCCTGAAGCCGCCGTCGCCGCCACGAGCTCGCCGCCGTCGCCGTCAGCTTACCCTCCGCCCACGTCGCCCACCCTCTCTCTCCCCATGCAGCTGAAACGAACGAAAAGCAACGGTAAATTACAATGGCAAACTTGTAAATACGGCAAACAATTCGTATTTTCGTATTTTTTATTAATTAATAAATGGGTTTTAAGGTTATAAATCCATAACTAATTATACAGGGGCCAGAAAAATGTGTGACTAGTCCCAGAAAATCAGAAACGTCGAAACGAATCCATTGGCGCTAGTTTCGTCGCGATCATGCAAGTATATTTCTCACAGTGAATTTTTGAAGGCAAAACTTAAATAGGTTAAAATTCTTTTAAAATTCGTAGCTTGCAATTTTTACGTACACTGCTATACGATAAAAATATATGTTACAGTACTTGTAAATACGATCGTTTTGACACCTTGTTTGCAGAATTCTGATGTACGGTTTATCCGGAATAAATCCTTGATCGTGGGTATTATTAATAATTTCTTGTTTTATAAATCCTTTTAAAATTCATAACCTGTGATTTTTACGTACACCAATGTACGATAAAAATATATGTCATAGTGCTAGTGAATACGATCATTTTGACACCTTGTTTGAAGAATTCTGATGTATGGTTTGCTCTAAACAATTCCTTGAACATATGTTTTAAAAATCATTTCTTGATTTAAAATTGCTTTTTTGCTATTTAAAATTGTTTAAAAATTGTTTAAAAATCTTGAAAAATAACTACTAGTCTTAGAAAGTATTTTAAGCTAATTTAAACTCTTTTGCTTGGTTAAAATCACATCTTACTCGTTCTTTTATTTATTTAAGTGATCCTGATGTTTTCATTTAATCGAGTCGTGAAGTTTTGAACTTTCACGAGACTGCTGTACAGACTATTGGAACACCGAGATTGAATTGACTGAATGGAAGATGGAACTTCAACAATATTGAATGGAAGATGTAACTTTAATAATATAGATGGAAGATGGAATTTCAATAATAGACAGATAGTACACATTCTTTTGACCGCCACATGACTCGACCTGTGATTGGGGTAGTCTAGGATCACAAGTGTTACAGAATGACTGGATGCGCCATACTAAATTACCTCCAACACATTACGGGGGTTAGAACCTTGACCGTTGCCATATCGGAACGGTGGGTAAGCCTCGGAGTTGCTCCCGTCGCAGGCTGCATGTTGGTTATCTCTAGTACTCTTGGACATGGACTTATCACTAGGATAGACTGGTTATTGATTATTGTCATAACCTCTTTTCTACAGGATTGCTACAGTTTGGTTATTGAATGCTAAATTGACACAGGTTGCTAATGGTATTGCAAATTGTTATTGAATGATTAAATTGCTACAGGTTGTAAACGGTATTGCAAATGGCTATCGATGATTAAATTGCTGCAGATTGCAAATGTTCAACTTCTTTAACTGCTTTAAACTGCTTTATCTCTTTTATTGCTTATTTTAAATTAAACTTATTGCTTGTCTTTAAAAGTCCAGCTTGGTTTAATTTTAAAATGTCTAACGTTTTGGTTTTGAGATTATCTTGCCGAGTAAACCTCGCTGACGGACATTTCATTTTGTTGTTTTACGAAATGTCCGTCAGGTATCGATAGTGAGTTCTTTGAAGACACTACTGCAGGAGTCGAGCCAGTGCTCGAAGACTACGTGGAGTATCTACCCACGGAAGACTAGACTTTTACCTTCGCGTCAGCACTTTTATATATATCTGGATAATGTAATTTGTATACTTTGTTTGTATTGGCCATACTAGACCGAGCTGTATCTTAATTAATGTACACTGGATATGTAATAATGTTGTTTGAGCTGCTTCTTAAATTTGCAAGCAAGGATCTGAAATTTTTATACAGACGCTTAGTGTGTTTAAGCCAAGGAGGAAGAAAAGGAAAAAGAAGAAAAAAAAGTACTCCTCCTTGTTTTAAGCACATCGCGGACCCGCTCACGTCCTCGCTCCCGGTAGAATGGGAAGCGGGGCGTGACAGGTTTTGGTGGCAGCCCATGCAGGTCTTGGTTATGCAAATACCTTAAGATCGGTTTAAATGACATTAATATCCAAGTATACTGCTAGAATAGATTTATTCTAACCTACTTTACATCGCGGTTTGTTTTGAAGTATGGCAGGTCAACCAGATACCCACGTCGCCACCAACAACGATATCTTGGGTGTCGTAAAGGAAATACTGGAAATTCAACGCCAAGTTCTCCATGAGGCTGTTGACAAACTCTGTAAAGCATCCCAAAGGAAGCATCCTGTGGAACCACTGAGAGACGCTCTCCAACCGACGACGACTACATTCAAGAGGCCCACATCTTCAGTCAACAAGAAATCCCCGATGGTGTGCTTCCATTGCAACCGAAAGGGACATATCAAGAAGAACTGCCGCCTGCTGCTGAATCAATGTTTGGCCTGTGGAGCATCTGAGCACTCTCTCAGGAACTGCCCCCGCCGCATTAACAAGAAAGCGACTACGACAACAGGAGTTTCTGGATCAGCACATCTTAAACCACCCCTAGCTCCACAACATCGAGTCATTCATCAGGCCGAGCTAAACCAAGCTAGGTGTCAAGCATCCACCGCATCAACCCGAGATACTGAGGCTATAGAGCCAGTAATCACTGGTATACCTGAACCTTTTCCCTCTACGTCGATTTGACACCCATCGTCTTTATTATCATTGCTAGCATATGTTATCATGCTATAGCATGTCCACATCTTGATTTGGAAATTTTCTATTGCTCCTTATCACAAAATTCGCAACGAACTATCTCCATTGAACCTCATTACCTTTTTCGAATTCTTAACCATTGTTTAGGAACTCGTGTTCCATTCCTAGTTATACCCTCCATAGTAACCTCTTTTGCTAGCAGTTGCAGTTATTTTCATTAGTTGAACCATCTACCTTTCCTTCAGTTGTCAGTGGCACTCATATGAATGATGATCTTCCTTCAATGGACCATGATACCGGTCAATGTGCTTGGCTAAAGTCTGTTGGATCAACCTAGCTAGACTGGGTGCAAGTGATCCTAGCTTAGTCACTTCCCTGGCCATGTCCGCTGGACCGCAAGGATGTGAATCATGATTATGTAACGCCATCGATCTTCATCATTATCACCTTCTCTTAGCTTGATGACCTTTCGATTGACCTTCTTAGAATCTTTCTTTAGTCCCCTTGAACTCTAGTTATGGAGGATAGCATTCGAATTTTGGATCATCAGAAGTTCGAGTTCAACCACTGAAGCAAATCAAAGGGCCACACTGCAAGCGACTGTCCTGAGAGGAAGTCTCAGCCTTCCAACTCTGCTCAACAACGTCAACCAACAACAAGTGTACCAGCAGACTCGATAACAGGTGCTACCCCAAAGATGCCAAGCTTGTACCATGACAGTAGAAGAAGCTGAGGCTACGGACCAAGTAAATCCCAGGTACGAGATATTCCACTAAGCTACTTACTCTATTATTTAGAGCTTGGACATGTTTCTTATCACTGTAACTGTTAAACCTCTGACTCCACGTTGGATGGTCGAGACCGCTGGCAGTTCCCAGCGGTTGCCTCCAATGTTCTATTGTGATTTGTAGCCGAGGTCTTTTGCTAAATCCATGGTGATAGAGATGCTAACATTTGATGTTGTTCTTGGGATGAATTGGTTAAGGACATTTCATGCCACCTTTGACTGTCGTCAAAGGAGGGTAGAGTTCGAAATACCCGACCATCTTAAGTTCAAGTTCCTCCGCGGAAGCAGATCGAAGGACGCTCAGAAGTATTCGAGGATGATACTGGAGATTTTGAGATGAGCCAACCTGACGTGCCAGTGTAGGTTGTTGGTGTCTTTTCATTTTGTGCTCGTATTTCTCCTCTAGCCACTACTTCTATCTTGTACCCAATTTCTTTCCCCCAAGGGTTTGATTCATTTCCCACTGACCGCCTTTCCCCCCTCTTTATTGCGTTCTGTCCGTTTCCTCTCCTCGAGCCCCGTTCCAGCCTAACACCGACGACTTCGGTGCCCCCCTCTTTCTTGTTAACCCACCTCCTTCCTCCGCAAGCCACCCAGTGGCTTTCCCTTTTCGCTCAGACATCGCCCCCTCCCCCTCCCGGCCTCTTCCCCGAGCAAGCTCGATCGGACCTCGCATCGTCGCTCTGATCTCCGATCCGCCGACCTCACCCGAAGATCCGCCAGCTTCCGCTTCGCTCCATCCCGGAGGCCCTCCCCACCATGGATCGACAGCCAGTCGCAGCGCTCACCGCCGTGGATCGCCAGCCGCCGATGGCCCACCAACGACCTTGGGGTCTGTTGGGCTTAGCAGCAACCCTCGCCGCCACCCTTGCTTTGGCCGTGTGGTCAGGATATTGGGAACCCGCCGCCCTTGGTATCATTGGGAGCTCCTTTTTCTGGTTCTTCCCCCTTGAGCTGCCCAGCTTCGAGTGCTTCTTAGGGGTGCTCCTTAGTGCTTGTAGGTTCCTGAGTTTTTGGTCGTTGAACTGCTTAGGGTTGATTGTGTTTACCGTAGATATCGACCTATGGTATTGGCAAGCAGTATCTTTGGGGTTGGGTATTGGCATACTTTTGGGCTTAGGCATTGAAGTTGGATGTCGGTCTTGTGCTCGGATTTGGGAGACGGCTAGGATGTTGGTTTCTTGTTGGATGTTATGGAGACTGCTGGGACAAGTGGTAGCGATGATCTTGACCCTCGAGAGTTGGCCTTATACTTGCCTGTACGTGTTGATCTGGGTAATGGCTTATAATTTGGTAGCATTGCAGATGAAGTCCTTTGTGTTCGGCTGGTTAAGTTGTAACCGTAAGGACGCACTAGGTTTATCCCTTACGTTTATGTATGCTATGGCGATGATTTACATGATTGAGACCATGTAATCATCATTTATAGACGTTCTGTCCTCCTCTTTGGTGTGCTTGCTTCTGACTTATCACCTCAGGTTCCAAGTTCGAACAGATGTCATCATCTTAATAGCTCTCCTTTTCGTGTAATGACATTATCTTATATTTTGGCTACTTGATAATATATATTAGTCACATCCCTTATTTGCTTATCACATTTCATGTTATTTACAACCTGATTTACAAAGATCTATCTATTCTATCATTTATTTGCTTGAGCTTCTTTATAATATCAATTATTTGTTTCCAAAATATTTTTAAATTCCGAGGACGGAATTATTTTTAAGGAGGGTAGGATGTAACGACCTGTATTTTTACAATACCGTAGTTAACGTAATTTCATTTTAAAAACTATTTTATAATGGTTTGTTAGGAGTTTTAACTGATTTCAAAAATTTCCTATAAAAATGTTTTGAAGTACCAGACTAGTTATGGAGTATTTTAGTAAAATCAGATTTCATCAAATACCTCCAAAAGATATGATAAAAATTCGTTTTCAGATATTGCAGTTTTAGGTCAATGAATTTATTTTCAATTCAAACGTCTTCAAAACGTTTTCAAACTTCTGTAGTAGCATCCTATGATCATTTGGGGCTTCCCACATTAATTTCGTAATTTTCTGATATCATTTCAATAGAGAACCCGCAAACCCGCTTTCTAAACGTTTTGGCCAAAAACTAGTATTTCCGTAGCCCAAATCCTGTAACGGTCTTCGTATTCACGATCCTCGTGACGATACGATCCCGTGGGTATGTTTTCGTAATTTTTCGGACACGTTTACTAGTAGGGGCATTTTCGTAATTTTCGCTTTTTGTATTTTCACTAATGACTTTTGTTAACGAGGGTTTACCTATTGCTAATCACCTTTACCCTATCTAGTCCCTAACCTAACCCGCAGCTATCCACATTCTCTCTCAGCTACCCGTTCTCAGCCGCTCCACCCATCTACCCCCAACCAATCCCATCTACCCTCTCATTCTCTCTCTCTCCAACCCTATAAATGTTTTACATGCATCTCCTCTCATCTCTCGTTCTCAACCCTCTCTCTATCTCTCTCACAGAGTCTCTCTTTCCCGTTCTCCCCCTATCTCTCTATCCTCTCTTCATCGGAACGCCGCCCTTACCCACGCCCACCGCCGCTTCTCCGACCAGCACCGCCGCTTCTCCGACGAGCACCGCCCGCTCTCCGATCACGCCGCCGCCCGAAAACACCCCGAGCGCCGCCACCTCGACACTCCGAAGACCCCCTCGCCCGCTCGCCTGGCTGTGGACGACGTCGCCGACGCTCCGCCTCCTAGAGCCCCCCTCCGACGGCCACGACGTCGCCGCCTCTCCGAGCCCCCGAAGAGCTGCACAGCCTCCTCGAGCGACGACGCCGCCCTCGTCATGCCGCCCCGCTCTCGACGCCGCCTTGCCTGCCCCCGCTCACCGCCGAGCCCCCCTCACCCTCCGCCTCTGCCTGAAGCCGCCGTCGACGCCACGAGCTCGCTGTCGTCGCCGTCAGCTTCCCCTCCGCCCACGTCGCCCACCCTCTCTCTCCCCATGAAGCTGAAACGAAAGAAAAGCAACTGTAAATTACAATAGCAAACTTGTAAATACGGCAAACAATTCGTATTTTCGTATTTTTTTATTAATTAATAAATGGGTTTTAAGGTTATAAATCCATAACTAATTATACAGGGGCCAGAAAAATGTGTGACTAGTCCCAGAAAATCAGAAACGTCGAAACGAATCCATTGGCGCTAGTTTCGTCGCGATCATGCAAGTATATTTCTCACAGTGAATTTTTGAAGGCAAAACTTAAATAGGTTAAAATTCTTTTAAAATTCGTAGCTTGCAATTTTTACGTACACTGCTATACGATAAATATATATATTACATTACTTGTAAATACGATCGTTTTGACACCTTGTTTGCAGAATTCTGATGTACGGTTTATCCGGAATAAATCCTTGATCGTGGGTATTATTAATAATTTCTTGTTTTATAAATCCTTTTAAAATTCATAACCTGTGATTTTTACGTACACTAATGTACGATAAAAATATATGTCGTAGTGCTAGTGAATACGATCATTTTGACACCTTGTTTGAAGAATTCTGATGTACGGTTTGCTTTAAACAATTCCTTGAACATATGTTTTAAAAATCATTTCTTGATTTAAAATTGCTTTTTGGCTATTTAAAATTGTTTAAAAATTGTTTAAAAATCTTGAAAAATAACTACTAGTCTTAGAAAGTATTTTAAGCTAATTTAAACTCGTTTGCTTGGTTAAAATCACATCTTACTCGTTCTTTTATTTATTTAAGTGATCATGATGTTTTCATTTAATCGATTCGTGAAGTTGTGAACTTTCACGAGACTGTTGTACAGACTATTGGAACACCGAGATTGAATTGACTGAATGGAAGATGGAACTTCAACAATATTGAATGGAAGATGTAACTTTAATAATATAGATGGAAGATGGAATTTCAATAATAGACAGATAGTACACATTCTTTTGACCGCCACATGACTCGACCTGTGATTGGGGTAGTCTAGGATCACAAGTGTTACAGAATGACTGGATGCGCCATACTAAATTACCTCCAACACATTACGGGGTTTAGAACCTTGACCGTTGCCATATCGGAACGGTGGGTAAGCCTCGGAGTTGCTCCCGTCGCAGGCTGCATGTTGGTTATCTCTAGTACTCTTGGACATGGACTTATCACTAGGATAGACTGGTTATTGATTATTGTCATAACCTCTTTTCTACAGGATTGCTACAGTTTGGTTATTGAATGCTAAATTGACACAGGTTGCAAATGGTATTGCAAATTGTTATTGAATGATTAAATTGCTACAGGTTGTAAACGGTATTGCAAATGGCTATCGATGATTAAATTGCTGCAGATTGCAAATGTTCAACTTCTTTAACTGCTTTAACTGTTTTAACTGCTTTAAACTGCTTTATCTCTTTTATTGCTTATTTTAAATTAAACTTATTGCTTGTCTTTAAAAGTCCAGCTTGGTTTAATTTTAAAATGTCTAACGTTTTGGTTTTGAGATTATCTTGCCGAGTAAACCTCGCTGACGGACATTTCATTTTGTTGTTTTACGAAATGTCCGTCAGGTATCGATAGTGAGTTCTTTGAAGACACTACTGCAGGAGTCGAGCCAGTGCTCGAAGACTACGTGGAGTATCTACCCACAGAAGACTAGACTTTTACCTTCGCGTCAGCACTTTTATATATATCTGGATAATGTAATTTGTATACTTTGTTTGTATTGGCCATACTAGGCCGAGCTGTATCTTAATTAATGTACACTGGATATGTAATAATGTTGTTTGAGCTGCTTCTTAAATTTGCAAGCAAGGATCTGAAATTTTTATACAGACGCTTAGTGTGTTTAAGCCAAGGATGAAGAAAAGGAAAAAGAAGAACAAAAAAGTACTCCTCCTTGTTTTAAGCACATCGCGGACCCGCTCACGTCCTCGCTCCCGGTAGAATGGGAAGCGGGGCGTGACACAGAAAGAAGTACACTTTGTATAACCATTACAAACGTTAGGGTATTAGCCGTCCTTTTCTCCTTGTGTCCCCGTATATTCTTTATGTCTCTTACCCAGTCATTATTCTTATAACCAGTTGATTCTTTCTTATCTTGGATATATTTAATTTCACTTGTCATGCTGCAAAGAATAGAACTCCTAACATTAGCATGTGTTCAAGAAATTTTTAAATATAATAAGATTGTTTTTTATCCAATTATATTCTCCCACTATTTTGGCGAACATTTTTAAGCCATAATAATGAATGAATTTTAATAAAATTTAGTGGGAAAGGGATCCAATCATCCTGAGTCTCACAACCTTGAGTTGACTCAACAAGTTGCTTGACTCTTCATCAATCACATCATATGTGACTCCTTTATCTGCTTTACCCCGAATCACTTATGACCTTGAGTTGACTCAACAAGTCATAATAACTAGTCTAGTCTGACGGTTACTTTCTTGTCTAGTCCTAACTTATACAGGTGCTAGGTTGTGTTCACGACGCGATGGGTTGTGTTAAATTGAACTACATCATATGTTGGATGGAATTGGATTCCAAAGAAAAATCATGTTATAGCTTGAGTTGACTCAACAACCATAACATGAATTCTCGGTTTCCAAATTCCAAAAGTAAGGTGGGTTACGATTTTATCTTTATTAATGTACTCGACTAGATATAGTCGAGGGTGTCATATATGTAGTGACCCTGTGCTATGAGGAATAAACACTAAGGGGGGGTGAATAGTGTTTTATAAAATTATAAGGAATTTACGCCAAATAAAACCCTACTTAACCAACAAATGCAGAATGTAATGAATGAACAACAACCCAAGTAAGAAAGCAATGCAAACAAGCAATCTACCCTGGTTCGGTGCCACCCAAGTCTCCCCGACTTGTTATCGGTGCCCTACTCCAGTAACATCCAGATCCCCTCCGGATACTCTAGCAAACCGCTAGAGATTTCCTTTAGCCCACTTGTGGAAAACCTCCAACAAGTGCAATCAACCTACAAACGATGTCCGTGTATCCCACAATTTGGGAACAGGCAAAGTCCTTAATCCCACAACTTGGGATTAAGCACACTCTCACAAACCGAGAGCAAAAACGAAATCTTGACTCCCACAACTTGGGATCAAGCCAATCCTCTCACCACCGTGAGTATACAACAATTAAGAAGTATAAAGAATGAAATATAAAACTTCTTACCACAAAATCCTATGCCTTGAGAAATACTTACCAATTTAGGGCAAGAATGGATTTTGAGGAAGATGAGATCACCAAACCCTAGCTCCACCAAGATGAGCAGCAATATATGGCTAGGGAGGAGTTGGTGACTTGGATTCAAGCTCTTAGCTTGAGAAGCTCACAAGGAATGAGATCTCTCTTGAGGAATTGGGCTCAAAGAGTAAGGGAGAGATTCTTATGAGATGAGAGAGCTTGGAAAAGGAGTTGAATGGCTCTCTTCAACGATGTGAAAGTGTCTCTAATTTCAGCATTGGATCCCTGGTTTGAAGCACTCAAACTTATATAGGGAAGAGAGAAAACGGTCACAAAAATCGTGGCATTCAATGCCCCAACGGCTCTATTCTGAAGCTGCTTAATCGGTCTAAGAAGGATCATCAACCGACTAGATTGACAACTAGTCAGTCAGTGAACCTTCTTGGATCGACTAGATGGTTGACAGAGAAGATGGTGAAATCTGGGTAAGAACTAGTCGGTCTAAGAAGGATCATCAACCGGCTAGATTGACAACTAGTCGGTCAGTGAACCTTCTTGGACCGACTAGATTGGCTTTTAATGCATTAACCATCCTTCTTGAACCAACTAACTGGTCAACAGTACAAAGGTCAAATTTCACAAGGAAAACTAGTCGGTCTGAGAAGAAACACCAACCGACTAGATCGTCATTTAGTCGGTTGGTGAGCCTTCTTGGACCGACTAATTGGTCAACAAATGGTCTTGAATTGATTAGGACAACTAGTCGGTCTGAGAAGGATTTCCAACCGACTAGATCGTCATCTAGTCAGTCGGTGAACCTTCTTGGACCGACTAATTGACCAACAGTGAATGGGCTGAATCAAGCAAGGATATCTAGTCGGTTCAAGAAGGATTTCCAACCGATTAGATCATCATCTAGTCGGTTGGTTCTTCTTCTTGAACCAACTAAGATGCATATGAAGCCGTGAAATGAAACGATATGCTACGGGAAAGTTTCTAATGGCTTCTAAGGCAATCCTAGAGATACGATATGAAAGATATGAAGATTTCTAGGCAAGTACTACTCAAGGCTTAACATTCTACTAAACCGAAGCTAGAAGACAATATAAATAACATGACGAACCGTCTTCGAAGCTTCAACATAGAGAATCCGAATCCATTGACTTCATGAATACTCCTTGAGCTTCAACAAAGTTCCAGGCACCACGATCACGTGTTCTGAGGAAGTCTTGGGACGTCGCTTGAGATGATCAAATTACTTTGGTGACGATCTCCATAAAACTTCATGGTCTTGAGTCTTTTAGTTGAATGACTTGAACGTCATAGTCTTCAAAGCTTTTGACTCATCCATTCCTTTCTTCTCTTTGGATTGAATCACCATTCATTTGTTGATGTCATTGGCTTGATGATTGAGGTAGCCGTTGAATTCTTCAAGCCAATGCTTAACTTTTGTTGATCTACCAAGTCCTCCACTTGAATCAACACGTGTAGTCACTTTTGATCTTCTTGAATCTAATTGGTGACTTTGTAGCTAACTGCAATCACAAGAGTTAGTCACAATGATTTGTGTTTGATCATCATCAAAATCAAGGTGGAGAGTCCAATACTCAACAATATAATCATGATTCGCGGCATTGCGGTCCAGTGGACACGACCAGGAAATTGACTAAGCTATGATCACTTATCCCCAGTCTAGCTAGGGTGATCTAACAAACTTAGCCAAGCACATTGACTGGATCATGGTCCATTGAATAAAACTTATTTATATGTGTGCCATCAACTAAAAGGCTTTTATTAGAACTAGTTAATCCTATCAACTAGTGAATCCTTAAATTTCAAAAGTTTATGGATTTTTTAATAACTTTTATTAAGTTCTTATCAACTATAAGGAATGAATTATTATGGTGCTATCCTAATCGTGCATTAGGAATTTAAAACAATTTTAAATCATAGCAAAAGCAATCTAAAATTATCTTATAAATATTAGACAGTTTTTTAATGGCTAACCTAAGAGGGTTTTCTTGTTGCAAATCAAATAAGCAAGAATAAAACATAGCCATTTAAAAAGTACAACTTAATAACTTCACATGAATTAAGTTCATAACTATCACATAATTAATATTATGTTTCTAACAAACATAACATGCAAATCATATTAATTTGCAGCATTAGATCAGTGTAGATTAGGCTCTGATACCAATGTTGTGTTTTTCAAGAACCATTAGGGCATATTTCTTTGCTCGTCCTATGTCGGACAGTCATTAGAATCAAAAAACATGAAGCGAAAACATTATTAAACACTTTAATAGTAATAACCCTAAGGAATCATGCACCCTAGCCAGGATAATCTACTAACTAAGGGTTGGGTCCGACCAACCCGTAGAAAGATCTAAACTACTGCAAATATAAATAGTACTGACTTACCTGGAACTTTGCTTGCACCAGCAAAGTGTATCGAACCGTGTCTCGAGCCGCACCTCGTCCCGAGCTGAACTAGTTCACAAACCACACCGCGCCTTCGAGCCAATCACTTGCCGAAGAAGATTTCACTTGAGCATATCCACGTCAAAGACGTCTGGATTAGATTCAAACCTCCTCGTCGTCTTGCTAGGACTCGAATGGAGGATCGAAAGAAATATAAGATGAGGAATAATTTTGTCTTAAGACTAAGCGTGCTCAAAATTATAGAGCTTCTCAAATCCGAGACTTGGTGCAATTTTCTTAAGGGGTGTCGACCCCTATTTATATAAGGAGTCAGACCCCCTTGCTTGTCACACGAGCAATATGTAACTATTAAAATTTAGGAGAATAAATTAAGTTAGTTTGCATTTCTCAAAGGCTAAACTTCAACTAATTTTATCTCCCTCACCATTGAGCTTCAAAAGCGATACAACCTATCATTTTGAAGAGCTATGAACGATGAATGCATAGGAACAAACGGCGATGCATTCCGACTTCGTTTGACCCCTCAAACAATTGCTCAAAGTTGAGCAAAAAGTCACAATTCGTAGCTATCATCGAGGGTTTCAAAAAACCCTAGAAATTGGGCCCCTAGGTGGGGCCTACAGCATTGTGGGCGTGCTAACTTGCGCGCCTTCCTGGGCTTGCGCGAGCGCCCACCTGGGCTTGCGGGAGGCCCTGCATTAAGCCTCGCGCGCGCTCTCGCCTGCCTGCCAAGCGGGCGGGCCCTGCTGGGCCGCAACGGGCGCGCCAGCGGGCAGGCGAGTGCTCGCCCGGCGGCCCCCCTCGCCTTTTGCTGTTTTTGTGTTTCTGGACTCGTTTGAGCCCCGATTCCAACGCGGTTTCTTCCTGTGGTTTTCTCAGGAAGTCCCCTTCGATCCCAAGTGATACACTCTTTAGCTTTAATCTCACAACTCACTTGTGAGCATAATTATCTCATTACATCGAATGCATTCCTCTTAACATTCTTCCAATTACTAAGACATAAATACTACTTTGTGTGATATCCTACAGCCTGACCCTACTACAGGTTGGGACTCGAAATTCCTAGACGACAGTAACCACGAGCAATAGGTGGCGTCCCTATTTCGGCATCATAATTACGTGATTGACTTGTCGACAAAAAGTGTCGTCGGGATCACTCTACTGTGTCCATGATGAATACCGCAGTTTTAGTCCCTTCGTCTTAACTATGTCATTTGCATAGCCTAGGGTATGGTAAACTGTCATTCCCACTAGCTAGCACTGGTCAGTATCATTCGGTCTCTGGTACATACATGTTGTACTTCCTACATCATACCTTGGCCAAGGTTTTACCAAGAACCGTACTGAGCCTACGACATTAACTTCACATTAACGGAAGAGACGAATCCTCTCTTGATCACTACTCACCTCGTATGCTTCAAGTGTCACCCAACCTAAGACCTTTCAACATGCATTGTCTCGAAGCTAGTCATAGATCTAAGTGATACTGTTCACGCACAGGGTCGTACAATAATCTCAAGTCCCAAGGACCAACTTGCCTGTCATCACTACAGAGTTATTAATGACAGTTAGTTAATGTTTAACCATTTGATAACTCTTTATTGGGTCGATCAGTGGACTCATTCTCTAATGAGTACATGTGTCTTATCTTCGACTTCACTAAGTAGCATGATTAGGAGATCATCAAGATAAAGACACAATGGACTGTCTGATGTGCCCATATCCATATCTCGACATATCTATGACCATGAACGCTTTAAGAATCAAGCTCCTATCGGTCAGACATTTCTCATAATCACGATCTCTATCTCGAAACATGTATGACCTTACTATGAGGCTAAAGACATTATCTAAGCAACATATCAATAGAAAATTACTCAGACAATTGATACCAGAAAGCATACTTTCATTCATGAACAAGATGTTTACATAGATAAATTGCCATGAGGGCATACATCTCTCAATAGAAATGCCCTCAAAGGCAGGCAGTGAAGGTGATAATCCAGTCACATTGGTGACAGAAGTGGGAACTACCCTGGATCTCTCGGCTGGAACAGTGGCGGGTGTGGTGGTGGTAGGAGCATTGACAGAAGTGGGGACAGAAGTGCTCACTATTGTGGTGGAAGTGGTAGGGACATCAGATCTCTCTGGCTCCTCATCAGAACTTAGTGACCAACCATCATCATCGTCTTCAACGGCCAGTACTCTAGGCTCCAGCTCGTGTATGGGTGGAATGGGGAGCACGCCAGTAAGTAGCCAATCAAGTGGACGGGCTTAGTGTGTGTGAGGTCAGGGCAGGTGAGGACCATGTGTTGCTCTCGCTGAGGACCTAAAAGATAGACCCAATGGTGCTTACCGTGGGACCGAATGATATGCATGCCTGCAAGCACGTCAAGCGTCAGTGTGGTGGGCCCGGTCGCAACCAAGAAGTCGTAAGTGTTGGATACAACGTGCTGTTGGATACAATGATCTATGACTTCGTGTTTGATGATAACAAACGTATGTGAACAATTTAATATGGATACTGAGTGTTTTTAGGAGTGGCAAGCTCGTAGATACACAAAGGATGAGTTAGTCAAATTGATGGAGAAATGTGTAAATAAGACTAAGTCAAAGAGATAGAGAAATTGCAATTGAATTGCAATTTGGACTTGGTCAAAGATGGAGGGATATGTAGAATCTCATGCAAATCTATATAATAGATTAAATGAGATCTTAAATGAAATACTATATCCATACAAATTCAACTTCCATATCCTAATGTGACTAGAAGAGATCTTCCATGGTGGTTCATTAAAATCCTATTCAAGTTAGGATTCCATCCAATCTCCTCCAATTATGGGATTCTATTTGATTCTAATTTATCCCATCCTCTCCTATATAAACCCATCTTCCAAAGAGAGATATTTTGAAAAGGGAAAAACAAAATAGGGGGTGCGGCCAACACAAAGGGGAGAGCTTTAAGCCACAACTTTCAAAGTCCAAAACCCCTAAGGTGTGCAACATCCCGTTGCTTCATCTCCTTCTTCCCATTGCGCAAAGCTCCATTGCCCATCCTATAGCCGCAAGCATAGCCTCCATTGCCTACCATCTCCATGCTGCAACTATCCAAGGCCAAAGTTGCAATGCCTATCATTACCTTGCCACAAACTATCATATGCTAAATGTAACGACAGGTTATCTTGTATAGATTATATATATATATATATTTGGTTGCCTTCTCTTTGGTTGTGATTTCCTTTCTCCGTCTTCGTAGTTTTCGTTTTCGTTCGTTTCATCGTGTTTTCCTAGCTTCTTCCGTTGATCGTCGATTTCGGAGTAAGTCATTCGTGACGGGCTTCATATCGGTCATATCTTATTGTTAGATCAAGCCTAGGAGTATTAGAAATAGATCCCGGAGCTTCGCGCTCCATTTCGGAACTTTCAGTGCACGTTAGCCGGTACAAGAAGGGGAACCGACCGACTAGATGACGATTTAGTCGGTCGGCAAACCTTCATGGACCGACTAGTTGGCTTTGATAATTATTTAGGAGTTACTGTTTATCGTTAGTCGGTCTAAGAACATTTGGCGACCGACTAGGTTGCAAACTAGTCGGTCAGTAATCGTTCTTTAACCGACTAGGTCTATGAACATTTTTGATACCAAGTACTATTCATTCTTAGTCGGTCTAAGAACGTTCGTCGACCGACTAGATAAGAAACTAGTCGGTCAGTAGTTGTTCTTTGACCGACTAAATATAAATCCTATTTTTCGTCAGGAGTTACTGTTTACACTTAGTCGGTCTGTGTTGGTCAACCGACCGACTAGTTCCCAAACTAATCGGTCAGAGGTTGCTCTTTGACCGACTAATCAGTGTCGAAACCCTAATTTCTGGGCCGCCGCCAGCCTTTTCTATAAATACCCCAAACGTTTTCTTTTCTTTCTTTCTCTTCTCTTGTCCATTTCCTTTCCCCATTGACCCCTGACCTTCCCCAACCTTCCTCTAGCCATTCCTCCGTCCCCAAGAGCCTTTCCCCTCTCCATTTAGGCCGGCCACCATGCTCTAGGCCATCTCCAACCCCCAAAAACTCCCCAAAACCCCATTTCTCCAAATTTCTCCATCAATTTCCAGATCTGAACCGTAGGTTCCCCAGATCGTTTCTTCAGTCGCCGTGCTTGCTCGGCATCATTCTTCCGCTAACGATTCGGTAATAACTCGATTCTATAATATTCTCATAACCCATTTGTGTTTTTGTGAAATCCTAATGAAATGAATGTTGTTTTGATGATTGTTTCTCCATAACAGCGACTTTTCCCGTAGATTAGCGCTTGCGAGACGAACCTTCGTGATCGTCATCCTCGGTGCTAGGCAAGTGAAACTTGCCACTTAGGGTTTGAGGCCATGCTTTAGGCCATTTACTTGTTTTAGTGTAAAAGAGACTAGGCAGTGAAAGGATAGCTGCCTAGACGCCTTTGATCTAGCTTGACAACGAAGTTAGATCGGTCACCTTCATCATGCTTGTATGTCATGTTTAATTTCAATTAACGGTACGCAAATATCTGTTCATGTCTTTGCATACTTGCTTGTTCATCGTGTTTGTGTAGCACACGCTACTTTAAAATGTAAGCTGCGGCGAGTAGGATTTTGACTCCTACATCGTGACTTTAGGCTAGGTGCACCCCTATGCCAAATACACTTCCTGGCTCGTGATCCAGAAGCGAGCATAGTGTGTTGCTAATCCCAACGCTCGATACACGTGGAGGGGTAGGGTTAAACGGTCGCTTGAGCTTAGGAGTTGGCCCGATTAGCCACTCTAGCCAAAAGACGGAAACTCTGAGCACAAAGTGAAAATCGTGAATAGTGAACCGTGTTAAGTGAAAATCGTGATAAGTGACTTGTGAATTAGTGATTTGGGAGCTTTTGCTACATCGTGCGTGCTTGTCCCTTCTTGTCCTTTTAACTATTGCATCATACTTAAATGTCATGTCATTGCATCTTACTTGAACTGTTAGGTTGTTAGTTTACTTCCAGTTTCCTTGCCCAAGTCTTTTAGACTTGCTGACATGTGCACCTCTCTCTTTTGGGTGACACATGTTAGATCCTGAGCCAGAGTTCGTTGGAGAGGACGTGGTGTTTGCTGACGCTGAGTCAGAACCCGTGTTTGCTGTGGAGGAGTACGTGGACACAGGGGACCAGTCCTAGTGTCTTCGTTGAGCTTTCCCTTTTGTTTTGACTGCTGTAGTTTTCGGTGCGCAGCACCTATACTTTGTTATGTTGTGGTTTTATTGGCCATGTTTTGGGCCTTTAGACTCTTTCCTTTAGCCTGGTGGGTTTTCTGGATGTTGAATATTATTGTGGACAATTTCTGAGAGTGGATTATTTATATATCAGTCTCTCTTTCTTGTTATTATTATTGTTGTTCTGTTTGCAGTTACATGGACCTGCTTTGAAATTTTTAAATTGACGCTTATCTGGCGTGTGGCTTCACAGCTCCACGTCTGTGTGGACCTTCTCACGTCTCGCCTCCATAGCTTTGGGAAGCGGGGCGTGACAGGTTTTATTGGTGGCCCATGCAGGTCCCACTTTCTGTAATTGTGAATTATCGGATCAACGATAATAATATTAGATTGTCCAACAACTAAAATTCGACATCCGAGTCCTAAGCTATGAGTCTAATTGTTTTGTTTTCTGTGTCATTAGATGGCAAGAAGGCGATTCACCCGTGGTGGTGGTAGTGGTGCGCCCCCTCATGACGAGGAGCCTGAGCGGGAGCCCACCAATGGAGAGATGATGCGGATGATGCTTCAGATGATGTAGGTTCAGCAAGGCGTGCTCCTGCAAGTCCAGAATGCTCCAGTTTTTCGAGCTGGTCAGGCAATCCAGGATGCCCCTCGCTCCGAGCCGGGAGCGAAGCAATTTCGGGAGCTGGGTCCTGCTTATTTTGATGGGTCTGAGGGTCCTCTGGCTGCCGATGAGTGGATTCGGAACATAGAGGATAATTTGAAGATGGCGAAGATCAGCCCGGCTGGATGGGTTGATTTGGCGAAGAGGCAACTCAAGGATAATGCTCGGAACTGGTGGGATGCGGAAGAGAAGATGCTGGTGGAGCCGATAGCTTGGGCTACCTTTAAGTCCAGGTTCGATGAGGAGTTCTTTCCAAAGGCTGCTAGGAAGGAGATGCTGCAGCGCTTTATTGAGCTAAAGCAAGGGAGCTCGTCGGTGGACCAGTACCACCAAGAGTTCACTAGGCTTAGTCTGTTCGCATCGAAGATGGTGCAGGAAGCTAATGAGAGGGCTCAGAGGTTCCTGCAGGGACTTGCTTTGGAGCTTTAGAGTTTTGTGTCTTCCTCTGATCTGGACTCTTATCAGAAGGTTCTGGTAGCTGCGAGGAGGCAGGAGCTGAACCTGAGCCAGAGGAGAGGACATGTTGCTGGAGCTGGGAAGAGGCCTATAGAGCAGGCCAGAGCGGTGGTTAGGCCAGGATTCAGGCCCAACCAGCCAGCTCAGTTCAAGAGGCCAGGTGGGCCTGTTCTGAAGACTTGCAATCATTGTGGCAAGTCGGGTCATGTGAAGGACCAGTGCCAGAGGCTTTTGGGTTAGTGTTTGGGCTGTGGTGATGCTTCACATTCTCTGAAGGATTGTCCGAGTATCAAGCAGCCTTGGAGGGCACCTGTTGCGGCTTAGCCGTTGCAGCAGAGATCGTCTGTTCCTGCCGGTCGTGGAGCAGCTCTTGTCCCTCAGAGGCAGGCCTTTCAGCAGGCTTTTCCACCGAGGAGGCATGCTTTTCTGATGACCGCTGTGGAGAGCGAGGCTGTGGATGAGGTTATCGCAGGTAATCCTCAATCTAGCTGTTACTTTCCTAGCTAGTTTTGATTGTTAGAATATGTTTGGTTGTTTGCACATGATTGTTTGCTAGACTAGGGCTTGACTGTTAAATTGCTTGTTAGGTGTGGTTTTGGTTTGCACATTTCCTGCACGAGTTCTCTTTGACTCTGGTGCATCGATGTAAATTATTTCTCGGAGCTTTGTGGAGAAGCATTCCTTGTCGACGTCCCCTCTTTCCAAGAGTTGTAATATCGTTACAGGGAATGGCGTGGTCTCGGTGCATCGTGGTTGTAATTCTTGCCCGTTGGTGGTTTGTGGACATGAGCTTTACACTGATTTCATTGTCCACGACATCATCAACTATGATGCAGTCCTTGGTATGGATTGGCTTGTGAGCTTCTATGGTACGATTGATGTCACGACCCGCTTCCCTAAAATGGAGGCGAGACGTGAAAAGGTCCGCACGAGAGTGGAGCTGTGAAGCCCCAAACCCGATAAGCGTCCACAATACATAAACAGGTCCCTGTAACCACAACAGAATAACAATAATAACACAAGGAGAGACTGAAATAAAATTCCACATCTCACAAATTGTCCAACATCAACAAAAGTCCAACATCCAGAAAAGCCACCAGGCTAAAAGAAAAGAGTCTAAAGGCTCAGAACAAGGCCAACAAAGAAACGATATAACAAAGTATAGGTGCTATGCACCGATAACAAATAACTGTTTAACAAAAGTAAAACACAACGAAGACACTAGGACTGGTCCCCAGTGTCCACGTACTCCCCGTCAAACACAAGCTCGGGCTCGGCGTCAGCAAACACCTCGTCCTCAACGAGGTACTCAGGCTCGGGATCTAACATGTGTCACCCAAAAGAGTAAAAGGGGCACATGTCAGCAAGTCTAAAAGACTTGGGCAAGGAAACTGAAAGTAAGGCAACTAGCAACCTAGCAGTTTAGTATGCATGCCATGGCAGTTATAACATGAGTGCACAATTAAAACATGGCAAGACAATTTGTACAAGGGAACAATTTATCGGGACAAGACAAGAGTAGCCAAGCTACTATCAATTCAATCAATTCACATTTTGTAGGTGTTTACGTCCTTCGCTGAATGGCATAGCATTTCAGACCGATCGGCACTAAACACTACCCAATACCCACACGATATGGAGCCTGGGGTCCCCGCACATTGAGCTCAGCTAGTGAGCCTGAGGTAGCCCCGCACATTGAGCTCGCATTCTTGGTTCACAATTCAATACATTTCGAGCGTTGGGGTTAGCAACTCATTATGCTCGCTTCTGGTCACGAGCCAGGAACACAAGTATCGTAGCAAAGCTACGCAATCACAGCAACATCTAAAGAATGCGAGGTCATGACAATTTATTTGCATACCGTTAATTAAATTAAACGTGACAGGCGAAATGCAATGACATGAACATATTCACGTACCGTTAATTAAAAGTAAACATGACATGGAAATTGTGTAACATGCTAAATGTCGGAACTAGCTTCGTTGTCAAGCTAGTTCCCCAATTTGCGCCTAGGCGAGTATCATTTCGTCGCCTAGCCTCTTTTACGCCTACAACAAGCAAATGGCCTAAAACATGGCCTAAACCCTAAGTGGCAAGTTTCACTTGCCTAGCACCGGGGATTGACGATCACTTCGTCACACGGATGCTATCTACGGGGGAAATCGCTGTTATGGGGGAAACAAGCTCCAAACACTTGAAATTAATTAGGGTTTTCATAAAATTATAAATAGGTTAAGAAAACAACGGTTGATCGATTTCTTACCGAGAGGAGACGGAAGAAACACTCCGGGGAACCCTAGGATCAGATCTGGAAAAGATTGGAGAAGTTTGGGGAAATTAGGGTTTTGGGGGATTTGATGGGTTTTGATGGAGATTTGGGGAAGATGGGAGGTGGATGGAGTAAATGGTTCGATTGGATGATGATTCTAGGGCTTGGAATGAAGAAATGGAGCTTGGAGGAAGATGGGGGCTGAAGGGGGAAGTTTTTAGGGTTTTGGGTCGTGTTGGAGAAGAAGAAGTCGTTTGGGTTGGGTATAAATAGGATGGGCTGGCGGCTGCCCAGAAATTAGGGTTTTAACACTGGTTAGTCGGTCAAAGAGCAACCACTGACCGACTAGTTTGGCAACTAGTCGGTCGGTCGACCAACGCAGACCGACTAAGTGCAAACAGTAACTCCTGAACGAAAATAGGATTCTAGAGTTAGTCGGTCCATGAACAAATACTGACCGACTAGTTTTACATCTAGTCGGTCGATGAACGTTCTTAGACCGACTAAGAGTAAACAGTAACTGATACAAAAAAATAAGATGATGAGTTAGTCGGTTAAAGAAGCATTGCTGACCGACTAGTTTGCAACCTAGTCGGTCAACCAACGTTCTTAGACCGACTAACGATAAACAGTAACTCCTGAGAAATTTAGAAAGCTAACTAGTCGGTCCAAGAAGGATTTCCGACCGACTGGATCGTCATCTAGTCGGTCGGTGGCCCTTCTTACACCGGCTAATGAGCACCAAAAGTACCGATACGGAGCGCGGGGCCCCGGGATCGATTCCTAAGACTCCTAGGCTTGATCTAACAGTTAGATACGACCGTTATGAAGTCCGTCACGAGTGACATACTTCGAAATCGACAATCCTAAGGAAGAAGCGAGAAAATACGACGAATCGATCGAAAATGAAAACTACGGAGACGAAAACCACACAAGAGGAGAAAATCCACCAAAACATATATTATATTATATTAAATCCTAATACATGAAAATCAGTCGTTACATCCTCCCCAACTTAAGAAAAATTCCGTCCTCGGAATTTCCAAAAACTCACGAGTCCGGAAACAAAAGTGGGAAACGCTCTCGCATCTCATCCTCATTCTCCCAAGTAGACTCTCCCGGTGAACCGTGTCGCCACATCACCCTCACAAGATTGACAATCTTGTTCCGAAGCGATTTCTGACGCCTGTCCAGAATCTGCACTGGATGCTGGTCATACGTCATATCGGGGCGAACGGTAATCTCTGAAAAATCCACCGCATGAGACGGATCGCTAATGTATCGACGAAGCTACGACACATGGAAAACATTGTGAACTCCTTCCAAAGATGGCGGCAAGGCCAAGCGATAAGCTACCTCGCCAACCCTCTCCAAAACGTCAAACGGTCCAATGTATCGCGGGCTCAACTTCCCACGCTTCCCAAAACGAATCACACCACGATTCGGGGAAATCTTCAAGAACACATGGTCGCCCGGCTGAAACTCCAAAGGACGACGTTTAGCATCCGCCCAATGCTTAAAACGGTCCTGAGCAATTCTCAACCTCTCCTGAATATTCCTGACGATATCCACGGCCTCCACGATCATCTCAGGTCCCAACAACTCCCGATCTCCAACGTCATCCCAACTCAATGGCGATCGACATTTCCTCCCATAAAGAGCGGCGAAAGGCGCCATGCCAATACTCGCCTGGAAGCTGTTGTTGTAGGAAAACTCCACCAAATGTAGATGGTCCTCCCACGAACCCTTGAAATCCAACATGCACGCCCTCAGCATGTCTTCCAAAATCTGAATCATCCTCTCGGACTGGCCATCCGTCTGCGGATGGTACGCCGTACTGAAACTCAGACGCGTACCCAAGCTCTTCTGTAAACTCTGCCAGAACTGAGATGTGAACCTCGTGTCTCTGTCAGACACGATACTCACGAGGACTCCATGAAGTCGCACAACCTCCTGCACGATTCACGTTACATCACTATCCGAACTAGGAAAAGGAAATAAAACGGAGAGTAAAAGAATTTTACCTCCATATATCTCCTCGCTAGCGCCTCAGTGGACTGTCCTACTCGGAACGGAATAAAGTGCGCAGATTTGGTCAATCGATCTACAATCACCCAAATCGCGTCATTCTGCTTAGGACTCCGAGGTAGTCCAGTCACGAAATCCATAGTGATGTGCTGCCATTTCCACTCCGGAATCGGAAGCGGTTGTAGCAACCCGGCCGTACGCTGATGCTCCGCCTTCACTTGCTGGCAAACCAAGCACTTGGCTACGCTCCGAGCCACGCTCCTCTTCATACCATGCCACCAATAATTCAGACGAAGATCCTGGTACATCTTGGTGCCACCAGGATGCACAGAATACGGCGAACTGTGTGCCTCCACCATCAGCTCCTCTCTGATATCCCCAGCTGGCACACACAACCTGGCTCCAAACCTCAGCGAGCCATCCTCATGAATCAAAAAGTCAGTCCGCAGACCGGCTCCCACCTGCTCCCGAATCTTCACCAGCTTCGGATCCTCAGCCTGGCCAGCCTTAATCCGATCCACGATCGTCGACTGCACCTGCATGTACATCAACGACGAAGCCTCTCCAGGAAGAACAATCTCCACGCCAGACTCGCAAAAATCCTGCTGCAATCTCCACTGCGAGGTCAAAATAATCACCGCTGGAAGCCTACTCAAAGCATCTGGAACCACATTCACCTTGCCAGGGTGGAACTGCAAATCAATATCATAATCCGCCATAAGCTCCAACCATCGACGCTGTCGCATGTTGAGCTCCTTCTGAGTGAAAATGTACTTCAAGCTTTTGTGATCGGTGAAAATCTTCACTTTCTCACTCAGCAAGAAGTGCCTCCAAATCTTAAGAGCAAACACAACGGCAGCCAACTCCAAATCATGCGTCGGATAATTCTTCTCATGAACCTTAAGCTGACGAGACGCATACGCCACAACATGCCCGTGCTGATGCAACACACAACTGAGACCCTTGCCAGAAGCATCGCAAAAGATCTCAAATCCACCGCTGCGATCAGGCACAACAAGAATAGGGGCACTCGTCAACCTCTCCTTCAGAACACCAAAAGCACTCTCACAATCACCCGACCAAGCAAAAGCAACATCCTTCCGCGTCAACCTGGTCATCGGCTCAGCAATACGAGAAAAGTCCTTGATGAATCGCCGATAGTAACCAGCAAGTCCGAGAAAACTCTGAATCTCAGATGCAGACGACGGAACAGGCCACTCCCTGATGGCCCGAATCTTCTCGGGATCCACTGAAATACCATCTCCAGTCACCACATGCCCGAGAAAAGCAACTCGATCCAGCCAAAACTCGCACTTCGAAAACTTAGCATACAAACGATGCTTCCTCAAAATCTCCAACACCGTCCTTAAGTGCGAGGCATGCTCTTCCTCCGACTTCGAATAGATTAGAATGTCATCAATAAAGATAACGACAAACTTATCCAAAAAGTCATAGAAAATCAGGTTCATCAGATTCATGAAAACTGCGGGCGCGTTAGTTACGCCGAAAGACATAACCACGAACTCATAGTGTCCATACTTCGTCCTGAACGCTGTCTTCGGAACATCTCCCTTCTTCACCTTCAACTGATGGTAACCACTCCTCAAATCCAATTTAGAAAACACCCTTGAACCTCCAAGCTGATCAAAGATATCATCGATGCGAGGCAACGGGTATTTATTCTTAATGGTCACCGCATTCAACTCCCGATAATCCACGCACATGCGACGCGAACCATCCTTCTTCTTAACCAGCAACACCGGTGCTCCCCACGGAGACACGCTAGGATTAATATAACCCTTCTGCAAAAGCTCATCCAACTGCTTCCGCAACTCTTCCAACTCTGCAGGTGCCATACGATATGGCGCCTTCGAAATCGGCTGCGCACCTGGAACAAGATCGATAGAAAATTCCAAAGCCCGATCAGGCGGCAAACCAGACATCTCCTCGGGGAAGACGTCGCCAAAATCACGCACCACAGCTGGCCACTCCAGCTCCATCTGCATAGCCACAGCCTCCACCGGCCTGGCCCGAAATCTGACAGGACCAAGCGAACTGCTACCACGACTGAACTCAAACACTGGATGTCCAGGAATCTCGAACACCACCTTCTTCCTCCTGCAGTCAATCGTAGCATAGAAGCTCGCAAGCCAGTCCATCCCAAGAACTGCATCATAATTGATGATGTCGTGGACAATGAAATCAGCGAAAAGCTCATGTCCACAGACCACCAACGAGCAAGAATTGCAACCACGATGCACCGAGACCACACCATTCCCTGTAACGATATTCCAACTCTTGGGAAGAGGGGACGTCGACAAGGAATGCCTCTCCACGAAGCTCCGAGAAATAATGCACATCGATGCACCAGAGTCAAAGAGGACTCGTGCAGGAAATGTGCAAACCAAAACCACACCTAACAATAAATTAACAATCAAACCCTAGTCTAGCAAACAACCATGTTCAAGCAAACAACACAATCTAACAATCAAACCAGCTAGGAAAGTAACAGCTAGATTGAGGATTACCTGTGATAACCTCATCCACAGCCGCGCTCTCCGCAGCGGTCATCAGAAAAGCCTGCCTCCTCGGCGGAACAGCCTGCTGAAAAGCCTGCCTCTGCGGAACAAGAGCTGCTCCACGTCCAGCAGGAACAGGTGCTCGCTACTGCAATGGCTGAGCTGCAACAGGAGCCCTCCGCAGCGGATCCGCATGTCGACAATCCTTCGCGACATGAGAAGCATCACCGCAAACCAGACACTGGCCCAGAAACTTCTGACACTGATCCTTGACGTGGCCAGGCTTGCCGCAGAAATGGCAAAACTTCGGAATAGACCCTCCTGGCCTCTTAAACTGAGCAGACTGATTAGGCCTGAATCCAGGTCTAACCACGGCTCTCGCCTGTTCCACAGGCCTCTTCCCAGCACCAACAACAGACCCCTTCCTCTGGTTCACGAGTAGCTCCTGCCTCTTTGCTGCTACCAGAACCTTCTGATAAGACTCCCGGTCAGAGGAGGTCACAAAACTCTGGAGCTCCGAAGCAAGCCCCTGTAGGAACCTCTGAGCTCTCTCCTCAGCGTCCTGCACCATCTTTGGTGCAAACCGACTCAGCCTCATGAACTCTTGGTGATACAAGTCCACCGACGAGTTCCCCTGCTTCAAATCGATAAAACGCTGCAGCATCTCCTCCTTGGCAGCCTTCGGGAAGAACTCACCATCAAATCTGGCTTTGAAGGTAGCCCAAGCTATCGGCTCCACCAACAACTTCTCTTCCGCATCCCACCAATTCCTGGCGTTATCCTTCAGCTGCCTCTTCGCCAAATCAACCCATCCAGCCGGGGTGATCTTGGCCATCTTCAGATTGTCCTCGACGTTCTGAATCCACTCATCGGTAGCCAGAGGACCCTCAGAACCATCAAAATATGCGGGACCCAGCTCCCGAAATTGCTTCGCTCCTGGCTCAGAGCGAGGGGCATCCGGAAGGGCCCGGGCAGCTCGAGCAAGTGGAGCATTCTGGACTTGCAGAAGCACGCCCTGCTGCACTTGCATCATCTGGAGCATCATCCGCATCATCTCACCGCTGGTGGGTTCCCGCTCAGGCTCCTCATCATGAGGGAGTGCACCACTACCCCCACCACGGGTGAAACGTCTTACTGCCATCTATTGACACGGAAAACAAATCAGATTAGACTCATAGCTTATGACTCGGACGTTGAACTTAATTTATTGGACATTCTAATATTATTATTTCTATTCCAAAAATCGCAGTTACAGAAGGAGACCTGCATGGGCCACCACTAAAACCTGTCACGACCCGCTTCCCTAAAATGGAGGCGAGACGTGAAAATGTCCGCACGAGAGTGGAGCTGTGAAGCCCCAAACCCGATAAGCGTCCACAATACATAAACATGTCCCTGTAACCACAACAGAATAACATTAATAACACAAGGCGAGACTGAAATAAAATTCCACATCTCACAAATTGTCCAACATCAACAAAAGTCCAACATCCAGAAAAGCCACCAGGCTAAAAGAAAAGAGTCTAAAGGCCCAGAACAAGGCCAACAAAGAAACGATATAACAAAGTATAGGTGCTACGCACCGATAACAAACAACTGTTTAACAAAAGTAAAACACAACGAAGACACTAGGACTGGTCCCCAGTGTCCACGTACTCCCCGTCAAACACAAGCTCGGGCTCGGCGTCAGCAAACACCTCGTCCTCAACGAGGTACTCAGGCTCGGGATCTAACATGTGTCACCCAAAAGAGTAAAAGGGGCACATGTCAGCAAGTCTAAAAGACTTGGGCAAGGAAACTGAAAGTAAGGCAACTAGCAACCTAGCAGTTTAGTATGCATGCCATGGCAGTTATAACATGAGTGCACAATTAAAACATGGCAAGACAATTTGTACAAGGGAACAATTTATCGGGACAAGACAAGAGTAGCCAAGCTACTATCAATTCAATCAATTCACATTTTGTAGGTGTTTACGTCCTTCGCTGAATGGCATAGCATTTCAGACCGATCGGCACTAAACACTACCCAATACCCACACGATATGGAGCCTGGGGTCCCCGCACATTGAGCTCAGCTAGTGAGCCTGAGGTAGCCCCGCACATTGAGCTCGCATTCTTGGTTCACAATTCAATACATTTCGAGCGTTGGGGTTAGCAACTCATTATGCTCGCTTCTGGTCACGAGCCAGGAACACAAGTATCGTAGCAAAGCTACGCAATCACAACAACATCTAAAGAATGCGAGGTCATGACAATTTATTTGCGTACCGTTAATTAAATTAAACGTGACAGGCGAAATGCAATGACATGAACATATTCGCGTACCGTAAATTAAAAGTAAACATGACATGGAAATTGTGCAACATGCTAAATGTCGGAACTAGCTTCGTTGTCAAGCTAGTTCCCCAATTTGCGCCTAGGCGAGTATCATTTCGTCGCCTAGCCTCTTTTACGCCTACAACTAGCAAATGGCCTAAAACATGGCCTAAACCCTAAGTGGCAAGTTTCACTTGCCTAGCACCGGGGATTGACGATCACTTCGTCACACGGATGCTATCTACGGGGGAAATCGCTGTTATGGGGGAAACAGGCACCAAACACTTGAAATTAATTAGGGTTTTCATAAAATTATAAATAGGTTAAGAAAACAACGGTTGATCGATTTCTTACCGAGAGGAGACGGAAGAAACACTCCGGGGAACCCTAGGATCAGATCTGGAAAAGATTGGAGAAGTTTGGGGAAATTAGGGTTTTGGGGGATTTGATGGGGTTTGATGGAGATTTGGGGAAGATGGGAGGTGGATGGAGTAAATGGTTGGATTGGATGATGATTCTAGGGCTTGGAATGAAGAAATGGAGCTTGGAGGAAGATGGGGGCTGAAGGGGGAAGTTTTTAGGGTTTTGGGTCGTGTTGGAGAAGAAGAAGTCGTTTGGGTTGGGTATAAATAGGATGGGCTGGCGGCTGCCCAGAAATTAGGGTTTTAACACTGGTTAGTCGGTCAAAGAGCAACCACTGACCGACTAGTTTGGCAACTAGTCGGTCGGTCGACCAACGCAGACCGACTAAGTGCAAACAGTAACTCCTGAACGAAAATAGGATTCTAGAGTTAGTCGGTCCATGAACAAATACTGACCGACTAGTTTTACATCTAGTCGGTCGATGAACGTTCTTAGACCGACTAAGAGTAAACAGTAACTGATACAAAAAAATAAGATGATGAGTTAGTCGGTTAAAGAAGCATTGCTGACCGACTAGTTTGCAACCTAGTCGGTCAACCAACGTTCTTAGACCGACTAACGATAAACAGTAACTCCTGAGAAATTTAGAAAGCTAACTAGTCGGTCCAAGAAGGATTTCCGACCGACTGGATCGTCATGTAGTCGGTCGGTGGCCCTTCTTACACCGGCTAATGAGCACCAAAAGTACCGATACGGAGCGCGGGGCCCCGGGATCGATTCCTAAGACTCCTAGGCTTGATCTAACAGTTAGATACGACCGTTATGAAGTCCGTCACGAGTGACATACTTCGAAATCGACAATCCTAAGGAAGAAGCGAGAAAATACGACGAATCGATCGAAAATGAAAACTACGGAGACGAAAACCACACAAGAGGAGAAAATCCACCAAAACATATATTATATTATATTAAATCCTAATACATGAAAAGCAGTCGTTACAATCGACTGTCGGAGGTAGAAGGTGGTGTTCGAGATTCCCGGACATCCTGTCTTTGAGTTCAACCGAGGTAGCAGTTCACTTGGTCCTGTCAGATTTCGGGCCAGGCCGGTGGAGATTGTGGCTATGCAGATGGAGCTGGAGAGGCCAGCGGTTGTGCGGGACTTTGATGACGTCTTCCCCGAGGAGATGTCTGGATTGCCACCTGATCGAGCTTTAGAATTTTCTATTGATCTTATTCCGGGAGCGCAACCGATTTCGAAGGCGCCTTATCGTATGGCACCCGCTGAGTTGGAGGAATTGCGGAAGCAGCTGGATGAGCTTTTGCAGAAGGGTTATATCAATCCTAGTGTGTCTCCGTGGGGAGCACCGGTGCTGCTAGTGAAGAAGAAGGATGGTTCGCCTCGTATGTGCGTGGACTATCGGGAGTTGAATGTGGTGACCGTGAAGAATAAATACCGGTTGCCTCACATTGATGATATTTTTGATCAGCTTGGAGGTTCGAGGGTGTTTTCGAAGTTGGATCTAAGGAGTGGTTATCATCAGCTGAAGGTGAAGAAGGAAGATGTTCCGAAGACAGCATTCAGGAAGAAGTATGGACACTACGAGTTTGTGGTTATGCCTTTCGGTGTAACCAACACACCCGCAGTTTTCATGAATCTGATTTTCTACGACTTTTTAGACAAGTTTGTCGTTATCTTTATTGACGACATTCTGATCTATTCTAAGTCGGAGGTGGAGCATGCCTCGCACTTGAGGACGGAGTTGGAGATTTTGAGGAAGCATCGGCTGTTTGCTAAGTTTTCGAAGTGCGAGTTTTGGCTGGACAGAGTTGCTTTTCTCGGGCATGTGGTGACTGGAGATGGTATTTCAGTGGATCCCGAGAAGATCAGGGCCATCAGAGAGTGGCCTGTTCCGCTGTCAGCGTCTGAGATCCGGAGTTTCCTTGGACTTGCTGGTTACTATCGGCGTTTCATTAAGGACTTTTCCCGTATCGCCAAGCCGATGACCAGATTGACGCGGAAAGATGTGCCTTTTGTTTGGTCGGGTGATTGTGAGAATGCCTTTGGTGTTCTGAGGGAGAGATTGACGACTGCCCATATTCTTGTTGTGCCTGATCGCAGCGGTGGATTCGAGATCTTTTGCGATGCTTCTAGCAAGGGTCTCGGTTGTGTGTTGCATCAGCACGGGCATGTTGTGGCGTATGCTTCGCGTCAGCTCAAGACTCATGAGAAGAATTACCAGACACACGACTTGGAGTTGGCTGTTGTTGTGTTTGCGCTCAAGATTTGGAGGCACTTCTTGCTGAGTGAGAAAGTGAAGATCTTCACCGATCACAAAAGCTTGAAGTATATTTTCACTCAGAAGGAGCTCAACATGCGACAGCGTCGATGGCTGAAGCTCATGGCGGATTATGAGATTGATTTGCAGTATCACCCTGGCAAGGTGAATGTGGTTCCTGATGCGCTGAGTAGGCTTCTGACGGTAATGATTTTGACTTCGTAGTGGAGATTGCAGCAGGATTTTTGCGAGTCTGGTGTGGAGATTGTTTTTCCTGGAGAAGCGTCTCCGTTGATGAGTATGCAGATTCAGTCGACTATCGTGGATCGGATCAAGGCTGGCCAGGCTGGAGATCCGAAGATGGTGAAGATTCGGGAGCAGGTGGAAGCCAGTCTGCGGGCTGACTTTTTGATTCATGAGGATGGCTCGCTGAGGTTTGGAGCCAGGTTGTGTGTGCCGGCTGGGGATATTAGAGAGGAGTTGATGGTGGAGGCACACAGTTCGTCGTATTTTGTGCATCCTGGTGGGACCAAGATGTACAAGGATCTTCGTCTGAACTATTGGTGGCATGGTATGAAGAGGAGTGTGGCTCGGAGTGTAGCCAAGTGCTTGGTTTGCCAGCAGGTAAAGGCGGAGCATCAGCGTACGGTAGGGTTGCTACAACCGCTTTCGATTCCGGAGTGGAAGTGGCAACACATCACTATGGATTTCGTGACTGGACTACCTCGGAGTCCGAAGCAGAATGACACGATTTGGGTGATCGTAGATCGATTGACCAAATCCGCGCACTGTATTCCGTTTCGAGTAGGACAGTCCACTGAGGCGCTAGCAAGGAGATACATGGAGGTAAATTCTTTTACTCCCGTTCCTATTTCCTTTCCTAGTTTAGATAGTGATGTAACGTGAATCATGCAGGAGATCGTACGACTTCACGGAGTCCCTGTGAGTATCATGTCGGACAGAGACACGAGGTTCACATCTCAATTCTGGCAGAGTTTGCAGAAGAGTTTGGGTACGCGTCTGAGTTTCAGTACGGCGTACCATCCGCAGACGGATGGCCAGTCTGAGAGGACGATTCAGATCTTGGAGGACATGCTGAGGGCGTGCATGTTGGATTTCAAGGGTTCGTGGGAGGACCATTTGCATTTGGTGGAGTTCTCTTACAACAACATCTTCCAGGCATCCATTGGCATGGCGCCTTTTGTTGCGCTTTATGGGAGGAAATGTCGATCGCCATTGAGTTGGGATGACGTTGGTGATCGGGAGCTGTTGGGACCTGAGATGATTGTGGAGGCCGTGGATGTTATCAGGAACATTCGGGAGAGGTTGAGGATTGCTCAGGACCATTTTAAGCATTGGGCAGATGCTAAACGCCGTCCTTTGGAGTTTCAGCCGGGCGACCATGTGTTCTTGAAGATTTCCTCGAATCGTCAAGTGATTCGCTTTGGGAAGCAAGGGAAGTTGAGCCCACGATACATTGGACCGTTTGACATTCTGGAGAGAGTTGGCGAGGTAGCCTACCGCTTAGCCTTTCCGCCATCTTTGGAAGGAGTTCATAATGTTTTCCATGTGTCGCAGCTTCATCGATACATTAGCGATCCATCTCATGTTGTGGATTTCTCGGAGATTACCGTTCGCCCTGATATGACATATGACCAGCAGCCAGTGCAGATTCTGGACAGGCGTCAGAAGTCACTCCGGAACAAGGTTGTCAATCTTGTGAGGGTGATGTGGCGACACGGCTCGCCTGGAGAGTCTACTTGGGAGAATGAGGATAAGATGCGAGAGCGTTTCCCACTTTTGTTTCCGGACACGTGAGTGTTGGGAAATTCCGAGTGCAGAATTTTTCTTAAGTGGGGGAGGATGTAACGACTGGTTTTTTTGTATAGATTATATATATATATATATTTGGTTGCCTTCTCTTTGGTTGTGATTTTCTTTCTCCGTCTCCGTAGTTTTCGTTATCGTTCGTTTCGTCGTGTTTTCCTAGCTTCTTCCGTTGATCGTCGATTTCGGAGTAAGTCATTCGTGAAGGGCTTCATATAGGTCATATCTTATTGTTAGATCAAGCCTAGGAGTCTTAGGAATCGATCCCAGAGCTTCGCGCTCCATTTCGGAACTTTCAGTGCATGTTAGCCAGTACAAGAAGGGGAACCGACCGACTAGATGACGATTTATTCGGTCGGCAAACCTTCATGGACCGACTACTGGGCTTTGATAATTATTCAGGGGTTACTGTTTATCGTTAGTCGGTCTAAGAACATTTGTCGATCGACTAGGTTGCAAACTAGTCGGTCAGCAATCGTTCTTTAACCGACTAGCTCTATGATCATTTTTGATACCAAGTACTATTCATTCTTAGTCGGTCTAAGAACGTTCGTCGACCGACTAGATAAGAAACTAGTCGGTCAGTAGTTGTTCTTTGACCGACTAAATATAAATCCTATTTTTCATCAGGAGTTACTGTTTACACTTAGTCGGTCTGCGTTGGTCAACCGACCGACTAGTTTCCAAACTAATCGGTCAGAGGTTGCTCTTTGACCGACTAATCAGTGTCGAAACCCTAATTTCTGGGCCGTCGCCAGCGTTTTCTATAAATACCGCAAACGTTTTCTTTTCTTTCTTTCTCTTCTCTTGTCCATTTCCTTTCCCCCTTGACCCCTGATCTTCCCCAACCTTCCTCTAGCCATTCCTCCTTCCTCAAGAGCCTTTCCCCTCTCCATTTAGGCCGGCCACCATGCCCTAGGCCATCTCCAACCCCCAAAAACTCCCCAAAACCCCATTTCTCCAAATTTCTCCATCCATTTCCAGATCTGAACCGTAGGTTCCCTGGATCGTTTCTTCCGTCGCCGTGCTTGCTCAGCATCGTTCTTCCGCTAATGATTCGGTAATAACTCGATTCTATAATATTCTCATAACCCATTTGTGTTTTTGTGAAACCCTAATGAAATGAATGTTGTTTTGATGATTGTTTCTCCATAACAGTGACTTTCCCCGTCGATTAGCGCTTGCGAGACGAACCTTTGTGATCGTCATCCTCGGTGCTAGGCAAGTGAAACTTGCCACTTAGGGTTTGAGGCCATGCTTTAGGCCATTTACTTGTTTTAGCATAAAAGAGACTAGGCAGTGAAAGGATAGCTGCCTAGACGCCTTTGATCTAGCTTGACAACGAAGTTAGATCGGTCACCTTCATCATGCTTGTATGTCATGTTTAATTTCAATTAACGGTACGCAAATATCTATTCATGTCTTTGCATACTTGCTTGTTCATCATGTTTGTGTAGCACACGCTACTTTAAAATGTAAGCTGCGGCGAGTAGGATTTTGACTCCTACATCGTGACTTGAGGCTAGGTGCACTCCTATGCCAAATAAACTTCCTGGCTCGTGATCCAGAAGCGAGCATAGTGTGATGCTAATCCCAACGCTCGATACACGTGGAGGGGTAGGGTTAAACTGTCGCTTGAGCTTAGGAGTTGGCCCGATCAGCCACTCTAGCCAAAAGACGGAAACTCTGAGCACAAAGTGAAAATCGTGAATAGTGAACCGTGTTAAGTGAAAATCGTGATAAGTGACTTGTGAATTAGTGATTTGGTAGCTTTTGCTACATCGTGCGTGCTTGTCCCTTCTTGTCCTTTTAATTGTTGCATCATACTTAAATGTTATGTCATTGCATCTTACTTAAACTGTTAGGTTGTTAGTTTACTTCCAGTTTCCTTGCCCAAGTCTTTTAGACTTGCTGACATGTGCACCTCTCTCTTTTGGGTGACACATGTTAGATCCTGAGCCAGAGTTCGTTGGAGAGGACGTGGTGTTTGCTGACGCTGAGTCAGAACCCGTGTTTGCTATGGAGGAGTACGTGGACACCGGGGACCAGTCCTAGTGTCTTCGTTGAGCTTTCCCTTTTGTTTTGACTGCTGTAGTTGTCGGTGCGCAGCACCTATACTTTGTTATGTTGTGGTTTTGTTGGCCATGTTTTGGGCCTTTAGACTCTTTCCTTTAGCCTGGTGGCTTTTCTGGATGTTGAATATTATTGTGGACAATTTCTGAGAGTGGATTATTTATATATCAGTCTCTCTTTCTTGTTATTATTATTGTTGTTCTGTTTGCAGTTACAGGGACCTGCTTTGAAATTTTTAAATTGACACTTATCAGGCATGTGGCTTCACAGCTCCACGTCTGTGCGGACCTTCTCACGTCTCGCCTCCATAGCTTTGGGAATCGGGGCGTGACACTAAAGCATAAATCTCCATACTTCCCTATTACTGCAAGTACACAAGCAAGGAGCCACATCTTCAAGTAGTCACATCTTCAAGTAGTTGCACCATCAAGCCATTGACAACTCAAGGAGGGACCTGCACCTATTGCTCTTGCCGACCCATGCTCTGAAGGGTGTCGAACCATTGCCAAGCTTCATCTCCAAACATCTTCATTGCGCAACATCACCAAAGGAGTCTTCATACATTACACAACAAGGGGGAACACACAAGGCCGCAAGTTTCAAGGAGGGAGACACCATAGGCCGCAAGTTTCATCCAAAGGGGCAAGCTGCAACTTGAGTTGCTGATAGCGAGGACGTGACGACTACATCCTGACAGACTTGATTTGACCTTAGCTGATTGACAGAGACGGCTACGCCTACACAAACTGAGATTTCCTAAACTCTTTATTATTATATTTGTGTATTATTGTAGCGGTCTTTGTAGAGGAAACTTCACCATACTTATGTTTTGGGGTCCTGTCTAGTTTGGTACTAGACAAGAGGGATTTGACTAGCTTGGGCTAGTCAATAGAAAGCTTAAACTAGGATTAATGGTTGTACCTGTAACATTATACTTTTTAACACTGTGGGAGTGGGGTATGGAGAGCCTGGTAAGCGTAGAGGAGGTGCTCTAGCTTTTTATGGTTGTACCTGTAACATTTTTAATCTAGTATCTGCTTTGGGGGCTTGACGTAGGTCGTGGGGACGACCGAACCAGTATAAATCTGCATGTATACTCTGTGATTGATTATATTTACTCTGCATCTGCTTATAACTGCCTGTGATTTTGTGTGGGTTGTACGAATATTTTTATTAGCCTATTCACCCCCCTCTAGGCTTAGATCCAGATCCACAATAAGGACGGTCAAGTCCTAGCATGAGGGCGAAGAAGGTGAAGAAACCGCCGCAACAAATCTCTGTGGCAGAGGTGGAAGCAGAAAACAGGCGGTTGCACAGCCAACTGGTTATGTCTGACAGGAGGTGAGGACAGAGTGTACCATCATTAGCACATCTGATGGGTCTGGTCATCCCACTAAGGTGGACCAACTCAGGGAAGGAGATGGTGCAAAGCTCAGGCCTAGAGAATATAGTCGTGGTGAGATGGCGCTGAGAGTAGCAAAGACATGAATAGATGGTGTAGGAAGACTTAGCCCTACTAGGGCTGAAATATGGGAGGCCAGTTATCCATCTCCAGAAACCCTCGGCTCTGAAAGATAGTAGATCTATACTGGGTGAAAAGACCTAAGTATGATCTGGGATGTGGGGCCACCTAAAGAAGGCTCTGATCGTGTCGAATGTGATTACTACATCACGATACAAAAACCTAAACCTGATGCCCTGGTTGCCCCCACAAAATGGAGCTCATCGCCGCGTAGGGGAGGTAAACATAGGTGGTCGTGGTCATTTGCAAGAAGTGCTCCCAACCTATGGCCTGATATAGTCGTTAGACCCCCTCTAACAACCCTAGACTCTCAAGGGCTGGAATGTTAGCGAATCTAGTGGGGATGATGGGTCGTCTGGATATGATTGTGAACTTATTGCTGTGAGCATCATTCATGAAGACAATGCCATATGTATGCAGGGTATCCTGGGGTGGCTGAGGTAGGGGTGGGGGAGTGGTAGTGGGAATGGTAGCATTAGCTTGTGGTCCCTCTAGTGCAAGTGGTGTGGGAGATGGAAAACGTGAGGGTGGTGGGGATGGGGATGGAGTAGGAGATGGAGACTGACGGCGTCTGCATGTATGGCAAGAGGAGGAGGCATCAGAAACATCGGCTTTCCTCTTCTTCACAGGGGGTTTCCTACCTGGTGTCCTATAAGGCATGGTGTGGTGTGTTCGAAGAAATACGAGTACGAGATATGGTAATGTAAAAAGTATAAAGGAATGAGTGTACCGAATCTCGTGTAGCACGAGGATCACAAGCGAAATGAATGTGCGAAGCCTCAATGTAACAATCCTCCCCCAAGCTAGCTCCCAAGTGGTAAGCGTAAACCAAGCCCAAATGTAGTCGTCTAGTGCTCCAGGTATACCTGCATGATAAGATAGAAAGATTATTAATTGTAGATCGATTAAATCGATAGAGTTTAGGATTCAATTTTGAAAATTTTGAGTTTTAGGGTTTGAAATCGAGAGAGAGTGTGTGTGTCATGTGGGTGTGAGAGGTGAGAGGAGATATGGGGATGAAGGGGGGAGGAGGGGCGGACTGAGCTGGGTGTTCGGTCAGACTTGGGCGACGCGCGGGGTGGTGGGCCGAGTGATAGGGTTTGGGGTCGAGTGAGAGGGTTTGGGAGAGAGGGCAGCTCAGGCGCGGGTTTTGATTGTGAGGGTGGAAGGGGTTGGGTTGGGATGTTATTTATAAGGGGCCCACCAAGCTAGGACAGCTCGATCGGTTCGTTTGCAGAATAGCATGGTCCCCACTCGTTAGTTGCTACTCGATCGAGCTGGGTAAGCCGCTCGGTCGAGCTGAAATTAAAACAGACCGACTATTCCCCTTATTTAGTAGGCACTACCACTCGACCGCTGCTTACTCAGCTCGGTCAAGCAGAAATATAATCAAAACGACTTTTTTACTTCTCCTGCAGGCCTCTGCTACTCGACCAAGCTGCTTACTCAGCTCGGTCGAGCTAAAATATGATCAGAACCCTAAATTTTACTCTTTCTGCGACTGCTCTGAGCTCGACCGAGCAGTCGTTCTGCTCGGTCGAGTAGCTCCACTTTTCCTTCAATAAGAGAGCATGCTCCTTTCCTCTTCTCCAGTTGAATTATTCCTTTTTTCTTCATCGTTTATAGCGCTCTCTTCATCAATCTCCTGCACATGAAAATATGCGTCAGAAATTTTTATTATATTTATATTTAAAATATTTTCAAATGAATTAAAAAATGTTTTTATTTGGTTTTTTTGAATAAGAATGAAAAACTAATCAAGAAATAAAAACTAAAAATAAAGAAAAATTCGAGTTGCCTCCCGATAAGCGCTTGTTTAAAGTCGTAAGCTCGACTCCTCTTGGTTTTCAACGATCCTCCTTTATGTTGGGCACATACGAGATGCGCTCGCCATGCTTCCCTATGAGACCATGAGGTGGGAGTTGGCTCGTCTTGCTTTGTTGACCTTCAGCAGTTGTAATGATTGTAGCCTCCAGTTGTTGATGATGAAGTTGTATACCAGGTGGCTCCTCGTCTAAGACTTTCAAATAGGCGGCCAACGCCTTATCATATATGACTTCGCCATCATCATCTATGTCCTTCCTCATGGGGTCTCTCATAATCTCCTCTATGGCGTACTCCTCTGTAGCTTCACTTCTATTAGCTCTAGATAGCTAGCATCTTTGTGCAAGAAGCACTCATTCATCAGCTTTTGTAGATGGAACTCAATCTCAATATTGCCAACATTCATAGATAACGTCCATTGACGGATGTTTATCAAAACTCCAGCTGTGGTCATGAAAGGACGTCCCAAGATAATTTGAGAACTCCCCTCTTCAGACATGTCCATGATCACAAAGTCTATAGGCACGCTAATCCCTCCCGACACTTGCAAGATAACATCACGTGCAATACCAACCGGGTAGGTGACAGATTGATCCGCCAACTGTATGCTCATAGCCATAGGCTCTAGCTCCATTCCCTTGATTAATCTTTTGAAGATGGAGAGGGGCATCAAGCTAATGCTCGCCCCCAAGTCAACAAGTGCGCTATTGATGGGGATGCCGCCAATTGAGCACGACACCGTAAAGCTTGTAGGATCGGGCAATTTCTTCGGTAGGTTTCTTTAGAACTGAAGTGAAACTATCCGCCAACTTCACAGCTTCGTGTTTCCTATTTCCCGCTATCAAATCCTTCAAAAACGTAGAATATGGATCTCCGTAATTGCATCCAGGAAAGGGATCTTCAATTGAACACCCTTGAGAAGCTCTATAAATTTGGCATACTTCTTTTCGAGCTTTGCCATGGCTAGTCTTTATAGATATGGAGGCGAAGAATGACTTCCCTTATGTTTATCGGCATCCTTTGGCAGAGATTTCCAAGGAAGGTGGATTTTCCATCGGTACCGTAGCGATAGGAAAGGGTAATGGGGTAACTGAAGTCTCCTTTTCTGTCGCATCAGATGGCTCAACATCTCTCTCCTCATTCACCGTCATGGTGGGCGCAGAAACTATGGGATCCTCCTCATGAATAGTCGTCGATGATTGTTGGTCCACGTGTTTAGAAACCGGTACCATCATTGTATTGGTACTCTTACCTCCTCTTGTTGTCATTACGACCACCGCATTAACTTGCCCCCTCGGATTTTGCTCAGGTTGAGATGACAATCTCCCTTGAGCCTTAGTAAGTTGGCTCATTTGGGCCGACAGATTATCTATGGTAGTGGAAAGTTTCCTTTGGGTGGCCGCCAACTCCGCATTTTGATTTGCTTGAGCATTCATAAAAGCTTCTAATGCCCCCTCCACTCCAGATTTTTGTACCGCCTGTGATTAGTATTGTTGTTGTTGTTGCTGATATGGTTGATGGTTGTAATATCCCATTGGTCTATATGGCCCAGCTGGCCTAAATCCATATTGCTGCTACTATGGAGGGGGTGCTTGTTGTGATGGAGGTTGTAGAGGCCTTGGTTGAGAGGGAGGTTGTATGGCTCCGTTCGGGTTGCTGTAAGAGAGTCCTGGATGTGTTTTCCATGCAAGATTTGACCACTGAGGTCTAGGATTGCTCTCCTCACCCGATATTTTCTCTACCGGTACGCCAGTTCCTTCGTAGGATCCTTCAATTGGAGCATACCCTTGCTCGGCGTAATCTTCATAAGTAGCACATACCGAATCCCTTGGAGGAGATGGTCTCAAGTTGCCCATCAAGATGCGTAGCTACCTTTATATCAGAATTGCCCAAACTGGTGCCTCTAGTTGATGATCGTTTATTTCTCCATTGTTGATTGTTGGAGGCCATCTGCTTGACCAGTGCCCCATTAATGGTTTGGGCGCGGTGTCGTTTTACCGCAAGTGCACGGTTAGTGTAGGGTGCGGGTATATCGAACATAAGGAGGTGGATGGCTTGAATGGCTACTAGCCTCGCTAGGTTGTGTGAGAGCTACGCGGATGATATGAGTGAGTAGTGAAGAAATAAAAGAAAGAAATAAAAAAGACAAGAAATGAATCCCCGCTAACACAGGCTAGAGCACTTATGACACTTGGCATTCGACTTGACCCAGGGTGAGACATTGCCCCTAAAGGTGATACCTAGCGTCCCATGGGCCTGATATTCTGGTCGATGCCCAGGATGATACGCTAGGTCTACCCGGTTTCGGACGGTGGGCATTCCCAAGTCCAACACCCTCCGCAACCGGGAGCATTAATGCCACAATGATAACTCCCAACATTTCGTCCAAGCCGTTCCCACGCGCGAGGACTCAATGTCTACGCTAGGGGTATGAGCTGTGGCTAGGGGATCAATGCGAATTTTATTTCCCCTTGGCCCGACGGTCAGAGGCGGTCTTTCTCCCGCCAATGACAATAAAACGCCCCTGCGTAACCCTAATGGCCAAATAGGTCAAATGTGATTCCGAGCAATACATCAAGTGGATCTTGACGGGACAAGCATCCGGAGGCCAACACCAAACACAACTAGTGTTTTGCCATGCGGATTGGTCTCAGATTGCTAGACATCCACATTGACACATTCCATCAAACACTTGCCATGCAATCAAGTCAAATGTAAAATCCCAAGCATCAATCCTACTCTAACTCATATTAGGGTTCATCAAGAACTACTCAATGATGAAGAACATGATAGCAAGCAATAAATCCAAACAAACATTCATCATCAAGCTAAATTAAAATAACACAAAACAATGGAAATAAGAGAAAAAATAATTATCTTGCATTTGAATCCATCAATCCATTACAAGACTTATTCAAATAGAAACCTAATCTAACCTAATCTAAAGCTCCCATGAAAGAGGCGAAAGCTGCTGAAAAAAATAGGAGAGAACCCCCCAAAAGTCGTGCACAATCTCATGTTTATAGGCTCCCCCAAAACCCTCACGGTTCGGGTCCAAAAACCCACTAAAACTGCTGAAAATGGGCCTCCCTATCGTTGTAAAGCTAACGACGATGCCAACGCTAGAAAAATAAGAGATCACCTAAAATCCCACTGAAATGATAGCAGATCATCAATGAATGAGCAGCAGTACACCAAAGGGGAAGAAAAGGCCACCCGATTGGTTGAATTGTCAACCGGTCGGGTGAGTTCTTCCCCAAGATGACCCGAGGTGATGACCCAACTAGAAAATAGAGAAGACTGTCGTGACCACCCGATCACTGAACCGATCGGGTGGGGTCTGCTTCATTGCTTGCTCCTCATCGGGTCAGATACGGTGCACGAACCGATCGGGTGGGTCTGTCCACCTGATCGGTTGAAGTTCCAAATCTTCAAATCCTTATCTTTGGCCATCGGATCTTCGCCGTATAAGCGTGCCTTGGTCCCGACATGCAAAGTCGACTCCAGAGGACGCCGAAATGCTGACATTTATCTGAAATACAAGCAATACAACCAATAGTCAATATGAACCAAAATGTGATATATACAACATGGAATGAGATGAAATGCATTTGAAAACACGATAAAGAGCATGTGCAAAAGGTGAAATATGAACACGCGTCAAGCCCCCAAGCTAAACTCTTCCTCGTCCCGAGGAAGACGAGGTGGAATGAAGATCGGGTGCGAGAGCAAGAAAGGAAAGCGAAGAATCCTTGATCACCCTCTCCAAACCACAAATGTAATCACCAACACAATTAAGCATAAGGGGAAAGCATATCACAATCTAAATCAAGAATTCAATCTCATAATATAGCATCATGGGTTCATATCAATAGAGGACAAAATATATAGAAGCATGACATTGGCAAAGGCATAGCTATCATAGCATGTTATAGTAGATAATATGCCCAAATATGAGTAAGCTCAAAATTCTTATCAAATCTTCCAAACGGTGAATACAAGATACCCATACATTCATGAAGAAGTAAGGAAGAATAGATATGAATCATGTGAATAGCTATCAATCTCTAGGATGTAAGTAATCACCACACACACTTGTTGTTTTTGATATTTGAAACACTTTCTTGCCTTGCTTGTATTTTCAAAAGGAGATGGAGAAAATGTGGAAAGATCACTTTGTACAAACTATAGCCTTCCCTATATATAATGGTTTATATTTTTTTGTTTTTTTGTTGTTTTGTTTTGATTTTAATATTTTTATCTTGCAAACTTGCGAGATCGCAATGGAATGCAATGGCGGCCTACGCATCCCAAGCCAGATGGCTTTAGGGCGTCGGGTTACGAAGAACCCCGAAGGACCATTATACAAAAATTATGTACAAAGGTGTGCACTCCCCCAAATGGGAGAACGATGCACGACGAGTGGGAATGTACAAAGTAAAATAAAAGAGAAATTTTGAGAAATCCAAGCATGGCGAGAAAATCCTTCATGAATTAAAGCACGGAACAAGGGTGTTGTTATCCTAATCCCGTAGAAAGGTAGCCAACACATGCGATAAGAGTACACATATAGTATTTCATGCAAGAGTTAGAAGCACGGGGGTAGGATGGTAAAATAACCGTTTCTTAGAAGTGAAGCGTGAAAATCTAGGAACTTCAAATAGAGGGGCATATTAAAATATGATATATATCTAGAAGCATGCCTTTAAATACAATCACAACCACCAATCTCGAAATTTAGCAAATAACCCCAAAAGATGGCAAAACACATATATGAGCATTGAATAATCAAAGAAATAGCGTGATGGAAAAAGGTGCTCAAATGCAAAAAGTGAAGCATGAGTGGCAAAATATCATTGAGGGTTCATCTCTAGAAAGAGGCAAGAATGAAATGGAGAAAGAAAAACGCATGATGGGAATGATGCATAAAAATGAAAAGAAAAATTTTTGATGCATGAAAAAGGTGAAAAATGGAAGAAAATAAAGGAAACATGCACGAAATGCAACTCCCCCAAGCTAAAGCTTGCATTGCCCTCAATGCAATAAGATCACACATGAGAGGGCAAAGATAAAATGGGAGGGGAAATGCATCAAAAATAACAAAAATGACTATGTATGATACTCTCCCCCAAGCTAATATAAGCTATCCCCAAAAGATATGAAAATCCGATACAGGGCATAAAAGATAAATGGGAGAGTGAACAATAGGCAAAACATGCATCGCCACCCTTTGGAGGTGGTAGGGGTCTCATGGAGAGAAATGATAACGGGGCCAAGAAAAAGGGCCGAAATAACAAGGATAAGGTGATGGGGGTGAAATGACATAAGGGGACGACATGATGGTTATTATGATGCAAAAGTAAACCCTAGATACGCTCCCCTCGCTAATGAGAGGAGACGAGATTATTCTAAGCTAAACTAGAAAGCGGTAAATATTTACACTACTAGATTAGGATACTCCTGAGCATTGGCGGATCCAGAATTTGGAGTGGGGCAGGTAGCTGCTCTAACTGCTCCTGATGTGGCTCTGCCAGGGACGCTGTGCCACGTGTGCCAATGGAGCCAAGCAATGCACCTCCAATCATCCCTCATAGGTGTCCACCTGTAACCTACAAAGAATGGGGTGCATTAGCCCATGGCAAGAAATCATTTCCCAAAATAAATGTATCCCGGAGATAATCATCAAAATATGATGGAAAAATAATAAAAGGGTGACGAATACTCCCTGAGAATGAGTTGCTATCCTTTGTACTAGTGACGATCAAATCCTCGCTCTCCATGAGAAGTGGCTCTCCAGTTGGTGACGCATCACAGCATACCTCAAGGGAAGAAGATCATGTGTCCTGCGAGAGATATGGTGTGTCAAAAATATATGAGTCTAAAGAAATAGGACGTGAAAAGAAAGACTTAAATGTGGAGTGAGAGTGAGTATGAAAATCTCCCTCAATAGGGGCAATATGCTCAAATAGATGCTCAGCCGCAGAAGAAGTGGAGAGTGACGGTAGAGGTAGATGTCTCGGGATCCATGAAGTGGACCATCGTATCCAAGCCCTCATGCATAGTCTCCTCGACGATATGCTCATGCTCCACCATCTGCCCGATGTCCTGAATGACATCATCGTGGTTGACTACAGACCAAGGAAGAAGTATCGACAGAGATGGCTGTGGAGGTGGATGTGGAGCGGACCACTCATATGTGGTCGTGGTGTCCTCGTCCTCACGTATATCCTCCTCGCCGGTATGCATAAGCTCTGTAGTCTCCTCGGTGCTCCCGTAGGACTCATGTGGGGTATCCAAATCAAGATGAGAAGTCTCTCCCACAGATCCTAGAGAAATCACCCCATCCTCCCAACCATCATCAAAAAATGCATTGTCATCCAAGTGGTAGTGTTGGAAAAATGGGACATCGGCATGAAATGTGTCTATGGTGGCCGATGGGATGGTGGTCTCAACCATGAAAGTGTGTATATCATCTCCGCCATCCTCTCTCCTCGGTGTAGGCTCGGTGATTGGTACCATAAATTTTTGCAATATTTGGCATTGGTTAAACATGGCACTTTCAAGGAGAGACTCAAGGCTTGATTTTTCTTGTGTTGGTGGAGGGATATAAGATTGAGGAAATGAATGGGAGGTGTTTGGGCTAAGGTTGTGGGAAACTGTTTGGCCTTGGTTTAGAATGAGCCTCTCAGGCGTAAATGGGAAATCATTATGCACATGCCCTGCCATCACACAAATCTCACAAACAACAAATGAATAAGGATAATAGCCTCCCATCTGAGCATCGAAATTTGGTCTCCATATGGTAATAGCAAAGATACCTGGACAACAAAAATAAGAAAACTAGAGAGGAGCGTCAATTGCACAAGAGAATAACAAAAAGATAAATAATGGTGGGGGAAAATTTTCTTGGTTATTGTATTTGTTTTTTTAAATGTTTTTATGCGTAGTCTAACGAACCCAAGCTAAGCTAATATCAAACCAAACGCCTTCCCGACAACGGTGCCAAAAACTTGACCGGCGCCCCGTTTACGGTTTGGGTGCGGTGTCATTTTCCCGCAAGTGCACTATTACTGTAGGGTGCGAGTATATCGAACATATGGAGGTGGATGGCTAGAGTGGTTACTAGCCTCGCCTAGGTTGTGTGAGAGCTACGCGGATGATATGAGTGAGTAGTGAAGAAATAAAAGAAAGAAATAAAAAAGACAAGAAATGAATCTCTGCTAACACTGGCTAGAGCACTCATGACACTTGGCATTCGACTTGACTCAGGGTGAGACATTGCCCATAAAGGTGGTACCTAGCGTCCCATGGGCCCGATATTCCGGTCGATGCCCAGGATGATACGCTAGGTCTACCCAGTTTTAGATGGTGGGCATTCCCATGTCCAACACCCTCCGCAACCGGGAGCATTAAGGCCACAATGATAACTCCCAACATTTCGTCCAAGCCGTTCCCACATACGAGGACTCGATGTCTACGCTAAGGGTGTGAGCTGTGGCTAGGGGATCAAACGCCAGTTTTATTTCCCCTTGGCCCGACGGTCAGAGGCGGTCTTTCTCCCGCCAATGACAATAAAACGCCCCTGCGGAACCCTAATGGCCAAATAGGTCAAATGTGATTCCTAGCAATACATCAAGTGGATCTTGATGGGACAAGCATCCGGAGGCCAACCCCCAACACAACTAGTGTTTTGCCATGCGGATTGGTCTCAAATTACTAGACATCCACATTGACACATTCCATCAAACACTTACCATGCAATCAAGTCAAATGTAAAATCCCAAGCATTAATCCTACTCTAACCCATATTAGGGTTCATCAAGAACTACTCAATGATGAAGAACATGATAGCAAGCAATAAATCCAAACAAACATTCATCATCATGCTAAATGAAAATAACACAAAACAATGGAAATAAGAGAAAAAATTACTTATCTTGCATTTGAATCCATCAATCCATTACAAGACTTATTCAAATAGAAACCTAATCTAACCTAATCTAAAGCTCCCATGAAAGGGGTAAAAGCTGCTAAAAATAGGAGAGAACCCCCCAAAAGTCGTGCACAATCTCATGTTTATAGGCTCCCCCAAAACCCTCACGGTTCGGGTCCAAAAACCCACTACAACTGCTGAAAATGGGCCACCCGATCGGTTGGAAGTTCAACCGATCGGGTTGAAGCAAACAGAGACTCAAAGCTTCTGAAAATGACCAGAACCGATAGGGTGAAGGTTCACCCGATCGGTTGAAGTTCAATTCCAGACAGCTCCCAATTTCAACACCCAGCTGCGCTCAGAAAATTTCAGAAAAATGCAGAAAAATCGGATTTGGGCATGCGACCTATCGTTGGAAAGCTAACGACGATGCCGACGCTAAAAAAATAAGAGATCACCCAAACTCCCACTGGAATGATAGCAGATTTTCAATGAATGAGCAGCAGAACACGAAATGGAAAGAAACGGCCACCCGATCGGTTGAAGTGTCAACCGGTCGGGTGAGTTCTTCCTGTAGATGACCCGAGGTGATGACCCGATCGGTTGGGAAGAAAACCAATCGGGTGTATTTGGCACTAAAAAATAGAGAAGACTGTCGTGACCACCCGATCACTGAACCGATCGGGTGGGGTCTGCTTCATTGCTTGCTCCTCGTCGGTTCAGATACGGTGCACGAACCGATCGGGTGGGTCTGTCCACCCGATCGGTTGAAGTTCCAAATCTTCAAATTCTTATCTTTGGCCATCGGATCTTCGTCGTATAAGCACACCTTGGTCCCGACATGCAAGGTCGACTCCAGAGAACGCCGAAATGCCGACATTTACCTGAAATACAAGCAATACACCCAATAGTCAATATGAACCAAAATGTGATATATACAACATGGAATGAGATGAAATGCATATGAAAACACGATAAAGAGCGTGTGCAAAAGGTGAAATATGAACACGCGTCACTTCTCCAAAAGTGATGTGGCCTCCTCAGGTAGCTTTGCCAGTAATGAGCCATTTGCAGAGGCGTCAATAATCATCTTTTTACTAGGCTTCAGAAAATTATAAAAACTCTGAGTAAGGTCCCATTCCTGAACATTATAATGTGGGCATTGATGTTAAAGATTCTTGAGGTGTTCCCAAGCTTCATAAAATGATTCATGTGAGACCTATTTAAAAGATGTGATGGCACTCCTAATCCTCACCGTCTTGGATAGTGGATAATATTTGTTCACAAAGGCTTGGGCTAACTGCTCCCAAGTCTTGAAAGTATCGGTACGATGTGCTCTCAACCAATATGATGCTTTGTCCCGAAGAGTGAACGGGAACAGACGGAGTTTGATAGCATCTTCACTTTAATCTTTCATTTGAAAGGTATCACAGTTTGCCTGGAACAGATCAAGGTGATGGTTTGGATTCTCGTGAGGGAGCCCATGGAAGGGATCCTACTGTATTAATTGAATCAATCCAGTCTTTAGCTTAAAATTGCATGTCACCAGTTGTGATCTCAAAATAAAGGAGTTGTAGGAGAGATTGGGCTTCATGTAGTCTTCAATATTGCCAGTACGTGGAGGAGATGGAGGAGTCCCGGTCATTTGATCTTCCAAAATTTTATTCCTCTTTTTGCTCTAAGCTGTCTCGCGTTCCTTTCTATCTTGGGGTCAAATAATAGATCGTCGGATTCCCCAAGGCGAGTGGTCATGCACAAAAAACAAACTCAGAGAAGATATCAGTAACAAAAAGAAAAAGAATAAAAATATGGATATGTAGGAAATGGTTAGAATAACTAACAAGTTCTTAACTGAGAAAATAACCCAAGTAAAAACCGTTTGCCTCCCCGGCAAAGGTGCCAAAGGCTTGATGTGCTCCAGATTTAACTACGAAAACGTACAGCAAGTGCACGGTGTCAAAGCTTTGTAATACAGAACGATATCAATCCCACAGGGAGGTGATTGGTTTAAAGTCTTGGGTATATTCAAAGTCTTGAAACAATGTCAGTTATGGGCATATTCTGAAGGTTTTCATATGTATTCCTTATCTCAGATTAACAATATAACAAAGGCTATGGAAATAGGAGTCACCACTAGGATCGTCGGATGTCGATGCTAGGCTATAATTTCTACGTTGTATTGGTTTTATAGGGAGAGATTATCGCATCTAAAATGTGGAATTCATGGCCAACTATCTTTGTGAAACTCATTTAACGTATCCCATACTTAGCCCCACCATCGTGGATGGCCTTGCACACGATCCATGCATTACGAACGATAACTATTCTCAATCTCTGCTCACACCACCGTCGTGAATTAGAGTTTCGATCTGTGATTTGATGACTCTCATTTATGCTACTATTGTAGATCATCAACTAGTAATATATGATGTCGGTGGAAACCATCAAAGTGTGTGCCACTATCGTGGATCACGAACTCTAATTGAATTCACTAACGAGCCTAATTAAGTTCATAGGATAGTATCATTAGGATATGTGCCAATATCATCAATCACAACCCCTAAATAGGATCTCCTACAAACTTGGCTGGATCAACCAAATCACATTCCTTTTATACCTAAACAACATAAAAATCATAACTTTACATTTAAATCCTAAGATCCTAGGGCTCATCCATTAGCCCTAGAAATGACTAGTCACAATTCATATAAATATCGACAAAAGCAATAGCAATAACAATAGTAGTTAACATCGCAAGAATAGACATCAAAACTAAATAAGAGAGACGAGAAATCGTTACCAAACCCATAGAGACAAAGAACTAAACTCCAGAAAATTAAGATCCAAAGCTTCCAAAGCAAAACACAATAATAAAAACCAAGTCTTTGTCTCCAAACAATAACGATGGCTCAAAAACTCTCTTTAAAACAAAAACTAGAATAATAAAGCAAGGTCCATATACCTAGGGTAGAAAATAGGTTTATGTACAAAGGGGATGGACCCCACAAAAATTTTCGAAAACCCCAAGTCGGCCCAATAAAAACTTGGATGCATCATCATACTCAGTCGAGTGGCTGTGCCACTCGGTCTGAGTAGGGCTCCACCGCCGTTGACTTCGTCTTGAACTTCGGCCTGGGTGCTCAGACCGAGTGGATGTCCCACTCGTCGAGCGGCAAGGAACCAATGCTAGGCTCAAATCAGCTGTTCTGTTTATATTCAGCTCAGTTGAGTAGCTTGACTACTCGGTCGAGCGGCAGACCGCTGGAAAGGCTTCAAAATTATCGTTCTGTTATGCGTTCAGCTCGATCGAGCAACAGGCCTGCTAGATCGAGCAGCCTCTTCGCCCTAGCACAGCGGCTAAGTGTTGGAATTTGCGTTATAGCCTTCGATTTTTTCTGATCGAGTGGTTGCTCTGCTCGGTCCGAATGATACAATAACTTTGAACGTTGGAGTCCTTCTTTTGGGTGCAGCTGCTCGGCCCAAGTGGACAACTCCACTCAGTCAAGATGGCTAGAAATCTGAAGTTTATGTCGAGGCTCCTTTAAGCTCTCTTTCTCCTTCTTCTCTTCTTCTCCACCTCGTCAAGCACCTAGTGGACCTTGCCATTGATGCTTCGGCTAGCTCGGATGTGTCAATGTCTCAAATTTGCTCCAAATCGCTCCAAAGTTCTTGAAAATCCATAAATCTCCACGAGAGTCAAATATATCATGAAAACCATGATAATGTATAGAAAAGTGAACCTTGAACGATGAAAATGCTATGAAAATGTGCAGTAGAAGTATAGAAAATAGAAAATATGGACACATCAATGCCGAGGTCTTTTGGTCTCTTCTTTTTCCTTTTATCCACATCATTGAGTTTCTCCTAGAGTAGCTTCAGCTACTCTTCAATGTTCCACGCTTGCATGGGGTTCCAAAGGCATAGCCATCAAGTTGAAAGTATTTGGTGTTGACTCAATGAAAGAGTAAGATGTTTTCTGGGAAGAGCATAATATGAGTATGCATCATGCTCAGGACCATACTGGTCATGCTGCTGCTGAGTAGCATGGTAGGTTTATTGATGTAGCGCTTGGTTAAGTTGCACCTCCAACAAGATAAAATGTTCTTTCAACTTTCGTGTAGCTTACTGAACACATCCAATTTCACATACCATATCAATATGCGTGGAGGGATTGATGGGGTGCCTTTTTCGACATCATTCTCCTGCCCCCACAAGGTTATGGTCGGTGTGCTCGTTATCATTTGTGTGTGGCCTTCCATAGGTGTTTCAAGTGTTATCCATGGTGATGTTCACATTCCTACAGACAACCCCAATTGATTTTACAATGCGTAGGTGGATCCAAACGATTCCTTTTAACTATCATGCATGCAAGTATATCTGGACGACTCCATTTTCACTAATCACGTATGTAGATAAGTCTAAAATGTTAAATTCCATGGATGGTCAAGCATAACAGTAAAGGTGTGGTTAATAGTGTTTATAAAATAGTTCTATCAAGATCATAAAATGAGTTATCAATTTGTAGCTTTTACAACAACTAATACTTGTCAATAATGAATTTGCAACGAAAAATAAAAAAATTAATTGCAATAATAAAAAGTTGACTATCAAACTGGAGAGCAGAATGCAGACACCAAGGATTTTATCTTGGTTCGGTCTCTCTGACTTACTCTTGTCCCCAAGCTCCGTTCGTGAGATTTTCACTATACATCTCTTGCAAACAACAAGAAATGAACCTTTCAACTTGACAAATACCCTTTTCAATTGCAAAACCCAAAATCTTGACACCATGATATGGGAAAACACCATTTTCCAACCGAGAGCATAAACACCACACAACTAAGGCAAACACCTCACAACCGAGGTAATGCTATAAAGAGAAAATTGTACAACCTCTTGTAGCCTTTGAAGATTTTGTGCTTGTGAATGCAATGATAGCTAAAGAGTAGGGATTCCTATTCTAAGAATTTGATTCTTTGGATAATAGAAGTTATGGCTCAAAGTGGACAAAAAATGAAGGCTCAAGCACAGAGGCAAGAAGTGATTATTCTATTATTTTTCTTCACTTTTTCTTGTATAAATACCTGAGAAATAATCTCTGTTTATAGAGAGGAAATTCTATGAGAGGAAATGAGAAAATAACCCTCTACGACGGTTAGAAACTAGCTACTTTCTTAATGTCAATGCAGCCAATGGTAATCCGATTTGTCTACTAGTAAACCCTATTGGTCGACTATTGGTTCACAAATGAACTAGGAAGCAATGCACTATCAGTAAACTTGTGAAGAACTGGTAGTCAACTAACTCGTTATTATTGGTCGACTAATAGCTTTTGTTAGTCGAGTAAATTGAACTATAGAGTTTCTGTTTTCTATTAGTCATCTAATGCATAAGTGTTGGTCGACTACTTGCATATAAACTGGATAGTTGATATCTGATACAGTAGTCGACAAGAGCCTTATATTGGTCGAGTAGTAGGCTATAAAATTATTACTTTTAAATATGAAACCTACAGTTTTGTTAAGGTTAATCCAAAATAATTCTAAGTCTTTAATCCTAGATTGTATATGTGTGTATGTGAATCTTTAAGACTTTAAAAATTTATTACTAGAAATACAAAATTACATCAATACAAAAATACACAATTTTTGTTGAAGATCAAGTGATGTCGCTAATGACTGCATTCATGTCATAATTGTTGTCATATTTTCTTGTTGCTACATATGAAGGCCTTATCATTAATTTTGAGCTTTTGTACTTTTGCTTCCTAATGAGTTCCAAATAGCTGCACAAAACACATTATTGCAAGCATTCTGTTTGTGTATCATCAAAATGTTGTTGGGTTTTTTACGACCCTTAGGGCTTAAAATCGATGTCTGGCCTTAGTCGGGCAGACGACGAAAACAAATAAGCAGCGGAAAAACATCTTAAAAGCCATTTAAAGAAAGCCCTAATTTAAACCCTAAGCAGAATCTCTACTATCCCTGGGTGGGTCTGACCAACCCCTAAAGATCAATCTAAAAAAATAACTACATCTAAAACACATAAATATAATTTACTAACATTTGCCTTGCACGTTAGCAAAGCACAGAATCCCACGAATCAATGCCACGTGTTAGGGCTGAGCTGCTTCTCCCGAGCTGAACTGCTTCCCAAAGCGATCAATCCCCTTTCCGCTGAGCCAACCACGTTCTCCAGAAAGTTTCAACATGAGAAGATCCTCCATCAAGACTTCGGATCAGATCTGAACTCCTTCTTGGCTTTGCTAGAGCCCGAACAGGAAATGAATAAAGAGGGAGACAGAGGGAATTATGTTTAAGTTTGAGTACAGGCATGCTTATGTTTAATGGAGCTACACGGATCTAAATCTTGGTGCAAGTTTTAAGGAGGAGAGTTAGCCCCAATTTATATATGGAGCTTACCTCTCCCAATCTCAAAATAACCGATGTGGGACTAAACAATTAGAGGAAAGGTCGAACTTTAACAAATTATTTATCTCACACCGTTGAAATTCGGAAGCGATATTTTATATCAAATCAAAGAGCACTGAACGGTGAACGCATAGAAATAAACAGCGTGTGATTCCCAGCTCGTTTGTCCCCATAAACATATGCACGAAGTTGACCAAAAAACTTGTATTGCGAAATAAAACCCAGCCACCAAAAATAAGGGTTCAAACCCAAAGTTGCGGGCCCCACCTGTGGGTCAGACATATCTGCTCGCCCACATAGGTAGGTCAGACGCCCGCCCAAAGCTGGAGCCTACCCATACCAGGCGGGGGGGGCCTAGCTCGCCCATATAAGTGGGCTGGGCTTTGGCCCAGCACCCGGCTGGGCTGTTGGTAGCAACAAGCCTAGCCCAATGGGTCGGGCTGCCAAGAGGTGGTTTTGGGCCTTTATTTACTGATTTTTGGCTATATTCATGTCGTTTTCGGAACCGTTTGAATGGGGATTTTGACCGAGACATTACCGAAACCATTGTAAATCTTGTCAGTCCAGAGTCGTATTTCATAATGAAACTGTGGTACAAATCACAACCAAAGATCTGTGAGGACAAACAATCGATGAGAAGATTTCCACATTCAAGTTAGGGTTGAATTCTTTGGGAAGGTGATTATGCTACTGAGATTAATGCTAAAATTAATTGTAAGGTGACAAAAAAATTAAGAAATCAAGAAGAGAGGTGTGTGTGGTGTGAATTCAATTATGGAATTCATTTAACTAGATATGGTTCCTATTGCCATGATATAGTTCAATATTGAACATTGTGGGTTACCACCATCAACCAAATCCAATGTGGGGATTCCCTTGTGGGGATTAAGCTCAAATATTAATAGGATTGCTGTTAGATAATGAATTTAATAGAGATAGAAGTGATCAATCCTTGTGGGATGACCCTCCTCCCTAACTTCAATCTTGTGGATTAAAATGAGAGAGTAGTGAAATAAAAACTCACCATCCAACCCATAAACCAATCATATGCATTAGGGAATTACAGATACAAGTTAAACAAAGCCCTAATTTCGTCACACCACCCAACATTATAAGCTATCCAAGCATGGTAGAAAGAACAATGAATTTCATCAAAGAAAACATCAATTCAATCATCCAAATCACTAGATTAACAATAATAAGAAGAGAGTTTAGGATTGTGTCACCAATCTCTCCCAATTACATGCCTCGGATCCAGAAATCCATCTTTCTTCTTCTTACAGCAATAAAAAAACCCAACCTAAGATTAAGACAAAGAAAAAGACTAATATTGATCTCAGTGATGGAGGGTTTATATAATCCTCATCCCCAATCCACTTTCCTCCCTTAGATCTAGGTTTATTGGTCATATTTACTAGAGTTTTGAAATGGGTTTAAATAAAAACTCTAAGAAAATCAGGAAGAACCCCGCTCCAGAATGAGGCCGATGCAGCTTGACATGACCGTGTTAATTTGACACGATCTGTGGTCCTTTTCCAACTGCCCATTCCTCGATCCTTAGCTCACGACACAGAATCGACACAACCGTGTCGCTGCAGAATCCAAAAACTCACTTTCTGTTTTCTGTGCATACTGTAGACACACGGTCGTGTGATGATTGACACAACCATGTAGAAAGTCGACTTGAATCATATCTCTGGCTTCATTTGCACACGATCGTATGAACAACCATGTGCAAACCTACGATGCTCTGGCTCTTTCCTTCATACAGTCGTGTGAACGACCGTGTAGTTTCTTTAATTGAAGGCTGGGGTGTTATTGTCCACACGACCGTGAGGAGTGTAACACACGACCGTGTAGCTTGTCGAGTTTTGAGCTATTTCAGCCTTGGAAAAATCCCTAAGAATTATAAAAAAAGCATAGAAAAATATGAGAAGCATGTTTAGGCCTTGCGATCTTAAATATGAATCAAAACTTTGTCAATTTCATACAATTTCCCCTTTGAAATGATGAACTCTAAAGTATAGTTGATATACATAAAATGCATTGTTTGGAACTCAAGTAGCATAAAAACATGTGAAAAATCATTTGAAATAGAGGGGAAATTATGCAATATTATGTGCTATTCAGGCCACTGTTGTAAAAAAGAAGTTGAACTCAAGTACGTCTCTACAGAATATTAAGTTGCGGATATTCTTACTAAAGCACAGAAAATAGATTCATTTACAGAACTGAACTCAAGTAGCATAAAAACATGTGAAAAATCATATGAAATAGAGGGGAAAATATGCAATATTATGTGCTATTCAAACCACTGTAGTAAAAAAGACGTTGAACTCAAGTATGTCTCTACAGAATATTAAGTTGCAGATATTCTTACTAAAGCGCTGAAAATAGATTCATTTACAAAACTCCACAGAAACCTAGGAATAGTTAGTGAGAAAGAGATTAATTGAATATACTATTACTCACTCTTATATATATATATATATATATATATATATATATATATATATATATATATATATATATATATATATATATATGTCTTTTTCTGAGATAAAGAATTCTTTGTCATGAGACAAAGGAGGAGAAATAGAGAAATGCATATAAAATAGTGTTATTGTTATTCATGGCATATGACATTGTTTTGCTTTGATAACACACTTGTGATATCTGTTTGAATTATCTATTTGAATTCTCATATAATATGAATATGCATATTTCTGCTTATCTCTAACCAGCCTTGATGCAGGGGGAGTAACTTCTCCATTGCAATCATGCATCTCAGCAGAGGAGTAAGTTATCTATCTGTTTGAATTATCATATTATATTTATATTTTATATCATTTGTTATCATTATCAAAAGGGAAAGAGTGTTGGGATATTGAGACACACCCAGTGGATTTTTGATGATGATCACAAATGATATGGTACTAATATTCTTAAATCAAGTGTGTAGGATAAATAATTTGATGGTCAATGACTTGGAATGAAATGAAATCAAAGTAATGAAGGATAAACTCATGAAGACAATGTTGTAGCTCAAAATAATAAACTCAAGGTCAAAGACAATGTCAAAGACTCAAGGCTATGACAATGAAGCCATTTTAAAGAATCAAGAAATTTGGAGCAAATTACTGAAGAACAAAGGCTCAAATGGAAGATCAAAGAAAGTGACAAGCTTCAACTCAAAAGGACAAAACTCAAGACTCAAAAGAATGTGTTTCAATTATGTATGTTTTGTCTTAGTTTGTTAAAGCATTAAATTTGGAGCTACACACACTAGAATATAACAAAAATGATATTAAATAGTATTAGAATGTTTTAAAATAATATATAAAAGTTTTGCAAAGTTTCAAATCATTTTGAAAGAGAAAAACTCATGTATCACAAAATAGCCGATTATCCACACCCTGATAGCCGACCATCTTGAAGTGGAAAATGAACTAGAACTCCATGTCCTGTAATATCTGACTATCTTCTTTGGATAGCTGACTACCAGCCACAGGGTAGCCGACTATAACTCAGGATAGCCGATATCTGGCAAACGACCATTAAATCACAAGAACGTGATTTACGCGACGTTGTCAATTTTAGCCGTTGGAAGAGTATTTTAGGGACCCGTTTTGAATTGTTTTGACCCTCTATATATTCAGTTGATAAGAGAATGATTAATAATCATTATTTGAGCAATTTCTATTATATTATAAGTTATTTTTCAAAAGCTCTTTCTTGCTCTAAAGCTCTCTCTTTGGCCTTTGCTCTTGAAATTTTTAAGATCTGTTTTTGAATCTGTTCTGATCATTTTTGTTGGCCTAAAAAATTGTTTTCAAATATCCATTCTTAAGTTCTGTCTTTAAGAGATTTCAATTCAAGTTTCCTTTTTTTGATCTCCTATTCTTTACTTGTATATTTTGATTTCAAAAGTAAATTTTCTTATAGCCACACAAAAGCACATAAAGCTCCTACCTTTGGCTATATGAATCAAGGGTGTATCAACTCAACTACTACAAAGGTTTGTAAGCCTCAAGGGATGCATTTGGTTAGTGGATCATTAAGATCTTATGTGAATTGTAAAAGCCTCAAGTGAGGTCCTCGAAAGATGTATTGGTTTGTATTCCCTTTGTGAAAGGGGTGTGTGTTGGAAATCATGATTTTTGTGTAACTAGGTGAGTTAGTAACTTCCTAGCAAGTGAAGCTAGTTGCTTGTATTTCTTGTTGCAATAGTGGATTAAACCCCGAGGGAGGTTGTGGTTTGGATGTACCCAGAGGTGGGGAACCAAGATAAATCTGTGTCTGCACTGTGTAATGCCCTAAGTGGGATATACTAGGATGTGTGTATTATATCTAGTGGATTATACATGCTTGAATACTTGAATATTTGAGTGAATATTGAGATAAATAGTCGCATGTGTGGATTGGAATATATGGATGAATGTGTGATGTATGAATGGAGATGTAAGTATTTAGATGCATGCGATATATTGTATGTATATGGAGAGGTGTGTGTGTGTATATATACACATATGTATATGTATACGTATATGTATGTGTGTGTGTGTGTGTGTGTGTGTGTGTGTGTGTGTGTGTGTGTGTGTGTGTCTATATGAAACTGTGACCTATGGCAAGTGAGTGTATGTAATAGTGTATGTAGTAGGGTATCTATGTACTATTGGGTATATGTTTGTGTATTGGTATATGCTTGTATATTGAGATATATATATGAGTGTGAGTGTGTATGCGTGTATTGTGTGTATGCATGTAGGAGAGGCCTCTTAGAAAAAGTTTAGCATAGTGAGGGGTTTTGTAGAATTTGCACAAGAGTATAGAAATAATTGCTTCACATGAGAGGGGGTCTTCATAAATTTTCCAATTCTAAGGAATATTATTAGGCATATCCTATTCTTAAGAGAAAAGAAAAAGAAAAAGGAAAGAGAATAAAAGAGAGGAGATTTCTAGATAAACACAGTCTTACATTCTTACATTCTTATCCTCTTCTTTCCTTTGTTTCATATCCTTTTTACACTCCTCTCTCCCTTCCCTTGATGGCCGAAATTCTCCATGATAAAAAAAGAAAATAAAATAAAAAGGAAGATAGGAAAAGGAAGAAGAAGAATGAGGAGGAGGAGGAAGAGAGGAGGAGATGATTTCCTCGCTTGAGGATTTCATAATCAAGTTGGAGTCTTATGGGGGATGATACTTGAGGATGGAATTCCATGGCCAAGGAGGAATCTTGGGTGATTTTATGGAGACAAGATACTAGCTTTGAGGTACGGAACCTAATCTCTATGGCTTGTTCTTCAACTTTAGCTTTTTCCAATGAATTTCTTTATGTTGTTGATGTCCCGGCTCTGTACTATTTTTGTAATACACATAAATCTTTCTCTCGTTATCCAAAAATTTCAAATTAATATACGCTGGAAATATTATCAAATTAGCTACAATTTTTGTTTAGAGCGTGATGCTAAATTCTGACGACAACTAGACTAAAATTGCACATATGTATCGTAGTGTCAAAATCTGCCAGATTCTGCACCATATTAGTGAACAAAGTATAACATTCACTCCAGTTGTCCAAATGGCTTAATTTAAGACAATCTAGATATCTCACTTAATTATCTACATTTTTCATGTTGAAATCTTCTTATGATTCTGACTGTAGATTATTGAAATAAATTGTTATTTACATCTAAATAATTCAGTTCCAGGACAGATTCTTCACACTTTATAGTACAAGCCATACTATTAATCTTGATATCCTAAATTACAATTCTTATTTCTCTGGGAAGATAACTAAATTATCTACAACTTTTGTTTAGATACCTATACCAAATTCTAATTACAATTGTGGTGGCAATGTGGTTGTTGTGGATTCATGCCATGAATTTATCACTCTTGCATGTTAATAGCATAATTCATGCTATGTATTAATGTTATGTTACTCTTGTTGCTAGTTGTCATTGTTGCTACATAAAAGAAAGCTCATTTATGTTATACTCCTAATGAATTAATGTCCATGTTGTTACACCCAACATATGTTTGTGAAAATGTTCATATGTAAGCAAGTTAAATAAATATGAGAATTGTCCATTGCATGTTTAGACCATGGGCCAATTTATGGATTGGTGATATTGGAGGCATATGTGGCAAGGACTTATATGTTATGTTTTGATGAGTTGATGTGGTTATGGTGAAGGGCATAACACTTGGATGCATGACCATTATTGTTATGAAAGAAAGATATGTACCAGAAATGCAAGATGATGAACTATGAAGCCATTCCAACATGACTCCAATAATAAGTAGCATGTTACAATAAGATTAACTAAAAAAATGTTCCTCGAATGTCTCAATCCTCTCTAAAGATGGTGAGATTCCAAGATGGGGTTTGGGGGAATACCTAAGTAAGGGCAGCCATAATGACTGGACTAGGAGGTGGAAATTCGTGGCACCCACTCACCTGTAGGGAGTGGAGTGACCCATGGTAGTTGTAGTGATTATTCTCACTCTCCCTTACAAGGAGTGACCAGTTATGTGATACATGTGGTGATGTGGAGGATATTCTCACTTTATAGAGTGCTTTAAAATTCGTCCACCCGATACATTGACCAAGTTCAATTCTGGTATGCAGGATAAGTCAACTGACAAAGGAACACACAATTGTACCGCCATCAAACCCCGTCGAAGAAGAAAGCAAAGAAGAAGCCCAATAAGAAGGCCATCATTGAGAAGCCATACCACTCCAGTAATGGCCTAAAGTTTGAAGAAAAATTTGTTAAGTCTAGAGATATCTGTGTCCCACTGTTTCGAAGATTGGGATATGCTAGGGGGATGCATTCGATCCCAACTGCTCTAAATGATAATAACATGGTAATCTAGCTCAAGACTTAAAACGAACGCTTCTTGGAAGACAACCCATGTTTTTAGTTTGAATTTTCATTTATTTCATTTTTATTTTTATTCATCAAAAAGAAAAAATGGAGACCCACTATAATTTGAACTAATACAAGTCATTTTTGAGTGCAGCATGCCAATTCAAATAAAGAATACCCAAGTAGCAGCTACAGCCATATGGTCGTGCATCATATCACAGAACCGTGCAAGTCGAAAAGAAGGAGTTACACAAAAGGGACACGTCCATGCCATTAAAAAGGAGATGTTACTCAAAAGGGACACAATGAGACACAGCCGTGCAACCCATCGCATGGTCGTACTACTTAAAAGACCAACATACGCAGAATTGGTGTGGTCGTGTGGAATATGACAGGGTCGTGCAACAATACTGAAGGCCTACGCAAAGCAGTTGCACAATCAACACGGCCATGCGAAGTTGTGCACGGCCGTGCAAAGTTGCGCATGGCCGTGCGACCCCTGAACTGACAGTTTTAAAGGCCGGCCCCTCATTTTCCATTCTTTCTTTCTCCTGCACCAAGCCCTAATTCCATAAGCCTTAACCCGCTCTAAATCACCCCAAACCTCTCCTCTACTCTCAAATTCATCGCATCTCCCCATTTTCTCACAACATCTCCATTTTAACTCCCCTCTCCCACATAAACCATAACACTAATTTAGTCCCAATCACCCCCTTCCACCATCTTCAGGCCAAATTTCACAAAATTCAAGCTTAGGGAAGAGTCGTGTACACATGAAAAGTTGCATGCACTGCCACGTGAAGGAGATCAACTCGCTCATTGGGTAAACTCTTTCCTTGATCTCCTCCATACTGTTGCATTGCCAATTGTTGCATTTATGGGTTGTTTGTGCATTGCATCATCTTCCACAAACACACACACCAATGGTCCCCAAATGCCCAATGAGGAAAACCCAAGCTTCGGCTTCACCAATACGGTAAACATGTCCATGAAGGATGACAGAGCCCACAACCCCTCCTCTCGTACCCCTGATGTGTCATAATATTCCACATTTTATGAGCCCACAACCCCTCCTCTCGTACCCCCTGATGTGTCATAATATTCCATATTTTATCTACATGTTTACACATCAAAATGATCGCTTTAATCCTGATTTTAAACGCTTTAATGTCGATAATTGGACCTATTCGACTTCGAAAGCGTTTTGATGCATTTCAGGTAATATCGAGCGATTTGGAGCATTTTGGAGAGGTGGACATGATCGTCGATGCCAGAGCGTCAATGTCATCATTTTTGAGGGATTCATGTTGCTGGAAAGGAGCAAGAAGAGCAAGGAATGGAGAAAGAAGAGAAGGAAAAGAGAGAAGGAGGCAAAGAAGGAGTTTCCAGATCGCTCGGCCGAGCGACCAAGCCACTCGCCCGAGCGACCAAGCCACTCGCCCGAGCCAGCAATCAGTAGAGCCCAATTCTTCAAGGCAAATTCTCAGGAAGTTTTGGGGTTTCATAATTCAGGCGAGCGACTTGTCGCTCGGCCAAGCGACCCAACATATGGGGTGGATTTATTAAACTAGGAAAGCATAAAAGTCATATACATTCCTCTTGCTATCGAGAGGATTCATGACTATTCAAAGCATAAAAATTTACACTACAGCTACACTACTAGATTGATACCACATATAACAAAAGGCGGATCCATTATCTTGTCAGTGCGGGGAAATTCTCCAGCTGCTCCTTCCGAGGCTGCGCCAGGTGCGTGTCTCCACAGATAGCAACAAACTCCAGCAATGCAGCCCCTAGCATCTCCACAAGGATTCCACCTATACCCTGTAGGAGACGAGCTGCATCAGTTCATCTCTGAAAATTCTCCCCCGTGATATATGAATCCCAAAGAAAATCATCAACATAAATGATGGAAATTGAATATGGTAGATGATACTTCCCTGAGATTGTATCTTTGATCTCATGCACCACGACAAGAAAATCCTTGTCATTTGTTTCGAGCTTTTCAGGGAACTCCGACATATAAGCGTGAGTCTCATCAGGCGAGTCCTTGTTGTGCTCCTCGGCAGGTTCCTTAAGTAGTGACACGTCCAAACATACCTCCGGTCTGTAATCGTATGTGTCCTACAAAAGGTACGATGTGTCAAAGACATCTGAATCAAAATAAATATTAAATGGAATACAAGATTCAGAAATGGAATGGGTAAAAATATCTCCTTGAGTGGGAGCTGTAAGCTCTGGTGGGCGTTCCTCTACCATAGTACATGGTGAAGGCGGCTGCGGGAGCTCATTTGAAGGTGTGCACTACTCTGGCTCTAAGTGAATATATGAATCATTGTCCCGAATAGTGTCCCCCTCAACGGTCTGCTACGGATCTACTGGCACGGCCTCCTCGACATGCACTGCCTCGACCTCCTCCTCAGTAGGTGCAGGTGACAATATGGCCTCAGGTATCTCCTCTACGGTATACAAGTATATCATGTCACCCTCAACTCGAGCATGGACACCATCATCAATGATACCTGCAGAATAAATGCGATGAGTAATAAAATTATGGAATTTACGCTCAGAAGGATCACCTGCAACTAGTGTCATTGGATCGGTGGACGAAACTTCGTCCACAATGCTACACAATATGCCCGAGAATGTGTCCTCGTTCTCTCCCTCGGGCTAATGAGATGGAAGAGTCCTGCTGGTACCATCGACCACCTGTTGCAGTTGGTCAAGGGTTTCCTTCAGCTTGGCGCATGCTTCCTCATATTGAAATTGAAGAGTCGCACTGCTCCCCTTCATCTGTGTGAGTGTCAAATTGATGGGATGGTCCAGACTCAAGAGACAAATGCGGCCTTTGTAAGGCGTGTGTCCCTCCACGTCACAAGACTCGCAGTAGGCATAGCACTTTGAGTAGTGGTCATATCCATCCATCTGGTAGTATGGGTCTTGTGGATAATATCCGTATTCTTCCATTGGAGACTCATACTGTGCCGAATAATCTTCGCATGAATGATCCTAAAATTGTTCCATTGTAACTGAACTGGTCATAACCCGTGCCCGCGGGCACGGTTCATTTAAGATTTTTCCCCACAAAATCTTTATTCCCCAAAAAATTATTTCCACCGCCAAAATTGTGCAGAACATCAAATTAGCATAAAAATATTTAGCGGCACGGGCGCCTTCGGTGTGGAACAACAAATTCGACGTGGGCGCATTCGACGCGGAACAACAAATTAGCGTAAACAAAATCGGCGCGGGCGCTTTAGGCGCGAAACAACAAATTAGCATAAAGAAATTTAGCGGGCGCCTTCGTGCCTTCGATGCGCATCTTTGCCCCATGAGTCGAAGAGACGGTGTGTACCGCGTTAAGGGAGATTTCATTCGATCTGCAGCAGCATTCGATCTGCATCATTAAGTGCAAGTTTATGTTTTTTCCAAATGCACTAATTGTGTGCACTCTGCTATTCCCAAGAAACTTTCATTCCCATAAAGTTTCATTACCCCAGAAACTTTCATTCTCCATAAGGTTTCTGTAACGGCCGCTTTCCGACCGTTCGTATTTTCTGCGTGCACGTGCTTTATCGTGCACGTATTTTATTTGGCTATTTCCGAGCTCTGGCATGTACGATGCGATATGCCGTTGTGATCGTTTTGGGGTGTCGGATTTTATAGTAATTTTTGGGAACGTCTTTCACGGCTCGTTTTTGCGCGAAACGACTTTGAATGACGGGGGCGTTTTAGTCATTTTGACTCGAAACGCCGTTTCCCATTTTTACGTAAATTCTTGGTAGGTGTTACACATGATCAGGCTCCGTAGATCTGTGCGTCTCGTCTCCACGATCGCACCTGTATTTTCAGATTATTTTTCTGACGCCCGGATTGAAAGATATCGCTCGGAGAAATCTGGACCGTTGATTTGCCCATCCAGTTCAAATTTCGAATTATTGCCAAATCTGGCTAAATCTTCTATTAGTCTGTTTTGATATCTTTCCTAAACTACTTTTCTAATCTCCTCTAGACGTACCCCAAACTACACACACTCCATCTCTTTACCCAAACTCATTTAACCCTAGGTTTTAATTTCATTTAGCAAATTTCCCAACTATTAAATATTATCCTAACCCTAAAATTTACCCTAACCCTAGATCTAAAGCCCCCTCACGTAGCAGCCGCAGCCTCCCCCCAAATTTCCCCCGACCCTCTACTCTCTCCCTCCCACGGCGGCCGTTCGTCGCGCCGCCGACCCAAAATTCCCCCTATCCCCTCAGATCTCTCTCGCCCTCTCGCCTATCTCGCACCGCCGCGGCACCCAGCGCGCGCGAACCCGCTGTCGCGCCGTCTCCTCGGCCCCCCAAGCGCTCGGCGCCACCGCCGAGTCCGATCGCCCCCGATTTCGCCGTGGTCCGCCGTCGCGTCGTCGCGACTTCAGCCCTCGCCGCGATCCGCTGCGCCCCTCGCCGCAAACCGCCATCCGCCGCCGCTGCGCAGCGCCCTTCAGCCACCGCCGTGTTCCCCGCCTGCTGCGTCGCCGCGTTCCCCGCCTGCTGCGCCGCCGTGACAGCCGCGGCCTCCCCCCTCAATGCTGTTTTTTCACGCGGCTCTCCCTCGCTCACGGCCGCCAGCCTCCATTGCCGTCGTGCTGCCTCCAGCGTGACGTCACACACCAAGGCCGCACCTCGCACCTCGCCTCTCGCTGTGCCGCCTGCGGCCATCGCGCGGAGCCCCAGGCCGCGTGCACGATCGAGATCTGTCTGCAGCCTCCCCACGACACTAGCTCGACGTTTGTCGTTGGACTGATCGCACTCGCTGACCGCACTTCATTCGCTGCCCGGACGAGTCTCACTACGCTACCCATAGTCGAGACGCCGTTAACGCCGCAGATTCTGTGGCCTCCTGGTGACGCGACTCATTCCTATTACTGTTGCAGTAGACGTATCGTTGCCGGGACCCGTAACCGAAGCAATCTCGATACCGTACATGTAGCCGTGATATCTCGGCTGCGCTACCCGCAGCTGCTACAATCCTGAGGTGACCCTCACTGCACTACCCGCAGTCGGGGGCACGAGCACCGCCACCGTTTCCAGACTCGACGCCAGATTCATGCGCGTCCCTCGCACCAGGATGGTCCCTCTAAACTCGTAGAGAAACCCACACCGTAGCAAACTGAACCCTAACTAAAATCAGACAACTGTAACTAAATTATCTTCTGCGCCTTTAAAACGTTGTGAAACAGTAGATTCGACGACTGGACTTTTGAACTGTGCACATAGGATAGAATCGTCGAATAGGACTGAACATCAAAATTGTGACTTTGACAATTAGGGTAGTCCCGACAACCTAGATATGAACCTAAATAGGATTTACTGAAAACGCGACCTGACATCGTCGCCGTGACACTATTTCAGACGGACTACCGCCGACGCGACGACTGGACGAGACGCTCTGGACGGACGACACACTCGCCATCGCAGGCAAGTGTACCCACTTGCGTTTTTAGACCGTGCTTTGGTCTTAGATTGCTAGAACTGTTAGACTGTGAATGTATAGAACCGGACGTGAAATGATAGCGTCCGGGACGCCCCTGACGACTTAGACTTGACGACGAAGTCTAAGCTCGACAAACAACAACTCTTGACACCGTAGGGCTATCTTGTGTGTGTGTGCGTGTGGACACCCTAGAATAACAATTCCTTACACTTGTTGTGTCTTGTCCCAGTTACACAAAAAGCCTACGGGCGTTTCAGATGCTTCCCGAGCGGAAGTGATCTCTGTGATACAAAAAGCCTACGGGCGTTTCAGATGCTTCCCGAGCGGAAGTGATCTCTGTGTTACAAAAAAGCCTACGGGCGTTTTAGGTGCTTCTCTTGCGGAAGTGATCTCTGTGTTACGAAAAAGCCTACGGGCGTTTCAGGTGCTTCCCTTACGGAAGTGATCTCTGTGTTACGAAAAAGCCTAAGGGCGTTTCAGGTGCTTCTCTTGCGGAAGTGATCTCTGTGTTACGAAAAAGCCTTCGGGCGTTTCGGATGTTTCCCTAGCGGAAATGATCCCTGTAAATCTTGTCCTGAGTTCCTGGGCTTGGGGTTGGGTTGAGCGTGCGCACGGCAAGAGGGTCTGATCCCCCTCGAACCGTAAGGCGTGAACCCTTTCGTGTCTCACTTGTCCTGTCTTGTCTTGTCCCGTCACGTCCCGTCTTATCTTGACACCTGTAGGTTAGTCCCGTAGTTGGTAGCACACGCTACGACTACTACTTGTCCCGTTTTACTTTCCAGCTACATTACTTCCTGTTGTGTTACCCTGTTATAACCACAGCATGCTAATCAACCAGTAAACTGTTGTGTAAAAGAACCTCAGCATGTTAATCAACCAGTAAACCGTTGTTTAAAGTTCGGTGCACTTGCAGTAAAGTCTAACCGTTCTTGTAGACTTTACCTGACGTACAGTTCCTTTTCTTGGGTGATGTACGTCAGGTGCTCAGCCAGAGTTCGTGGACGAGGCAGACTCACTGGAGCACGAGGAGCCGAGGACGTCGACCCAGAGTACGTGCCTGACGAGGACCAGACCTTGAGGTCTTCTTAGTCGTCACTTTCAGAGGTTACTACCTTTAGTTTGCTTTTAGATAGTTTGTTGCCACACTTAGGCTCCTTTTTAGACTTTGTACTTGTTGGATAGTATATCTCTATTTAAGGAATGCAACTTCCTTTCCGTACTTTCTGTTGTTACGAACTTTATTAATGCAAAAACTTGAAGTTTTTAAAATGGTACCCCTACAGACGCTTATTGGGTTCGAGCTTCGCAGCTCTGGCCTAAGCGGGCCTTAGTCATGCTTCGCCTCCGTTCGTTTTGGGAAGCGGGGCGTGACAGTTTCATTCCCCATAAAATTTCATTTACCTAGAAATGTTTTTCCCTTCAAAACTTTTCACAAAATCGCATCTCAACCATTCATTTCTTAAGATTAAATCCAAGCCGTCTTTCTATCAACCTGTTTGTCTTAGTCAGCTTGTCCTAGTGACGTGCGTTTATATTTCATATATTCACACACGTTTTCCTTTGTGTTTTTCCGTTATTTTCCGTCGTCTCGTATCCGTTTTCTCGTATTTTCTTGTTTTCTTTCACTCTTTCGTGGTTTTGTATGTTTGCAGGAGTTTGCTGGCGTAGGGGACATAAAACGACGATATCGTGAGTCCCTGGAGCAACGGGAGGAGTCACGCGTGATCCAGGGGGTCAAACGACGAAGATCGCCATCTTTCAACCCCCACCCGATCGGTTGGACACAGCCAACAGATCGGGTGATGCACGCGTGTACGACCCGGTCAGCCACTGAAGCAACGAAAGTGTCAACCGACCGGGTTACCGACTGGTTCAACCCGACCGTTCTCTCTGGAAATTGGAGCTGAAACTCAACCGATCGGGTGATCTTCACCCGATCGGTTCACCTATAGCCGTTTCCCCGAAGAAGATGACCCGGAGAGCTCACCCGACGGCCGGTAAACTGTGCCAAAACTTCCGAAGTCTCTGTCTTTTTGGGCAACAATTCCAACCGATTGGTTGATTTTATCAACCGATCGGTTCACCCGATGAGCTCAAGATCCAAACGACGAGCAGCTTCCATCAATCGACCGTGTCGCCCGACCGGGTGAAATGCTGAAGATTATTGCCGAAGTTCGCAGCAGGTCACCCGATCGGGTGATTCTTCACCCGATCGGGTGATGTCGTTTTCTATAAATAGAGACCCTAGGTTTCCAGAAACGAGAGTTGTTATTTTTTGATGTTTTTCTCTCTCTTGACGGCTGTAATTTTCTAGATATTTGTAAGTTGTCTGATCTTTACCAAACTTTAATATAGTGTTATTTGCATTGCTCTTACTACTTTTAAATCGCCTGATCATGCTTTTAACGGTCGATTTTCATTTAGATTGCTTTTTACCTAATATGTGTGAGTTGTTCCCAAATCTGGGATTTTGGTGGAAACCCCTTCGTGGGTTTGCCCTAATGCGTCCATATGACTAGCAAACCGATAGGGATTAGGAATCTATCGGTTACGCGGTGTGTTTCATTGTCATCTGTAGGAAAAAGACCGCCTTTGACCGTTGGGCCAAGGGGGAATAAACTTGGCAGTTGACTCTGATCACTCCATATTTTACACCTTTTTTCTGCATGTTTGCATGCCATTTTGATCGCTCGAATCGCGTTTTTCACGATTTTTCGGCAATATTGTGATGCTTTTCACGATTTCTTGTTTTTGTCGAATTTCAGGAGATTCGGAGCGATTTGGAGTGATTCTGAGATGCACCCACTCCGGAGTGTCACCCGCGACTCTTTTGAGGGGAATTCCACGATTGGAGAGGAGTGGAGGAAGAAAGAACGTCGTAGGAGCGACGAGGGAGCAAAATACGAAGATTGGGCATTTTCAGCATGCCACTCGGTCGAGTGAAGGAGTCACTCGGCCGACCATCGAAAGCCCGCTCGGCCGGCCAGATCAGACACGCGACAGACTGAGTATCAGCGTGCACTCGGCCGTGCATCGCTAGCCCACTCGGTCAAACCACGGAGACACCACTCGCCCGAGTGGCATCAAGACGACGACAAGAAAAATCCCAAACTGACTGTAATCTGTCAGTCAACTCCCGAGTTCCGACTCGGCCGAGTGAAGAAGTCCCATCGGCCGAAGCAAAGAAAGTCACTCGGCCGAGTGACTCCCAGGAGCCGACCCCTAAAAGTCCGAAGTTACTAGAATTTGTCAGGGTTTGTCACTCGGCCGAATGACATTTGTCACTCAGCCGAGTGATCCGCGCTGCCTGTAGCGTAAATTGCGATTTTGAGGCTGTGCAGGGGCAATTTCGTCACAGTTTTTTTGGGCGCTTTTGGGGGGTATTTAACCCCAGTTTTTAACCTAGTTTAGAGAGCTTTTTCAGAATTTTTTGCAGCCTTTTTTAGATTACTTTTTAGGAGATTAGATTGAGCTTTTTGGAGGGAGATAAAAGTGTTATTTTGTTGGATGCTATTGAATCTTCCTTGGTTTGTCTCTCTCTCTATCAAAAACCTCATTTTTATTGATATATTGAATATTGCAATGAATTCTATTGATTTTATTTGTGAATTTCCATTGAATTGCATTATGAATTGTGAGTAGTTCTATCGTCTTAGGGCGTAGGGATGAACCCTACGAACCCTATTTCTAATTTGTGATGAATTGGTGAAATTATTGCTAGAATTGATTAGGGTTAGTTTGGGATTGATTTAATACGAATAGCTAGGGATTCATACCGATTGGGATTTGCAAGAGATTGGATCCCAACTCGATAGGAAGCCCTAGAAATTCGAATTGGGTTGCAATTGGATTTCTCTGGAATCAGTTTGCAAGAGATTGGACCAAACCTGGGGTTTTTGATTGCAATTCTATATCAATACCCGTTTGCAAGAGATTGGACGGGTAAAAACTATACCAACCTAGGTCGTAGCTTGAGTTTGCACGAGAGTGCGCTCGAGATACGATTGGACGATGATGTTGTTCTTCACGCTAGCTTTTCTAGGTTAGGGTATGCAAGAGATTGGACCCTACCCTAGGTTTGCTATAGACCGGCAATAGCGCGAGAGCGTGAGCTTGGTTCTACATTTAGTTGCAACAAGTTCACCTGAATTGCAAGTCTAGCAATTGTGAAACCTACGAATCACAATGAAGAGACACGGTTTGTAGCGGGGATTCCCTATCCCTAGGCGTCTTTATTAATTTGATATTTCCTTTATACAATTGAACGACTGTGACCGCTTTATAGCAAATATTTTTAGACTTTTCCTATAGCCAGGTGGATTGAAGAAGACACCGTCATTTGCCCTCCTCGTGTTCGATACCCGCTCGTTGCTACGCCGTGCACTTGCGGTAAGACTAGCGAGTCGCTCGCCCCGGGTGTGTGTCCGGGGCGCCGATCAAGTTTTTGGCGCCGTTGCCGGGGTCGGTTTTTGACGGAGTTTGATTTCGATCACCCGGTTATTTTTAAATTTCTTTATTTATTTATTTCATCATTCTTTTCTAACTCTGTTTACAGCCCAATTTGCACATTCTCCCAAAATTTTCCACAAGATCTTTACAGGTAAAATGGGGGACGCAATTCCAATGACTGAGTCTGGCCAGGGAGATGATGAATCCTTTGTGGAGCTCCTTAAGGAACTTGTTGATGAGGTCCACGCTACTGGAGCTTTTGCTATTAATATCGAGGACCCTGTCGAACAATTGTTTGCTAGCTTTGTGATGGATCAAATCTCCCCGGATGGGACTATTGGAGGCGATATCAGAGTTGATGTGAGGGACGACAAGCTATATTTCGAAGGCGGTAGAACATGCGTCGAAGAGTACTACACTCCCGAGGAATCCTTCGAGCAAACCGATATTCAGGGAGTTACACTCTACGACCCCCACTCTTGCATTTATGAATCTGCTGACGTATTTTTTGACCTCAGGAATGAACCAGAGCAAAGTGATGGTCCTATCGATGCTAGCGCGGAATTGGAGAGCGTCTATTCCGATGCACCGTCCTCGCTAAGAAGTGAATCTGAGTCTCCACTCGAGAGTGCACCACCAGAACATGAGCTAAACTCAGATGTTGAAGGAGAAGCCAAACTCACACAAGATGATGAAGCAGAGGGCACGACACCCTTTGAGGTAGAGCTTAAACAATTACCACCGAATCTAAGGTATGCCTTCTTGGGTAGTAAATTGACCTTCCTGGTGATTGTTAATGCCCACCTCGGCCATGATCAACTTGAAAAACTATTAGAAGTCTTTAGGGATCACAAGGATGTCCTTGGCTACACTATCTCTGATCTTAAGGGAATAAGCCCTAGGCTTTGCACGCATAGAATCCATTTGGAAAACACTGACGCCACCTCCATAGAGCCTCAAAGGCGATTGAACACCAACATGAAGGAGGTGGTCAAAAAGGAAATCCTAAAATTGCTTGAGGCCGGAATTATCTACCCTATCTCAGACAGTAGATGGGTTCGCCCCGTTCACGTCGTCCCCAAGAAAGGGGGGATGATCGTTATAAAAACGATAAAGGAGAGCCCATTTCTACACGCACTGTCATGGGATGGCGGATGTGCACTGATTAACGAAAACTAAATAAAGCCACCCGAAAAGACCATTACACACTACCCTTCATAGATCAAATGCTTGAACGGCTTGCTAAACATAAATACTTTTGCTACTTGGATGGGTATTCGGGGTTTTTCCAAATCCCTTTGCATGAAGATGACCAAGAAAAGACTACTTTTACTTGTCCCTATGGTACTTACACCTACCGTAGAATGCCCTTTGGTCTTTGTAATGCACCCGCCACCTTTTAGAGGTGCATGACCTCCATCTTTTCCGACTATATTGAAAATATTATGGAAGTTTTCATGGATGATTTCTCAGTTTATGGAAGTGAGTTTGATTCTTATTTGGCTAATCTTACCAAAGTTCTTAAAAGATGTCAACAAAATAATCTTACTCTTAATTGGGAGAAATGTCACTTCATGGTCACCGAAGGGATAGTGCTTGGGCACCTTGTCTCCTCAAGAGGGATTGAGGTTGATAAGGCGAAAATTGAGGTAATCGAGAAACTCCCTCCTCCTATTAATGTTAAGGGCATTAGGGGCTTTCTTGGTCATGCGGGTTTTACCGCCGCTTTATCAAGGATTTCGCCTTGATTGCCCGGCCCCTTACCTCCTTGCTTGCTAAAGATGCTCCATTTGTTTTTTCAGGTGAATGCTTGCAAGCATTCAATACATTAAAGAAAGCACTAATTTCTGCACCCATCATACAACCACCGGATTGGAGCCTTCCCTTTGAGCTCATGTGTGATGCAAGTGACCAAGCCATTGTGGCGGTATTGGGACAAAGAAAAGACGAAAGTTTCATGCAATATTCTATGCAAGCAAAACGTTGGATGACGCACAGAAAAATTATACAACTACGAAGAAAGAGCTTCTAGCGGTCGTTTATTCCATTGAAAAGTTCCGCTCCTACCTCCTTAGATCCAAGGTAATTGTCCACACCGACCATGCGACATTGAAGTATCTTCTAAACAAGAAAGAGGCCAAACCTAGGTTGATTAGGTGGATACTTCTATTGCAAGAGTTTGATTTGGAAATCAGAGATAAGAAGGGTACAGACAACATTGTGGCGGATCATTTGTCTAGGCTTATTCGTGACAAGGAGGACGAGAGCTTGCCCATCGATGACTCCTTTGTTGATGAGAGGCTATACGCCATAAGGCCCGGGGAAGTTCCTTGGTATGCGGACTTTGTCAATTACTTGGCTTGTGGGATTAAACCATGCGGGATGCCCACACAGCAAAAGAGGAGATTTATGCATGAAGTCCGTAGCTATTTCTAGGAAGATCCGTATCTCTTTAAGATATGCAAGGATGGGGTTATCCGGAGATGTATTTCTATGGAGGAGGCCACCTCCATCATCATGCATTGCCATGGTATGCCATGCGGGGGACATCACGCCGCTTCCATGACTACAGCTAAGATATTGCAGAGTGGATTCTTTTGGCCAACCATGTTCAGAGACACGCACGACTTCGTCAAGGGGTGCGATAAATGCCAACGGACCGTGAATATTTCCAAACGAAATGAGATGCCAATGAGGTCCATTCTAGAGATTGAGCTCTTTGATTGTTGGGGAGTGGACTTCATGGGACCATTTCCGTCAAGCAAGGGTAACAAGTATATCTTATTGGCCGTGGACTACGTCTCCAAATGGGTAGAAGCCATCGCCACCCCTACCAATGATGCGAGGGTTGTCTCCAAGTTTTTTCAAGCAGAATATTTTCCCACGCTTTGGGGTGCCCCGTACTTTGATAAGCAACGGGGGAAGCCACTTTATAGAAAACATATTTGAGGCCATGTTGAAAAAGTACGGGGTAAACCATAGAATTGGCATGGTCTACCACCCACAGACGAGTGGACAAGTGGAAGTTTCGAATAGAGAAATCAAGCAAATTCTTGAAAAGACCGTAGATCGATCTAGAAAAGATTGATCCATGAAGTTAAACGATGCTCTATAGGCATATCGCATGGCCTTTCGCACTCCCATTGGCACCATGCCGTTCCGACTTGTTTATGGGAAAGCTTGCCACTTGCCGGTAGAGTTGGAGCACCACGCGTATTGGGCCATCAATACCCTCAATTATGACTATAAGAGTGCGGCGGTGAGGCGGCTCCTAGATATCAATGAGCTTGACGAAATTAGAAGAGATGCCTACGAGAGCTCGAGAATAAAAGAAAGGACCAAGATTCTCCACGACGCCCACGTAACTGTCACGGACTTCAAGGTCGGAGACAAAGTCTTGCTATATAATTTCCAACTCCGACTATTCCCGGGAAGTTGAGGTCACGGTGGTCCGGACCTTTCACCATCAAGCACATACAACCGGGAGGATCTTTTGAATTGGAAGGGAAAGACGGAGACACGTTCAAGGTGAATGGACAGCGGCTCAAGCATTATTCTGAAGGAGTCCCTACGGGTGAAGTAAATAGAATATATCTACTCAAGGGACGGCCGGATGACCTTTCATACATCCTTGATGAGGTTAGAGAAGAGGCGTTCCCCTACTCCATCGGTGCACTCCATGATGACGACTTTGAAGAAAGCCAAGACTTGAGCGAAGAAGAGACATTGGAGGACTCTCCTAATAGCTCCACGGCGAATGATGATGGCAACGCTGATGTCGTGAGAATACGGGAGCTTTGCAAGCTCTCGACATTGAAGAATCCGAATAAAGCTCCACCAATTCGAAGATCGGTGTCACCGGCGAAGTCGAAGACCGGAACAAGCTCAAGCTTGGGAGAGCCATCCCCCAACATTGCCCAAGATGAAGGGGCGTTAGGAAGGCCACACACAACCACGATCCAAATCCGATCGGTCTTCCCGGCAAGTTCGACGGGTGCATCTCATATGCACCCAACATCACGCATTAATTGAAAATCCAAAGGGGTCGAGCACAAGACCTTAAACTAGCGCTTGTCTGAAGGCAACCCGATGGTTTTTGCATTATTTTTATTTGGTTTTTATTTTTTATTTTAGACTTTTGTTAGTTTTTAGAGTCTTTTTGCCCATAAAAATCGTGACAACGGGTCTTAAATTCTATGACATGAGAGGAGAAAAGGAGATCTCTCATATGGAGGAAGATAGACGCAAGGAAGAGCGCTCCAGGAATGCGCTTAGGCCTTGGAAGGAGGAAGAAACCAACTTTTCGCTTACGCCACTCGGCCGAGTGACATTAACACTCGGTCGAGTCGTAATTTCACATATATATACGCGGCGGGCTCGGAGCGATTTTCGAAATGCCCAATTCCCAAATTATTGCCCGAGCCTCGCCTGTTCGTCTCCCCTCACCAGCGACAGCTGCCCACTCGCCCGAACCAACCTCGCCGCCGGCCGACCCGACAAGCCCCTCCGTCGCCGACATTCGGCGACCGCTTCCGCCGCCGGCGCCGCCTCCTTTGCCCCCTATCACCTCGGTTTGCCCCAAAAATCCTAGTTTTCCTTGTTTTTCTCGATCCGTAGACCCGTTTAGCCCAAAAATCAAATTAATTTATTTATCTATCTATTATACCCCATCTCCCCCATGTATTTTGAATATTATCCGCTGATATTGTTGTTTGATTTGCAGGCTATCTTGGGGGAGCTTTGGGGAGCTTCAGGACGCACTTTCAGCTTCGCGGAGGCGGCACTCTTAGCACACACTCGCTGATTTGCTCTCACGGCGTGTACAGGTACACTCGTTCCTTTTATTGATCATGCCGCACTATATTTTTGTTGGGTGAGTACTCGCGGCACACATGCCGCCCCGCACTAGGCCACGCACGCGGGGAGCCTCTTCCAAGTGGAAGAGGACCAATGATGCCGGTCCCTCTCACGCTAGGTAGGACTACCCTCCACCTAGCCCGCCACACCCACCACCCCCCACACAGCTGCTTCCCGCCGATCCCATCCACGCACAGCCTATCCCCGCCGATCCTGTCCCACCACCGGCTCCCGCCGTCGGGCCGTTGGGGATCACGTTCAGAGACGACGCACGGCACGTCCGATTTGAGCGTATCACCCAACCCTCGATAGTGCCCTCTAGGTTCGCACACTTAGCAGACCTTGACCGCCTAGGGGTACTAGAGGGGATGCTCACGTTGTACGACAACGTGGGTTGGCGCGACTTCTTGTCTGTGTCGGCGGACACCTTCGTCCATCCGACACTTGAGGTTCTTAGCTCGATCGCCCGGACCCCTAGAGGATGCACATTCCACCTTATGGATCGAGAGTGCGAGGTCACTCTCTCCATGCTTCGTGCATTCTTCCAGTGGCCCGATGTCCCTGTCCCCGACTGAGCCTACGCACCCACTCACATCCCACCACCTTCGTTCGACACTTCCACGATCTACACACGTATCACGGGCTCCCACCATGGCTTTGACCCTAGTAGGGCCAAGGCCTCAGCCATCCTGCACCCCTGCCTCTGCATAGCACAACGCCTCATGGCGACCACTTTCTTGGCGAGGTACGAGCCTGGGACGATGTATACGCCTGAGCTCTACATGCTCTACGTGATGACTCGCCCCAGAGTTCTGGATAGGGGTAGCGATGACCTGGTCCCCGCCGTTGAGATTGATATTGCTAGATGGTTCTTAGACCGCATCATCATTTTGGTGGGCACTCACTCACCTATTTGCTATGGCGGTCTGATTACTCTGCTAGCCCTGATGACCGGCATGGACCTACTTACTGACCGTCGACGAGCCCCGGGCCCCACTGCACTCTCGATAGACGTCATGGCCCCGATGAAGATGCTTCGTCCCCACGGCCAGTGGCACTGGGTATGGTTGCACGGTCCTTTTAGTGCTGATTACATGATCCTCCCGAGCCTCGCTCGGACACATATAGGATCGGCCCACGAGGATCGGATCCCAGCGATGGATCTCCTCATCCCAGCTGCCTATGTACTTGAGGCTGAGGGCACTGAGTAGGCACCCACTGCACCCACTGCACCTCCTGCACCTCCTGCTGACCCCGTGATCCCTCAGCCCGAGCCTGCACTGTCTGAACCTCCCGGCACTTCTGTCCCCACTTCTGTCGGTGTCGGGAGTACCCTTGCTGAGTCGTCCACCACCACCCCCCCACCACTACTGTGCATATCTCGGTTGAGCCTATTTCCTCACTTCTTCCCGAGCGTCCACCCACTATCCTTGAGAGCGGCGAGCCTTCCTTCGCTGCCGTCGTGGGGACCCTATCTGGTTTGCTGTCTGCTGGGGTGTCACCTTTTGGTCCTTATACTTCCTCCCCAGTGGCCGACCCTTCTGTCTCCACCGCAGCTGTCCTATCTGAGAGTGTCGTGATGTCTGTCCTCACACCTATGTCACCGACCTCTCATGCTGCCTCGTCACCGATTTTGTCTTCCACCACTACTGTTACTGCCTCCTCATCCCAGCCTGCGTCCCAGCCTCGCACTGAGGTTGGGCATCCACTAGTGAGCACAGCACCCTTCCCGCACTTTCCTGCTGGGCCGATTACTTACACTGCCCGTGTCCGACAGCCCCGTCCTTTACAGCCTAGACCTGTTCGTCCCCATGATCCACCACCCCCTGATGCTCTACTTCAGAGCCTCCGTGCTCTTGAGGGGGTGGTGAGTGGACTCCGAGGCGATTTTAGAGCTCTCTCTGCCACGGTCAGTGCCATGGAGACCCGCGTCGCCATGCTCCCCGATATTCAGGTTTGCCTAAATCAGATCCTGGCGCGACTCCCTCCACTACACCCACCCACCCAGCCGACACCTCGACCACCACCTCCGCCACAGGACGGAGATGGTGTAGCACCACCAGCTTAGGCACACCCTTGATGCCATTTGATCTTTTTTGTCGTTATGCTGCCCATTTTCTGCTGGTCCTAGAGATTTTGGCCCCCACCCCCACCCCTCACTATGTTGGTCCCTATCTTGCTCACATCATTTTTATATCTTTTTTGGGAGAGAGGGAAAGTATTTTTGGTGACACATTACCTGCATCAATCTGATCTTTGCATGCATCATTCATATCAGCATCATATTTTTTGTTTATTTTTTCTTTCTTTTTTTATCATGCATGCATCCTCACCCACCCCACCCATTTCACGTCTCTCGGTGTGCCACACTTTGCACATTGAGGACAATGTGCATTTTAGCTTGGGGGAGTGAGTTCTCACACTTTTTGCTTTTATCACCTTTATTTTTAGTTTTTTCACGTTTTTCCCGCTTTTTGCACCCATTTGTCATCACTTTTTCATTTTTTACTATGCATCACGTTTTTCTTATTTTCCTTGTGTGCTGCATTGTAAATAGTCTTGTTTTTCTTTATCTTTATTTCTTTCATCTTTTGCTAGAGATGATTTTTCTGTGATGACGATGACGTGGTGTTAGCTTTTCTCTATATGCATGCTAATTTTGTCATGTCATAGCTTTTGTTTCTGATATCATATGCTATGTTCTGCTTTGCATTTGGAAATGGTAACCCACTTCTATTTCTGTATGAAAATGGATGAAATTCTATTATTAGCTGATGTCTGATGATTCATATGTATGCTATCGTAGAAAACACACCAAGATTCACGCATTGATGCTTATATCTGGAGTACTGCTTTCTTTTCTCATATCACTTCTTATTGCATGATTTGTACGCTTCACTTCAGGTTGATTGAATGTTTGCTAGCATTGATATATCTGGACTAGTTTGCTTTTTTAGATTAAACTGAGTAGATTAAGTTACCCTGCTGAAGTTGTCATGCATGTCCTATAGAGTGAACCGAGAGATACATGTATTTCTTTCTCCACATATCTTGAACATTATTTCTCTATTTTAAAATTCATTGGTGAATCTCCCCTTAGCGATTCTATTATTGGCATTCCCCCCGCCATTATATCTCATGCTCCAAATTCCCCAAAACCAAAAAGAAAAAAAATACTTGTATATCCTTCTCTTTTGATTTGGGATCATTTGTGTATATATGCTATTAAAAAAAGGAGAAAAAGAAAAAGAAAAAGAAAAAGATTTGAGAAAAGGAAAAGAAAAGAGAAAAGAAATTCGAAAACGATCCCATCTCATACCAGTTCTCTCTTTCTTCACTCTTTCGCTTTTATTTTTATTTTCTTTTACTTTTGGAGCTTCAAAAGAAACGGGGGATGTAAATATAGTTTTGTTTTTGCCACCACGCTTATGGATAAGCTTGGGGGAGAGGATCCTATGATGTGTGAGAGAGTGACTACTTGACGGTGCATGACAACCTAGGCTAAGTAATATTTTATACTTGGTGAGATCGCTAAAGTTTCACAAAATCCAGAAATCTACGCTTAGCATTCATTTCATGAAAACCACTATTTTCTATTCTTACTACTCTATTGTGTGATATCTCTATACTCCTTATAGAAAGCATTCAATTGAAAAGTGTGTGATCTACGATTTTGTATACCGCTTTAGATGCTTCATACGATGTTAATTCTAGAATTATTCCATTTTTTCATGCTATATTGATATTCTTGGGTTTTCTATTTCAAATGCACCATTATACTATGATATCGAGATAAAAGTCTTTGACATGTGTTTTATATCCGATGCGTGCTATATGAGTAAGCAAAACCCACGTCCTGAGAAAAATGATCTAGCGGCTTCCTTCTTCGTTTTCTATCTTGTTTTTCTTTTTATTTTATTTTCCACCTTTCCATCGTTTCTATTTTATTTATCCACCGGGTTCGTTTTTTACTCATCTTCCTCGAGGACGAGTAAGAGGTAAGCTAGGGGGATTTTGATCACTCCATATTTTACACCTTTTTTCTGCATGTTTGCATGCCATTTTGATCGCTCGAATCACGTTTTTCACGATTTTTCGGCAATATTGCGATGCTTTTCACGATTTCTTGTTTTTGTCGAATTGCAGGAGATTCGGAGCGATTTGGAGTGATTCTGAGATGCACCCACTCCGGAGTATCACCCGCGACTCTTTTGAGGGGAATTCCACGATTGGAGAGGAGTGGAGGAAGAAAGAACGTCGTAGGAGCGACGAGGGAGCAAAAATACGAAGATTTGGCATTTTCAGTATGCCACTCGACCGAGTGAAGGAGTCACTCGACCGACCATCGAAAGCCCGCTCGGCCGGCCAGATCAGACATGCGACAGACTGAGTATCAGCGTGCACTCGGCCGAGCATCGCCAGCCCACTCGGTCGAACCACGGAGACACCACTCGTCCGAGTGGCATCAAGATGACGGCAAGAAAAATCCTAGACTTACTGTAATCTGTCAGTCAACTCCCGAGTTCCGACTCGGCCGAGTGAAGAAGTCCCCTCGGCCGAAGCAAAGAAAGTCACTCGGCCGTGTGACTCCCGAGGAGCCGACCCCCAAATGTCCGAAGTTACTGGAATTTGTCAGGGTTTGTCACTCGGCCGAATGACATTTGTCACTCGGCCGAGTGAGCCGCGCTGCCTGTAGCGTAAATTGCGATTTTGAGGCTGTGCAGGGGTAATTTCGTCACAGTTTTTTGGGCGATTGTGGGGGGTATTTAATCCCAGTTTTTAACCTAGTTTAGAGAGCTTTTTCTGAACTTTTTGCAGCCTTTTTTAGATTACTTTTTAGGAGATTAGATTGAGCTTTTTGTAGGGAGATAAAAGTGTTATTTTGTTGGATGCTATTGAATCTTCAATGGTTTGTCTCTCTCTCTCTCTATCAAAAACCTCATTTTTATTGATATATTGAATATTGCAATGAATTCTATTGATTTTATTTGTGAATTTCCATTGAATTGCATTATGAATTGTGAGTAGTTCTATCGTCATAGGGTGTAGGGATGAACCCTAGAACCCTATTTCTAATTTGTGATGAATTGGTGAAATTATTGCTAGAATTTATTAGGGTTAGTTTGGGATTGATTTAATACGAATAGTTAGGGATTCATACCGATTGGGATTTGCAAGAGATTGGATCCCAACTCGATAGGAAACCCTAGAAATTCGAATTGGGTTGCAATTGGATTTCTCCGGAATCGGTTTGCAAGAGATTGGACCGAAACTGGGGTTTTCGATTGCAATTCTATATTAATACCCGTTTGCAAGAGATTGGACGGGTAGGAATTATCCCAACCTAGGTCGTAGCTCGAGTTTACACGAGAGTGGGCTTGAGATACGATTGGACGATGATGTTGTTCTTCACGCTAGCTTGCCTAGGTTAGGGTTTGCAAGAGATTGGACCCTACCCTAGGTTTGCTATAGACCGGTAATAGCGCGAGAGCGTGAGCTTGGTTCTACATTTAGTTGCAAGTAGTTCACCTAAATTGCAAGTCTAGCAATTGTGAAACCTACGAATCATAATGACGAGATACGGTTTGTAGCGGGGATTCCCTATCCCTAGGCGCCTTTATTAATTTGATATTTCCTTTATACAATTGAACGACTGTGACCACTTTATAGCGAATATTTCTAGATTTTTCCTATAGCCAAGTGGATTGAAGAAGACACCGTCATTTGCCCTCCTCGTGTTCGATACCCGCTCGCTGCTACACCATGCGCTTGCGGTAAGACTAGTGAGTCGCTCGCCCCGGGTGTGTGTCTGGCGCGCCGATCAGACTCCCTAGCCATAGCTCACGCCCTTAGCGTAGACGTCGAATCCTAGCACGCGGGAGCGACAGGACGAGATGTTGGGAGTTATCGTTGCGAGCTTAGTGCTCCCGGAGTCGGTCAGTGTTAATGGACATGGGAATGCCCACTGACCGAACCTGGGAAGTCTGGCGTATCATCCTGGGCACCGACTGGAATATCGGGCCCATGGGACGCTGGTATCACTCTCTAAGGCAACGTCTCACCATTAGACCCTAATTCCGATCGTTATCCCATCCGTCGGCCGTATTGGCGAGAATCGCACGATAGGGTAGAAACCGAAGTCCCGGGTTTCCCTTTATATTGTTTATCCCTCGCATTCTATTTTCTGTGACAACCCATCTACCGATTCGGGCTAGATCGCCCATGGGGTGAATCCGGTCCTTTCTGACGCAAGCACAACCACGCCTCCCTGAGTTCGACTCCAAGCCACACTACAACATCGTGCGCTTGCAGTTATAAATATTTAAATCTCACGCCCCCAATCATAGATTGCACACATCTGACACGCACAAACCCGGGGGACGTCAAGCTTTATGGCGCCGTTGCCGGGGAGGCAACGTGCTTGTTATTTTAGGATCTCATGAACCCTTGAGTCTAGCTCACATCTCTATTTCGTGATAATTTTCGCATTCTTATTTTTTCTTTTTTTATTTTCTCTTCTTATTTTTATTTTCTATTTTATCTGTTTCTTTCCCATTTGTCGCTTCACGGGTGTTTGTTGCTTTTAATGCGCAGGAACACAAGTTGTCTTGACGACTTGATTCCTGTTGATCCTGAGATAAACGCCACCCTAAGGTGTCTTGTCACAGAGAAGAGAAGAAGAGAAGAGCCTGAAACCATGGAGGAGAAAACCCCACCTCACAAGTCCCTGCTGGAGTACTCGATGCCATCCATCGAGTCGACCTCCGCCATCCGTCCTCCGGCTATTACTGTGCAAAGCTTCGAGCTTAAGCCGTCTTTGGTGACGTGGATCCAGTAGGATCAATTCTCGGGGGCACCCATGGAGAGCCCCATTGAACATTTGGACTCCTTCTTGGAGAAATGTGAGACCTTTCGGATAAATGGTGTCACAACTGAGGCGATCCGTCTGAAGCTATTCCCCTTCTCTCTGCGAGATAAGGCCAAGATGTGGCTTAGGGGGAAGGACCCCAATATGTTCAACACTTGTGAGAAGCTTTCAAATGCTTTTCTGACGAAGTTCTTTCCTCCGGGGAAGACCATGAAGCTGAGGAGTGAGATCTCCTCCTTCTCCCAGGTCAGCCACGAGTCCCTGCATGAAGCTTGGACAAGACATAAGGAAATGCAGCGAAGATGCCCTCATCACAAGCTTCCCAATTGGCAGATAATTAATCTGTTCTACAACGGATTGAGGGATGATTTAAAATCTTCGATGGATGCCGCGGCTGGGGGGTCCTTCATGTCCAGAAGTGAAGAAGATGCCGGGAACATATTAGAAAATTTGGCATCGAACAATGAGCGGTGGTGTGACGAGAGAGCCACACCTAGATCTGGGGGTATCTACAGGGTCGAGGACGTCGACAAATTATCTAGCAAGGTCGACTTGCTGTCGACCCAGATCTCCGCGCTAATGGTAGTTGCCGGTGGTGCCGGTACGCAACATATTGCAGCGGTGGAAGCAGAAGTCATGGGGGACTTCGAGGGTGGTGACATCTCACCACCGTTGGACCAAGCGAGCGCACTATTCTACAATCCTATGGGAAATGCGCCGTACCCACCACGGACTAGCTCCAATCCAGCCTACTCTCCAAACAACTGGAATCTCCCCAACCTTAGCTACCGGGCACCGTATCAGCAGCCGCCGCCTCAGCAGCCTCCACAACAGTATCAGCAATATGCACCCAGGAATCAGCAGCACATTCAGCAGCAGCAACAATTTGGTCAGCAGAGGGCCATCTCTCCGGTTGAGTCCCTCTTGACTCAATACATAACCAACCAAGAGATGATAAGTTTGAAGCTGGAAATGGGGCAGAGGGCTCTCACGGACCAAGTAACCCAGCTGGGGTTACAAGTGGCGAACCTTTCAAGGTCGCAAAATCTATTGCCGCCACAACCTGAAGTGAACCCAATGGGAGCAAAGCAGACGTTGGCACTCATGCACGAGCATGCGAATGTGTCCGCTATCGTTTTGAGAAGCGGAACACAAATCCCCACTAGAGTGCCCCCCAAGGAACCGGAAGCACCGTTGGTCGTAGAGCGACCAATTGAAAAATTGAATGATGACGGTGCTTCGTCCCCAAAACCGACGACTCCGGAGGGAGACCCTGAAGAGGAGAAGAAGAAAAACGAGGAAGGGAGCCTCAAAGTGTTCAAGCCCGTTGTGCCTTTTCCACAACGGCTGGCCCAAGCCATGATAGACAAAAAGTATGGCAAATTCTTTGCCATGGTCAAGGATCTAAGATTGCAAATCCCCTTCCTTGAAGCTATCGAGACGATTCCCTCCTACGCCAAATTTCTAAAGGATTTAGTGACAAGAGGATCCAGAAAGGAGAAGGTTGTATTAACGGTGGAATGCAGCGCTCTCATTCAGAGAGCAAATCCTCCTAAGCTTAAAGACCCGGGGAGCTTCTCTATCCCTTGTGCGATCGGGGGGGGTTAAGATCCATCACGCGCTCGTCGATCTTGGAGCGAGTGTCAGTTTGATGCCCCTGTCGCTATATAATAGGATAGTGATGGGCGATTAGGAGCCCGCCGGTATGACCTTACAGCTTGCAGACCGTTCGGTCAAATATCCGAAGGGGGTTGTTGATGACCTCCCTGTCAACGTAAGTGGGATGCATGTGCCAGTCGACTTCGTCGTCATGGACATGCCTGAAGATGTGCACACTCCCATCATTCTTGGACGGCCTTTCATGGCCGCTGCTGACATTCTAATCGATGTGAAGAATGGGAAGCTATCCCTTAACGTCGGCAACGAAAAAGTCGAGTTTGACTTGGGGTTGTCAATGAAGCACCACAATCCCCCGGATGACCCAAGATGCAATGTGCTGGAGTTAGAAGAAGAGAAAGCTGTGGAAGCAAGCTCCTGGGAAATTCTTTCAAGAAATCCCCCCGATAGACTGGGGACTTAGAAGAACCAGTCGGCTCGAAGAAATATGACATTGCTGGGAAAGCGGATGCGGCCCATACGCCCCCCTGGATTTCAAAATGCTCCTCCGACGAGGAGGAAAGGGAAAGAGCCCATGGGGCTCACCGGTGACGAGATATGAATCCTGAAGCGAGTGGCGGTAAACGCCAATTTAAGGGAGAAGCCTCCGGATTCTGTCAACGGAGGGAGAGTCGTTGATCACTCCGTATTTTACACCTTTTTTCTGCATGTTTGCATGCCATTTTGGTCGCTCGAATCACGTTTTTCACGATTTTTCGGCAATATTGCGATGCTTTTCACGATTTCTTGTTTTTGTCGAATTTCAGGAGATTCGGAGCGATTTGGAGTGATTCTGAGATGCACCCACTCCGGAGTGTCACCCGCGACTCTTTTGAGGGGAATTCTGCGATTGGAGAGGAGTGGAAGAAGAAAGAACGTCGTAGGAGCAACGAGGGAGGAAAAATACGAAGATTGGGCATTTTAATCATGTCACTCGGCCGAGTGAAGGAGTCACTCGGCCGACCGTCGAGAGCCCGCACGGCCGGCCAGATCGGACACGTAGCAGATTGAATATCAGCGTGCACTCGGCCGAGCATCGCCAGCCCACTCGGCTGAACCACGGAGACACCACTCGCCCGAGTGGCATCAAGACGACGGCAACCCAAAAGTCCCAACTTACTGGAATCTGTCAGTCAGCTCCCGAGTTCCGACTCGGCCGAGTGAAGAAGTCCCCTCGGCCGAAGCAAAGAATCTCACTCGGCCGAGTGACCCCCGAGGTGCCGACCCCCAAAAGTCCGAAGTTACTGGAATTTGTCAGGGTTTGTCACTCGACCAAATGACATTTGTCACTCGGCCGAGTGAGCCACGCTGCCTGTAGCGTAAATTGCGATATTCAGGCTACGCAGGGGCAATTTTGTCACAATTTTTGGGCGATTTTGGGGGGTATTTAACCCCAGTTTTTAACCTAGTTTAGAGAGCTTTTTCAAAACTTTTTGCAGCCTTTTTTAGATTACTTTTTAGGAGATTAGATTGAGCTTTTTGGAGGGAGATAAAAGTGCTATTTTGTTGGATGCTATTAGAACTTCATTGGTTTGTCTTTCTCTTTATCAAAAACCTCATTTTTATTGATATATTGTCTATTGCAATGAATTCTATTGATTTTATTTGTGAATTTCCATTGAATTGCATTATGAATTGTGAGTAGTTTTATCATCTTATGGCGTAGGGATGAACCCTAGGAACCCTATTTCTAATTTGTGATGAATAGGAGAAATTGTTGCTATAATTAATTAGGGTTAGTTTGGGATTGATTTAATACGAATAGCTAGGGATTCATACCGGTTGGGATTTGCAAGAGATTGTATCCCAACTCGATAGGAAGCCCTAGAAATTCGAATTGGGTTGCAATTGGATTTCTCCGAAATCGGTTTGCAAGAGATTCGACCGAAACTAGGGTTTTCGATTGCAATTCTACACCAATACCCATTTGCAAGATATTGGACGGGTAGGAACTATCCCAACCTAGGTCGTAGCTCGAGTTTGCACGAGAGTGGGCTCGAGATACGATTGAACGATGATGTTGTTCTTCACGCTAGCTTGCCTAGGTTAGGGTTTGCAAGAGATTGGACCCTACCCTAGGTTTGCTATAGACCGGCAATAGCGTGAGAGCGTGAGCTTGGTTCTACATTTAGTAGCAACTAGTTCACCTGAATTACAAGTCTAGCAATTGTGAAACCTACGAATCACAATGACGAGATACGGTTTGTAGCGGGGATTCCCTATCCCTAGGCGTCTTTATTAATTTGATATTTTCCTTTATACAATTGAACGACTGTGACCACTTTATTGTGAGTATTTCTCGACTGTTCTTATAGCCATGTGAATTGAAGAAGACACCGTCATTTGCACACCTTGTGTTCGATACCCGCTCGTCGCTACACCGTGCGCTTGCGGTAAGACGAGCGAGTCGCTCGCACCGGGTGTGTTTTCAGGGCATCGACCAAGTTTTTGGTGCCGTTGCCGGGGATTTATCTCCGTGTATTTGCGCCATACTAGGTTGTTCTATAAGGTTGCATTTTGAAGCGATCAAGTTTTTGGCGCCGTTGCCGGGGAGGTGTTTTGACGGAGTTCAATTTGGATCACCCGGTTATTTTTCAATTTCTTTATTTTATTTCTTCATTCTTTTCTAACTCTGTTTACAGCCCTATTTTGCACGCTCTCCTGAAATTTTCCACAAGATATTAACAGGTAAAATGGGGGATGCAATTCCAATGACTGAGTCTGGCCAGGGAGATGATGAATCCTTTGCGGAGCTCCTTAAGGAACTAGTTAATGAGGTCCACGCTACCGGAGCTTTTGCTATTAATATCGAGGACCCCGTCGAACAATTGTTTGCTAGCTTTGTGATGGATCAAATCTCCCCGGATGGGACTATTGGGGGGCGATATCAGAGTTGATGTGAGGGACGACAAGCTATATTTCGAAGGCGGTAGAACATGCGTCGAAGAGTACTACACTCCCGAGCAAACCGATATTCAGGGAGTTACACTCTACGACCCCCACTCTTGCATTTATGAATCTGCTGACTTATTTCTTGACCTCAAGAATGAACCGGAGCAAAGTGGTGGTCCTATCGATGCTAGCGCAGAATTGGAGAGCGTCTATTCCGATGCACCGTCCTCACTAAGAAGTGAATCTGAGTCTCCACTCGAGAGTGCACCACCAGAACATGAGCTAAACTCAGATGTTGAAGGAGAAGCCAAACTCACACAAGATGATGAAGCAGAGGGTACGACACCCTTTGCGGTAGAGCTTAAACAATTACCGCTGAATCTAAGGTATGCCTTCTTGGGTAGTAAATTGACCTTCCCGGTGATTGTTAATGCCCACCTCGGCCATGATCAACTTGAAAAACTATTAGAAGTCATTAGGGATCACAAGGATGTCCTTGGCTACACTATCTCTGATCTTAAGGGAATAAGCCCTAGGCTTTGCACGCATAGAATCCATTTGGAAAACATTGACGCCACCTCCATAGAGCCTCAAAGGCGGTTGAACCCCAACATGAAGGAGGTGGTCAAAAAGGAAATCCTAAAATTTCTTGAGGCCGGAATTATCTACCCTATCTCAGACAGTAGATGGGTTCGCCCCGTTCACGTCGTCCCCAAGAAAGGGGGGATGACTGTTATAAAAAACGATAAAGGAGAGCCCATTTCTACACGCACTGTCACGGGATGGCGGATGTGCACTGATTACCAAAAACTAAATAAAGCCACCCGAAAAGACCATTACCCACTACCCTTCATAGATCAAATGCTTGAACGGCTTGCTAAACATAAATACTTTTGCTACTTGGATGGGTATTCGGGGGTTTTCCAAATCCCTTTGCATGAAGATGACCAAGAAAAGACTACTTTTACTTGTCCCTATGGCACTTACGCCTACCGTAGAAAGCCCTTTGGTCTTTGTAATGCACCCGCCACCTTTCAGAGGTGCATGACCTCCATCTTTTCCGACTATATTGAAAATATTATGGAAGTTTTCATGGATGATTTCTCAGTTTATGGAAGTGAGTTTGATTCTTGTTTGGCTAATCTTACCAAAGTTCTTAAAAGATGCCAACAAAATAATCTTACTCTTAATTGGGAGAAATGTCACTTCATGGTCACCGAAGGGATAGTGCTTGGGCACCTTGTCTCCTCAAGAGGGATTGAGGTTCATAAGGCGAAGATTGAGGTAATCGAGAAACTCCCTCCTCCTATTAATGTTAAGGGAATTAGGGGTTTTCTTGGTCATGCGGGGGTTTACCACCGCTTTATCAAGGATTTCACCTTAATTGCCCGACCTCTTACCTCCTTGCTTGCTAAAGATGCCCCGTTTGTTTTTTCAGGTGAATGCTTGCAAGCGTTCAATACATTGAAGGAAGCACTAATTTCTGCGCCCATCATACAACCACCGGATTGGAGCCTTCCCTTTGAGCTCATGTGTGATGCAAGTGACCAAGCCATTGGAGCGGTGTTAGGACAAAGGAAAGACAGAAAGCTTCATGCAATATTCTATGCAAGCAAAACGTTGGATGACGCACAGAAAAATTATACAACTACGGAGAAAGAGCTTCTAGCGGTCATTTATTCCATTGAAAAGTTCCGCTCCTATCTCCTTGGATCCAAGGTAATTGTCCACACCGACCATGCGGCATTGAAGTATCTTCTAAACAAGAAAGAGGCCAAACGTTGATTAGGTGGATACTTCTATTGCAAGAGTTTGATTTGGAAATCAGAGATAAGAAGGGTACAGACAACGTTGTGGCGGATCATTTGTCTAGGCTTATTCGTGACAAGGAGGATGAGAGCTTGCCCATCGATGACTCCTTTGTTGATGAGAGGCTATGCGCCATAAGGCCCGGGGAAGATCCTTGGTATGCGGACTTTGTCAATTACTTGGCTTGTGGGATTAAACCATGCGGGATGCCCACACAGCAAAAGAGGAGATTTATGCATGAAGGCCGTAGCTATTTCTAGGAAGATCCGTATCTCTTTAAGATATGCAAGGATGGGGTTATCCGGAGATGTATTTCTATGGAGGAGGCCACCTCCATCATCCTGCATTGCCATGGTATGCCATGCGGGGGACATCAGGCCGCTTCCATGACTACAGCTAAGATATTGCAGAGTGGATTCTTTTGGCCAACCATGTTCAGAGACACGCACGACTTCGTCAAGGGGTGCGATAGATGCCAACGGACCGTGAATATTTCCAAACGAAATGAGATGCCAATGAGGTCCATTCTAGAGATTGAGCTCTTTGATTGTTGGGGAGTGGACTTCATGGGACCATTTCCGTCAAGAAAGCGTAACAAGTATATCTTATTGGCCGTGGACTACGTCTCCAAATGGGTAGAAGCCATCGCCACCCCCTACCAATGATGCGAGGGTTGTCTCCAAGTTTTTCAAGCAGAATATTTTCCCACGCTTTGGGGTGCCTCGAACTTTGATAAGCGACGGGGGAAGCCACTTTATAGAAAACAAATTTGAAGCCATGTTGAAAAAGTACGGGGTAAACCATAGAATTGGCATGGCCTACCACCCTCAGACGAGCGGACAAGTGGAAGTTTCAAATAGAGAAATCAAGCAAATTCTTGAAAAGACCGTAGATCGATCGAGAAAGGATTGGTCCATGAAGTTAAACGATGCTATATGGGCATATCGCACGGCCTTTCGCACTCCCATTGGCACCACGCCGTTCTGACTTGTTTATGGGAAAGCTTGCCACTTGCCGGTAGAGTTGGAGCACCGCACGTATTGGGCCATCAAGACCCTCAATTATGACTATAAGAGTGCGGCGGTGAGGCGGCTCCTAGATATCTATGAGCTTGACTAAATTAGAAGAGATGCCTACGAGAGCTCGAGAATTTACAAAGAAAGGACCAAGATTCTTCACGACGCCCGCATAACTGTCACGGACTTCAAGTTCGGAGACAAAGTCTTGCTATATAATTCCCGACTTCGACTATTCCCCCAGAAGTTGAGGTCACGGTGGTCCGGACCTTTCACCATCAAGCACATACAACCGGGAGGAGCTTTTGAATTGGAAGGGAAAGACGGAGCCACGTTCAAGGTGAATGGACAACGGCTCAAGCATTATTCCGAAGGAGTCCCTACGGGTGAAGTAAATAGAATATATCTACTCAAGGGACAGCCGGATGACCTTTCATACATCCTTGATGAGGTCATTGAAGAGACTATCCCCTACTCCATTGGTGCACTCCACGATGATGGCTTCGAAGAAGGCCAAGATTTGGTCGAAGAAGAGAAGATGGGGGACTCTCCCAAAATCTCCACGGCGAATGATGATGGCAATGCTGATGTCGCGATAATACGGGAGCTTTGCAAGCTCTCGACATTGATGAACCCCAAGAAAGCTCCACCGATTCGAAGATCGGTGTCACCGGTGAAGTTGAAGACCGGAACAAGCTCAAGCTTGGGGGAGCCATCCCCCAACATTGCTCATGATGAAGGGGCGCTGAGGAAGGCCACACACCACCACGATCCAAATCCGAGCGGTCTTCCTGTAATTTTAGCCTGTAAGGATCAATACACTAGAGGGGGGTGAATAGTGTATATTAAAAAAAAATTGTTGCAAATAAAATGTTAGTAATATTTGCAAAGATGGCACAGAAATAAAATGACAAGTGCTGAAAAATTAAACCAATCGTAAATACAGAGATTTATCCTGGTTCGGATCCTTGTGATCCTACTCCAGTCCTCTACCACGTAGAGATTTTCAATCCACTATAATCACTTGCCCCGCAAGCACGTACTTACAAAAATGGCGACACTCCCCGTGTCCCAAACTTTGTACAATCTCTAAACAGAGATTCCAACCTGTTAAATAAGAAATAGAAAAACACCTATAGCCTTGTTATAAATTTCAGAGAATGAATTCAAGGATGGTGTTTAGAAGATGAACTTCAAGATGTAAAAGATATGTAATGAAGCGTAACACTTGAAGTTCTCTGGTTCATAAAAGAAGAGAGAGATCTATTGATATCTTCTTGCAATTATGAACACAAACAACTTTCCAAAAGTGATGTTGAAAATACAAGTTCTTCCGTTCTTAAATGAAGAGAGAAATCTAATGATTTCTTCTTACAAATAAGAAAAGAACAACTAATGGCAGAATTACTTAAGAAAATTAAGGACTTGCTTTCAACAAAATCAGAATAAAGAAGAGGAAAGTGTGTGGAAAATGAGAGGGGGTACCCCTCCTTTTATAGGTTTTAGAAACGGTTGTGAACGGCTCTAAAAGAGACGTTGCACAACATTCAGAAACTGAGAGGAACGTTGGAGAACGGTCAGAAACTGTTCTGGAAAATTTCAGTCCCAAAAGCATTTTGGCATGCTACGAAAATTCGTAGCCTGCCAATTTTGAAACGGTAACAAACGGTCACAAAATTTTGGTGACGTGAAATAGACAACGGATAGATCCTTGTCTGAAAGTATCAAGTCAAAATATAACTGTTTTGGTAGGCTAGGAAAAATCCTAGTAGGCTAATACTTAAAAATACGAATTTTGACTTAGGATCGAAATGAGTTAGGAGATGATGTAGATTTGAGCTTTAGGGATATATGATAAGATATAACCAAGGCCCTGAAGCTATCTAAAAAGTAAAAATTACATCATTCCGTAGATACGTGTTTCACACGTAATCTTGAGTAGCAAGGCTGTTTTTGCAGAGTCTCCTTGTACTTTGATCATATGCGTGATGTAAATGAATTTGCGTTGTAGCTGTACATCTGCATAGATGAAGTTAGTAACATGAAATATATTGATTTGTCACATCAAAACTTTATGGAAGAGATGATGGAAAATACCAAGTTCCAACACTTCCCGGCAACTTCGACTGGTGCATCTCATATGCACCCAACATCCCGCGCTAAATTGAATATCCAAAGGGGTCGAGCTCAAGACCTTAAACGAGCGCTTGTCGGGAGGCAACCCGACGGTTTTTGCATTATTTTTATTTGATTTTCATTTTTGGTTTAGACTTTTGTGAGTTTTTAGAGTCTTTTTGCCCATAAAAATAGTGACAACGGGTCTTAATTTCTATGACAGGAGAGGAGAAAAGGAGATCTCTCATATGGAGTAAGATAGAGGCAAGGAAGAGCGCTCCAGGAATGCGCTCGAGGCTTAGGAAGAGGAAGAAACCAACTGGAGGAAGAAAAACAGAGAGTAGAGCGAAAACGGAGCCCCGAAGCAGAAAACAGCATGCCACTCGGCCGAGCATCATATGCAACCCAGCCAAGCAAAGGACCCCATTCGGCCGAGTGGGGCACCAACCAGGGAAGTCTGCGGAACCAACTCTCTGTCTTTTTTTGCGCATTTCTGTATTAACTGCCACTCGGCCGAGTAGGTTTAGTCACTCGGTCGAGGGAAACGGATACCCTCCTAGGGCGAGAAACCCTCCTAGGGCGAGAATTGCCGAGTAGCTTGTGCCACTCGGCCGAAGGAGTTTTCTCCCTTCGGCCGAGTGAACAGAAGCCACTCGACCGAGTCGTAAGTGGCGGGGAAAAATTTAAATTTTTTTTAACGTTACGTCACTCGGCCGAGCAACTTAGTCACTTGGCCGAGTCGTAACTACCCCCATATATATCGCTGCGGGCTCGGCGCGATTTTCAACGCAACTAATTCCTAATTTCTGCCCGAGCCCAGCGACCGTTCGTCTCCCCTCGCCCGCGACAACTGCCCCCTCGCCCGAATCACCTCGCCGCCGGCCCCACTCGTCCGACCACCGGCAAAGAGCGCTTCCCGCCGACGCTCCGACCTCCGGCGAGTACCCTCGCCGCCGGCCGACTGCCTGCAACCCCGATTTTGCCCCTTAGCTCCATTTTCTCCCATTTTTGACGATCCGTACGCCCATTGAACCCCTAACCCAAATTAACTTCTTTATCTATCTATTCTACCCCCTCTCCTCTATGTATTTCGAATATTATCCGCTGATATCATTGTTCGATGTGCAGGCTATCTTGGTGGAGCTTTGGGGAGCTTCTGGAAGCGCTTTTGGCTTTGCGGAGGCGGTACTCTTCGCACACACTTACTGATTTGCTCTCGCGGCATGTACAGGTACACTCGTTCCTTTTATTGAGCACACTGCACTATAGTTTTGTTGGGTGAGCACTCGTGGCACACATGTCGCCCCGCACTAGACCACGCACGCGGGGAGCCTCTTCCAAGCGGAAGAGGACCGATGATGCCGGTCCCTCTCATGCTAGGGAGGACTCCCCTCCACCTAGTCCACCTCTACCCACACAGCCGCTTCCCGTCGATCCCATCCACGCACAGCCCATCCCCGTCGATCCTGTCCCACCACCGGCTCCCGCTGTCGGGCTGCTGGGGATCACGTTCTGAGACGACGCACAGCGCGTCCATTTTGAGCGTATCGACCAGCGCTCGATAGTGCCCTCTAGGTTCACACACTTAGCAGACCTTGATCGCCTAGGGGTACTAGAGGGGATGCCCACGTTGTATCTGTGTCGGCGGACACCTACGTCCGTCCGACACTTGAGGTTCTTAGCCTGATTGCTCGGACCCCTGGAGGATGCACATTCCGCCTGATGGATCGAGAGTGCGAGATCACTCTCGCCATGCTTCGTGCATTCTTCTAGTGGCCCGATGTTCCTGTCTTCGACCGAGCCTACGCACCCACTCGCATCCCACCACCCTCGTTCGACACTTCCACGTTCTGGACATGGATCACGGGCTCCCACCATGGCTTTGACCCTAGTAGGGCCAAGGCCTCAGCCATCCTGCACCCCTGCCTCCGCATAGCACATCGCCTCATGGCGACCACTTTCTTGGTGAGGTACAAGCCTGGGACAATGTCTACACCTGAGCTCTACATGCTCTACGCGATGACTCGCCCCATAGTTCTGGATAGGGGTAGCGATGACCTGGTCCCCGCCGTTGAGAATGATATTGCTAGCTGGTTCTTAGACCGCATCATCATTTTGGTGGGCGCTCGCTCACCTATTTGCTGCGGCGGTCTGATTACTCTGCTAGCCCTGATGACCGGCGTGGACCTACCTGCTGACCTTCGACGAGCCCCGGGCCCCACTGCACTATCGATAGACGTCATGGCCCGGATGAAGATGCTTCGTCCCCACGACCAGCGGCACTGGGTGTGGTTGCACGATCCTTTTAGTGCCGATTACATGATCCTCCCGAGCCTCGCTCGGACACATATAGGACCGGCCCACGAGGATTGGATCCCAGTGATGGATCTCCTCATCCAAGCTGCCTACGTACTTGAGGCTGAGGGCGCTGAGCAGGCACCCCCTGCACCCCCTGCACCTCCTGCTGACCCCGTGATCCCTAAGCCCGCGCCTGCACTGACTGCACCTCCTGACACTTCTGTCCCCACCTCTGTCAGTGTCGGGAGTACCCTTGCTGAGTCGTCCCCCACGTCCACCACGTTTACCACCACCCCCACCACTACTGTGCCTATCTCGGTTGAGCCTATTTCCTCACTTCTTCCCGAGCGTCCACCCACTATCCTTGAGAGCGACGAGCCTTCCTTCGCTGTCGTCGTGGGGACCCTATCCGGTTTGCTGTCTTCTGGGCAGTCACCTTTTGGGACCTACACTTCCTCCCCAGTGGTCGACCCTTCTGTCTCCACCGCAGCCGTCCTATCCGAGAGTGTCGTGACGTCTGTCCTCACACCTGTGTCACCGACCTCTCTTGCTGCCTCGTCGCCGATTTTGTTTTCCACCACTACTGCTGCTGCCTCCTCGTCCCAGCCTGCGTCCCAGCCTCGTACTGAGGCTGGGCATCCACTAGTGAGCACAGCACCCTTCCCGCACTTTCCTGCTGGGCCGATTACTTACACTGCCCGTGTCTGACAGCCCCATCCTTCACAGCCTAGACCTGTGCGTCCCCCTGCTCCACCACCCCCTGACACTCTACTTCAGAGCCTCCGTGCTCTTGAGGGGGCGGTGAGTGGACTCAGAGGCGATTTTAGGGCTCTCTCTGCCACGGTCAGTTCCATGGAGTCCCGCGTCGCCATGCTTCCCGATATTCACGTTTGCCTGAATCAGATCCTGGTGCGACTCCCTCCACTACACCCACCCACCCAGCCGACACCTCGACCACCACCTCCACCACCACCTCCGCCACAGGACGGAGATGGTGCAACACCACCAGCTTAGGCACACCCTTGATGCCATTGATCTTTTTTGTCGTTATGCTGCCCATTTTCGTCTGGTCCTGGAGATTTTTGCCCCCCTCCTCCTCCCCTCACTATTTTGGTCCCTATCTTGCTCACATCATTTTTATATCTTTTTTGGGAGAGAGGGAGAGTATTTTTGGTGACACATTACCTGCATCACTCTGATCTTTGCATGCATCATTCATATCTGCATCATATTTTCTGTTTATTTTTTCCTTTTTGTATCATGCATGCATCCTCACCCACCCCACCCATTTCATGTCTCTCGGTGTGCCACACCTTGCACATTGAGAACACTGTGCACTTTAGCTTGGGGGAGTGAGTTCTCACACTTTTTGCTTTTATCACCTTTATTTTTAGTTTTTCTCACGTTTTTTCCGCTTTTTCACCACTTTTTCATTTTTTTTGCCATGCATCACGTTTTTCTTATTTTCTTTGTGTGCTGCATTGTAAATAGTCTTGTTTTCCTTTATCTTTATTTATTTCATCTTTTGCTAGAGATGATTTTTCTGTGATGACGATGACGTGGTGTTAGCTTTTCTCTATATGCATGCTGATTTTGTCATGTCATAGCTTTTGTTTCTGATATCATATGCTATGTTCTGCTTTGCATTTGGAAATAGTAATCCACCTCTTTTTCCGTATGAAAATGGATGAAATTCTGTTATTAGCTGATGCCTGATGATTCATATGTATGCTATCGTAGAAAAAAACACCAAGATTCACGCATTGATGCCTTATATATGGAGTACTGCTTTCTTTTCTCATATCACTTCTTATTGCATGATGTGTACGTTTCACTTCGGGTTGATTGAATGTTTGCTAGCATTGATATATCTGGACTAGTTTGCTTTTTTAGATTAAACTGAGTAGATTAAATTACCCTGCTAAAGTTGTCATGCTAAAGTGAACCGAGAGATACATTTATTTTTTTCTCCACATATCTTGAAAATTATTTCTCTATTTTAAATTCATTGGTGAATATCCCCTTAGCAATTCTATTATTGGCATTCCCCCCGTTATTATATCTCATGCTCCGAATTCCCCAAACCAAAAAGAAAAAAAAAATACTTTTTTATCCTTCTCTTTTGATTTGGGATCATTTGTGTATATATATCATTTGAAAAAAAAGAAGAAAAAGAAGAAGAAAAAGAAAAAGAAAAAGATTTGAGAAAATGAAAAGAAAAGAGAAAAGAAATTCGAAAACGATCCCATCTCATACCCTTTCTCTCTTTCTTCCCTCTTTCACTTTTATTTTTATTTCTTTTACTTTTGGAGCTTCAAAAGAAACGGGGGATGCAAATATAGTTTTGTTTATGCCACCACGCTTATCGATAAGCTTGGGGGAGAGGATCCTATGATGTGTGAGAGAGTGACTACTTGACGGTGCATGACAACCTAGGCTAAGTAATATTTTATACTCGGTGAGATTGCTAAAAGTTTCATGAAATCCAGAAATCTACGCTTAGCATTCATTTCATGAAAACCACACTTTTTCCATTCTTACTAATCTATTGTGTGATATCTCTTATACTCCTCATAGAAAGCATTCACTTGAAAAGTGTGTTATCTACGATTTTGTATACCGCTTTAGATGCTTCAGATGATGTTAATTCTGGAATTATTCCATTTTTCATGCTATATTGATATTCTTGGGTTTTCTATTTCAAATGCACCATTATACTATGATATCGAGATAAAAGTCTTTGACATGTGTTTTATATTCGATGCGTGCTATATGAGTAAGCAAAACCCACGTCCTGAGAAAAATGATCTAGCAGCCCCCTTCTTCGTTTTCTATTTCGTTTTTCCCGTTTTTCATTTTCCTCTTTTTCCATCGCTTCCATTATCTTTATCCACCGGGTTCGCTTTTTAATCATCTTCCTCGAGGACGAGTAAGAGGTAAGCTTGGGGGATTTTGATCACTCTGTATTTTACACCTTTTTCTGCATGTTTGCATGCCATTTTGGTCGCTCAAATCGTGTTTTTCACGATTTTTCGGCAATATTGCGATGCTTTTCACGATTTCTTGTTTTTGTCGAATTTCAGGAGATTCGGAGCGATTTGCAGTGATTCTGAGATGCACCCACTCCGGAGTGTCACCCGCGACTCTTTTGAGGGGAATTCTGCGATTGGAGAGGAGTGGAAGAAGAAAGAACGTCGTAGGAGCAACGAGGGAGTAAAAATACGAAGATTGGGCATTTTCATCATGTCACTCGGCCGAGTGAAGGAGTCACTCGCCGACCATCAAGAGCCCGCTCGGCCGGCCAGATCGGACACGCAGCAGATTGAATATCAGCGTGCACTCGGCCGAGCATCGCCAGCCCACTCGGCCGAACCTGGGAGACACCACTCGCCCGAGTGGCATCAAGACGACGGTAACCCAAAAGTCCCAACTTACTGGAATCTGTCAGTCAGCTCCCGAGTTCCGACTCGGCCGAGTGAACAAGTGCCCTCGGCCGAAGCAAAGAATGTCACTCGGCCGAGTGACCCCCGAGGAGCCGAACCCCAAAAGTCCGAAGTTACTGAAATTTGTCAGGGTTTGTCACTCGGCCGAATGACATTTGTCACTCGGCTGAGTGAGCCGCGCTGCCTGTAGCGTAAATTACGATTTTCAGGCTGCGCAGGGGCAATTTTGTCACAGTTTTTTGGGCGATTTTGGGGGGTATTTAACCCCAGTTTTTAACCTAGTTTAGAGAGCTTTTTCAGAACTTTTTGCAGCCTTTTTTAGATTACTTTTTAGGAGATTAGATTGAGCTTTTTGGAGGGAGATAAAAGTGCTATTTTGTTGGATGCTATTAGAACTTCATTGGGTTGTCTTTCTCTCTATCAAAAACCTCATTTTTATTGATATATTGTCTATTGCAATGAATTCTATTGATTTTATTTATGAATTTCCATTGAATTGCATTATGAATTGTGAGTAGTTTTATCGTCTTAGGGCGTAGGGATGAACCCTACGAACCCTATTTCTAATTTGTGATGAATAGGTGAAATTGTTGCTATAATTGATTAGGGTTAGTTTGGGATTGATTTAATACGAATAGCTAGGGATTCATACAGGTTGGGATTTGCAAGAGATTGGATCCCAACTCGATAGGAAGCCCTAGAAATTCGAATTGGGTTGCAATTGGATTTCTCCGGAATCGGTTTGCAAGAGATTGGACCGAAACTAGGGTTTTCGATTGCAATTCTACACCAATACCCATTTGCAAGAGATTAGACGGGTAGGAACTATCCCAACCTAGGTCGTAGCTCGAGTTTGCACGAGAGTGGGCTCGAGATACGATTGAATGATGATGTTGTTCTTCACGCTAGTTTGCCTAGGTTAGGGTTTGCAAGAGATTGGACCCTACCCTAGGTTTGCTATAGACCGACAATAGCACGAGAGCATGAGCTTGGTTCTACATTTAGTTGCAACTAGTTCACCTGAATTACAAGTCTAGCAATTGTGAAACCTACGAATCACAATGACGTGATACGGTTTGTAGCGGGGATTCCCTATCCCTAGGCATCTTTATTAATTTGATATTTTCCTTTATACAATTGAACGACTGTGACCACTTTATTGCGAGTATTTCTCGACTGTTCTTATAGTCAGGTGAATTGAAGAAGACACCATCATTTTGCCCTCCTCGTGTTTGATACCCGCTCGCCGCTACACCGTGCGCTTTCGGTAATACTAGCGAGTCGCTCGCCCCGGGTGTGTGTTCGGGGCGTCGACCAGTCGTCGAGCAAGTTTCTTCTCCCCGCTGACGACATCGACGGCTGCTAATTCTGAATCTGAAGCGATGTCGATCTTAGGGCATCACCCCCGCCCACCTTGAGTATCATCTACGGGCGTCGAGCAAACGACGTTAAACAAAAGCACTTCATGGGAGGCAACCCATGCCCTAAACTTTTATCTTCGTTTTAAGGATTTTTATTATCTTTATCTTTTCTATTTTAATAATTAAATTCAACCACAGGATCTGTAACGCCCGGTACTCGCTATTCGCCATACGTCTATGTGTATAGAAATTTCGAGTACCTGATTGGTTTTGTGCTTGGTATGTGAGTTGTGTCGTTGAGTGGATAGGGCCGTAGCACATTGGTTGTATCCTTAGCAAGCCACCCCCGACGTGTGCCCAACTTGGGATTACCGTCGCTTTTGGACCCCGTATCCTTTGTACGCTTTTCGTGCACGTAGTCTTGTTCGTGCACGTATTTATTTTAGATCTTGTCTGTATCCGAACCCTATAGTGTGATATGCCGTTGTGACCCTCTCTGAGAGTATTAAAATTGTGGTGTTAATTGGGAACGTCATTTCACGGGTCGTTCCCCCACGATTTGACTTGGTTTGATGAGACGTCGTGATTTTCGCTTTTGCCGTGAGACTCTTTTATTTTTAATTTCATGCCTCGTCATCGAAATGGTGATCCGTTTCCTTAGTTTTCTTTCTCTCGTCGTTCCGGTCGCCCCAGTATTTATTTCACTATTTTTGGGCCTCGTTTGATCTACTTTCATTATTTTGCCCAACAAACCTTAGTTTTGTTTATTATATATCCTATACCCCAATCAACTTTAATCTTAGCCATTAGTTAGAATCCTGGCCGACATCAGTTAGAGGCGCACGCATCTCACCTAGCTTAACACAGCACACAACTTACTTTAGATTGAACCTAAGTCTAATATTATAACACACCCCCTCACACTTTTTTTATAATAACCCAATGCTGTGAACTTGTTCACATGCTGCCAATTCAATTTTTATAATAGATACAATAACATCCTCTCACGTGATGCTCTTTTTCAAGCCCCCACACCCATTTCTATTTTATAGCCTAGGCCCAACCCAATAGCAACCCTAGGCCTGTGCTTCCTCACGCGTTGCATGTGTACACACACCCTCTCCCTTATAATATTACACCTAGGGTTATTGTTTCTTCGCACACAGCAGCATAGAGCCGCCGCTGGACGAAGCAAGCGGGGCTGCGGGTTGTTGAGGAGACAGGTGGCCTGCTCTGAGGGGCTGTGGCAATTTAGAGGTGAGGAAGGAGAAGTGATGGTCGGCGTTGTCCGGAGGGGAGATGTGGCTCGCTAGTGGTCGCCAGCGGCCTGATGGCAGCCACGGGAAGCAGGGCGCAAGGGTGGCCAGACTTGCGTCTTAGAGGGCCGGAGGTTGGCCTGAGGGTACTCGAGGGAGAGGGGTAGAGAACGGGTCGGGGAGATGGAAGAGGGTCGCGGCGCCGTGGAGCTACGCTGCAACAATCGCGTGAAGAGGGAAAAATGGAGGGGGCGGCGAGTAGGATTTTGACTCCTACATAGTGATCCGGCTAGGTGCACCCCTATGCCAAAATACACTTCCTGGCTCGTGATCCAGAAGCGAGCATAGTGTGTTGCTAATCCCAACGCTCGATACACGTGGAGGGGTAGGGTTAAACGGTCACTCGAGCGTAGAGGTGAGCCCGTACAGCCACTTCAGCCAAAGGACGGAAACTCTGAGCACAAGTGATAATCGTGATAAGTGATTCGTGAATTAGTGATTTGGTAGTTTTTGCTACATCGTGCGTGATTGTCTCTTTTTGTCTTTTAACTATTGCATCATACTTAAAATGCCATGTCATTGCATCTTATTTGAACTGCTAGGTCGTTAGTTTCCTTTTAGTTTCCTTGCACAAGTCTTTTTAGACTTGCTGACATGTGCCCCTTTCTCTTTGGGTGTCACATGTTAGACCCTGAGCCAGAGTTAGTAGCTGAGTACGTGGTTGTTGCTGACGCTGAGCCTGAGTCCATGTCTGCCCAGGTGGAGTTTTGAGGACACCGGTGACCATTCTTAGTGAATTTGCTGAGCTTCCTTTTGTTTTAGGATTTCTTCTAGTTGTCGGTGCGTGGCACCTTTGCTTTGTACGTTGTACTTTTGTTGGCCATGCTGGGGCCTTGTAGATTCTTTTCTTTTAGCCTGGTGGCTTTTCTGCGATGTGGGAGTTTATTATTATGGATATTCTGAGATTGCTCTTTTGTCTCTTTTCCTTATTTTTTATCGTTGTTTCGTTTCGCGTTGCAAGGACCTGCCATATAATGTTGTTTGACGCTTATCGGACTTGCGGCTTTGCAGCTTCAAGTCTGAGCGGACCTTCTCACGCTTCGTCTCCATATTTTTAGGAAGCGGGGCGTGACAGGTTTTGTTGGTGGCCCATGCAGGTCCGTCTTGTAACTGCGAATTATCGGAACAACGATAAAAACTATGGAATGTCCATTAAATAAATTGCAACATCCGAGTCATAAGCCTTGAGTCTAGTCGTTTTCCTATGTCACTAGGTGGTAAGAAGACTTAGTTAGACGTCTGTGCTTGCTAGTTAGAGGCCCCAGATTGTTAGTTAGACTCCATGCTAGGAATTGATTTAATCGTCGTAGGAGTTAACTTAGTGGTTCTTGCCTAACTCCGATCATATTAGACTTCTAGAATTCCGTTAGTCGTCCGCTTGGGTTCATTGATTTCGGACCAAGCCAAACGCATCTCATTACCGTCTAGCCCCTTAGAAAGTCGTAGTGCTTAGTTTCTTAATCTTTAGTCGGTCGACTGTAGGAGTTTCCCCATAGATTTTCCTGGTTCATATCCTAGGTGTATGTATGTTTTGATCATCCGACCATTTTCCTTGCCTCGATTCACGAGATCGCCTCATGACGATCGTCGTAAATTTTCGAATCTCTCCGTTACAAATTTTGAAACTTCTAAAAGTATTTTTCGATTTCCTCTTTTCCCTAAGTTTAAATTTGTTCAAAATTTTAATATATATACTTATACCTTATACTCTTTCGTTGACTTAAATTTTTAAAACTTTTGTCGAAATTCAGAATACTAGCTTGTGGTATTTATCCAGCCTATACTTTTCGTACCTATGTAAATACCTTGTCCCTTCAAATACTAATTTTATTCTGAACCGTACTTTTACCTTGCCCAATTCAATTTATAATTTTCCTTTTTATTTATGTCATTCGAATGACACATCGCACTTCCTTTTAATATACTTTTCAAGTCACATGGGATTTCAGCCTTCAGCAAGTCGAAGTTATGCTCATCGTTTTCCCTATTTCCGATTTTTGGAAAATTACTATTTCATAACCATTTCCTGATCTGGACCTTCCATAATTTGGTTTTAAAAGCTCATTACCAATTTTGATAATTCTACTACTAAGTTATTATTATTTTTCCGTTCACCATGCATTCTTTTAGAATAAATTCTAAACTAAATAGAATTTCAATTATTTTTCGTTGAGCTCGTATGTTAAGAGCTTTGTGTAAATCAGTTCTTTTGGCTAATCCTGGTTCCTCTAAAAGTAGTTTCAAATATTGATTATTTCAAAAAATTTCCCTAGCTTAAAGACTTTGAAAGCTTTTAACATGAGCTTAGATTCTTCAGTTAATTTAATTTTATTCTTTGAATTTCAAAACTCTTGCCAACATTATATTAAGTCACTGCCGTATGATATTTTCTAAACTACGTCCTTAATGTTCGTGTGAATGATTTACTTCCTTTTTATAATGATTTTCGATAAGCCAATAAATCATCTTCTCCTATTATGTATATTCAACTCAAACTTATTTCGAATAATTTGTTTTACCGACCTCCAAAATATTTTTATACAGACGAGGACTCCAACTTTTGAAGTACAACAGTTTTCAAATTCCACGTATTTTAGCTTATGTCATATACCCTACTTCCTTCCTCTAACCTACAAGAGTATCACTACATCTCCCTTCCTCTACCTAAACATTCACAAGTGAATCGCTGTTCCACCTAACCAATCTGGCTCCTTATCTTCGTCCTAGCTGAACTCGTGCTTTTCGATCTTTCCATTCGTTACGCTTTTGGTTTCGGTTCCTTTCCTTTTGTCTAGCCAATAGAGCTTGTCGTTGCCTGTGTCAACCTTAATATAGTTTGGTGGGCCCATTAGTATAAGTTGTTATGTCGTCGTGGTGTATTTAATTACATGGCGTATATGAAGTTGTATGTGTGTTGGTATTTTTATATTGTGTGTAGGTAGTTATGTATTAGCTGCATGAGTATAATGTGATATACATATGGTAGTAGGATTATAATTTTGATTGGTATTACTTGCTTTTACGAGATGTTGTATGCGTGTATACCATGAGGTATACCCGACTATTACATGTCTTAACTATGAATGAAGTAGATGTGTGGATATACTAATTATATAGTGGTATTGGTATTGGTATAGATATCGTGTTACGTATATAGAATATTCTGATATGTTTTTGAGTCTCACACAAGCCTGAGTGGGTATACTCTTAGTATAATGTTACCTATGTCTGTGGCTTGTGTGTAGTACCATGAATATAGCGATGGATGATGTATGTATAGTGATAGGATTGTTTGTGCCTGGTTGTGTTACGCACACGATTGTGGGTCGCTATACCAGTATATAGTTATAGGTATTGGTCTTGTGGTATAGTTATTTACTAAGGACTTGCCTGTGTGAACGTATGTGTACTAGCTAAACTAGGTGTGTAGATGTGCTGAGTATATAGTGGTATGATTTGTGTATATGAATGTTATATTAGCGTGCGTGGATATGCACCAAGCACGAGTAAGTATGTGCTTAGTTATAGGTATTGGTGACTATGGTATGTGTGGCGTGTCGTGAATATAGTTATAAGACCGTATGTGATGTAAATATATGGTGAAATATTTGTATGCACTTAAATGACTATATAATTGTGAAATTATAGTAGTGGTAAATGTATCTTGGATATAATAACATGATTTAATATCGAGTGGTGTGGTTACTTGTGTTGATTTGTTGGCATTGGATGTACACTAGGAGATATAGGGAGTAGTGTATCCTTATTGTTGTTCATAGGTAGTTATCTGAACGTGGAGTATTACGATGGTAATTGCTGGTATGGATTATTTAATTGGTGGTGAGTATCTGAACTATTGTTTTGTGCTAGGTAAGTAGTAGCTATATAAGGGATGTGTGTATATATATATGATTGAAATACGTGTATGCATTTGACTGACTATGATAGGAATAAGTGTATGATGTGCGTGAATATATATATTTATACATGTTGGTAGTGTTAATATTTGACTACCTAGTGCATATATGAGCACTTGTAATAACTACACCTGGGGTAAAATTATGATGTGATATGATTGGGGTAGTTGCTAGAGCGACTAGATATGTTAGAAAGTCCGAGGACGGACTTTATCCTAAGGTGGGTAGGATGTAACGCCCGGTACTCGCTATTCGCCATACGTCTGTGCGTATAGAAATTTCGAGTACCTGATTGGTTTTGTGCTTGGTATGTGAGTTGTGTCGTTGAGTGGATAGGGCCGTAGCACATTGGTTGCATCCTTAGCAAGCCACCCCCGACGTGTGCCCAACTTGGGATTACCGTCGCTTTTGGACCCCGTATCCTTTGTACGCTTTTCGTGCACGTAGTCTTGTTCGTGCACGTATTTATTTTAGATCTTGTCTGTATCCGAACCCTATATTGTGATATGCCGTTGTGACCCTCTCTGAGAGTATTAAAATTGTGGTGTTAATTGGGAACGTCATTTCACGGGTCGTTCCCCCACGATTTGACTTGGTTTGATGAGACGTCGTGATTTTCGCTTTTGCCGTGAGACTCTTTTATTTTTAATTTCATGCCTCGTCATCGAAATGGTGATCCGTTTCCTTAGTTTTCTTTCTCTCGTCGTTCCGGTCGCCCCAGTATTTATTTCACTATTTTTGGGCCTCGTTTGATCTACTTTCATTATTTTGCCCAACAAACCTTAGTTTTGTTTATTATATATCCTATACCCCAATCAACTTTAATCCTTAGCCATTAGTTAGAATCCTGGCCGAAATCAGTTAGAGGCGCACGCATCTCACCTAGCTTAACACAGCACACAACTTACTTTAGATTGAACCTAAGTAAGTTGTTCACATGCTTTTTTTGTTAACACAGCACACAACTTACTTTAGATTGAACCTAAGTAAGTTGTTAACACAGCGCACGCATCTCACCTTAGTTTTGTTTATTATATAACCTAAGTAATATTATAACACACCCCCTCACACTTTTTTTTATAATAACCCAATGCTGTGAACTTGTTCACATGCTGCCAATTCAATTTTTATAATGGATACAATAACATCCTCTCACGTGATGCTCTTTTTCAAGCCCCCACACCCATTTCTATTTTATAGCCTAGGCCAAACCCAACAGCAACCCTAGGCCTGTGCTTCCTCACGCGTTGCATTTGTACACACACCCTCTCCCTTATAATATTACACCTAGGGTTGATGTTTCTTCGTACACAGCAGCATAGAGCCGCCGCTGGACGTTGCCGAGGATCACCTCACCTCGACGTCACTGAATGCTGCCGTGCAAGCCCACCGTCCGAAAGCCGCGCTGTAACCCTAGCTTGCTTGAACCTCTGTGAGTTCATTATTCTTTTGGGTGCACTTTGTTTATGTAAGGATATTACTTTTAAATGTTATAGTCTTAATTGCATGCCTCATAGGTTGTAACGTGAGTTCATGCGAACATTGCTATCTACTTATATACTGGTGTTTAATGATGTTTCCCTTTTATAACCCAACCCTAGGGCATAGTACCTTTGATGCACATCAAACTATTGGGAAGAATGCAATGAGAAGCTGCCAAACAACAGTACCCTATAAGCCTTGTTAACTCACAAGTAGTCAGTTTTTTTAAATAATGGTTTATAAATATGTTTATATGCAATGGTTGTTAATGTGTTGGTACGGTTATTACTCATACCTTAGTGCCCCGTAAATTAATATATAGGTTAGTTTTAAATCAGCTTAGTACAAATCAGCCTAGGTAATCGAACTTTGTAATGCAGTTTGTTTTGGATTAAGTCAGTGTTAAATGTTAGCAGTAGTCAGTACATGAGTTAGACAGTTTTATTTTAATGTCACATGTCTACGTCTTATAAGGTAGCAGTACTTCACAGTTTTTATTTTAATGATGGTATTAAAATATATATATTTATATAGTTCAGTTTATATGTAACAGTTTGGTATATGTAAGTATTAAGCTAGTGTGGATACGTATACGTCCTTTAAGTTAGATTTTTTTGCAAGTCGTTTCGCTTGATATTATGATTTCGTTAACGCAGATTTAACCACGTTTCTTACCACGATCACCTGGGCACCTCAAACAGACTCAATCAGGCAAGTGAAACTTGCCATCCTTTTGTTAAGGCCATGTCCTAGGCCATTTTTGTTACCGTAGCGTAAAAGAGACTAGGCAGTGAAATGATAGCTGCCTAGACACCCCTTTTAATCTAGCTTGACAACGAAGCTAGATCCATCATTTTTATTGTATTGCATTCATACTACCATGTCACGTTTAATTTCCATAACGGTACGCGAAATATCCACTACTACAAAAAGGACCTTTAATAGCACACCTTTAATAGCGCTTGCCAATTATAAGCGATGTTAATTAGAGGCACATATATTAGACAGCGCTTATTTTTGCAAGCGCTGTTAAAGGTCGAAGAATAGACAACGCTTCTTTCTGCAAGCGCTGTTAAAGGTCCGACAATAGACAGCGCTTATTTCTGCAAGCGCTGTGTATTAGAGACACAAATAATACACAGCGCTTGTAGAAAGAAGCGCTGTTAAATGTCAGACAATAGACATCGCTTTTTTCTACAAGCGCTGTTAAAGGTCCAAATAGACAGCGCTTCTTTAGAACAAGCGCTGTTAAAAGTCCCAATAGACAGCGCTTGTTTAATACAAGCGCTGTTAAAGGCCACCCTTTAGCAGCGCTTACACAAACAAGCGCTGTTAAAGGGGGGGCCTTTAACAGCGCTTGCATAAACAAGCGCTGTTAAAGGCCCCCCCCTTTAATAGTGCTTGTTTGGTCTTTAACAGCGCTTGTATTAAACAAGCGCTGTTAAAGGTATTATACATTCACGATTTCGCAATATCGATCGCTCCGAAGCCCGACTCATGTAATCGCTTAAGTAAATTCCCAATATCGCTCCGAAGCTCCGCTGCCATCTTCGTGTGCTCCGAAGCCCTAGGATCGTCCGCTGCCATCTTCGTTGCAACCCAAGCCCTAGGATCGCGCTGCCATCTTCGTTGCAACCCAAGCCCTAGGATCGCGTGATTTGCTTTGTGCCGCAGCCGCTGCTTCGTTGAAAATTCCCGTCGCCGCTTCGTGCGCTCGAGAAGCCCTAGATCAACCCCAAGCCATATTCCCGCATTGATCGGATCCGACCGATTCGCCGTCTCCTCGTCGGTTCCATTGGTTTTTTCTTGGGGTCCGATCGGTGTCTCTTCTCGATCGCCGCTCGGTTCGAGGTGAGATCGGAATCTATCCCATGGCTTCCGATTCCTTTCTTCGAGATTGATGTATTTGCTTTATAATTCGGTCATTTCTCTTGTCTTTTTGTGTGAAATTGTTGATAATCGATTTCCATTTTCTCGTTTGCAGATGATGCCGACAAGATGATTCTACGTTTTTTCGTGTTGAATTTATTCATGTCTTTAGGTTTTTGATTCTGAATGGTATACCTTTTCTTTGATTCTACATTGTTCCTCGTCTTTGCTGAGTAATTTGCGATCAACTTTGGCCAACTGTGCTTGTGTTAATGAGAAATTTCGATATTGTTTGCAGGTTTTCTGATTTTTTAAAAAAAATTAAAAATGAATTATGAAATGTATTTAACTACTATTTGCGATCTGATTTTTTAATTTAATTCAGATAAAGTCTTTAACTACTATTTTGCTAAGGTGGGTTAGCTTTTGGCCCTACCCCATTGTCAAAAGTATCTTTAGAGATTTATGAAATGTATTTTAGAGATCTTGATATCTGCATCCCCCACCCTTAACCATCCAAAAAACACACGCATGCCCATGCACGAACACACAGATACTCACACTTACGTGTATGTATGGATGTCTGAATCTGCTTAATTTTTTTGGCATGTTTTAGTTTGCTCAATACTTGTCATGTTTTAAAGTGCATGAGAACCCACACCCATATGCAGTGTGGATGAATTTTTTTTCATCTGCTCAATTTATGGACATGTTTAAGTTACTTGATACTTGTTATCTTTTCAACATTATTATCCACAGCTTTTTGGCATGAGCAAATGCAGGTGTAATTGGAATGGTGAAGCTTTAAAGATTAATGTTAAAAAGGATGTACAAAAATCAGATAATATGCAAAAATAAATTAAAATTGGTATGCAAAGTAGGGGAAATTTAGCATTTAAGAATATGTTTCTGGGATTAAAAAATGTAAAACAGTTAACACACTCCTTGTCGATTTTCTTTCTTTAAATTATATGAGGTTTTATTTTTATAATTTTTTCTTCAGCACATAAAAAATTCATTATTGAGATTTTTTGTGTGGCTCAAGAAAAATATAGGTTCTTTATGTTTTGAGTAGGGAATAAAATAGAAATATATTCTCAATGTATAATTTTAATTTCATCTGTTGGAACAACAGGAAGCGTGACATTTGGATGAGTACATATGAAATTGAAGTAAATTTTAATATTGCGAGGTTATTTACTTAGAACCATATCCAAGCAAATCAGAATACATGAGTTCATAAGATTGCATAGCCCATTATATTATAATGTCAATGATGTTTAATATTTGTAAGCCTGCCTACAAATTAGGCAAAAGACCATCAATGAATTATGCATTGAGTCCAACCCAAAAGACCATCAGCGAATTATGAAATTATATCTTTTAAGCATACATAAGAGTACATATGACATAGATGTGTCCTGGATGAAACTTCTCAAGGCAAAATCATGTGAAGAGGGAAACTTGGTGAATGATAACCACTGTTGAGATTATTGGTATTCCTCTTCCACTGTCGTAATCAAGTGAGTAGGTATGTGCCCGGCTGTAGTGTTCCACATACGAAGTTGTTCCTTTTGCTATTTATACCCTTAGATTTTCTTTCCCTTTCTATAAATACATACGAAGTTGTTTTTTTGCAGGCTTGTGGTCATATCATTTAAAATTTAACAAGTTTAGAAGTAAAATAACCTTTATCACCTTTAGAAATTATCATCCCCAGGATCTTTATTCATGTAAAACATAATGTAAATATGAAATCGCTTTGCCTCTTTTTGACAAAAGAAAATGGTTTATAGATTATTTTACTATTAGGTGCTATTATATATATAACTAAAAACAACTTCGTGTTACTTGCAGGAGTAAATACTTTTGTGATTGGTCTTCTCTGAGGCCTACTTTAATATAACGGTGCCATTGCCATCTGCTTGTTTTATCTCCAGGTTAGCCTTCTACTTTCATTCAGACCTTCACCTCTCAAATAACAAAATAACTAATGTTAATAATTTTTTTGTTAGATTGATAAATATGGATCGAAAATGGATGTCTGCAAATCGTTTATCGAAAGAATACGAGGATGGAGTGAAAGAGTTCATTAGATTTGCAGTTGATCATGCAGAAAATCCAAGGAAAATCATATGCCCCTGTTTAAAGTGTTCAAAAGCAAGGGGAGTTAGCAAGGATGAGTTGAAAGATCATTTAGTGTGCAATGGAATTGATCGAAGTTATACATGTTGGACAAGGAATGGTGAGACAAAAGAAGAGTGCAGTGAATTTGGAAGTACAGAGAGGTATGCTACAAGTGATATAAACACAAATACATATGATGACGATCGCCTAGAAGAGATGGCAAATATGGTTGAAGAGGATCTCCGGGATTGTCCTGAAATGTTTACAAGGTTGGTAATTGATGCGGAGAAGCCATTGTACAGTGGTTGTGCTAAGTTCAACCGATTGTCGACGGTATTAAAATTGTATAACTTGAAAGCGATCAATGGATGGTCTGATAGGAGCTTCACAGAGTTACTCATAATTCTAAAGGATATGTTGCCAGAAGATAATGTGCTTCCTAGTCGAACATATGAGGCTAAGCGAATGTTATGCTCTATAGGCATGAGCTATGAGAGGATTCATGCTTGTCCTAATGATTGCATCTTATTTCGTAATGAATATGCATCGTTAAACATGTGTCCTAAATATAATGCCTCACGATATAAAAGAAAAGAATCAACTCCAGTGAAGGTGGCATGGTATTTCCCCATAATACCGAGATTTAGGCGCATGTATCGCAGTCCAGAAGATGCAAAACACTTGACGTGGAATTCAAATGAACGGATTAAAGATGCCATGTTCCGTCACCCGGCAGATTCTCCTCAATGGACAAAATTTGATCACGATTATCCTGAATTTGGGGAAGAAGCAAGAAACCTACGAATTGCATTGTCTACCGACGGAATGAACCCACATGGTATTAAAAGTAGTTCCCGCAGCACATGGCCAGTGATTTTGATGATTTATAATCTACCTCCATGGTTATGCATGAAGCGCAAGTACATGATGTTGTCTATGTTAATTTCTGGGCCTAAACAACCAGGAAATGATATAGACATATACTTGTCTCCGTTAATTGAAGATTTGAAACAAATGTGGGACACAGGTGTAGAGGTGTACGATGCGTACAAGAAAGAGAATTTCAACTTGAGGGCTATGTTATTTGGCACAATTAATGATTTTCCAGCATATGGTAATCTGTCAGGATATAGTATCAAAGGAAAGTGTGAATGCCCTTTATGTGAAGAGAGTACGTATTGGATGCGGTTGGAACATTGTAAGAAGAATGTCTTCCTCGGACATCGTAGATTTTTACCCGTGAGGCATCGTTACCGGTGGTTGAGGAAAGCATTCAATGGGAATACAGAGGAATGTAGAGCTCCTGTGCCATTGACCGGTGATAAGCTGTTTGAAAAGGTAAAGAATTTAAGTAGTAATTTTGGTAAGCCATTTGCAGGAGAACTTGTCACCAGCGGGTGTAAGAAAAACTCTATTTTATTTGAATTACCATATTGGAAGTCATTGTATGTAAGACATTTCCTTGATGTGATGCATATTGAAAATAATGTTTTTGAAAGTGTTATCGGGACGTTGCTTAATGTTAGTAGGTGATGCGATTGGTAATTTTTTTGCATGGCCAACCAACCTTATTGATTTGGTCTCTACGGTAAGACTTCTTATAGTATACATTAGATTCTTATATTGTTGTTTCATTATTTTCTAACCAAATGGTTCACTTAAATGATTTCCCATACAGATGCCCGCAAAATCTAACGTCAAAGAGTTGGTTAAAACAAAGGAGTCAGGTACTCCTAAAAAGAAACAAGAAAAAGTAAAGGCAAACCATCAGGAGCCCTCCCATGCTGGTCGTGCAACTAGTAAAAAGAAACACGAAAATGTAGAGTCAAAACATCAGGAGTCCTCTCCTACAGTTGCTGCAAATAATCTCTCCATGTATTGCAATTTTATTCATATATATGCTACACAAAAGCTTCAAGGTGGTGCGCTGTTACAAATAGACATGGAGAGAGACATTTTTGGTATATCATATATGGAGTTAATTAGTCATCAAATTGTCAATGAACTTCTTCAACACGAGTGGTTGGATTGTCCGGTAATCTGTGTATATATCAGGTACTTTAAGTAAACAATTTTTAGAATTTCATTTCAATTAAACGTTGATATTATTGATAACTTATTTTTAATCTTCATTCAAGGTACTTGTACTATGAGTTGGTTGTCAACAGACAAAACACAAGGAGATTCTCATTCTTATGCCCACATAACACATCTTCTTTTGTTGATGAGCCAACGAAGTATATAGCCGATGCACTTATTGAATATAACGAGACAGGGAAGTTATTCTTGGCACCATATAATACAGGGTAAATAACTTTTTAATATATTTTATTTAATTTAATGAATTCCTAAGAATGTAGTCACTTAGAATTTGCTAACTACTTTTGTAGGGGTCATTGGTTGTTGTTAGTCATCAATGCCACATCAGAGACAATATATTATTTGGATTCCTTGCATCATGATCCAAAATATAATCGAACCATGAAGGATACATTCGACTAGTAAGTTAATTGTGTTTTATGTCAATATGTAAATATGATATATGTTGAATATAACGAGTTGACTAAATTTATTTTATTTTGTTAGAGCTTTGTGCATTTATCGTGCTTCTAAGGGAACCAGGGGCCCGAAATCTAGATCAAACAAACCCACGTGGATCCGTATAAATGTATGTACAACGGTCTCTTCTAATTTCATATGTTGCTCAAATCTAGATCAACCAAGGATAACTCACCATTCATATAATTTTTCATTTTTTGAATTGTATAGTGCCCCCTTCAGACCAATACAATTGATTATGGTTATTATGTTATGCGATTCATGAAAGAAATCCTTTCACAAAATGAAAACATCATCCCAGATACGGTATGTAGTTTTAGTTTTAATTTATATTTTTCGCATTTTTTAGTTATATTTGCTAATATTTGATTATAACATATATTTGCTATTTGCTATGATATTCTATTTTGTAGTACTTCCCTGACTACCAATGTGCTACTTACTCTCCTGATCAACTAGCTGAAGTCAAGGAAGATTGGTGTCGTTATGTGGTCCAGAAATATGTCACTTTAGTATAGATGTGCACCCTAAAGGTCGGTATTCAGTGAAACTTTGTTTTTAACACTTTGATAAAGTTGTGATATTTGGTCAATTTGCATTAATAATGCTTGCTTTTTGTAGCATTATAAAGTTGTGATTGCAATTTTTTAACATTAAAGTTCCTCACAATCTCATATATTGCACCATATTATAAGTAATATCATAACAGGATCAATTGTGGTAAGACCCATTATGTTGGTTTGGGCATATGCACCGAAAGTTAAAAAAGTGGTATGAGTATTCATTAGCTGGACACCATATTATCAGTACTTCATGTTTTGAAACATTAGGATTTGGATGTAATAAAGGTTTTTATATGTGCCGCTCGTTAAGGAAGTGCGGCGGGATCTGAGATTGCGATTGTTTCCAACATTTTATATTTGATGTATTTAAATAAAACTCTCCCCAAGAACTTCAGTCAGGGAAGGCTCCCCTTAAAAAAGCCAAAAAGCGCAATACTGCCACATTGTTGAGGCCTGTAAGGATCTAATTGATGATTTTTATTTAACTACTTTCATCCCCGCTGATAATGTATTTATTACACGTGCAGGTAATTTGCATATGCAACGACCTCTATGCACCAGCTTTGAGGTCACTCCGACAAGTAGCTAAGTGAGTTCTTTTAGTATGTTATCATGTATGCTAGTTACATAGATTTATACTAGTTCTTCTCTGGCTGGAACTTATATATAGGTATGCTAAGATAAAATGACTGGATCTCATAGTGCATAAAACCCAACTGTTAATATTGGTAGTTTTGTTGATTACATGGTACATATGTTTGTGCAACCAACAATAAGTCGGGTTGTGAATAGGTACACGGCATTTATAAATAGAGTATGGCAAAAATTCTTGGTTCTTTGCTTTATTCCCTTTGGTATTTTTATGCGATCATAATGGAATATCTACACATGGATGTGGTTTTGCACATGTTTTTTTTCTCATGGATAAGGATTCTTTGTGGTAGGCTTAAAAATATTTGTAAACGAGAAGGATTCAAGGCAAGCTCCATTGCACTTTCTGCACTTGCCGAGTTTACTGGTAATGAGTTCTTTCCCTTTTACTAGAGGACTATCTTTTTAAGAGAGTATTGATCACTTTTGTGATGCTTTTTTCACTTCTCTTCACATTTTACCAGATTATTTGTCATCCATGTTACAAATCAATAATAACTGTACAACTCTTCCTCATATGATAGAGATTTTATGGTGGTGTGTTAACCCTGCAAACAAATTCCTAATCTGATTCACCTTTCAAGAAACGATGTGAAGTGCTTTCTGTAATCTTTTCAGCTTTTGGTCTCTGATCCTTTGAGCTGCCTATAACTGCTTTTGGTGTTGGCTTAATTTAGAAATTGTTTAATTTGTGTATCAGTTGTATTCCTTGTTTATGTTCATCGACAATAACTGAGGAAATGAGAAAGAAATAGATCAGATACTATATGGAGTTGTGTAAGATGATTTTCATGCGGTGGAAGGAGATATGCACCAATTAGTCTGATCTCACTGATACATGTAACCTTTAAAATTAACAATTATGACTTGTCCATCTAAACTTAATTTATAGAGCATGACTAGAGGAGCCTTTGATTGCAACTCATTAACCCACATGTCAATTAATGTTTCTCTTAGTTTCATTCATTTGTTGTTGTATATGCATTTTAGCAAGCTTTTCTTAACACAGAAGGGTATCATGTCATTTTCTTCTTTTGTTGGATACTTTTTGCTTGGTTGGACCGTTGAGCTCTGGCCATTTATGCTGGCTAAGCTCATAAATTGTTCTATCTCCGCATTTGTTTGAAGAAAAATATAAACAACACATGAGGAAGAAGGAAAACATAGAGAATTAGTTTGAAGAAAAATGAAAGTAAATTCACAAAGTGTAAGGAATAGCACAAGCTAGCGCATTATGAAACTAATATGTCCAAATTTTATCCATGGAAAGTCCATGACTTAACTAACTACTGATTACCTTTTATCTTGTATCCTCATCATCAATATGTTACACAACCTCAACACATGACTGTGGGTTTTGACATCCTGCTTAGTGTGTATTCTTACTTTTAATAAAACATCGACATTTTGTAGTGATACATATATGGAGTCCATCCGTCACCTTGCCCTCATGCAATAACATTAACACATTATCATAAGACTAATGTGTATAAGTTTTTACCTTGAGACCAGCCATTGTGGTTTCGTGTTCCTTGTACAGGTCCACGCACATCTGCGGGACTTTGCTTTCTTCAATTTTCAGATGGTGCAGCATGTAATCTGCAACATAACTTGAGTCAGGAGTCTATCAAATGAACCAGTGGTCTAGCAGTGTGGTAAATCTAAATCGGCGTAATTTCAAATTTGCGATATTAATTGAGACCAACCATGAAAGGATCTCAGAATATGTAATCGTCATTCTAAACTCACCTTGAATATTCTTGCGACATGCCAAGTTGAGGCCTGTGCTCATAGGGTATAAAGTATCATCCATGTCTGAAGACAAAAGGGAGACCAAAATTAACAAAATGCAGATGACAAGTGGAAGAAAATTAAGCATGTTATTGGTATGATTTTCTGTTAATTAATTGGCATCACCGAAGCATAATCGAAACTAATGACACACATTCATTGCTAATTTGTGTTGAGTAGGGTGGAATGGTGATTGCCATCTGTGTTTCGTTCCAAACATGGGCAGTGAAAAAGAAAGGACCTGTTCTTGTATCCATGTTCACTCCGATTCAAACAGTTTGCTCTGCACTTTTCTCGGCGATTGCTCTGGGTCAAGTTATCGAACTTGGAAGGTAAGATTACTACAAAAGCACAGTGTGTTCAGTTTAAACTCGTATAGATTAGCAACCTGATTTGTCAATTGATATCACCTCTACTGTCTTAATTACTTGAGAGTGTTTCTATGCAGCCTGGCAGGGATGTTCATCATGTTTTCAGGCCTTTATATGGTTTTATGGGCGAAGACGAAAGAAGGGTTCATGCGCTTGATTTTTACCCCCTGAAATACATGTTGCTCTGATCTATGGGACTAGTTCCAATTCTTGAACCCATGTGTAGGACCCTGCATTTTGCATGTGTCTTGCGTAAATCTTTTTTCATCTAAACAGTTTCCTCGAATATGTTATGTTGTCTTGCCGGCTGAAGCTTAGTATTTTACTGATGGATGCATCTTGCATAAAGTTTTGTTTTCGTTTCTTATTCATGCTTTAATGTGTTCTCATTTGTTCTTCATGTGCGTAGGAACTGCTGTCGGTATAGTCCCCCCAAAGCAAGATGCTGGTAAGCTTCATTTAAAATTGTCAGCGATTCTAGTTGTATGCACCTATGAATTAGAAGTCTATTATTCTTCTTCACCTGAAAAAGAAGCACATTAAAATAAAATATCAATCATTTTGCCTTATGAAAATAAAAAATAATAAAATAATCTCTATATAATAAAAATTCTTATACAAATATAAAATGTGTGGCTTATATGGTTAACTGTTCTTCTTGTCACATACATGAAAAGCTAGCTATCGGACATACACACAAACACTAAAAAGAAACAATCAATTCTTATTTTGCCTTTCATATACACATACTACCAAAACTTTCATATATTATCTCAAAACTATAGAGAACTTTTTAAATTTATCTAAGCCCATTTAATCTTTCTATTATTATGTATAGTCAACAACATCGTTAAAAATGCCATTTTACCCTTAATATACATGAAGCTAACTTGTGGGTCCCAAATAAATAAAAATAACAAAAAATCTCCTAAAATTGACATATATGTCTGTAAAATATAATAATAATAATAATAATAATAAAGCACTAGAATGCATATGTCAAATTTGTTTTATTCTTCCTTTGGAAAGGGTATTTTGTCACACAAAAAACCCACGTAATGAAATACTTGACTACTCACGGACAGAAGGTAGTTTAGAGATAATGTTGGAGGAAGTTTAAGGGAGTTTTAGAGAATTTTAGAAAGTTCACGTTAGTCTACAGATAATGGATAAAAGTTTTTGGCAATTTGGAGAAATGTAGCCCCTATTTAGAGTTCAATTCTAGAGTTCAATTCTCTTTGTAGTATGAATCCACATTAAACTAATGGGGCCATTGATTTTTCTACGATATTAACCAAATTTGGGCATCTAAATTCCATAATCAGCTATATTTATATCATATTAATATTGTTCATTTGTTTTAGTTTCCCCACCGAGATCCTAATCAGCTGTATTTATATCTAAATTCCATAATATTGTTCATTTGTTAATGTTGGGCCATTGATTTTTCAACGGTTCTCTTTTTTCATTCCATTTACTTTTATCCTCTGTCATATAGGTTGGAAGCTTTAAAATTCCGACTCCTCTTCAAATCCTTTTTATCAAGGTAGTGAAGCTTTAAAATTGTCAGCGATTCTAGTTGTATGCAAGATTTCTTGCATGCGGCATATCACTCGTGTGTTCTGACGGATTTTGGACTTACAAGGTGCCAGTCGGGAGGCCCTATGACTGGAGACGGGGCTTCCACCAGTTTCAAGTCGAGTTCAAGCAAGCATCCATGACGGCAGTTTATGACTAAATCGTCTGGCTGAAGATCATACTTGGCTTTTCTCCAACTGTTTTCCGTTTTGTATGAAATGTTGTGTGTTTTTGGAGAACTTGAGTAATGTCCAAACAATTTGAAGACACGGACAGGGATCATACTGTTAGCTGAATTATGTTGGATATTTTTTTTCAAATTATGTGGTGTCAATACTTGCCCTCAAAATTCACAGCTTGGAGTAATCTTTTTCATTGTCGTTTTCTATTTCACGGGACTAAGAAATATATGTTTCGAAATGGCCTGCTTTTTGAGTGCAGAACATGTGGTGCATATCGTGTCAAACCGTGTAGATCTTCAAATTGAAGCTGCGTTTTGCAATTCATATGTGGACATCAACTATGCAACTCTCGACTTTTGCTGCCTTGTCGGCACTAACAAGCGCTGTTAAAGGCCCCCCTTTAACAGCGCTTGCACTATAGAAGCGCTGTTAAAGGCCCCCCTTTAACAGCGCTTGCACTAACAAGCGCTGTTAAAGGCCCCCCTTTAACAGCGCTTGCACAAACAAGCGATGTTAAAGGGGGGCCTTTAACAGCGCTTGCACTAAAGAAGCGCTGTTAAAGGCCCCCCTTTAACAGCGCTTGCACTATAGAAGCGCTGTTAAAGGCCCCCCTTTAACAGCGCTTGCACTAACAAGCGCTGTTAAAGGCCCCCCTTTAACAGCGCTTGCACAAACAAGCGCTGTTAAAGGGGGGCCTTTAACAGCGCTTGCACTAAAGAAGCGCTGTTAAAGGCCCCCCTTTAACAGCGCTTGCCCTAACAAGCGCTGTTAAAGGCCACCCCTTTAACAGCTCTTGCACAAACAAGCGCTGTTAAAGGACCCCTTTAACAGCGCTTACAAGCGCTATTAAAACCAGCCCCCCTATAGCAGCGGCGAGATAGACAGCGCTTGTAAAGCGCTATTAAAGGCCTTATTTAAGCGCTGTTAAAGGTCCATTTTGTAGTAGTGATCTGTTCATGCCATTGCATACTTTGAATGTTCATTCGTGATTGTGTAGCACACGCTACTTTAAAATGTAAGCTGCGGCGAGTAGGATTTTGACTCCTACATAGTGATCCGGCTAGGTGCACCCCTATGCCAAAATACACTTCCTGGCTCGTGATCCAGAAGCGAGCATAGTGTGTTGCTAATCCCAACGCTCGATACACGTGGAGGGGTAGGGTTAAACGGTCACTTGAGCGTAGAGGTGAGCCCGTACAGCCACTTCAGCCAAAGGACGGAAACTCTGAGCACAAGTGATAATCGTGATAAGTGATTCGTGAATTAGTGATTTGGTAGCTTTTGCTACATCGTGCATGATTGTCTCTTTTTTTCTTTTAACTATTGCATCGTACTTAAAATGCCATGTCATTGCATCTTATTTGAACTGCTAGGTCGTTAGTTTCCTTTTAGTTTCCTTGCACAAGTCTTTTTAGACTTGCTGACATGTGCCCCTTTCTCTTTGGGTGTCACATGTTAGACCCTGAGCCAGAGTTAGTAGCTGAGTACGTGGTTGTTGCTGACGCTGAGCCTGAGTCCATGTCTGCCCAGGTGGAGTTTTGAGGACACCGGTGACCATTCTTAGTGAACTTGCTGAGCTTCCTTTTGTTTTAGGATATCTTCTAGTTGTCGGCGCGTGGCACCTTTGCTTTGTACGTTGTACTTTTGTTGGCCATGCTGGGGCCTTGTAGATTCTTTTCTTTTAGCCTGGTGGCTTTTCTGCGATGTGGGAGTTTATTATTATGGATATTCTGAGATTGCTCTTTTGTCTCTTTTCCTTATTTTTTATCTTTGTTTCGTTTCGCGTTGCAAGGACCTGCCATATAATGTTGTTTGACGCTTATCGGACTTGCGGCTTTGCAGCTTCAAGTCTAAGCGGACCTTCTCACGCTTCGCCTCCATATTTTTGGGAAGCGGTGCATGACATGATCATCCGTCGAGAAACTTAGGCCATTCGTGAATTTTTGCAGGAAACAAGCCTTCACTCGATCGCGTGACCAATCAACCGATCGGATGAGACGTATCAGACGATGGTCGTATCTGTTCTCCAACGAACCGGTCGGGTGAAGCAATGTGAGACTGGGTGGCAGACCGTGTGAGCTAGGCCAAAGCCTCGGGAATTTTGGGAAATTGATCAACCGGTCGGTTGATACAAAGCGTGGTCGGGTGACTGACCGGGTGAGCTGTACTAAACTTTCGGGAAAAAAGTGTGAAGCAGCCACCCGATCGGTTGAGTTCTCAACCAATCGGGTCGCCTGTAGCCTCTTTTCGGCAAATTTTTCGACCTAAAAGTCAACCGATCGGGTGACATTTCACCCGATCGGATCGACTTAAACCCTATAAATAACCCAACTCCACCCGTTCATTTCCCCCTCGCCCGATCTCGATTTTTTCTCCGTGTTTCGACTTCCCCTCCCTTAAACCGGCCTCCTCCTTCACTCAACCGACCAAAAACCCCTCCTAATCGATCTGTCCTCTATCTCCATCTCCATCTCTCCATCGATCCATCCCCCTTTCTCTTCGATTTCACCCGCGTCAAACCCTAATTTTCGCCCATTTCCCCCGTTTTCGAAACTTTGCTGGAAAGAGTTGCCGCGGCTTCACACTTCTCCCCATTGCATTGCGTTGGGACATCTGCGAGCAAGGTTCTTCATCTTGATTGGGTAACTTTTCTCCTTAGCTCAATTTCACATTTTGCCCTAGAAATTTTTACTTGCTCGATCGCTTGTGTGTGTACATTCATCATATTTTTGCATCCACTCGCTCACACACACCCACATGGCTCGGGATCAAGATAGGGGTAACAGTATCATGCGAGAGGAGGGGTCGTCTCGCAAGAGACGCAAGACCACACGTCCACCACACACACGCCCTCCTCCCGCACAGCCTGCACAGCCCCAACCCCAACCCCAACCTATGATCCCATTTGAGGACCCACTGATGGGCCCGCGTGGCTACCAGTTTAGGAACCAGGAGCATAAATATTTCTATTTTAGGCTTGATGCTCGGGGGCATCTATCGACCAAATTTGCCCATACCCAATCGCTTATCGATCTCGGTGTATTCACCGAGGCCGAGACCCTCTTCGAAAATTTATGTTGGTTAGCTTTCATGAACGCCACCGCGGTGTCCTACCACTCCCTCACACTCAAATTTCTATCCACACTTGTCTGTGAGTCGGGGTCGATCGTCATCTTTCGCGTCCGTAACAGAACCATTCGCACCCACCTAAATGAATTTAATAACATCTTTTGTTTCCCCTTACTTGGGGATGACGCTATCCGCCCCTCCGGGTATCCCCCAGAATTTGACGTCGATCAGTTTTGGTTCCGCCTCACCCTGCACCCTGACTATCCCCGATGTAAGGCCAAGGCCTCCTCCATCATTCACCCCATCTTCCGTCTGGCCCATCGAATCATTTCTTCCACGTTTTTCCCCAGGGATGAGTCAGGTACCGTGACCATCCCTGATCTCTTCATTCGTTGGGCCATGACCTTTCCCTTCGTTCGGGGTGATGACAGGATTTCTTTTAGGGCCCCTACCATTCCCGTCCATACTGGTGCTTGGCTTGTTTCCAGGCTTCAGGAGATTAGCCGTGCCGGCAAGGGCAAGCTTTGTTGCGGGGGCCTTATCACGATCATAGCTTCGGCTCCCCAGTTCAACATTATCATCCCCCGTGACACACCCACTGCCGCAGGACCCTCACATCTAGATCTAGATGTCCTACGGCATATTCACATGATTAAGCCCTGCCCCGATGGCCGCTTCACCTTCCATTACGGACACCCCCCATCTCCCTATACCATTCTGCCCAACCCCGCTCGCATGACTATTGCTTTGGCGGTAGATTGGACATTTCCTCCCGATCCCGAGTTTATGGAGGGGCTCCCTCTTCCATTCCTTCCCCAGGGCGCTCCGAGACCACCTTCCCCTGTCGCCCACTTAGGCGTGCAGGATATCCCTACGTCCCGGGGAGATTCCGGGGCTGGTCCTAGTCATGTCATCCCAGCTTCTGTTCTGATCACCACCGTCACCACCCCTCCGGCCCGTACTACCTCCTCATCCTCCTTTCGTCGAGCCACTTCTGCTCGTCTCGCTCTCGAGACTGAGTTGGCTTCGCTTCGTGCTGTCGTTGCATCCTCCACCCCCTCAGACCCACCCCCTTCGATTTTCTCTCACCCACGCTTCCTCGCACTTGAGAGTGACGTGGCCACCATCCTCCGCATTCTCACTCACGTCCATGGACCACCACCACCTTCACCACCTCGACAATCGTCACCTCCCCCATCACACTCTTCACCTCCACCATCACCCCCTAGGCGACCATCTCCTCCTATCACTACCTCCATCCCCACTACCTCATCTACTCCCACCGTTTCCATTCCCTCCACTGTCACCCCCACAGCTCCACCACCATCTACTTCTGTCACTCCATATGTGCGTCGCAAGAAATTGCAGGTGCGTTCTCGATCACTTCCCCCACCATCCTCACCTACCCTCATTTCCCCTTCATCCTCACATACACCCGCACCTCCACCACCCACCACCACATTGGTCGCCATTTCACTCCCACTCACCGTCATCACCTCGACACCACCCATCATCCACACTTCTTCCGAACCCACCGATCCATCACCTCAACCACTTTCTCCACTTCTCCGCACACCAGTTACCTCACCCACCCATACCGCATCCCCCACTTCTTCCACCAAGGAGGACGAGGATGATTCCTCTCATGCTTTTTGATTTCACTTTGTTTTCTGACCTCCCCCTTGCATATCTCTGCATTTTCACGATCACATCTTATCGCTAGCATAGTCATGCCTAGCTTGGGGGACGTCATTTTTCTGTCTGTCGTGTGATGTTTTATGTGTGTTTGTTATATATGTTGTGTCGTGTGATTTTCTATTTTTAGTTTCTGTTTATATGTCGTGCGGTGTGATTTTTATTTTTATTCTTCTTTTCAGTTTCGTTTTTGTGTTTTTCTTGTCTCTCCTATCTTTTTGTGTCGGTGCGTATTGTAATGCCCTACAAGCTACTGCACAAGTACTAGAGGGGTGGTGAATAGTACTTTAAAAATAACAAGGAGTATAATTCCTAATTATCGTGCAAACAACTATCAAAACAATTTGCGGAAGCTTAAATTGAAGACAACAACAAAATAAACAATGCTAACAATAGATATTACTGGGTTCGGATCCACCCAAGTCTCCCCGACTTGTTCCCGGTGATCCTACGTCCCAACCACCCGGATCCCCTCCGGATACTTGAGTTAGAAACCCTAACTCAAGATTTCCACTATGAAATACTTGTGAAAAACTTCCACAAGTCAAATCATACACAAAGTAATTTGTGACTCCCACAACCCGGGATCACAACCACACTCTCACAACCGAGAGTGAAACTTACAATATGAAATTGAAATGAAATAAGAAACTTCTTACTGACAAAATACCTATGCCTTGAGTAATGCATACGAATTAGGGCAAGGATGATTTTGAGGAAGAAGAAGTGGCACCAAACCCTAGCTCCAAGATGTAGATCAGCGATGGAGAGCTATGGGGATGTTGGTGACCTAGAATCAAGCACTTGGCTTGGAAGGCTTCACACTCAATGAATCTCTCTTTGGAAGTAAGAGTGAGGAGAGATTATTGAATGGAATGAAAGAGCTTTGAATGAGCTTAGAATGATTTCTCTTGATCTCTAAACTTGCAATAATGTCAGCCTTGACTGCAATGAATGCATCCCAACAAGTATTTATAGGATAGAGGAGAGAGAGAGAGAAAAACGTTTCAATTAAAGCTCCAACGGCTCTTTTCTGAACCCAACTAGTCGGTCAAAGAACAACCACCGACCGACTAGTTCATCAACTAGTCGGTCGGTCAATAAACGTATACCGACTAATGAGTGAACAGAGAAAAGATCAAAGCACAGACATAAGGAACTAGTCGGTCCAAGAAGAGTAGCTGACCGACTAGTTTCACAACTAGTCGGTCGGTTACTCAACTGAGACCGACTTACATATAAAACTGAAGTCTGAGCATAAATAGACTTAGTCGGTCCAAGAACAAATGTTGACCGACTAATTCACCAACTAGTCGGTCGCCAAATGAGCATAGACCGACTAACGATAAACAGTAAGTTAGGTGAAAAATTGGCATGTACAGTAAAGCTAAACTAGTCGGTCCAAGAAGGAAAGTTGACCGACTAGTTCATCAACTAGTCGGTCGATCAATGATCACAGACCGACTAATGATAAACAGTAGCTCAGGCTCAAATGTGCATGTACAGGGAAAGCTCAACTAGTCGGTCACAGAAGCATCACTGACCGACTAGTTCACAAACTAGTCGGTCGGTGAGTCAACGTAGACCGACTAACTGTAAACAGTAAAGAGCTTAGAGTTAACTGACAAAAACTAGTCGGTCCAAGAAGCTTTGTCGACCGACTAGATCACCATCTATTCGGTCAGTTCTTTTTCTTGAACCAACTAACATGCACAAGAAGTCACGAATCGAAGCGCGAAGCTTCGGGAAGGATTGTATGGACTTCTACTAAGATCCTAAAGCTAAGATATGAGCGTTATGAAGATTTAAACCGTAAGACCTACTCAAGGCTTAACATTCTACGAAAGAAGCTTAAAGACTATAAATAAAACTTGACGATACCATCTTCAATAGCTTCAATCGAATCTTCATGACTTCTAAAATGGTCAACAAGCTTCAACAAAGCTTTAGGCATACGATCACGTGCTTTGAGAAGTCTTGAGACGTCGTAATTGATATTCATATGAATTTGGCGACGATCTCCATAACTGCACTCACAAAGTGTTAGTTCACGATATATTTATGTTTGTTCATCATCCAAAACCAAATCCGGGGAGTCCAATATCCAACATTCTCCCCCTTTTTGGTGATGACAAACCAACATAAATAATAATCAAAAATAATAATTCAAATGAAATTTACTTACTCCCCCTGCATTGATGACACGTTAATTCCAATTTAAACAATAATAAAACACATCAAGCAGACGAGTGAAGTATATAAAATGAAAATTGATTATTGGAATATCGAATACCAAATGTAGGTTATTGAAATATCGGATTTGAAAATCCATTTGTATATCTTAACTCCCCCTGAATCTAACATATCAAGTTAGATTCTTGGAAAATGCTTTAAATTATCATTTAGTACATCGTTATTATTATATCTCTCCCCCTTTGGCATAAGCAAAAAGAGCGGGAGAAGAACAACGACAACAACAATGGCTTCAAATAAAAGCACGGGAGTCGTAGAATACGACGACGGTTCAAGTGACACCAAAGAAAAATACGAATAAAATCAAGGCGGGTCAATGAAACCATAGTCGAAAATCGTAAAACGAAATCATCAAAACTCAAATCAATTTTACGGATTGAGTTATGGAATATACTCTCCAATGTCAACATTCTTGGTTAATTTAGTGCATGGAAAACAATTCTATGTTTCCATAGAAGAAATTTCTATTAAACCAAGTTAATATCGTCGAGCGACGAAATCAAACATCAGAGACATAAAAGAAATTATAAATTGTGCACAATAGAATGAAATGTCAACTGCGATGTATATATATATATATATAATATGAACCAGAGTACATCAAATATAAACATCACTGACATACAAAACATCGATCCACCGATCGGAGCACAAAATACATCATCATATCAAAGTGATATCAGAGTGACACAAAACGTACAACATCATCGAAATACATCAAAATACATCATCAAAAAGATCCAAAACCCCACTCTATCCTAACCAAACTCTCTCACACTAGATGTATCATCCAAGGAGCATCAGAGAGTCCTCAAAGAAGCTCAAGAGGAACCGGCAGGATCTGCAGCAGCAGCAGGCTCTGCAGAAGAAGTGGTGGAAACTGGATCAGCAGGAACGTCTGGAAGGTCAACGGGAGCGACGGCAGAAGTGGCAATCTCTGGAGCAGCAATAGTAGTGGCCTCGGGAGCACCAGTCGGAGTATCCACCGCAGGAGCGGTGGCAACAGGTGTGCTCTCGGGGGCACCAGCAGACGAAGCAACAACAGCAGCACCAGAAGTGGTAGCACCAGCAGTGGTGGCCTCAGTGCCACGAGCTAAAGAGGTTACAAGCTCATCGATATCCTCATTATCCATCTCCTCATCCTCAGAAACAGGAGGAGGAAGTTGAATACCCATCAGACTAGCCATACGTCAAACTACCTCCTCGGTACGAGCCAAACGAGACTCGTGACGACGAAGTAACCGAACGACATCATCAAGAGTGGTAGAGGGAGCAGCAGAGGCAGAGGCAGAGGTAGACGCTGAAGGTGTCTTCCTCTGAATGTGACGGAGCACCGCAAGAGATTTCTTGACGGCCGTCGCGTTCAGGGGAGGACCAAGTGGACGTTCATCGTCAGGAGGCAATGTGACACGGAAGTGGCGAAAAACAAGGGTTAGCAAGCACGGAAAGGGGATGTGAGCCGATTTCGTGGTCTTGCGAATACACTCGAAAGAGTCAATCTTATCGAGTATAATGCGAGCCCAGTTAATCGAGCTCCCCATGAAAATAGCATAAATCAGCTTCAGAAAAGGCTGGGACGGTAGAGATGAGGAGCCGTACTTGGGAAGCAAGCACGACTTCAGAATCAAATTCAGGACCCATGCATTTGGCTTGAAGGATTTGGAGGGCACGCCAATCATGGCGGGAGGAATCTGATGGAAAATCTCAGAGAGGATGGTCTGATCAAGGGAAGAAATATCTTCAACAGAAATGTCTGAGGGGAGGAGGCCAGACGAGGAGATACCCAAAATCTCTCCTAAGATTTCTGCTGTGAGGACTATAGGAGTCCCCAAAACAGTCGTCTCAACAGAGTGGGTCGCATCGTACTGACCCCGGATCCTATTGGCATAGAATAGTTTTACTAAACGAGGGTAGGGGTGAGGATTCGCCTTCGGGTCATATCGAAGGTAATCGAGAAGACCCGAGGACGAAAGAAGATCAGCTAGCCCTATGAAGTCACTAAACTGGACGAAATGCTCCAGAAGCAGCGGGCAATGTTCGATACGGTTGTAAGCTGCGAGACACAAAGGGTCGTCGCGACACAACGAGATATCGACACCGCCTACCGGCATCGGAGCCTTTCCCTTAGGCTTACGGGTAGACGTACGAGGTCGGGAGCTAGACTCAGGATGGGTAGGAGGAGTGGGTTCCCTATGAGTCTCATGCTCGGGGATATACTCGGTGTCGGAATCCGAAGCACCGGGTGGAGTGGGAGCACGAAAAATTACTTGCTTGGGCTTGGGCTGAGATCGGGCTCGGGGTTTCGCAGTCGCCGTCATCTTACGCTTAAGAGGAGGCGAAGACGAAGAGGGTTGGGTGGTCTTAGCACGGCGATTCGGAGGGGTTCTCGAAGATTGAACGGGATCCGTAGGGGTAGGTTCTACGGTCATCGGCGAGGGGCTAGATGGAGTGATCGGGATACGTGTACGAGCCATAATCGAGGCACGACACGTAAGAAATCGAAAGAACCCTAAAAACACTCTAGGCCGAAATCAATAGAAACCCTAACCCTAGAGCTGAAAACTGAACCCTAGACAGGAGAGGGAGAGAGGGGGGTTACCCTAGGTTGGAGGTCGACGGCCGGCGACGGAGAGGATGGCCGGAAATGGGCCGGAGATCGACGGAAGACGAAAAGACACGAGGGAGGATCGAGGGTTTTCGAGCTGGAGAAGGGAAGAGCAACCGACTAAAGGAGAGAGAAGTCGGTTGAAAGAACTTAAGTCGGTCAAAATCATGAAATGACGTGACTGCCCCTGAGCACTTAGTCGGTCTGAGTTCAAACACTGACCGACTAGATGACGATCTAGTCGGTCGGTTAACGAGCTTGAACCGACTAAGTGGAAACAGAGACCAGTCGAAGATTTCCTGAACGAGAATTAGTCGGTCTGCGCTCAAATACTGACCGACTAGATACGAATCTAGTCGGTTGGTGATTGAACTGATATCGACTAAAGGAGTTCAAAAGTTGAGAGATAGAGCTAGTCGGTCTGAGTTCATTAGCTGACCGACTAGATGTGAATCTAGTCGGTTGGTTGATGAACTGAGACCGACTAGATGAGTCCAAAAATTGATAATTAAGTTCTCTCCTCAAAACACTTGGACGGTACATCGCAATCCTCTCAAAAATCATCTAAACTACCCCATTAAACATCGAAATCTCAAATACGACATTCAAACATGAATTCGAGCAAAAATTCAAAATATCACATAAAATCCCGAAAAATCCAATAAGTCTAGCATGAATGAAATATTGCGAAATATAATAGCATGCAAGATTATTGAATGAAACATGAATCCTATATCTCGGATTCACCCATAATCCCCAATTCTCGACGTAACCGCACAAAGGAGTCCACCTTTAGGGGTTTCGTGAAAATATTGGCGATTTGCTTTGGGGTTTCAACGTACACTAAAATGATGTCCTTTTTAGCAACATGATCATCTAAAAAGTGGTGTCGGACATCTATGTGTTTCGAACGGGAATGGTGTACCGGGTTCTTGGAAAGACATATTGCACTTTGGTTTTCAACCATGATAGGGCAAGTATCACAGTTTATACCAAAGTCTTTAAGTGTGTGTCTCATCCAAAGAACTTGAGCACACGCGGCACCGGCGGCAATGTATTCCGCCTCGGTGGTTGAAAGTGATACAGAATTTTGCTTCTTGGAAAACCAAGAGACAAGAGAATTTCCTATAAAATGGCAAGTGCCACTAGTACTTTTCTTGTCGGATTTGCATCCCGCATAATCGGCATCACTATATGAGATTAACTCATACATGCTAGATTTTGGATAAAGTAATCCAAAATCAAGTGTATAACTTAGATAACGGAAAATACGTTTTACCGCTACTAAGTGAGAATCCTTAGGTTGAGACTGATAACGAGCACATACGCATACGGCAAACATAATATCGGGCCTAATTGCGGTAAGATAAAGTAAACTGCCTATCATACCTCGATATAGACGAATGTCTACATCCTTACCGCCCGTATCCTTATCAAGATGCGTAGTCGTGCTCATTGGAGTCTTTTTCCCGGAGGCACTCTCCATTCCAAATCGCTTTAGCAACTCCACTGTATACTTCGTTTGGTGGATGAAGATTGCATCGTCCATTTGGCAAATTTGGAGACCTAAGAAATATTTGAGCTCACCCATGTGGCTCATCTCAAATTGATCCTTCATCACATTAGAAAACTCTTCGCAAAGAGCAAAGTTAGTAGCACCGAAAATGATATCATCAACATAAATTTGAACTAAAATTATATCATTATTCGAATACTTAACAAAAAGTGTAGAATCGGCTTCTCCCATTTTAAAATTCAAATCCAAAAGAAAATTCTTTAGGCGATCATACCAAGCTCGAGGAGCTTGTCTCAAGCCGTAAAGCGCTTTCTTTAGTTAAAAAACATGATTTGGAAATTTTTCATTAATAAAACCTGGAGGTTGAGAAACGTAAACTTCCTCAACAACATCTCCATTTAAAAATGCACTTTTAACATCCATTTGAAATAATTTAAAATCTGTATGGCATGCAAAAGACAATAATAATCTAATTGATTCTAATCTAGCTACCGGAGCGAAGGATTCTTTGAAATCAATACCTTCCTCTTGATGGTAGCCTTGAGCAACTAACCGAGCTTTGTTCCGGACGACGACTTGGTTTTCGTCGGTTTTGTTCTTGAAGATCCACTTTGTCCCTATGACTGTGTGGTTCTTCGATGGCAATGGAACAAGCTCCCAAACTTCATTCCTCTCGAATTGAATGAGTTCCTCCTCCATGGCTAAGATCCAAGCGCTATCTTCGCATGCTTCATTAACATTCTTTGGCTCTATCGAGGAGGCAAAGGCACAATGAGTGAAGTAGTTCACTTGTGATCTCGTCTTGACACTATCATGGATATTTCTAATGACTTGCTCATGAGGATGGTCACGAACGGTATGAAGCCGTTTGGGAATACCTTGATCACTAGGAACATTCTCAACAACTTCATTAGACGGGTTAGTCTCAATAGAATCAATAGAATCATTAGAGTTAGAATTACCAATTGAATCACATAAGACATCCATAGAGTCATCATCATTAGTAATTCTAGTTGGAACAAATCCTTCATTAAATGACACATGAAGCGACTCCTCGATCGTTGAGGTTCGTTTGTTGAATATCCGGTAGGCTTTGCTACGCGAAGAATATCCAACAAAAATTCCCTCATCGGATCTTGGATCGAATTTGTCCAAACTACCATACGTGTTCTTAATAAAACATTTCGAACCAAAAACACGAAAATGTTTAACTTGAGGCAACCTACCAAACAACAATTCATAACAAGTTTGTTTAGTGCCGGGCCTCAAAAGTATTCTATTAAACACATAGCAAGCGGTGTGTACCGCTTCCGCCCAAAATTGATGGCCAAGTTGGCTATCATCAAGCATAGTGCGAGCACACTCCACTAGCGTCCTATTCTTTCTCTCAACTACACCATTTTGAGGAGGTGCGCGAGGGAAAGATAAGGTGTGTGTAATACCAACTTCATCACAAAATGTCTCAAAAAACTCATTCTCAAATTCACCTCCATGATCACTACGAATAGTGATAATGGTGGTTCCTAAGAGATTTTGTACTTTCTTAACAAAAATTGTGAAGTTGTCAAAAGCTTCATTTTTATTACACAATGAAAATACCCAAGTAAACCTAGAAAAGTCATCAACGATGACAAGTCCATATCTAGCATTACCTAATGAAGCAACTCTAGTTGGCCCAAATAAATCTAGATGTAATAGCTCTAGAGGCCGCTTAGAAGAAATGCTTTTCTTAGGTTTAAATGAAGATTTTGGAAGCTTGCCTCGTTGACACGAGTCACAAAAGCTTTTCTTTTGAAAGACAAGCTTAGGGAAGCCTCTAATAGAATTTAACTTGGAAAGCTTAAAAAGTGTTCCAAAGTTCACATGACCAAAACGTCGATGCCATAAGTGTTGTTCACTTGTGTTGGCAATAAGACATTGTTCATGTGATCTTGAAAGATCTAGGATATATATATCCTTATGGCGTGTGCCGGAAAACAATAATTCATTATTATCTTTTCTTAAAATATGGCACATTCCTTTCGCAAAGTTAACTTTGTAACCTTTGTCACAAAGTTGACTTATTGAAATAAGATTGTGGTTTAATCCTTTAACAAGGTAAACATCACATATAATGGGTTTAGAAGGATTACCCACTTTATCAACACCTATGATGGTTCCGCTCTCGTTGCCTCCAAATACGACGCAGTTTCCATTTGCAATGGGAACCACTCCGGAGAGCAATTGAGCGTCACCCGTCATGTGTTTTGAACACCAGCTATCGAGTATCTAATTCCCCTTGGAGCTAAATTTAAATTTGTTGCTCCTTTTCTTTCTTTTCCTTGAGTACCTAAAGATAGAAAATTTCATATCATGGTACCCAAGGTCATTGGGTCCAAAAGATTAGACCTTTGGAAGCCAAGTCCAATTGGACTTAGACTTCCCCACATAATTTCTACTATGCACAACATCCGAAAAATAAGCATTCATGTAGACTTGTTTTTCATCCATGTTTGTGTCCTTTGGGCTCCAAATAGTGAAAATCTTGGGAGCCCTCATCCTATTGGGTGCATGCATGCGTTGTTGGTTTCTACGTGATGCATGTCGTGGATAGGCATAAGGAACATGATGGAATGGTGCATGCGGATAATTATTCATATGATGCTGTGGGTGAACATATGCATGTGAGGGAACACGTGCGTGAGGGTGTCTCACATGGTGTGCACGTGCACGTGAATGTGTTGCATAAAAATCATCATATGTGTGAGCCGGTGGAGTAGGACGTGTGTTCCTACGTGGCATAGTATTGGTGTACATATAAGCATGCCCCTTCTTTGGAGGTCCACCCAAAGTGGGTTTCTTTCCGAAAGAGGGTGTGGACGAGGTGGAAGCACCATTGATAGAAGAACTACCAATAGAGTGTTTGCTACCACTCGTTGAGTCACCGGAAGTTGGCCTAACAAAAGTAGTGGCCGATTTGGATGAACATCCCATCGTATACCCCAAGCCAATGTGCTGATTGGCCGGAAGTAAGTCACTTAGGATTTTATCCAAATGGTCCTTACCCTTATTGAATTTATTAATTCGGCCTAATGTGTTCTCATATTTCTCGATGAGAGAACGCATAGAAGTATCCAAGTTGGATACTTGCGATGTGAGCACATAAACACGAGATTTAAGACTCTCATTCTCAATACTCAAAGTCGAGTTTTGAGAAGTCAAATCCGCTATCTTGTGCTCCTCCGGATCTTCAATGCTAACATGTTCAAGTTGAGTCTTGAGATTAACAATCTCATTCCTCAACCCTTCAACAACGGTGTCGTTGTTGGTGATGATAGTTTTAGGCGAAGTTTGAATGCTAGCTAGGTCATCTTTTACTTTAGTATACCTATTTACTAATTTAGTATACTTAGACCATAATTGAGAATTGGCATTCCTAAGGTCATCCATAGTTACCTCATCGCCTTCGTCATCACTATCATCGGAAGAGGAAGATCCTTGATCATTCTCCTCTCTTGCCATGAAGCACATGTGTGCTTGCTCCACTTGCTCATCGTCCGACTCTCCGCTTGAGGAATCCTCGGAGTCAGTGAATGTTGCTCCGACAAGTCCCTTTTTGTTCCCTTTCTTGTACTTCTTGGACTTATCAAATTTCGGCGCCTTCCACTTCTCCTTTTGCTTATTTAGAGGACACTCCACTTTCATGTGTCCTGGCTTATTGCACTTGAAACACAAAGGAGAGGAGGAGGCGTTAGAAGAACAAAATTTAGCTTTGTTCTTATAGTTACCTATTCGGAAGAAACGGTTGAATTTCTTGGCCATGAGTGCATGGACTCCAAGTCCAACTCGTTTTCCGAGTCTTCATCATCGGTTGATGTGGATGTGGATGGAGCGGCCTTGAAAGCAATAGCCTTCTTCTTTGGCTCGTCTTGCTTTAGGTAGGACTTCATCTTTTCCTGCAATTTTAACTTGCTATCCTTGCGTACCTCATATGACATTAAAGTACCCATTAGTTGAACTACGGTGTACTTATTCATATCATTACCTTCCTCGATGGCGAAGGTACGCTTTTCCCAAGAAGAAGGAAGTCCTTCGATAAGCTTCGAACACTTCTCCTTTTGGGTGTAGGTTTTGCCGAGAGCCTCCAACTCGTTTATGATGTTGACGAAGCGAGCATAATACTCCTTCATCTTCTCACCCTGTTGCATATGAAACATTTCGTAATCTTTTTTAACAACTACGAGTTTAGAGTATCTTACCCTACTTGTCCCTTCATGTAGTATGAGGAGGGAGTTCCAAATTTGATATGCACTCTTACATGTGCATATCTTATTGAAGTCCTCGGGCTCCAATGCGCATTGCAAGGCGTTCATTGCCTTGGCATTGCTTACCTCCACGGCGACCTCCGCGGTTGTCCATTTCTCAAAGTCTTCTTCGGCGGGCTCGACGTATTCCTTCATCGTGGTCCTCCATAGAGATGCACTCCGGAGGAAAGTTTCCATCCGGTATTTCCAGTACCCGTAGTTGGTACCGTTGAAGAATGGAGGCCTCGTTGAGGAATGTCCTTCCATCACCGATGATTCTCCTTCACGGTTCCTGAAGGTGCCATAGTCGGAAGGTGGACGCACGGTCTTGTTGTCGTTGGCAAACATAGCTAAGTATCTGGCTCTGATACCAAATGTAATGCCCTACAAGCTACTGCACAAGTACTAGAGGGGGGCGGGTGAATAGTACATTAAAAATAACAAGGAGTATATTTCTTAATTATCGTGCAAACAACTACCAAAACAATTTGCAGAAGCTTAAATTGAAGACAACAACAAAATAAACAATGCTAACAATAGATATTACTGGGTTCGGATCCACCCAAGTCTCCCCGACTTGTTCCCGGTGATCCTACGTCCCAACCACCCGAATCCCCTCCAGATACTTGAGTTAGAAACCCTAACTCAAGATTTCCACTATGAAATACTTGTGAAAAACCTCCACAAGTCAAATCATACACAAAGTAATTTGTGACTCCCACAACCCGGGATCACAACCTCACTCTCACAACCGAGAGTGAAACTTACAATATGAAATTGAAATGAAATAAGAAACTTCTTACCGACAAAATACCTATGCCTTAAGTAATGCTTACGAATTAGGGCAAGGATGATTTTGAGGAAGAAGAAGTGGCACCAAACCCTAGCTCCAAGATGTAGATCAGCGATGGAGAGCTATGGGGATGTTGGTGACCTAGAATCAAGCACTTGTCTTGGAAGGCTTCACACTCAATGAATCTCTCTTTGGAAGTAAGAGTGAGGAGAGATTATTGAATGGAATGAAAGAGCTTTGAATGAGCTTGGAATGATTTCTCTTGATCTCTAAACTTGTAATAATATCAGCCTTGACTGCAATGAATGCAGCCCAACAAGTATTTATAGGATAGAGGAGAGAGAGAGAGAAAAACGTTTCAATTAAAGCTCCAACGGCTCTTTTCTGAACCCAACTAGTCGGTCAAAGAACAACCACCGACCGACTAGTTCATCAACTAGTCGGTCGGTCAATAAACGTATACCGACTAATGAGTGAACAGACAAAAGATCAAAGCACAGACATAAGGAACTAGTCGGTCCAAGAAGAGTAGCTGACCGACTAGTTTCACAACTAGTCGGTCGGTTACTCAACTGAGACCGACTTACAGATAAAACTGAAGTCTGAGCATAAATAGACTTAGTCGGTCCAAGAACAAATGTTGACCGACTAATTCACCAACTAGTCGGTCGCCAAATGAGCATAGACCGACTAACGATAAACAGTAAGTTAGGTGAAAAATTGGCATGTACAGTAAAGCTAAACTAGTCGGTCCAAGAAGGAAAGTTGACCGACTAGTTCATCAACTAGTCGGTCGATCAATGATCACAGACCGACTAATGATAAACAGTAGCTCAGGCTCAAATGTGCATGTACAGGGAAAGCTCAACTAGTCAGTCACAGAAGCATCACTGACCGACTAGTTCACAAACTATTCGGTCGGTGAGTCAACGTAGACCCACTAACTGCAAACAGTAAAGAGCTTAGAGTTAACTGACAAAAACTAGTCGGTCCAAGAAGCTTTGTCGACCGACTAGATCACCATCTATTCGGTCAGTTCTTCTTCTTGAACCAACTAACATGCACAAGAAGTCATGAATCGAAGCGCGAAGCTTCGGGAAGGATTGTATGGACTTCTACTAAGATCCTAAAGCTAAGATATGAGCGTTATGAAGATTTAAACCGTAAGACCTACTCAAGGCTTAACATTCTACGAAAGAAGCTTAAAGACTATAAATAAAACTTGACGATACCGTCTTCAATAGCTTCAATCGAATCTTCATGACTTCTAAAATGGTCAACAAGCTTCAACAAAGCTTTATGCATACGATCACATGCTTTAAGAAGTCTTGAGACGTCGTAATTGATATTCATATGAATTTGGCGACGATCTCCATAACTGCACTCACAAAGTGTTAGTTCACGATATATTTATGTTTGTTCATCATCCAAAACCAAATCCGGGGAGTCCAATATCCAACACATATTCCCCCCATTTTCATTACCCTCCCGTATTTCGATCTATTGCATTGAGGGCAATGCAAGATTCAGCTTGGGGGAGTCGCACTTTGTGCTTCATTTGCGTCTTTTTCTTCGTTTTGTGAGTCGTTTTTCTCCTTGTTGTTCTTTTTCTTTTTCTTTTCTTCTTTTTATCTCTTTCTTCTAGAGATGAACCCTATGATGAATCGCCACAAAAATCATGCACGCACCTAGCATGGCTTCGATAATCACATTCACTAACACTAGGAAGTCGAGTCCTCTTGCATTTCATGCATCCTGGGTCCATTTTGCTTTTTTGTGAGTCGTGTGTCGTGATCACTCCTCATTTTACACCTTTTTTCCGCATGTTTGCATGCCATTTTGATCGCCCAAATCGTGTTTTTCACGATATATCGACGATATTGCGATGCTTTTCACGATTTGTTGTTTTTGTCGCATTTCAGGTGATTTGGCGCGATTCGGAGTGATCTCGAGATGCGCTTACTCCAGAGGGTTACCGACGACCTCCCCGAGGGGTATTTTGCTGTTGGAGAGGAGCGGAAGAAGAACAGACGTCGCAGGAGCGACGAGGAGGCCAAAACAAGCTGTTTGGGCATTTTTAGTGTCCCACTCGTCCGAGTGAATGAGTCACTCGGCCGACCAGCGAGACACCGCTCGGCCGACCAGATCAGACACGATTTATATGTGCACTCGGCCGAGCGACGGAGACCACATCGGCCGAGTGACGAGATCCCGTCCGCCCGAGTGGCGCCCAGACGAAGCCATTCAAAAATCGCCAACTTACTGTTTTTCGGCTGCCTGAGCTTCAGAAGACCCACTCGGCCGAGTGGATAATCCCGACCGCCTGAGTACCAAGAAGCCATCGGCTGAGTGACGACAACTCACTCGGCCGAGCCGCCCCCGAAGTGAAGACCCCTGAAGATCAAGACTTACTGGAAAATTATAGGGTTTCTCACTCGGCCGAGCGACCTTTGTCACTCGGCCGAGTGCGACGCGTTGCCTGTAGCGAAAATTACGGATTTCAGGCTGCACAGGGGTATTTTGGTCACAGTTTTTGGACGATTTTGGGGGTATTTAACCCCTGTTTTTACCCTAGTTTTGAGAGCTTTTCTCTTAGATTTTTGCAGCTTTTTTTAGATTAACTTTTTATCTTTATTCTTGTGATTGGAGAGGAGACAAAAGTTGATTTTTGTTGGATTATTTGAAGAACTCAATTGGTTTGTCTCTCTCTTCTCTAAAAATTCTATTTTTATTGCTTATCTCAATATTGTGATGAATTCTCTTGTTTATTTCATTGATTATTCTTGCGTTTGTGCTATGAATTGTGAGTAGTCTCCACGTCTTGTGGCGTGGGGATGAACCCTACAAGCCCAATTTCATATTTGTGATGAATTGGTAGAAATTTTGCTAGAATTGTTGTTAGGGATTAGTTTGGGATCGATTTACTACGGATAGCTAGGAGTTCATACCGATTGGGATTTGTAAGAGATTGGATCCCAATTCGATAGGAAACCCTAGAAATCCGAATTGGGTTGGAACCGAATTTCCATAGTATCGGTTTGCAAGAGATTTGACCGATACTAGGGTTTCCGGTTGCAATTCCGTGCCGATACCCGTTTGCAAGAGATTGGACGGGTAGGAACTATCCCAACCTAGGTCATGGGCCGAGTTTGCAAGAGATTGGGCTCGGTGCGCGATTGAACGATGATGTTGATCCTAATGCTAGCTTCCCTAGGCTAGGGTTTGCAAGAGATTGGACCCGAACCTAGGATAGCTATAGACCGGCAACAGCGCGAGAGCGTGAGCTTGGTTCTATATTCAGTTGCGACTAGTTCATCCAAAATCTTATTCTAGCAATTTTGATACCGATGAACCACATTTACGAGATACGGTGAGTAGCGGGAATTCCCCATTCCCTAGACGTTCTTTATTTGATTTGATATGTCCGTACTTTGTCTGACGATTGTGACAGGATCGCCAAAGGCAAATTTCTCTCTTCTTAAATAGCCAGGTTGATTAGAACAAGCACGGTCATTCGTCCTCCCTGTGTTCGATAACCCGCTCGCTGCTATACCGTGCGCTTGCGGTAAAACTACAACCGTTCTTTGGGTGTATATCCGGGGTCGATCAAGTTTTTGACGCCGCTGCCGGGGAGGCGATTGCGTTTGATCTTACCACCCTAGCTATTTCCTTTTTTTATTATTATTGTTTTATTTCTTTATTTTTACCTAACCCTTCCACAGTACTAATCATTTCTTTGAAACTCTGTTCTCCATGTGCATGTACACGAGATCTACGGCGGACCCTGAAGCTATATTATTTGATCCCGAGATCGAACGTACCGCGCGGAGAATTAGAGCGAAGAGGAGACAAAATCCGGAAGGGAGGTATATGACCAACCCGGAAACTGCGGACCAATTAGCGGCAAGAATGGCAAGGATAATTTCTATTCGAGATAGGCTTCGGCCTAAGACCTCTTCTACGACCTCATCCATTGCCATGCCGGAGTTGGCGGCTGACAAGAACTTTGAGCTGAAGACTAGACTAGTGGTTCTGATTCAGCAGGATCCATTTCATGGGAATGCCCATGAAAATCCTCACTACCACATCCAATTATTCTTGTCGAAGTGCGCCACATTTCAGATGCCAGGGGTCTCCATCGATGCCATCAGACTGCGTCTCTTCCCCTTCACGCTAAAAGACAAGGCACTCTATTGGTTGAGGACGCAAGCTGATGGAATCTTTACCACTTGGGACGAGTTGGCGAGTGCATTCATTGATAAGTTCTATCCGCCCTCCAAGACGGTGAAGATTCGGAGCGCTCTTATGTCCTTCAAGCAAGGACCCCAAGAGACGCTCTATGAGGCTTGGGAGCGTTTTAAAGATCTGCAGCATCAATGCCCGCACCATAGCATTGAAGACTGGGAGCTAGTTCATAGCTTCTACAATGGTCTCCAACCGAGGACCAAACAAATTATTGATGCCGCGGCGAATGGTGCTATCATATCAAAGACTCCCGAAGAAGCTACGGCCCTAATTGAGGAGATGGCCTCAAACAATCAACAATGGGGCAATGAGTGAGGACACTCTACGTCCTCCTTGAAGCCAACTAGTATCTATGAGGCGAAGGCCGTAGCGGAGCTTACAAGCAAGTTTGATTCTCTCCACAAGGTAGTGGAGAGACTGGAGAAGTTTATCACGGAGCCCCAAGGAACCCCTTCCACCTCCGCGCCATCGAACCAAATGTGTGATTGGCAAGGCCAATCTCAAGCCATGTATTCGGGAGGAGAGCAAGGAGAAGGATCCTTGGAGCAAGTACAATATGTTGCGGGGAACCAAGGGTATTGGGCCAATCCGGCCACAAGAAATCATCCCGGTTTCTCTTACGCTAACAATGAAGGAGCTTTGAACCCGCCCCAACAACTACCTCAACATGCTCGACCACCACCACCCCAACAACAACACTATCCACCGAGGGGGCCTCCACAACAAAATTTTCAACCGAAGCAACAAGTTCCACCATATAGGCCGCCCGGATACAATCAAGGGTGGAGAAATCAAAATCAAAACCCTCCACAAGCTCAACAACAATCCGACTTCGAAGCTAGAGTGGAGGCGTTTATGGCCGAGCAAAAGAAGGTCAATGCTACCTTGAAGGCGGGGCAAGACTCCCTTACAACCGTTGTAGCTCAAATCTCAGAGCAATTGGCGTTGCTCAATCGGAATACTCAACAATTGCCGGTGCAACCCGAGCAAAACCCACGGGGCAACACCGACCACATCAATGCCGTAGTTGCCGTTACTACTAGAGGCGGTAAGGATACCACCCCCGCCATGATTCCTACCGAGGAGCCCGTGGAGGAAAGTTTGGAGCCAATTGAGCCGGTAGTTGAAGTTGAAAAGGAGAAGGAGCCACAAGAAAAGGAGAAATCTAGAGCGGAGAAATTGATTGAGGAAAGGCGCTTCATGCCACCGGTCCCATTCCCCCAAAGGCTTGCTTGAGCGAAAATGGAGAAAAGGCTAGCAAAGTTTCTCGAGTATCTGAGAGGAGTTAGCCTCAACATTCCCTTCCTCGACGCCATCGTGGAGATCCCCACATATGCTAAATTCTTAAAGGATTTGATTTCGGGGAGAAAGAGGAAGGAGAAGATTATGCTAGCCGAGGAGGGCTCTTGGTTCACCAAGAGAGAGAAGGAGCCGGCCAAATTCAAAGATCCGAGGAGTTTTCGAATTCCTTGCACCTTGGGCGGCGTCCCTCTTCAAAAGGCATTGGTAATTTAGGGGCTAGTGTGAGCCTCATGCCTCTCTCCATGTTCTTAAGGCTAAACACCGGGACGAAGTTGAAACCTACCGACATGCGGATACAATTGGCCGACGGGCGAATAACAAGGCCGGTAGGGATCGCCGAAGACATCCCGCTACAAGTCCCGGGGGGAATATGCTTGCCATGTGACTTCGTGATCATGGACGTTAAGGAGGAGGGAGATACGTCATTGATACTTGGACGCCCGTTCCTCGCCACCGCCGGTGTGATTGTCGACGTGCGAGAAGGTACACTTACTTTGAATGTCGGTAACATCGAGGTGGAGCTTCACATTCCTAAGGCTATGAAACACATGCCTTACCACGAGGTGCTTGACTACATGGACCTCCTTGATGAGGTGATTGAGGAGGCGATCCCTCACTCAATCGGCGCTCTTTTCGATGAAGATTTCGAGGAAGGCCCGGATTTAGGCCTAGATGAGAAGATAGATGATTCCCCCGACCTCTCCACTGAAAATGATGAAGGCAACGCTGATGTCGCAAGGATTCGAGAGCTCTGCAAGCTCTCGAAATTGAAGTCTCCGAAGAAAGCTCCGCCGATACGGAAATCGGCGTCACCGGTGAAGCCGTTGACCGGAGCAAACGCTAGCTTGGGGGAGCCTCCCCCCAACACTATTCGAGACGGGAGACCACCGAGGGAGAACACGCCGCCGCAACTTCCGAATCCAAGCGTTCTCCCCGGAAAGTTTGATGGGTGCATCTCATATGCACCAAACATCCCGCATTAATTGAAAATCGTAGGGGGTCGAGCTCACGACCTTAAACGAGCGCTTGTCGGGAGGCAACCCGACGGTTATTGCTTCATTTTGACTTTTTCTTTATTTTTGTTTTAGAAATTTTTAGTGTTTTGAGTCGTTCGCCCAAAAATTTTGTGATAACGGGTCCTATTTTTCTTGACAGGAGAGGAGATAGGTAAATCCATCATGAGGAGGATGAACGAGGTGATAAGGAGCACCCCAGGAAGGCGCTCGACGCTTAGGAGGAAGATGAAATCGACTGGAGGAAGAAAGACAGAGTATAGAGCCCAAACGAAGACAAACAGCAGAACACAAGGCTCACTCGGCCAAGTATACTAGTCACTCGGCCGAGTACACAAGTTCGTCCGGCCGAGCCGCTCACGAACGAGGGAAGTCTGCTGTACCCAACTCTCTGTTTATTTTCCTGATTTTAGTATAACTGCTACTCGGCCGAGTATATATATTCACTCGGCCGAGTAAATCGGATACGCTCCTAGGACGAGTCTTGCCGAGTAGCTTGAGCCACTCGGCCGAATGGACTTACTCCACTCGGCCGAGGCTGGCAAGGCCACTCAGCCGAAGCGTAAGCGGGGAGGAATTTTCCATTGATCTCACTCGGCCGAGTGACCCTGTCACTCGGCCGAGTCGTAACTTTTCCTATAAAAGGGGGAGGGGTCGGGCTCGTTTTTCGAAACGACGCAAACCGAATTCGCCCGACTCCTCGCATTCCCCTCGCCTGTTCCCCTCACTCGCACCCCCTACTCGCCCGACCGACGTCGCCGTGCCGCCGCTCGGCCAGCCACCGCCGGCCGAGCCCCCGCCGCGCCTCGCCCGAGTCGCCGCCGACGGCCACCACTCCGGACACCTCCGGTATCGCCTATTTCGCCTTTTTCTCCTCTTTTTGTGTATTTTTCGAGGATCCATGTGCTTAACGAACCCCAAACCCAAATAAATTTATATATCTATCTATATACCCCTAATGCTCCATACGTTTTGAATATTACTTGTTGATATCTCCATTTCATGCGCAGGTTGTTTCTGGGAGCTTAGGGGAGCCCAGGGGAGCTTCTAGGGACTGATTCGGGCTTCGCGGAGGCGTTGTATTTGCACGCTTCCATTGCTTGCACTCGCGGCATGTTGTGGTACACTCTTTCCTTTATTTTACGCATGCCGCACTTTTTACGTTTTTCGGCACGCGCTCGGGGCCGATATGCCGCCCCGGACACGGCCACGGTCGAAGAGAGCTTCCGCCAAGCGGAAGCGGTCGGATGATGCCGGCCCCTCCCACGAGTTGGAGGACTCTCCTCTGCCTTCTCCACCACATCCCACACACCCCGTCCACCCAGCACAGCCTGCAGGCCCCGCACACCCCGCACAGACTGCAGCACCCGCACCGCCCGCACAGCCACTCCCTGCCGCTCCACAGCCACCACCTCCGGCTCCACTTATCGGGCCGCTCGGGATCACGTTCCGAGACGATGCACACCGCGTCGTTTTCGAGCGTATCTCCCAGCGCTCGATCGTACCCTCCAGGTTTGCACACCTTGCCGACCTAGGACGCCTGGGGGTACTAGAGGGGATGCTCACGTTGTACGACAACGTGGGCTGGCGAGATTTCTTTCAGGTGTCGGCGGACACGTTTATCCGTCCGACACTTGAGGTACTCAGTTCGATCGCCCGGACCGACGAGGGATGCTCGTTTCGGTTCATGGACCGGGAGTGCCAAGTCACTCTCGGAATGATGAGAGCAATTTTCTCGTGGCCCGATGTCACCGGGGCCGATCGAGGTTACGCCCCCACCCATATCCCCCCACCTTCCTTCGACGCCGGTGCCTTCTGGGCCCGGATTACTGGTCTTCACGCTGCCTTTGACCCTAGTAGGGCCAAGGCCTCGGCCATTGTCCACCCCTGCCTCCGTATAGCTCAGCGCCTTATGGCGACGACCTTTTTGGCCAGATATGAGCCGGGCACGATGTCCACGCCAGAGCTCTACATGCTCTACGCGATGACACGGCCCGGAGCTCTATCTAGGGATGGCGATGAGCTGGTCCCCGCCGTCGTGATTGATGTCGCGGCTTGGTTTTTGGACCGCATCATTGTATCGGTGGGCGCTCGCTCACCGATATGCTGCGGCGGCCTGATCACCTTGCTTGTCCTGATGACCGGTGAGGACTTCCCTGACGACCTGCGACGAGCACCGGGCCCCACTTCTCTGTCGATTGATGTTATGGCCCGGATGAAGATGCTTCGTCCGCACGGTGAGCGACACTGGGTCTGGTTGCACGGCCCTTACGGTGCCGACTACATGATTCTTCCGAGCCCAGCTCGGACTCAGATTGCACCAGCCCACGTGGACTGGCTCCCTGCGATGGATGTTCTCATCCCAGCTGCTTACGTGCTCGAGGCCGAGGAGGCCGAGCAGGCCCACGCTGCCCACGCTGCCCCCGCAGACCCTGTTGCCCCTGCCGAGCCTGCCGCCCCTGTTGACCCCGTGGCCCCTCAGGCTATCCTCGATGTTTCTGATGCTCCTGACACCTCTGTCCACACCTCTGTCTGTGTCGGGAGTACCTTAGCTGAGCCCACTTCCACTGCTTCTGAGTCTGTCACCACCACCACTGGCCCTTTGTCTACCGAGCCCGTTTCCTCTGCCCCACCCGAGCGTCCGCCAACCGTAGTTGAGTACGGAGAGCCCTCTGTCCCCACTGCTGCTGTATTTTTCGAGAGTGTCGTGGCGTCTGTCCACACTTCTGTGCCACCGACCTCTCCGGCCGCCTCGCTGCCACTTTTGTACTCTTTTTCACCGCTGCTGCCTCCACTTCTCACCATCCTGCCCAGCCTTGCACTGAGGCCAGGCCCACATTTGCGAGCGCAGCACCTTTCGTTCCCCTACCCGCTGAGCCCGTCACCTACGCCACCAGAGTACGCCAGCCCCAACCTGCACAGCCCCGACCGGTGCGTCCCTCTGCACCACCTCCCCCTGACACTGTACTTCAGAGCATTCGTGCTCTCGAGGGGGCGGTGAGTGGCCTCAGAGGCGACCTTAGGACCCTGTCCTCCACCGTATCCGCGATGGCTAGCCGCTTTGACCTGCTCCCGCACATTCACTATTGTCTTACCCAGGTCCTGGAGCGTCTCCCCCGCGTAACCGTACCCACCCAGCAGGTTCCCACCCACACTTCCACACACACTCAGCCTGCACCCACTTCCACACCCACCCCCGCTCAGCAGCCACTACCACCACCTCCTCCGCCTCAGGACGGAGACGGCGTAGCCCCACCTTCTTAGGCACTCTTGATGCCATCGCTTCTTTTTGCCGTTGTGCTGCCCGTCTCTGCTGGGTCCTGATGCACTTTTGTCCACCCCCCTCCCCTCACTGTTTCGATGATACGCATTTTCTATATATCTTCATATATCTTTTTTGGTAGAGAGGGAGAGTTTTTGGTGCCACATCTTTATATCTGTATCACTCCTATATCTGCATGCATCATGTCCGCATCATATTTTTCGTTTCATTATTTTTCCTTTTTTTTCTTTTTTCCCTTCCATCATGCATGCATCCTCACTTACCCCTCACATTACTTGTCTCTCGGTGTGCCCCACTTTGCACATTGAGGACACTGTGCCATTTAGCTTGGGGGAGTGAGTTCTCACGTTCTTTTTCGATTTGCCACCTTTATTTTTAGTTTTTTACACCATTTTCCGCTTTTGCACTTATTTTCATCATTTTTCTTTTTATTTTACCATGCATCACGTTTTTCTTATTTTTCTGTGTGCCGCATTGTAAATAGTTCTATTTTCCCTTTATCTTTATTTCCTTTTTTCTTTTCATCTCATGCTAGAGATGACTTTTCTATGATGATGATGACGTGGAGTTAGCTTACTCTATATGCATGCTATATTTTTCATGTCTTAGACTTTATTTCTGATATCATATGCTATGACTTGCCTTGCATTTAGAGATAGTAACCCATACTTTTTCCACATGAAAATGGATGAAATTTTATTATTAGCTGAATCTGAATATTCATATGTATGCTATCACAGAAAACACACCAAGATTCACGCATTGAATGCCTATATCTGGAGTACTGATTTCTTTTCCCATGTCACTTCTATATGCATGAATTGTACATTTCACTTCAGGATGATTGAATGATGTTAGCTATGATAAATCTGGATTAGTTAGCTTTTTTGTGATCGAAACTAAGTAGATTAGATTACCCTGCTGAAGTTGTCGTGCATGTCTTATAGAGTGAACCGAGAGATATATTTATTTCTTTCTCCACAAATCTTGAACATCATTTCTCTACTTTTAAAATCATTGGTGAATCTCCCCTTAGAGATTCTATTATATGGCATTTCCCCCGCTATTAATTCCTAGCTCCAAATTTCTTATTCAAAAAATAAGAGAGAAAATATTCTTGTATATCATTATCTCTCTTTGAGTTGGGATCGTTGTGTATATATGCTATATCAAAAAAAACAACAAAAGAAAAAAAAAGAGAAAAGGAAAAAAAAGAGAGGAAAAAACCTCAATAAAAGATCACATCTCACCTTCTTTCTTTCTTCTCTCTTTTCGTGTTCATTTTCATTGCTTTTGGAGCTTTATAAAAATGGGGATGTGAATATTTTTTATGCCACCATGCTTATAAATAAGCTTGGGGGAGGGAATCCATTGATGTGTGAGAGAGTGACTACTTGACGTTGCACGACAACCTAGGCTAAGTAATATTCTATACTCGGTGAGATTATTTCTAGCTTTACGAAGTCCAGAAATCTAAGCCTAGCACTCATTTCATGAAATCCATACTTTTCTATTCTCTCTATGCTATTGTGTGATACTCTTATACTCCTCATAGAAAGCATTCAATTGAAAAGTGTGTGATCTGCGATTTGTATACCGCTTTAAATGATTCAGACGATGTTAATTCTAAAATTATTCCGTTTTTCATGATTATATCGTTGTTCGTGGGTTTTCTATTTCTATTTGCACTACTATACTATGATATCAAAATAAAACTCTTTGACATGTATTTTTCATTCAGTGCATGCTATATGAGTAAGCGAAACCCACGTCCTGAGAAAATGATCTAGCAGCTTATCTCTTCGCTTCTTTCTTTCTTCTTTACTTTTATTTCGTTTTTCATTCTTCTCCGTTTTTCATTTTTCATTTTTCGCCGTTTTCGTTTTCCGAATCCACCGGGTTCGCCTTTTACTTATCTTCCTCGAGGACGAGTAAGAGGTAAGCTTGGGGGATTTTGATCACTCCTCATTTTACACCTTTTTTTCCGCATGTTTGCATGCCATTTTGATCGCCCAAATCGTGTTTTTCACGATATATCGACGATATTGCGATGCTTTTCACGATTTGTTGTTTTTGTCGCATTTCAGGTGATTTGGCACGATTCGGAGTGATCTCGAGATGCGCTTACTCCAGAGGGTCACCGACGACCTCCCCGAGGGGTATTTTGCTGTTGGAGAGGAGCGGAAGAAGAACGGACGTCGCAGGAGCGACGAGAATGCCAAAACAAACTGTTTGGGCATTTTTAGTGTCCCACTCGGCCGAGTGAAGGAGTCACTCGGCTGACCAGCGAGACACCGCTCGGCCGACCAGATCAGACACGATTTATATGTGCACTCGGCCGAGCGACGGAGACCACATCGGCCGAGTGACGAGATCCTGTCCGCCCGAGTGGCGCCCAGACGAAGCCATTCAAAAATCGCCAACTTACTGTTTTTCGGCTGCCTGAGCTTCAGAAGACCCACTCGGCCGAGTGGATAATCCCGACCGCCCGAGTACCAAGAAGCCATCGGCCGAGTGACGACAACTCACTCGACCGAGCCGCCCCCGAAATGAAGACCCCTGAAGATCAAGACTTACAGGAAAATTACAGGGTTTCTCACTCGGCCGAGCGACCTTTGTCACTCGACCGAGTGCGACGCGCTGCCTGTAGCGAAAATTGCGGATTTCAGGCTGCGCAGGGGTATTTTGGTCACAGTTTTTGGACGATTTTGGGGGGTATTTAACCCCTGTTTTTACCCTAGTTTTGAGAGCTTTTCTCTTAGATTTTTGCAGCATTTTTTAGATTAACTTTTTAGCTTTATTCTTGTGATTGGAGAGGAGACAAAAGTAGATTTTTGTTGGATTATTTGAAGAACTCAATTGGTTTGTCTCTCTCTTCTCTAAAAATTCTATTTTTATTGCTTATCTCAATATTGTGATGAATTCTCTTGTTTATTTCATTGATTATTCTTGCGTTTGTGCTATGAATTGTGAGTAGTCTCCACGTCTTGGGGCGTGGGGATGAACCCTACAAGCCCAATTTCATATTTGTGATGAATTGGTAGAAATTTTGTTAGAATCGTTGTTAGGGATTAGTTTGGGATCGATTTACTACGGATAGCTAGGAGTTCATACCGATTGGGATTTGCAAGAGATTGGATCCCAATTCGATAGGAAACCCTAGAAATCCGAATTGGGTTGGAACCGAATTTCCATAGTATCGGTTGGCAAGAGATTGGACCGATACTAGGGTTTCCGGTTGCAATTCCGTGCCGATACCCGTTTGCAAGAGATTGGACGGGTAGGAACTATCCCAACCTAGGTCGTGGGCCGAGTTTGCAAGAGATTGGGCTCGGTGCGCGATTGAACGATGATGTTGATCCTAATGCTAGTTTCCCTAGGCTAGGGTTTGCAAGAGATTGGACCCGAACCTAGGATAGCTATAGACCGGCAACAGCGCGAGAGCGTGAGCTTGGTTCTATATTCAGTTGCGACTAGTTCATCCAAAATCTTATTCTAGCAATTTTGATACCGATGAACCACATTTACGAGATACGGTGAGTAGCGGGAATTCCCCATTCCCTAGACGTTCTTTATTTGATTTGATATTTCCGTACTTTGTCTGACGATTGTGACAGGATCGCCAAAGGCAAATTTCTCTCTTCTTAAATAGCCAGGTTGATTAGAACAAGCACCGTCATTCGTCCTCCCTGTGTTCGATAACCCGCTCGCTGCTATACCGTGCGCTTGCGGTAAAACTGCAACCGTTCTTTGGGTGTATATCCGGGGTCGATCATGTCGTGCCTAACTATTTGGTGTGCTTCTACTTTGTGGTTATGTTTTATATACCTATCCAGGAATGACGCCTAGATTATCATGCTTCGATTTGAATATGCGGTATTTGCCTATCTTATCTGCTTCTGTATGCGTGAATATACATATATCGTATGCTTTATTTCACATGTGTCGGGATTCCATGGTTAGGACTAGGATAACCCATTTTGGCCTATGCTCTGACTAGCGAAATATCTCTCTTGTCCAAGTGTTTAGAATCCGATTTCTTTTTTATTTTTACTTGGTGCAAATCCCCTCGTCGTGTACCATTCTCCCAGTTGGGAAAGTACACACGTGTATATATCCTAAAATCCAAAAATCCAAACAAAAAAGAAGAGAAGAGAAAAACCCAAAAAAAAGAAAAGAGAAAAGACAAAAAAATACATATATGTTTAGCCAAAAGTCCAAAAAAAAATACATATATCCAAAACCCAAAAAAATGTGTGTGAATATTTTCCTACCCGCCGAGATAAAGGGAAGGCGAGAATTTGCACCGAGTGTTCTACTCCACATCATCTCAACCCCCATCGCTTTCGAAAACACTTGGAATAGGGAATTTCTAGCTATTATCTAGGCGATAGTGCGGTGATATCCGAGACCCTAGCTGTGGAGTCCCTGACACATGATGCGTTTCTATTCTCATACTCTTCTCATGCATGCTTGAGCTATATATTCGCCGCTATTTCTAAATCGGATCGATATTTGGGTCATTTCTTGGATTTGTGTATATGGAGTTTATAGCACAATGTAGATAGCGACACCGTCTGCTAGCACACAACCACACTCACTCGCACTTCACCGCGTGGGCCCACTGTACTTGTCTAGACTCGTATTCCTTGGTTAAGTGATGTGATTTGGCATTTGCTTGCTTGGTGTGTCGTTTTTTTTATTTTGTTGGCCCTGACGGGCGATTTAGGATTTAGAGTTCTCTTTTTCTCTCTTTCTCTCTATTTTCTCCCTCCGAGCTCCTACTCTCACTCGTCTTCCTTGAGGACGAGGAAGGGTTCAGCTTCGGGGATTTTGACGTGTGTTTATATTTCATATATTCACGCACGTTTTCCTTTGTGTTTTTCCGTTATTTTCCGCTGTCTCGTATCCGTTTTCTCGTATTTTCTTGTTTTCTTTCACTCTTCCGTGTTTTTGTATGTTTGTAGGAGTTTGCTGGCGTAGGGGACATAAAACGACGATATCGTGAGTCCCCGAAGCAACGCGAGGAGTCACGCGTGATCCAGGGGGTCAAATGACGAAGATCGCCATCTTTCAACCCCCACCCGATCGGTTGGACACAGCCAATAGATCGGGTGATGCACGCGTGCACGACCCGGTCAGCCGCTGAGGCAACGAAAGTGTCAACCGATCGGGTCGCCGACTGGTTCAACCTGACTGTTCTCTCTGGAAATTGGAGCTGAAACTCAACCGATCGGGTGATCTTCACCCGATCGGTTCACCTGTAGCCGTTTCCCCGAAGAAGATGACCCAGAGAGCTCACCCAACGGCCGACAGACCGTGCCAAAACTTCCGAAGTCTCTGTCTTTTTGGGCAACAATTCCAACCGATCGGTTGATTTATCAACCGATCAGTTCACCCGATGAGCTCAAGATCCAAACGACGAGCAGCTTCCATCAACCGACCGTGTCGCCCGACCGGGTGAAATGCTGAAGATTGATGCCGAGTTCGCAGCAGGTCACCCGATCGGGTGATTCTTCACCCGATCGGGTGATGTCGTTTTCTATAAATAGAGACCCTAGGTTTCCAGAAACGAGAGTTGTTATTTTTTGCTGTTTTTCTCTCTCTTGACGGCTGTAATTTTCTAGATATTTGTAAGTTTTCTGATCTTTACCAAACTTTAATATAGTGTTATTTGCATTGCTCTTACCACTTTTCAATCGCCTGATCATACTTTTAACGGTCTATTTTCATTTAGATTGCTTTTTACGTAATATGTGTGAGTAGTTCCCAAATCTGGGATTTTGGTGGAAACCCCTTCGTGGGTTCTCCCTAATGCGTCCATAGGACCAGGAAATCGATAGGGATTAGGAATCTATCGGTTACGCAGGGTGTTTCATTGTCATCGGTGGGAAAAAGACCGCCTTTGACCGTTGGGCCAAGTGGGAATAAACTTGGCGGTTGACTCCCTAGCCATAGCTCATGCCTTTAGCGTAGACGTCGAATCCTAGAGCGGGGGAGCGGCATGACGAGATGTTAGGAGTTATCGTTGCGAGCTTAGTGCTCCCGGAGTCGGTCAGTGTTAATGGACATGGGAATGCCCACTGACCGAACCCGGGAAATCCGGCGTATCATCCTGGGCATCGACCGGAATATCGGGCCCATGGGACACCGGTATCACTCTCTGAGGCAACGTCTCACCATTAGACCCTAATTCCGTTCGTTATCCCATCCGTCTGCAGTATTGGCGAGAATCGCACGATAGGGTGGAAACCGAAGTCCCGGGTTTCCCTTTATATTGTTTATCCCTCGCATTCTATTTTTCGTGACAACCCATCTACCGATTCGGTCTAGCTCGCCCATGGGGTGAATCCGGTCCTTTCTGACGCAAGCACAACCACGCCTCCCTGAGTTCGACCCCCAAGCCACACTACAACACCGTACGCTTGCGATTATAAATATTTAAATCTCACGCCCCCAATCATATATTGCACACATCTGACACGCACAAACCCGGGGGACGTCACCTAGTCAACCCTAGAATTCAAAAAACACAGTCAGATGTATAATAGATAGTCAAAAACAAACAACCTGGAAAAGATATCAGTGGTAAACGGAGATAAAGATAATAATAAAGCGGGTGTAGGAAAAATCTCTTTTTGTTTCTTTCATAAATTTTTGTTTTTATTCGAAGTCTAGCAACCTAATTGTGACAAATAGATAATGTGGCGGAACGCCTCCCTGGCAACAGCGTCATTTTGTTGTTCTGCGAGGATGCGCACCCCCAAAAAGGCATGCACACACTCACACCCCAAGTGCATGGGTGTCCGAGCAATATTCTCTTTGAGTTCGGGGTCGAATCCACAGGGAGGCAGTTGTCACACTACCTATCGATCCTAGGCTGGGTTAAGCTTCGAATGTCTTATTTGGTAGAGATGGATTACGAAGGAATGTCGTAATGGTGATGGAAGTGGAATGCGAGGGTGTCACGATCGGCAAGGCATGACCAAGTCTCCACACAAAAAGAAAACAAAAAGAACAAAGAGAAACAATCGAGAGAAAGATCGCTAGGATGTCGGGAATCAAAGCTAGGGCTTTCGGGTTTTGATAACGGGTCAAGGATCCTTTCGTCAAACGACATGCAGGTAGGAGTGTCGCATCTGGAGATAGGAACGATCGTTCGACTTTCGTCGTCACGCTCGTCTAACGCCTCTCCATGCGCAACCGTGCTTTCGCAGTTGGCTTTACCTGGGGACGCGTGCATTATGCTCGACACTTGGTTCCCATATCACAAATCCGTATCCACTCTCATGATCTACGGACTGGGGTACCACTCTACTTTTGTTCAGGTAGTCAGGCTACTCTCGTAGTTACCGACTAGCGGATCAAGGATTAGTGATCGCCCTAGCTCTCGAGTCACTCTCGTGATCTCGAGCCCTAGAAACGGCCACTAAGCCCAAATCAGATTCGTGGGGATCGTCCCTAGAACGTGACACAATCCTCCAATTCTAGGGCTAATCCCCCAAAACCCCTTATCCAAACTACCGTAGAGCAACCCTAAATTCGTCCAACTAAGTTTAACCCATCACCCTAATCCTAGAATCCTAGGGTTCATCCCTAATCCTAGCAATAAACCTACTCAATCATTACACAAGAGATGGGGAAAGACATAAGAACAATGGAAATCAACATCTCAAACAACTAAAAAAAGAACAATGAAAGATTCAACAAAAAAATCAAATGAGAAACACAATAAAAGTGATTCAACCAGAAATACTTAGCTATTGAAGATCCAATACACAAATCACCATGGAGGGGGCCGATGGCATAGCCTAGCCTCCCAAAAGAGTCTCAAAACCATAGAAACTATATATCCTAACCTAAGAGAAGATGCCCCAACAATGGCAGCACAATCCCTATATATAGCCCTCAAAAACCCCCAAAATAACCATATATCGAGTTGGACCCATGCTCTCTACCCAGGTAGCTCGGGCTAGCTGTTGCAGGTCACTCGGCCGAGCACATGCACAGTTTGCCCGAGCACAAAATATTCTAGCAGAGATTCGCCAACTTGCAGAAATTCCCTAGGGCTCATCCGACCTCCGATTGGCACGTTCTTGGTGGCGTTGGAATCTTTATGAAGTATATTACCTGGAAAAAGATGATAAAAATACTTTAAAATCTCAGGTGATAGAATATATTCAAAGAGTGAAGGTCTATCCTGAAATCTTCACTTTGTTGGCCATTTCTACTCCTCTCGGCTGAGCGGCTTGGGTCGCTCGTCCGAATTATGAAACCCCAAAACTTCCCGAGAATTTGCCTTGAAAAATTGGGCTCTACTGACTGTTGGCTGGTGCGAGCGACTTGGTCGCTCGTCCGAGCGATCTGACAACTCCTTCTTTGCCTCCTTCTATCTTTTCCTTCTCTTCTTTCTCCATTACTTCCTCTTCTTGCTCCTCTCCAGCAACATGAATCTTTCAAATACGATGTCATTGACTCTTCGGCGTCGACGATCATGTTCACCTCTCCAAAATGCTCCAAATCGCTCAATATTCCCTGAAATGCATCAAACGCTTTCGAAGTCAAATAGTTCCAATTATCGGCATTAAAGTGTATAAAATCGGGCTTAAAGCAATCATTTTGAGGTGTAAACATGTAGATAACAATGTGAAATATTATGACACATCAAAATCCCCCAAGCTTACCTATTACTCGTCCTGGAGGAAAACTAGTAAGAAGCGAACCTGGGAGAGGAATCCAACTGAGAGGTGAGGCGACGAAGCGTGATGACATCAAGGGGCTCAATCTCAAATTCAGCAAATATATGGACTTGTGGGTGCAAGAATAGATGAACGCACACCAATATATAATCAGAACGCACATTCACGCAAGATACTTGAGTCTCGCTCAATTGAACATATAGTGGATTTCAATAAATGAAATGCACTTGATAATCAATGAAATGAGAATAGAGTTATATCCTATCATAGTGTCACGACCCGCTTCCCTAAAATGGAGGCGAGACGTGAAAAGGTCCGCACGGGAGTGGAGCTGCGAAGCCCCAAACCCGATAAGCGTCAATAATACATAAGCAGGTCCCTGTAACCACAACGGAACAACAATAATAACACAAGAAGAGACTGAAATAAAATCTCACATCTCATAAATTGTCCAACATGAAAATAAGTCCAACATCCAGAAAAGCCACCAGGCTAAAAGAAAGAGTCTAAAGGCCCAGAACAAGGCCAACAAAAGCAACGACATAACAAAGTATAGGTGCTACGCACCGATAACAAAACCACCGTCTAAACAAAAGTAAAACACAACGAAGACACTAGGACTGGTCCCCAGTGTCCACGTACTCCCCGTCAAACACAAGCTCGGGCTCGGCGTCAGCAAACACCTCGTCCTCAACAAGGTACTCAGGGCTCAGGATCTAACATGTGTCACCCAAAAGAGTAAAGGGGCACATATCAGCAAGTCTAAAAGACTTGGGCAAGGAAACTGAAAGTAAGGCAACTAGCAACCTAGGAGTTTAGTATGCATGACATGGCAGTTATAACATGAGTGCACAATTTAAGACATGGCGAGACAATTCTGTACAAGGGAATAATTTATCGGGACAAGACAAGAGTAGCCAAGCTACTAACATTCTCAATCAATTCACATTGTTTCATAGGTGTTTACGCCCTTCAGCTGAATGGTACATCATTCACACCGATCGGCACTAAACACAATTCACGTTTCACGTTGTTTTGTAGATGTTTACGCCCTTCAACTGAATGGTACATCATTCACACCGATCGGCACTAAACACTACCCCACCCCAGAGTTTACGTCTTACAACTGCAGTTGCTGATCAGGCAGACCCCCAGTTGAATGACCGCTTAACCCTTACCCCATCCCACACGTAAACAAGCCAGGGTCCCTGCACATGAGCCCAGTAAGTGAGCCAGGGTTGCCCCGCACGGGAGCTTGTTTTCCTCTTTCACAATTCAATATCGAGCGCTGGGGTTTCCAACTACAGGGCTCGCTTCTGGAACACGAGCCAGGAACACAAATATTGTAGCGAAGCTACACAATCACAACAACACTTAAAGAATGCAATGACATGACAATTAATTCGCATACCGTTAATGGAAAGTAAACATGACATGGTAATTGTGCAACATGATATATGTCGGAACTAGCTTCGTTGTCAAGCTAGTTCCCCAATTTGCGCCTAGGCGAGTATCATTTCGTCGCCTAGCCTCTTTTACGCCTACCACAAGCAAATGGCCTAAAACATGGCCTAAACCCTAAGTGGCAAGTTTCACTTACCTAGCACCGGGGATGACGACCACTTCGTCACACGGATGCCAATCTACGGGGAAATCGCTGTTATGGGGGAACAATCATCAAACAACATGAAATTTTATTAGGGTTTCATAAAAATACCAATAGGTTATAAAAACACCAAGGAATCGATTTCTTACCGAGAGGAGGCGGAAGAAACACTCCGAAGAACCCAAGGATCAGATCTGGAAAAGATTGGAGAAGTTTGGAGAATTAGGGTTTTTAGGGGATTTTGGGGATTTGATGGAGATTTGGGGAAGATGAGAGGTAGAATGAGTTGATGGAGGGTTTAGATGATGAATCTAGGGCTTGGGATGAAGAAATGAAGCTTGGAGGAAGATGGGGGCTCAATGGGGGCGATTTTAGGGTTTTGGGTCGAGTGGAGGAAGATGAAATCGTTTGGGAGGGGTATAAATAGGATGGGCTGGCGGCTGCCCAGAAATTAGGGTTTTAACACAGGTTAGTCGGTCAAAGAGCAACCACTAACCGACTAGTTTGGCAACTAGTCGGTCGATCGACCAACGCAGACCGACTAAGTGCAAACAGTAACTTCTGAACAAAAAATAGGATTTAGAGTTAGTCGGTCCATGAACAAATACTGACCGACTAGTTTAACATCTAGTCGGTCGATGAACGTTCTTAGACCGACTAAGAGTAAACAGTAACTGATACTAAAATTAGATGATGTGTTAGTTGGTTAAAGAAGCATTGCCGACCGACTAGTTTGCAACCTAGTCGGTCAACCAACGTTCTTAGACCGACTAACGATAAACAGTAACTCCTGAGAAATTTAGAAAGCCAACTAGTCGGTCCAAGAAGGATTGCCGACCGACTGGATCGTCATCAAGTCGGTCGGTGCCCCTTCTTATACCGGCTAATGAGCACAAAAAGTTCCGATACGGAGCGCGGGGCCCCGGGATCGATTCCTAAGACTCCTAGGCTTGATCTAATAGTAAGATACGACCGTTATGAAGCCCGTCACGAATGACATACTTCAAAATCGACAATGTTAAGGAAGAAACGAGAAAATACGACGAATCGATCGAAAATGAAAGCTACGGAGACGAAAACCACACAAGAGGAGAAAATCCACCAAAACATATATTATATTATAATAAATCCAGATACATGAAAAGCAGTCGTTACATCCTCTCCAACTTAAGAAAAATTCCGTCCTCGGAATTTCCAAATACTCACGAGTCCGGAAACAAAAGTGGGAAACGCTCTCACATCTCATCCTCATTCTCCCAAGTAGACTCTCCAGGTGAAACGTGTCGCCACATCACCCTCACAAGATTGACAATCTTGTTCCGAAGCGATTTCTGACGCCTGTCCAGAATCTGCACTGGATGCTGGTCATACGTCATATCAGGGCGAACGGTAATCTCCGAAAAATCCACAGCATGAGACGGATCGCTAATGTATCGACGAAGCTGCGACACATGGAAAACATTGTGAACTCCTTCCAAAGATGGCGGCAAGGCCAAGCGATAAGCTACCTCGCCAACCCTCTCCAAAATGTCAAATGGTCCGATGTATCGCGGGCTCAACTTCCCTCGCTTCCCAAAACGAATCACACCACGATTCGGGGAAATCTTCAAGAACACATGGTCGCCCGGCTGAAACTCCAAAGGACGACGTTTAGCATCCGCCCAATGCTTAAAATGGTCCTGAGCAATCCTCAACCTCTCCCGAATATTCCTGACGATATCCACGGCCTCCACGATCATCTCAGGTCCCAACAGCTCCCGATCACCAACGTCATCCCAACTCAATGGTGATCGACATTTCCTCCCATAAAGAGCGGCGAAAGGCGCCATGCCAATACTCGCCTGGAAGCTGTTGTTGTAAGAGAACTCCACCAGATGCAGATGGTCCTCCCACGAACCCTTGAAATCCAACATGCACGCCCTCAACATGTCTTCCAAAATCTGAATCGTCCTCTCGGACTGGCCATCCGTCTGCGGATGGTACGCCGTGCTGAAACTCAGACGCGTACCCAAGCTCTTCTGCAAACTCTGCCAGAACTGAGATGTGAACCTCGTGTCTCTATCAGACACGATACTCACGGGGACTCCATGAAGTCGCACAACCTCCTGCACGATTCACGTTACATCACTATCCAAACTAGGAAAAGGAAATAAAACGGAGAGTAAAAAGAATTTTACCTCCATATATCTCCTCGCTAGCGCCTCAGTGGACTGTCCCACTCGGAACGGAATAAAGTGCGCAGATTTGGTCAATCGATCTATGATCACCCAAATCGCGTCATTCTGCTTCGGACTCCGAGGTAGTCCAGTCACGAAATCCATAGTGATGTGTTGTCATTTCCACTCCAGAATCGGAAGCGGTTGTAGCAACCCGGCCGTACGCTGATGCTCCGCCTTCACTTGCTGGCAAACCAAGCACTTGGCTACACTCCGAGCCACACTCCTCTTCATGCCATGCCACCAATAATTCAGACGAAGATCCTGGTACATCTTGGTGCCACCAGGATGCACAGAATACGGCGAACTGTGTGCCTCCACCATCAATTCCTCTCTGATATCCCCAGCCGGCACACACAACCTGGCTCTGAACCTCAGCGAGCCATCCTCATGAATCAAAAAGTCAGTCCGCAGACCGGCTTCCACCTGCTCCTGAATCTTCACCAGCTTCGGATCCTCGGCTTGGCCAGCCTTAATCTGATCCACGATCGTCGACTGTACCTGCATGTACATCAACGACGAAGCCTCCCCAGGAAGAACAATCTCCACGCCCGACTCACAAAAATCATGCTGCAATCTCCACTGCGAAGTCAAAACCATCACCGCTGGAAGCCTACTCAAAGCATCCGGAACCACATTCACCTTGCCAGGGTGAAACTGCAAATCAATCTCATAATCCGCCATAAGCTCCAACCATCGACGCTGTCGCATGTTGAGCTCATTCTGAGTGAAAATGTACTTCAATCTTTTGTGATCGGTGAAAATCTTCACTTTCTCACTCAGCAGGAAGTGCCTCCAAATCTTAAGAGCAAACACAACGACAGCCAACTCCAAATCATGCGTCGGATAATTCTTCTCATGAACCTTAAGCTGACGAGACGCATACGCCACAACATGCCCATGCTGATGCAACACACAACTGAGACCCTTGCCAGAAGCATCGCAAAAGATCTCAAATCCACCGCTACGATCAGGCACAACAAGAATAGGGGCAGTCGTCAACCTCTCCTTCAGAACACCAAAAGCACCCTCACAATCACCCGACCAAACAAAAGCAACATCCTTCCGTGTCAACCTGGTCATTGGCTCACCAATACGAGAAAAGTCCTTAATGAATCGCCGATAGTAACCAGCAAGTCCAAGAAAACTCCGAATCTCAGATGCAGACGACGGAACAGGCCACTCCCTGATGGCCCTAATCTTCTCGGGATCCACTGAAATACCATCTCCAGTCACCACATGCCCGAGAAAAGCAACTCTATCCAGCCAAAACTCGCACTTCGAAAACTTAGCATACAACCGATGCTTCCTAAAAATCTCCAACACCGTCCTTAAGTGCGAGGCATGCTCTTCCTCCGACTTCGAATAGATCAGAATGTCGTCAATAAAGATAACGACAAACTTATCCAAAAAGTCGTAGAAAATCAGGTTCATCATATTCATGAAAACTGCAGGTGCGTTAGTTACGCCGAAAGGCATAACCACGAACTCATAGTGTCCATACTTCGTCCTGAACGCTGTCTTCGGAACATCATCTTTCATAACCTTCAACTGATGGTAACCACTCCTCAAATCCAATTTAGAAAACACCCTCGAACCTCCAAGCTGATCAAAAATATCAACGATGCGAGGCAACGGGTATTTATTCTTAATGGTCACCGCATTCAACTCCCGATAGTCCACGCACATGCGACGCGAACCCTCCTTCTTCTTCACCAGCAACACCGGTGCTCCCCACGGAGACACGCTAGGATTAATATAACCCTTCTGTAAAAGCTCATCCAACTGCTTCCGTAACTCTTCTAACTCAGCGGGTGCCATACGATACGGTGCCTTCGAACGGCTGCGCACCTGGAACGAGATCGATAGAAAATTCCAGAGCTCGATCAGGCAGCAAACCAGACATCTCCTTGGGGAAGACGTCGCCAAAATCATGCACCACAGCTGGCCACTCCAGCTCCATCTGCATTGCCACAACCTCCACCGGCCTGGACCGAAATCTGACAGGACACAGCGAACTGCTACCACGACTGAACTCAAATACTGGATGTCCGGGAATCTCGAACACCACCTTCTTCCTACGACAGTCGATCGTAGCATAGAAACTCGCAAGCCAGTCCATCTCAAGAACTGCATCATAGTTGATGATGTCGTGGACAATGAAATCAGCGAAAAGCTCATGTCCACAGACCACCAACGAGCAGGAATTGCAACCACGATGCACCGAGACCACGCCATTCCCTGTAACGATATTCCAACTCTTGGGAAGAGAGGACGTCGACAAGGAATGCCTCTCCACGAAACTCCGAGAAATAATGCACATCGACGCACCAGAGTCAAAGAGGACTCGTGCAGGAAATGTGCACACCAGAACCACACCTAACAATCAATTAACAATCAAACCCTATTCTAGCAAACAACCATGTTCAAGCAAACAACATAATCTAACAATCAAACCAGCTTGGAAAGTAACAACTAGATTGAGGATTACCTGCGATAACCTCATCCACAGCCTCGCTCTCCGCAGCGGTCATCAGAAAAGCATGTCTCCTCGGCGGAACAGCCTGCCGAAAAGCCTGCCCCTGCGAAACAAGAGCTGCTCCACGTCCAGCAGGAACAGACGCTCGCTGTTGCAACAGCTGTGCTGCAACAGGAGCCCTCCGCAGCGGACCCGCATGCCGACAATCCTTCGCGACATGGGAAGCATCACCACAAACCAGACACTGGCCCAAAAACTTCCGACACTGATCCTTGATATGGTCAGGCTTGCCGCAGAAATGACAAGTCTTCAGAATAGGCCCTCCTGGCCTCTTAAACTGAGCAGACTGATTAGGCCTGAATCCAGGTCTAACCACAGCTCTCGCCTGCTCCATAGGCCTCTTCCCAGGACCAACAACAGACCCCCTCCTCTGGTTCACGAGCAGCTCCTGCCTCTTAGCTGCTACTAGAACCTTCTGATAAGACTCCCGGTCAGAGGAGGTCACAAAACTCTGGAGCTCCGAAGCAAGCCCATGCAGGAACCTCTGAGCCTTCTCCTCAGCGTCCTGCACCATCTTTGGTGCAAACCGACTCAGCCTCATGAACTCTTGGTGATACAGGTCCACCGACGAGCTCCCCTGCTTCAGATTGATAAAACGCTGCAGCATCTCCTCCCTGGCAGCTTTCGGGAAGAACTCACCCTCAAATCTGGCCTTGAAGGTAGCCCAAGCTATCGGCTCCACCAACATCTTCTCTTCCGCATCCCACCAATTCCGAGCATTATCCTTGAGTTGCCTCTTCGCCAAATCAACCCATCCAGCCGGGGTGATCTTGGCCATCTTCAGATTGTCCTCGATGTTCCGAATCCACTCATCGGCAGCCAGAGGACCCTCTGATCGGTCCATATTTTACACCTTTCTTCTGCATATTTGCATGCCATTTTGATCACCCATATCACGCTTTTCACGATTATTCGACGATATTGCATTACTTTTCACTATTTCTTGTTTTTGTCGGATTTCAGGAAATATGGAGCGATCGGGAGCAAAAATGAGCTTAAGGGACTTGCACCCACTCCAGAGCGTCACCCAAGGCTCTTTTGAGGGCTATTCGGTGATGGGAGATGTGTGGAAGAAGAAGGAACTCCATAGGAGCGACGAGGAGGAGAAACGGAGAAGATTGGGCATTTTCAGCATGCCCCTCGGCCGAGTGAAGGAGTCACTCGGCCGAGCACTGAGACCCCGCTCGGCCGGCCAGATCGGACACGCAACAGAGATGTATCAGCGTGCACTCGGCCGAGCATCGCACGCCGACTCGGCCGAGTGCGGAGACTCCGTCCGCCCGAGTGGCACCCAGACGACGGCAAGCCAAAATGTCCAACTTACTGTAATCCGTCAGTCTGCCCCAGAAGCCCGACTCGGCCAAGTGACGAAAGCCGTCCGCCCGAGTACCAAATGCCCCTCGGCCGAGTGACATTTGCCACTCGACCGAGTGATGCCGAGGACACACGGCGCCCAGATTTTCAGACATCCTCCTACTCTTTTCAAATCTTCTATCATTCCAGCCATCAAATTATTTTTCTCATATTTGTTATGGATAGTAGACTTCATGACGATTCCAACGCCGCCAAGAACGCGCAAATCGGAGGTCGGATGAAATCTGGGGAATTTCTGCAAGTCGACGCTGCAGTGATGGAATTCTCACTCGGCCGAGTGAGCTTTCCCCACTCGGCCGAGTCGTAACTTGCCCAGAATTGAAGTTGTACGCGGACTCCGTTTCGTGCGTGAGTTGGAGGGGATTTCTAGGGCTTTTTGCTAGGGTTTTTTGGGGGCTATTTAAGGGGGTTTGTAGCCACCATTAGGGGGGTTCCCAAGATGTTTTAGGAGGATTATTTTAGAGGTTAGGCCATGCCATAGGCCCCCTCTTGGATCAAAAAGCTTGTATTTGGATTGGAATTCTTCATCTAAGCTAAGTATTTCTATTCTTATTATTTGAATCTTTGATTTTCTATCTTTTTATATGCAAGCAATGGTTTTTATTGATTCTTATATCCTTATTGCTATGCTTGAGTAGATTTGTTGTTCTAGGGTTTGGGGATGAACCCTATGGATCTAATTTCATATTTGTGAAGAATGAATTCTAAATTGCTAGAATTGCTAGGAGGTTAGGTTGTGATTGATTTCCCACGGATAGCTAGGGATTTCCATCGATTTAGGATTTGCAAGAGATTGGATTCTAATCGATGGGAAGGCCTAGATATTCGATTTAGGTTTACAATTGGGTTTCTCTAGATTTGGTTTGCAAGAGATTGGACCAAAGCTAGGATTTTTTTTAATTGTAAATCTATACACATATTCGTTTGCAAGAGATTGGACGAATACGAACTATTACAACCTAGATCGTAACTCGGGTTTGCACGAGAGTGGGCTCGAGGGGCGATTGAACGATGATGTCGATCCTCATGCTAGTGGCTTAGGTTAGGGTTTGCAAGAGATTGGGCCATAACCTAGGTTTGCTATAGACCGGCAATAGCGCGAGAGCGTGAGCTTGGTTCTACATTAAGTTGCGACTAGTTCACCTCAACGTAAGTCTAGTAATATTGAGATTCACTATTTACGATGATGTATGACGATCCGTAGTGGGAATTCCCTACCCCTAGACGTCTTTATTTGATTTTATATCCCCATACTTTGCCCGACGATTGTGACAGGATCGTCGCAAGGCAAATTCCCTCTTTTATTATATTGTATTTGAATCGATATTTGACCGATTTCTATATCTCCGACACCGACATCCATCACCATTGCCATTACATCATACCATAGCCATCTCCACCAATAATACATTCGTAGTCAAACCAACCTAGGATAGATTGGAACCAACACCACCTCCTCGTGTTCGATACCCGCTCGCCACTTTGTCGTGCGCTTGCGGTAAAACTACAATCGTTCTCCGGGTGTGTATCCGGGGCCGACCAAGTTTTTGGTCGTGCTCTTGGGTTGCATTCCGGAGCGATCAAGTTTTTGGCGCCGTTGCCGGGGAGGTGTTTCCGTTGGTGCCACTTTGTCACAATTAGGTTGATTAGACTACGAAAAAAAATAAATAAATAAAAAGGAAATTTTCACCCCTGCCACCATTATTATCATTTCTATATTCTTTTGTGCCACTGATATCTTTTCTCCAGGTATTTGTCTTTGTTGATTAGGTGCTATGGATTGTACGACGTGGACCACAGATTTTGATCAGAATGCTCAGACGGGAGATTACTATTTTGATCAGAGTGCTCAGATGGGAGAATACTATTATGATCAGAGTGCTCAGATGGGAGAATACTATTTTGATCAGAGTGCTCAGATGGGCGAATACCTTTTTGAGGAGATGCACTGGCCCGAGCTTGATGAGAGACAAAGGATCTTTTTTGATGAGATGCATGCACACCAGGTTGAAGTGCAAGCCGGGCTTGAAAAGGGTAACCTTCTATTGGAACGGGTGAAGAGGCAACTTGAAATGAATATGCTCATGCTTAAGGTTGAATGGATTTCCAAAGATGTCAGTTCTGCTTCTTCATTTTATGGGCAAGAAGCATCGCCAGACTTACTACCAGAGCCAGAATGTACCGTCGTCGATCCCACTTCATACGATACATCTATTGCATATGAAGAGTGGATGGACGAAGAGGCAGTGAAGGAAGCAGAAACTGAGTCATATGCGCAGCCAGAGGAGGACGCATTTCAGAGATTATTGGAGGGTCTTTTGGAGTCAGTGAGGTTCACCGGTTCAGAGAGCATTACGGCAGGTGATGCATTTGAGCTACGATTTGCAGATTTTGTTATGAACCGTGTTTCAGCTGCAGGAACAATTGAGGAGGACATCCATGTCAGACTTGAGGGGGATAGACTATATTTTCGGATTTCTTGCGGGCATTCCCCTCCACATGATACATCCCCACAAGCTGACACACATGAGCATCCAGCATCACCATCCCAGGGAGAGCCTACATTGATAGTTGATGAGAAGGCAAATGAGCACACTATCGAGCCAGAGCATGCTTTTGAGGAGGCCTTACACACAGAGCCAGAGCTTATCACCGAGGAGGTCATGCATCGGGACGAGGACACAGCCATTCATGAGGATCCCGAGCACTATCCTCCTCCATTAGAGCTTCCGCAGCCACCTCATCCTCCCACTGACGCAGAGGACTACCCCACAGAGCTTATGGCTCCCCCTCAGGGAGATCTCTTTACTCCCTCGCCCTTTATCTTTGATTTCCCTCCAGTGTATGATGTTTTTTATGATTCATCGTGCCTTTTGCAGGATTCATGTACATACGATCAAGAGGTACGATGGGACGTATATGTGGAGGAGAGCGAGGAGTTAGCACCCATGGACACATATGAATATGATCAAGGGGTGCACTGGGATGAGTCCGACGATGATGAGGAGCATCTTGATGGGGTCCACACCTATGATCTAGATTTACCTGAGCAGCATAGAGAAGACACCGTGGAGACAGCTATCACGGCACGTGAGGATATTGGATTATTTCCAGGGGAGTATCGTCCACCACTATTTATTTCATATATTTCTATTGACGATCCTCTTTGGAATACTTTTATTATGAGGGTGAAATTTTTGCAGCGAACTGATGCATCCTATTCTCTGCAGGGTACAGGTGGAGTCCTTGTGGGAATGCTGGAGGATGCATTGCTAGAGTTCGTTGGTGTCCGTGGACATGTGCGCCTGGCAGAGCCACGGAAGGAGCAGTTGGAGCAGTTGCCTGCACCGAAAAAGATATTGGATCCGCCTTTTGCTATAGGTGATATCAATCCAGTAGTGTAGAAATTTTTATGCTTTCAATAAACCCGAATCCTCTCGACAGCGAGAGGACCGTATAGATTTGCTTGAATAAATATCACCTCATATGACGGTAACAAAAATTTTTACACCCCAAACCCATTATATATTAATTGCCCACTTTATATTTTGATGTGTCACATCCTTTTTGCTCACCACCCACCGAGCATTTCTTTCAAGTGAAACCTTACTTTGTTATTTGTTTGACTTGATATCGCTTAGCGAAGCCGTGATATTTTTGATCGAGTCATTTGAATAAGATTGTTTGGTATAAGCTTGTGGGAAAGCGCTCTCATGCATCATTGTATGTGCATATAGTTGCATTAGGATTTCATGTCATTCATTTCATCATTTTTCATTCACCCCCTTATTATTATCGTTGTTCCTCATATTCTTCCACTATGATCACATTGAGGACAATGTGAAGTTTAAGCTTGGGGGAGTGCATTTTCATGCCATTTAGATGCATTAGTTGCATTTTTACCTTATTTTTAGGTTTTTTGTTGGAATTTTTCAAAATTTTGCATCATCTTTTTGAATTTTCCATCTTATTTTCCTTTTATGTGTGTTCATGCATCATATTGTGTGCTTGATTTTTCTCTTCTTTCCTCTCTTTTATTTTATTTTCTTCATTTTCTTTTCCTTCTTTTCCTTCTTTCGCTAGATTTGTTCCTTATGATGATATCTCTTATTGCTTTAGCAACCATCACGTGGCTTATTATTCCATGCCATGCTATTTAGTGTATTCCATAGTCTTGCTATTCACATATGCTTGCAAATCTATTTCTTTTGATGATTCCTCTACATGAATGCATGATATTAATTGAAACTGAATGTATGGATTAGTGTTTAGTATGCTTTTGTTGGAAATGCACCAAGATTCACGCATCATTAGTATATCTGAAGCATCAGTTTTATTGTCTTATTCACCTTCTGGTGCATGCTTGATATGATTGTGCGCTTTACCGCTTGACTTCACTCTTTATTGAGATGATTGAGAATATCCATGCTTACATATGAGTTTTAGTTGAAGTATTAATTTATTGAACCCTTCGTGCACATCTTAGAGTGAACCGAGTGCTACATTATTTCTTTCTCCACATATATCTTTTTATTCTCTACATGTCACTTGAGTTCACCTCCTAAAGCTACTTATATCGCATCTATTTCCCAAAAATCCCCACAAAAGAAAAAAGTTAGCTCCAAAAAGTCCAAAAAGCCAAAAAGGAGCCAAAATCCAAAAAAAATACAAATCATATAGCTCCTACAAAAATCCAAAAAGAAAAATGAGAAACAAAGTCCAAAAGAAAAAAAAATATTTCTCTATCTCATTATTGGAGCCATAAAATACTTGGGAATACCAAGGCAAAAATCCCATTTTCCACTATTATATTCCTTTGGATGCGACGCCTCAAGCTAAGCTTGGGGGGGTGAATTCATTTGACCATATGAGTGAGTATGACATTAGAGTGGAGACGTGCATGAATGGGAATATTCGATAATGCTTAGACTTTGCAAAATATATTAGATATGGAGATTTTTCATGATTTGAAACAAATATGTGAATGCCATGACTCTTATTCTATTCTCCATTGCATGCTTGGTGTGTATCATATATGCTTCATTTATAACTTTTGATTGAAAAGTGCATCGTCAACATTTGTATATTGAATCCTATGAAATGCGTGACGTGGATATGAATTGATTGTATGAATTTAGAGAATCCCTTTTGTTGTTCTTAAAAGCTTGCAAGTACCATGTTTATGTAAGATATGAAATCCTTATAGCATGTGATTTATATTTTCCAAGTTATCGTGATGTGTAGCTTATGGCTTGAGATCTGAGAGAAGAATCTAGCGACCCCTTCCACTTCGTATTCTTTTTCAATTTTTCCTTATTTTTACCCTTCGGGTTCGCCTTCTACTTGTCTTCCTCGAGGACGAGTAAGAGGTAAGCTTGGGGGATTTTGATCGGTCCATATTTTACACCTTTCTTCTGCATATTTGCATGCCATTTCGATCACCCATATCACGCTTTTCACGATTATTCGACGATATTGCATTACTTTTCACTATTTCTTGTTTTTGTCGGATTTCAGGAAATATGGAGCGATCGGGAGCAAAAATGAGCTTAAGGGACTTGCACCCACTCCGGAGCGTCACCCAAGGCTCTTTTGAGGGCTATTCGGTGATGGGAGATGTGTGGAAGAAGAAGGAACTCCATAGGAGCGAGGAGGAGGAGAAACGGAGAAGATTGGGCATTTTCAGCATGCCCCTCGGCCGAGTGAAGGAGTCACTCGGCTGAGCACTGAGACCCCGCTCGGCCGGCCAGATCGGACACGCAACAGAGATGTATCAGCGTGCACTCGGCCGAGCATCGCACGCCGACTCGGCCGAGTGCGGAGACTCCGTCCGCCCGAGTGGCACCCAGACGACGGCAAGCCAAAATGTCCAACTTATTGTAATCCGTCAGTCTGCCCCAGAAGCCCGACTCGGCCAAGTGACGAAAGCTGTCCGCCCGAGTACCAAATGCCCCTCGGCTGAGTGACATTTGCCACTCGACCGAGTGATGCCGAGGACACACGGCGCCCAGATTTTCAGACATCCTCCTACTCTTTTCAAATCTGCTATCATTCCAGCCATCAAATTATTTTTCTCATATTTTTTATGGATAGTAGACTTCATGACGATTCCAACGCCGCCAAGAACGCGCAAATCGGAGGTCGGATGAAATCTGAGGAATTTCTGCAAGTCGACGCTGCAGTGATGGAATTCTCACTCGGCCGAGTGAGCTTTCCCCACTCGGCCGAGTCGTAACTTGCCCAGAATTGAAGTTGTACGCGGACTCCGTTTCGTGCGTGAGTTGGAGGGGATTTCTAGGGCTTTTTGCTAGGGTTTTTTGGGGGCTATTTAAGGGGGTTTGTAGCCACCATTAGGGGGGTTCCCAAGATGTTTTAGGAGGATTATTTTAGAGGTTAGGCCATGCCATAGGCCCCCTCTTGGATCAAAAAGCTTGTATTTGGATTGGAATTCTTCATCTAAGCTAAGTATTTCTATTCTTATTATTTGAATCTTTGATTTTCTATCTTTTTATATGCAAGCAATGGTTTTTATTGATTCTTATATCCTTATTGCTATGCTTGAGTAGATTTGTTGTTCTAGGGTTTGGGGATGAACCCTATGGATCTAATTTCATATTTGTGAAGAATGAATTCTAAATTGCTAGAATTGCTAGGAGGTTAGGTTGTGATTGATTTCCCACGGATAGCTAGGGATTTCCATCGATTTAGGATTTGCAAGAGATTGGATTCTAATCGATGGGAAGGCCTAGATATTCGATTTAGGTTTACAATTGGGTTTCTCTAGATTTGGTTTGTAAGAGATTGGACCAAAGCTAGGATTTTTTTTAATTGTAAATCTATACACATATTCGTTTGCAAGAGATTGGACGAATACGAACTATTACAACCTAGATCGTAACTCGGGCTTGCACGAGAGTGGGCTCGAGGGGCGATTGAACGATGATGTCGATCCTCATGCTAGTGGCTTAGGTTAGGGTTTGCAAGAGATTGGGCCATAACCTAGGTTTGCTATAGACCGGCAATAGCGCGAGAGCGTGAGCTTGGTTCTACATTAAGTTGCGACTAGTTCACCTCAACGTAAGTCTAGTAATATTGAGATTCACTATTTACGATGATGTATGACGATCCGTAGTGGGAATTCCCTAGCCCTAGACGTCTTTATTTGATTTTATATCCCCATACTTTGCCCGACGATTGTGACAGGATCGTCGCAAGGCAAATTCCCTCTTTTATTATATTGTATTTGAATCGATATTTGACCGATTTCTATATCTCCGACACCGACATCCATCACCATTGCCATTACATCATACCATAGCCATCTCCACCAATAATACATTCGTAGTCAAACCAACCTAGGATAGATTGGAACCAACACCGCCTCCTCGTGTTCGATACCCGCTCGCCACTTTGCCGTGCGCTTGCGGTAAAACTACAATCGTTCTCCGCGGGTGTATCCGGGGCCGACCAAGTTTTTGGTCGTGCTCTTGGGTTGCATTCCGGAGCGATCACCCTCAGACCCATCAAAATATGCGGGACCCAGCTCCCGAAATTGCTTCGCTCCTGGCTCAGAGCGAGGGGCATCCGGAAGAGCCCGGGCAGCTCGAGCAAGTGGAGCATTCTGGACTTGCAGAAGCACGCCCTGCTGCACTTGCATCATCTGGAGCATCATCCGCATCATCTCACCGTTGGTGGGTTCCCGCTCAGGCTCCTCATCATGAGGGATCGCGCCACTACCCCCACCACGGGTGAAACGTCTTCCTGCCATCTAGTGACACAGAAAACGAATCAGATTAGACTCATAGCTTATGACTCGGACGTCGAACTTAGTTTATTGGACATTCTAATATTATTATCGCTATTCCAAAAATCACAGTTACAGAAGGACCTGCATGGGCCACCAACAAAACCTGTCACGACCCGCTTCCCTAAAATGGAGGCGAGACGTGAAAAGGTCCACACGGGAGTGGAGCTGCGAAGCCCCAAACCCGATAAGCGTCAATAATACATAAGCAGGTCCCTGTAACCACAACGGAACAACAATAATAACACAAGGAGAGACTGAAATAAAATCTCACATCTCATAAATTGTCCAACATGAAAATAAGTCCAACATCCAGAAAAGCCACCAGGCTAAAAGAAAGAGTCTAAAGGCCCAGAACAAGGCCAACAAAAGCAACAACATAACAAAGTATAGGTGCTACACACCGATAACAAAACAACCGTCTAAAAAAAAGTAAAACACAACGAAGAAACTAGGACTGGTCCCCAGTGTCCACGTACTCCCCGTCAAACACAAGCTCGGGCTCGGCGTCAGCAAACACCTCGTCCTCAACAAGGTACTCAGGCTCAGGATCTAACATGTGTCACCCAAAAGAGTAAAGGAGCACATGTCAGCAAGTCTAAAAGACTTGGGCAAGGAAACTGAAAGTAAGGCAACTAGCAACCTAGTAGTTTAGTATGCATGACATGGCAGTTATAACATGAGTGCACAATTTAAGACATGGCGTGACAATTCTGTACAAGGGAACAATTTATCGGGACAAGACAAGAGTAGCCAAGCTACTAACATTCTCAATCAATTCACATTGTTTCATAGGTGTTTACGCCCTTCAGCTGAATGGTACATCATTCACACCGATCGGCACTAAACACAATTCACGTTTCACGTTGTTTTGTAGATGTTTACGCCCTTCAGCTGAATGGTACATCATTCACACCGATCGGCACTAAACACTACCCCACCCCAGAGTTTACGTCTTACAACTGCAGTTACTGATCAGGCAGACCCCCAGTTGAATGACCGCTTAACCCTTACCCCATCCCACACGTAAACAAGCCAGGGTCCCTGAACATGAGCCGAGCAAGTGAGCCAGGGTTGCCCCGCACGGGAGCTTGTTTTCCTATTTCACAATTCAATATCAAGCGTTGGGGTTTCTAACTACAGGGCTCGCTTCTGGAACACGATCCAGGAACACAAATATTGTAGCGAAGCTACACAATCACAACAACACTTAAAGAATGCAATGACATGACAATTAATTCGCGTACCGTTAATGGAAAGTAAACATGACATGGTAATTGTGCAACATGATATATGTCGAAACTAGCTTCGTTGTCAAGCTAGTTCCCCAATTTGCGCCTAGGCGAGTATCATTTCGTCGCCTAGCCTCTTTTACGCCTACAACAAGCAAATGGCCTAAAACATGGCCTAAACCCTAAGTGGCAAGTTTCACTTGCCTAGCACCGGGGATGACGACCACTTCGTCACACGGATGCCAATCTACAGGGAAATCGCTGTTATGGGGGAACAATCATCAAACAACATGAAATTTTATTAAGGTTTCATAAAAATACCAATAGGTTATAAAAACACCAAGGAATCGATTTCTTACCGAGAGGAGGCGGAAGAAACACTCCGGAGAACCCTAGGATCAGATCTGAAAAAGATTGGAGAAGTTTGGAGAATTAGGGTTTTTGGGGGATTTTGGGGATTTGATGGAGATTTGGGGAAGATGAGAGGTAGAATGAGTTGATGGAGGGTTTAGATGATGAATCTAGGTCTTGGGATGAAGAAATGAAGCTTGGAGGAAGATGGGGGCTCAATGGGGGCGATTTTAGGGTTTTGGGTCGAGTGGAGGAAGATGAAATCGTTTGGGAGGGGTATAAATAGGATGGGCTGACGGCTGCCCAGAAATTAGGGTTTTAACACAGGTTAGTCGGTCAAAGAGCAACCACTGACCGACTAGTTTGGCAACTAGTCGGTCGGTCGACCAACGCAGACCGACTAAGTGCAAACAGTAACTTCTGAACGAAAAATAGGATTTAGAGTTAGTCGGTCCATGAACAAATACTGACCGACTAGTTTAACATCTAGTCGGTCGATGAACGTTCTTAGACCGACTAAGAGTAAACAGTAACTGATACTAAAATTAGATGATGTGTTAGTTGGTTAAAGAAGCATTGCCGACCGACTAGTTTGCAACCTAGTCGGTCAACCAACGTTCTTAGACCGACTAACGATAAACAGTAACTCCTGAGAAATTTAGAAAGCCAACTAGTCGGTCCAAGAAGGATTGCCGACCGACTGGATCGTCATCTAGTCGGTCGGTGCCCCTTCTTATACCGGCTAATGAGCACAAAAAGTTCCGATACGGAGCGCGGGGCCCCGGGATCGATTCCTAAGACTCCTAGGCTTGATCTAATAGTAAGATACGACCGTTATGAAGCCCGTCACGAATGACATACTTCGAAATCGACAATCCTAAGGAAGAAACGAGAAAATACGACGAATCGATCGAAAATGAAAGCTACGGAGACGAAAACCACACAAGAGGAGAAAATCCACCAAAACATATATTATATTATAATAAATCCAGATACATGAAAAGCAGTCGTTACACATAGTTTATCATGAAATATCCTAAGTCCATAGAAATGAAACCAATGTCCACAACTCATTATCTAAGCATTATAATATGTGATGATCAAACATTTTCAAGCATGCATGATGTTTTGTTAAGCTTCATGGAATGAGTTAGTAAGATTCAATTAAGGTAAGGCGTCATCACACTACGCCTGTTTCATGACTCCTAGAACCCCTTAACTTTGCCAAGTCTTTATTCTATAAAGAAAGTGGAGAAAGGATATGGAATTTTTCTTTTTACAATTCTTTTTGGCTATACACTTTTCTTATATACATATTTTTCTTTCTTTATATACACGAGATAACTCAATATATACAAAAGAAGGCCAATGGATCCCAGACCAGACGGTCTTAGGGCATCGTGTTACGAAGAACTCCTCGGGCCTTTTATTCAGGATATTTGTTTGATTTTTTTGTATTATTGGGATTTTTGCAAACTCACGTAAACGTGATGAAATGCAAAGCATGATCAAAGATCATTTATTTGGCTAAACAGAAAAGAAAAGGAAAAAGTATAGGATCTAGACATGTCTCGGTTTCAGTAATTCTAATTATCACTACTTTGGTTGTCGTGGGGTTATCCTATCTCTTTTGAATTACTAAACATCCATGAAGCAATAGAATTATCAATCAAATCATGTAAAATTCAAATAATTTTCAGATTTGATTCATTCTTTTTTAGCTTAACTGTTTCGAGAATATGGTTGTGAAACTATGGATTTTACTATGAAAAAGCATATCAACAATGATGCTCTAATCAAGGAGGTAAACTCTAATGTAACAGATATCAGAGTTCATAAAAAAATAAATCCACTATATTTCATGATAGAATGAAGCATATGAGACATAAATATAGAAGTGAACATGGTTCATCAGAAAATTTCGAAGTGTGATTCACGACGAAGCAAAATGTGTGCAGTGTGCACTCCCCCAAGCTTAAACATCATATTGTCCTCAATGTGTGTCACGCCCCGCTTCCTAAAAACGTGGAGGCGAAGCGTAAGAAGGTCCGCTCAGACTTGAAGCTACAAAGCTACAAGTCCGATAAGCGTCAATCACTTTTAAACTGCAGGTCCTTGCAACGCGAAACGAAACAAAGATAATAATAAGGGAAATGAGATTAAGAATAAATCTCAAAATATCCATAATAATAAATTTCAACATCGCAGAAAAGCCACCAGGCTAAAATAAAAGAGTCTAACAGAGGCCCAGCATGGCCAACAAAAGTACAAAGTACGAAAACAAAGCAATGGTGCAAGCACCGACAACTAACAGCAACCTAAAGCAAAAGCAAGTAAAATCAGTCTCTAAGACTGGTCTCCGGTGTCCTCGAACTCCTCGACGAACGTAGGCTCAGGCTCAGCGTCAGCAAACACCTCGTCCTCAGCAACTGTCTCTGGCTCAGGGTCTAACATGTGACACCCAAAAGAGCAAGGGGCACATGTCAGCAAGTCTGGAAGACTTGTGCAAGGAAACTGAAAGTAGGTACAAGTAAAGTAACCTAGCAGTTCTAGCATGATGCGATGGCATGGCAGTTAAAGTAATGAGTGCAACAGGTAAAGTAAAGTAAAGTACGAGCATGACATGGCATGAATCATTCACAAGACAAGTACAAGACAAGTAAAGTAAGCACCTCGTGCACAGAGATTCCGTCTTTTGGCTAGAGTGGCTGCGCGGGCCAACTCCTAAGCTCAAGTGACCGTTTATCCCTACTCCTCCACGTGTATCGGGCATTGGTTTTCAGCCAACACATGAGGCCCGCTTCTGGACCACGAGCCAGTAAGTGTTTTAAACAAGTATGGCGTAGGGGTGCACCTAGCCGGACAAGGAAGTACAAGTAGTGTAGCGTGTGCTACGAATGCGACATTCAATGCATGGATGACATGACATGGCAAGTAGTAAAGCGTACAGGTAAGGAAAGTAAACGTGACAGTTTAGTATGCATGAATGACAAGTTTAAAGGGTTGGATCTAGCTTCGTTGTCAATCTAGATCAATTTAAGTGACGGATCTAGTTTCGTTGTCAAACTAGATCAAGTAGGCGTCTAGCCAGCTATCATTTCACTGACTAGTCTCTTTTACACTAAAAACAAGGAAGTGGCCTAAAAACATGGCCCTATGCAAGATTTGGCAAGTTTCACTTGTCTGCAACTATCACGTCAAGGAAACACCGTCCAACGAGTCCAAAGTCACAATTCCTACGTGCACAAGTCCACCAGCCTACATCCGTTTTATTAATCTTGATTAGTGAATGCTAAAACATTTAAAATACTTTAAAAATACTGATTTTATTCTTGATTAGCATGCAATTGGGTTGGGGGGTGCAAAGCGTTACCTCAACACGACGCAAAAGCTACACCGGCGTCGGGTAGCGACGCCGGGGGTTGGAATAATAATATCGCGCTCCAAGTCCAGATTCCAATTAGATTCCTCGCTGGAAATTTCAGAGCAATCAACCGGGGCGACGATTCCAGATTCCAAATCTAGTACATGCGACGATGGGCTACAACGTGTCGCAACGTCGTACGCGGCAAGTCATCGAAGAGAACGCACCTAGGTGGGGCCCACAGTAGTCCTAGGGACCTTTGGGGGACCCACAATACCTCTGGAGAACTTGGGGGGCCCACGGAGGCAAGTGGTGCGACGGGTGCGGGGTTGCGACGAGTGGCTCTCGGTCATACACAGCCAATGCAGGGACTTGGCTCGGTCAGACGCGGGGGAACGGGGCTGTGCAGCGTTTGGGTTGGTCGCAGCAGCGGGCAGGGCTGTTTCCTTCGATCGGAGCGGTAGGGCGGCTCGGTCAGGTGCTTGGATGCGGGGCGTTGCAAAGTTTGCAACGTTGCAACAAGCGGCGAGCGGTCGATGCGAGCGGGCGCTTCGGTCAGGCGCGGAGCGATGCGGGCGACAGCTGTGGGCGACGGTGCGGGGTTGTTGCGGAGCGGGGTGCGGGCCAAGCCGTCGGTCAGACCGAGGGCTTCTCCCGGTCGAAGCGGATGAACGGTGGCGGCTGTGCTGCGATGCGGAGCGGCTAGGATGCGGGGGCGGCTAGCGGTCGGAGCGGGGAAAATTGCTTGGTGTTCTCGGTCGGTGCGGTGGCTGAACGTCGCAACGTTGCGACGAATCGTCGCAACGTCCAATTTGGGTTTTGGAAGAGGCTAGGGCTAATTTCTTGTGAAAATATGTCTTCCTAGGGGTTTCTTATATAGTATAGATGGGTGGACTTGGTCTAGGGCTAAATCTAATAGGATTAGAAGTTTAAAATAATTTAAAATTTGAAATTCAACTTCTCCAACTCACCCAAGGATTTGACTTGGTCCAAATGAGCTGGAAATTTGCTCAAAAATTCTTTAGAACGTTTAAAACTCAAATAATTTTATTTGGCCGAAAATAATTTATAAATTAATTATTAAAAATATTTTAAAACTTGTTAAAAATATAAAAGTGGTCAAATAAACTCCAAAAATTATAAAATAAATAACGGGGTGATCGTAATGACGAAAGTGAGCTAACTAAAAGACGGATCTCAATTTCGACGTCGGACGACGAAACTAAAAATAGAAACGTCTCCTGTCAAAAGCGAAAATCGTCACGTCTCATCGAGTAAGATTAAATTGTGGGAAAACGACTCGAGAAGTGTCGTTCCAAGATAATGCCACTATTTAATACTCTTAGAGACGTTCACAATGGCATATCACACAAAAGTGTTCACAATCAAGTAGAGTCTAAAATAAACACGTGCACGGCCAAAAGCACGTGCACGGACAAAGTACAACGAAAACGTACCGTTACATCCTCCCCACCTTAGAAATGATTCCGTCCTTGGAATCAACATCAAGCACTGCTCGGGAAAAGGTGCGGGAAGTGCTCTCTCATCTCATCTTCACGCTCCCAAGTGGACTCACCGGGGGAACCGTGACGCCACTGCACTCGAACCAAGTCGACGGTCTTATTCCTCAGCTGCTTCTGTCGACGATCCAGAACCTCAACTGGCTGTTAATCATAAGACAGATCCGGACGAACCGTAATCTCTGAGAAATCCACTGCGTGGGATGGATCACTAACGTATCAACGTAACTGAGATACATGAAATACGTCGTGAACTCCCACAAGCGACGGTGGCAACGCCAAGCGATAAGCCACAGCTCCAACTCTCTCCAGAACATCGAACGGTCCAATGAACCTCAGACTCAGCTTGCCTCTCTTCCCAAATCGAATAACTCCGCGGTTCAGAGAAATCTTCAGAAAGACATGATCTCCAGGCTGAAACTCCAAAGGCCTCCGTTTAGCATCAGCCCAATGCTTGAAACGGTCCTGCGCAATCCTCAGCTTTTCTCGAATATTCCTCATAACATCCACGGCCTCCACGATCTTCTCCAGTCCTAACAGCTCCCGATCTCCGACGTCATCCCAGCTCAGTGGCGATCGACATTTCTTTCCATATAGCGCGGCGAAAGGCGCCATTCCAATACTCGCCTGGTAGCTGTTATTGTAGGCAAACTCAACGTGATGGAGATGATCCTCCCAAGATCCCTTAAAGTCCAGCATGCAAGGTCGCAACATATCCTCCAAAATCTGAATCGTCCTCTCGGACTGGCCATCCGTCTGCGGGTGGTACGCCGTGCTGAAACTCAGACTCGTACCCAAGCTCTTCTGCAGACTCTGCCAAAACTGAGATGTGAACCTCGTGTATCTGTCCGACACGATACTCACGGGGACTCCGTGAAGCCGTACGATCTCCTGCACGATTCACATTACATCACTATCTAAAATAGGAAAAGGAAATAGAAACAGAGAGTAAACGTATTTACCTCCATGTATCTCCTCGCTAGCGTCTCAGTAGACTGTCCCACTCGAAAGGGAATAAAGTGCGCGGATTTGGTCAATCGGTCTACGATCACCCAAATCGCGTCGTTCTGCTTCAGACTCCGAGGTAGTCCAGTCACGAAATCCATAGTGATGTGCTGCCACTTCCACTCCGGAATCGGAAGCGGTTGCAGCAACCCTGCCGTATGCTGATGCTCCGCCTTTACTTGTTGGCAAACCAAACACTTGGCTACACTCCGAGCCACGCTCCTCTTCATACCATGCCACCAAAAGTTCAGACGAAGATCCTTGTACATCTTGGTCCCACCAGGATGCACAGAATACGGCGAACTGTGTTCCTCCACCAATAATTCCTCTCTGATATCTCCAGCTGGCACACACAACCTGGCTCCAAATCTCAACGAACCATCCTCGTGAATCAAGAAGTCAGTCCGCAGACCGGCTTCCACCTGCTCCCGAATCTTCACCAGCTTAGCATCTCCAGCCTGACCAGCCTTGATCCTATCCACGATCGTCGATTGTATCTGAATGCTCATCATCGAAGAAGTCTCTCTAGGAAGAATGATCTCGATACCAGTCTCGCAAAAATCCTGCTGCAATCTCCACTACGAGGTCAACATCATCACCGCTGGAAGTCTGCTCAGCGCATCCGGAACCACATTCACCTTGCCAGGGTGATACTGCAAGTCAATCTCATAGTCTGCCATGAGCTCCAACCATCGACGCTGTCGCATGTTGAGCTCCTTCTGTGTAAAGATATACTTCAAGCTTTTGTGATCGGTGAAGATCTTCACCTTCTCACTCAGCAGGAAGTGCCTCCAAATCTTCAGCGCAAACACCACAGCAGCCAACTCCAAATCATGTGTCGGGTAATTCTTCTCATGAGCCTTAAGCTGATGAGAAGCATACGCAACCACGTGCCCATGCTGATGCAACACACATCCAAGACCCTTGCCAGAAGCATCGCAAAAGATCTCGAATCCTCCACTCCGATCAGGCAGAGCAAGTACAGGGGCAGTCGTCAACCTCTCCTTCAGAATACCAAAGCCTTCTCGCAATCATCAGACCAAACATAAGGTACATCCTTCCGCGTAAGTCTGGTCATTGGCTCAGCAATCCGAGAAAAGTCCTTAATGAAACGTCGGTAATAGCCTGCAAGTCCAAGGAAACTCCGAATCTCTGACGCCGACTGCGGAACCGGCCACTCTCTGATAGCCACAATCTTCTCGGGATCCACAGAAATTCCGTCACCAGACACTACATGCCCGAGAAAGGCAACTCTATCCAGCCAGAACTCGCACTTGGAATACTTAGCATACAAACGATGCTTCCTCAAAATTTCCAACACTGTCATCAAGTGCGATGCATGCTCTTCCTCTGACTTTGAATAGATCAGAATATCGTCAATGAAGATGAAGACGAACTTGTCTAAGAAGTCGTAGAAGACCAGATTCATCAGGTTCATAAAGACTGCGGGCGCATTGGTTACGCCGAAGGGCATAACCACGAACTCGTAGTGACCATACTTCGTCCTGAACGCTGTCTTCAGGATGTCGTCCTTCTTCACCTTAAGCTGATGGTAGCCACTTCTCAAATCCAACTTAGAGAACACCCTCGATCCTCCGAGCTGATCAAAGATGTCATCTATCCGAGGCAAGGGATATTTATTCTTGATAGTCACAGCATTCAGCTCCCGGTAATCCACACACATGCGACGCGAGCCATCCTTCTTCTTTACCAGCAACACCGGTGCTCCCCACGGAGACACACTGGGATTGATGTATCCTTTCTGCAAAAGCTCGTCCAGCTGCCTACGCAACTCCTCCAACTCTGCTGGAGCCATCCGATACGGTGCCTTCGAAATAGGCTGCGCTCCCGGAACAAGGTCGATCGAAAACTCGAGAGCTCGGTCGAGCGGCAGTCCAGACATCTCCTCGGGGAAGACGTCGTCGAATTCACGTACCACAGCTGGTCTATCCTGCTCCATCTGCATAGCAACAAGCTCCACCGGTCTGGCCCGAAACCTGACAGGGCCAAGCGAACTGCTACCTCTACTGAACTCAAACACCGGATGTCCGGGGATCTCGAACACCACCTTCTTCCTCCGACAATCGATTGTAGCATAGAAGCTCGCAAGCCAATCCATCCCGAGCACGGCATCGTAGTTGATGATGTCATGGACAATAAAGTCAGCGTAAAGCTCATGTCCACAGACCACCAAAGGGAAAGAAGCACACCCACGATGCACCGAGATCACGCCATTTCCCGTAACGATGTTTCAACTCTTGGGAAGAGGGGAAGTCGTCAAGGAATGCTTCTCCACGAAGCTCCGAGAAATAATGCACATCGATGCACCTGAGTCAAAGAGGACTCGTGCAGGAAATGTGCACACCAAAATCACACCTAACAACAATCTAACAATCAAACCCTATTCTAACAAACAATCATATACAATCAAACAAACATAAGCTAACAATCAACTATCTAAGGAAGGAAACAACTAGTTTGAGAGTTACCTGCGATAATCTCATCCACAGCCTCGCTCTCCACTGCCGTCATCAGGTAAGCCTGCCTCCTCGGCTGCACGACCTGCTGAAAGGCCTGCCTCTGAGGAGCGAGAGGTGCTCCACGACCTGCAGGTACAGGTGCTCTCTGCTGCAACGGCTGTGCAGCAACGGGATCCTTCCAAGGTAGTTTAGAACTCGGGCAATCCTTCATAGCATGAGTAGGATCTCCACAAACCAGGCACTGTCCCAACATCTTCCTACACTGATCCTTGATATGCCCGGTCTTGCCACATAATTGGCAAGTCTTCTCAGGAGGCACACCTGGCTTCTTGAACTGCACCGTCTGATTAGGCCTAGTCCCAGGCCTAACCACTCCTCTGACCTGCTCCATAGGCCTCTTCCCAGCTCCAGAAATCAGTCCTCTCTTCTGCTTCGTAATCCTCTCCTGTCTCCGAGCAGCTACCAGCAACTTCTGATATGTCTCTATGTCCGTCGAAGACACCAGACTCTGCAAGTCTAGAGAAAGACCCTGCAAAAACCTCTGGGCCTTCTCCTCAGCATCCTCTACCATCTTCGGTGCGAAGCAACTCAACCTAGTAAACTCCTGGTGGTACTGGTCCACCGTCAGACTCCCCTGCTTCAGCTCAATGAAGCGCTGCAACATCTCCCTCCTGGCAGCCTTCGGAAAGTACTCCTCATCGAATCTAGACTTGAAAGTAGCCCAAGGTATAGGGCTCACCAACAACTCCTCCTCTGCATCCCACCAGTTTCGGGCATTATCCTTAAGCTGCTTCTTTACCAGATCAACCCATCCAGCCGGGTTGACCTTCGACATCTTCAGATTATCCTCGGTGTTTCTGATCCACTCCTCTGCAGCCAACGGTCCTTCAGATCCATCAAAGTAAGTCAGGCCCAGCTCCCGAAACTGCTTCTCTCCTGGCTCGAAGCGAGGAGCACTCTGGGTGTTCTGGAGCATGCCCTGTTGCACCTGCATCATCTGATGCATCATCCTCATGATCTCAGCACTGGTGGGCTCTCTATCCGGCTCCTCAGCACGATTGGGCCCACTGCCAGATCGGGTCTGTCGTCGTCCAGCCATCTAAGGACATAGAAAACGAGCAAACAAATTAGACTCAAAGCTTAATGACTTGGATGTTGCAATTTATTTAATGGATATTCCGTTTATTATCGTTGTTCCGTTAGTTCGCAATCGCAAGATAGGAGGACCTGCATGGGCCACCAACAAAACCTGTCACGTCCCGCTTCCTAAAAACGTGGAGGCGAAGCGTGAGAAGGTCCGCTCAGACTTGAAGCTACAAAGCTACAAGTCCGATAAGCGTCAATCACTTTTAAACTGCAGGTCCTTGCAACGCGAAACGAAACAAAGATAATAATAAGGGAAATGAGATAAAGAATAAATCTCAGAATATCCATAATAATAAATTTCAACATCGCAGAAAAGCCACCAGGCTAAAATAAAAGATTCTAACAGAGGCCCAGCATGGCCAACAAAAGTACAAAGTATGAAAACAAAGCAATGGTGCAAGCACCGACAACTAACAGCAACCTAAAGCAAAAGCAAGTAAAATCAGTCTCTAAGACTGGTCTCCGGTGTCCTCGAACTCCTCGACGAACGTAGGCTCAGGCTCAGCGTCAGCAAACACCTCGTCCTCAGCAACTGTCTCTGGCTCAGGGTCTAACATGTGACACCCAAAAGAGCAAGGGGCACATGTCAGCAAGTCTGGAAGACTTATGCAAGGAAACTGAAAGTAGGTACAAGTAAAGTAACCTAGCAGTTCTAGCATGATGCGATGGCATGGCAGTTAAAGTAATGAGTGCAACAGGTAAAGTAAAGTAAAGTACGAGCATGACATGGCATGAATCATTCACAAGACAAGTACAAGACAAGTAAAGTAAGCACCTCGTGCACAGAGATTCCGTCTTTTGGCTAGAGTGGCTGCGCGGGCCAACTCCTAAGCTCAAGTGACCGTTTATCCCTACACCTCCACGTGTATCGGGCATTGGTTTTCAGCCAACACATGAGGCCCGCTTCTGGACCACGAGCCAGGAAGTGTTTTAAACAAGTATGGCGTAGGGGTGCACCTAGCCGGACAAGGAAGTACAAGTAGTGTAGCGTGTGCTACGAATGCGACATTCAATGCATGGATGACATGACATGGCAAGTAGTAAAGTGTACAGGTAAGGAAAGTAAACGTGACAGTTTAGTATGCATGAATGACAAGTTTAAAGGGTTGGATCTAGCTTCGTTGTCAAGATAGATCAATTTAAGTGACGGATCTAGTTTCGTTGTCAAACTAGATCAAGTAGGCGTCTAGCCAGCTATCATTTCACTGACTAGTCTCTTTTACACTAAAAACAAGGAAGTGGCCTAAAAACATGGCCCTATGCAAGATTTGGCAAGTTTCACTTGCCTGCAACTATCACGTCAAGGAAACACCGTCCAACGAGTCCAAAGTCACAATTCCTACGTGCACAAGTCCACCAGCCTACATCCGTTTTATTAATCTTGATTAGTGAATGCTAAAACATTTAAAATACTTTAAAAATACTGATTTTATTCTTGATTAGCATGCAATTGGGTTGGGGGGTGCAAAGCGTTACCTCAACACGACGCGAAAGCTACACCGGCGTCGGGTAGCGACGCCGGGGGTTGGAATAATAATATCGCACTCCAAGTCCAGATTCCAATTAGATTCCTCGCTGGAAATTTCAGAGCAATCAACCGGGGCGACGATTCCAGATTCCAAAGCTAGCACATGCGACGATGGGCTACGACGTGTCGCAACGTCGTACGCGGCAAGTCATCGAAGAGAACGCACCTAGGTGGGGCCCACAGTAGTCCTAGGGACCTTTGGGGGACCCACAATACCTCTGGAGAACTTGGGGGCCCACGGAGGCAAGTGGTGCGACAGGTGCGGGGTTGCGACGAGTGGCTCTCGGTCGTACACAGCCAATGCATGGACTTGGCTCGGTCAGACGCGGGGGAACGGGGCTGTGCAGCGTTTGGGTCGGTCGCAGCAGCGGGCGGGGCTGTTTCCTTCGGTCGGAGCGGTAGGGCGGCTCGGTCAGGTGCTTGGATGCGGGGCGTTGCAAAGTTTGCAACGTTGCAACAAGCAGCGAGCGGTCGATGCGAGCGGGCGCTTCGGTCAGGCGCGGAGCGATGCGGGCGACAGCTGCGGGCGACGGTGCGGGGTTGTTGCGGAGCGGGGTGCGGGCCAAGCCGTCGGTCAGACCGAGGGCTTCTCCCGGTCGAAGCGGATGAACGGGGGCGGCTGTGCTGCGATGCGGAGCGGCTAGGATGCGGGGGCGGCTAGCGGTCGGAGCAGGGGAAAATTGCTTGGTTTTCTCGGTCGGTGCGGTGGCTGAACGTCGCAACGTTGCGACGAATCGTCGCAACGTCCAATTTGGGTTTTGGAAGAGGCTAGGGCTAATTTCTTGCGAAAATAGGTCTTCCTAGGGGTTGCTTATATAGTATAGATGGGTGGACTTGGTCTAGGGCTAAATCTAATAGGATTAGAAGTTTAAAATAATTTAAAATTTGAAATTCAACTTCTCCAACTCACCCAAGGATTTGACTTGGTCCAAATGAGCTGGAAATTTGCTCAAAAATTCTTTAGAACGTTTAAAACTCAAATAATTTTATTTGGCCGAAAATAATTTATAAATTAACTATTAAAAATATTTTAAAACTTGTTAAAAATATAAAAGTGGTCAAATAAACTCCAAAAATTATAAAATAAATATCGGGGTGATCGTGATGACGAAAGTGAGCTAACTAAGAAGACGGATCTCAATTTCAACGTCGGTCGACGAAACTAAAAATAGAAACGTCTCCTGTCAAAAGCGAAAATCGTCACGTCTCATCGAGTAAGATTAAATTGTGGGAAAACGACTCGAGAAGTGTCGTTCCAAGATAGTGCCACTATTTAATACTCTTAGAGACGTTCACAACGGCATATCACACAAAAGTGTTCACAATCAAGTAGAGTCTAAAATAAACACGTGCACGGCCAAAAGCACGTGCACGGACAAAGTACAACGAAAACGTACCGTTACAATGTGTGTATGACATGGATAGAGGACAACGGCAAAATATGGAGTTACATAACAAAATGATATCTCTCCCCCAAGCTATTTCATATGGTGCCTGGTGTGGATAGATGGGCATAGAAATTGCGGAAAGAAGCAAATTAATCACCATAAAATTAGGGTGGGCAATTAAATCATAAAATAGGGTGGGTTGTAAAAGATAATTGAGCAACCAACATATGGGGTGGATTTATTAAACTAGGAAAGCATAAAAGTCCTATACGGTCCTATCGCTATTGAGAGGATTCGTGATTATTCAAAGCATAAAAATTTACACTACAGCTATACTACTGGATTGATACCACCAGTAGCAAAAAGCGTATCCAGTATCTTTGCCGGTGCGGGTAACTGCTCCAGCTGATCCTTCCATGGCTCTGCCACGTCCGTGTCTCTACAGATAGCAATGAACTCCAGCAATGCAGCCCCTAGCCTCTCCCAAGGATTCCACATATACCATATAGGAGACGAGCTGCATCTGTTCATCTCTGAAAATTCTCCCCGTGATAAATGAATCTCAAAGAAAATCATCAACATAAATAATGGAAATTGAATCTGGTAGGTGATACTTCCTTGATATTGTATCTTTGACCTCATGCACCACAAATCCTCGTCGTTCGTTTTGGGCTTTTCAGGCAACTTCGACATTTAAGCGTGAGTCTCATCGGGAGACTCCTCGTTGTGCTCCTCGATAGGTTCCGTAAGCAGTGCCACGTCCAAACATACCTCCAATCCGTAATCATATGTGCTCTGCAAAAGGTACGATGTGTCAAAGACATCTGAATCAAAATAAGTATTAAATGGAATACAAGATTTAGAAATGGAATGGGTAACAATATCTCCCTGAGTGGGAACAGTAAGCTCTGGTGGGCGGTCCTCAGCCGTAGTACATGGTGGAGGTGGCTACGGGAGCTCATTTGAAGGTGTGCAATACTCAGGATTAATGTGAATATCTGTATCCTTGTCCCAAATAGTGTCCCCCTCAACGGTCTGCTCCGGCTTCGCTGGCACGGCCTCTTCGGCATGCACTGCATCAGCCTCCTCCTCAGCAGGTGCAGGTGACACTATGGCCTCATGTATCTCCTCCACGGTAAACAAGTATATCCTGTCACCCTCAACTCGAGCGTGGACACCATCATCAATGATACCTGCAGAAGAGATGCGATGAGTAATAAAATTATTGTATTTACGCTCAGAAGGATCACCTGCAACTAGCGTCATTAGACTGGTGGACCAAACTTCGTCCACAATTTTACTCAATATGCCCGAGAATTTGTCCTCGTTCTCTCCCTCGGGTTCATGAGATGGAACAGTCCTGCTGATATCATCGACCACCTGTTGCAGTTGGTCAAGGGTCTCCTTCAGCTTGGTGCATGTTTTCTCATGTTGAAATTGAAGAGTCACCCAGCTCTCCTCCATCTGTGCGAGTGCCAAATTGATGGGATGGTCCGGACTCAAGAGACAAACGCATCTTTCGTAAGGAGTGTGTCCCTCCATGTCACAAGACTTACAGTAGGCATAGCACTCTGAGTAGTGGTCATATCCATCCATCTGGTAGTATGGGTCCTATAGATAATATCTGTATTCTTCCATTGGAGACTCATACTATGCCAAATTATTTTCGCCTGAATGATCCCAAAATTGTTCCATTGTAACTGAATAGTCAAAAACAAACAACCTTGAAAAGATATCAGTGGTACAAGGAGATAAAGATAATAATAAAGCGGGTGGTATGGAAAAATCTCTTTTTGTTTCTTTTTATAAATTTTTTTATTCGATGTCTAACAACCTAATTGTGACAAATAGATAATGTGGCGGAATGCCTCCTTGGCAACGGCGCCATTTAGTTGTTCTGCAAGGATGTGCACCCCCAAAAAGGCATGCACACACTCACCCCCAAGTGCAAGGGTGTCAGAGCAATATATTCCCGATGAGTTCGGGGTCGAATCCACATGGAGGCAGTTGTCACACTACCTATCGATCCTAGGCTGGGTTAGGCTTCGAATGTCTTATTGGATGGAGAAGGATTACGAAGGAATGTCATAATGGCGATGGAAGTGAAATGCGAGGGTGTCACGATCGATAAGACGCGACCAAGTCTCCACACAAAAAGAAATCAAAAAGAACAAAGAGAAACAATCGAGAGAAAGATCGCTAGGATATCGGGAATCCCTACTAGGGCTTTCAGGTTTTGATAATGGTTCAAGGATCCTTTCGTCAAACGACGTGCAGGTAGGAGTGTCGCATCCGGAGATGAGAACGATCGTTGGACTTTCATCGTCACGCTCGTCTAACTCCTTCCCATGCACAGCCGTGCTTTTGCAGTCGGCTTTGTTGAGTATTGATTCTTCGGATTTGGTTTTAGATGATGAGCAAACATAAATATCGTGTACTAACTGTTTGTGAGCGCAGTTATGGAGATCGTCGCCAAAAGAATACGTATATCTAAAGCGACGTCTCAAGACTTCTCAATACGCGTGATCGTGTGCCTGAAGCTTCGTTGAAGCTCAAGGAGCAATATTGAAGTCAATAAGAATGAAGATTGAAGCTTTGAAGACGGTTCGTCATGTATTATTTATTGTCTTCTAGCTTCATAGATTAGAATGTTAAGCCTTAAGTAGGACTTACATTATTATCTTCATTTCGCTCATATCTTAGAGCTAGGATTATCATAGAAGACATTAGAAACTTTCCCGAAGCTTACATCTTCTTCCCTCGGCTTCTAGTGCATCTTAGTTGGTTCATATAGAAGTACCAACCGACTAGATGATGATCTAGTCGGTCGGCAACTCTTCATGAACCGACTAGATGTCCTTGTTCATTTCTGCTCATTCCCTGTTGATCAATTAGTCGGTAAAAGAAGGTTCACCGACCGACTAGATGAAGATCTAGTCAGTTAGGAATCCTTCTCAGACCGACTAGTTATCATTGCCTCATTTCAACCTGAGCTACTGTTTCGAGTTAGTCGGTCTAAGAACGATTGTTGACCGACTAGTTGAGCAACTAGTCGATTGGAATTGTTCTCAGACCGACTAGTTCAACTTGTTTTCAGCCTATTGTTTTTCTCTCTTAGTCGGTCAAAGAACACTCACCAACCGACTAGTTGTGAAACTAGTCGGTTGGCAAGTCTTCTTAAACCGACTAGTTCATATTGCCTGGAAATCACTCTTTTGGCTGTCGAGCTGTTAGTCGGTCCATGTTGAATCACCGACCGACTAGTTGATGAACTAGTCGGTCAGTGATCCTTCTTAGACCGACTAGTCTGCTTCAGAATAGAGCCGTTGGAGCCTTTAATGACTCGATTTCTTCTCTCTCTCTCCACTATCCTATAATACTTGGAGGGGTTCTTTCATCGGATCCAAGGCTGATTGTTTGAGATATTTGAGAATCAAAGAGGAGACATTAAACTCAATTCCTAAGCTCTCTCTTCCTCACTAGAATCTCTCTCTCACTCTTATTTCAAAAGAGAGATTCATTGATTGTGAGCCTTCCAAGCCAAGGAGCTTGAATCAAGGTCATCAACTCCACCCTAGGCCTCCATTGCTGGTCATCTTCTTGGAGCTAGGGTTTGGTGACATCTTCCTCCTCAAAATCCATCTTTGCCCTATTTTGGTAAGTATACTCAAGGCATAGGATTTTGTGGTAAGTTATTTCATTGTTTCAATTACTTTGATATTTGAATTGTTCTCTCGGTTGTGAGAGAAGGGTGTGATCCCGGTTTGTGGGAGTCACATGTCATTTGTATGATTTGGTCTTGTGAAGGTTTTTCACAAGAATTTCATAGTGCTAAATCTTGAGTTAGGATTTCTAACTCAAGTATCCGGAGGGGATCCGGGTGGTTGGGACGTAGGATCACCGGGGACAAGTCGGGGAGACTTTGGGTGGATCTGAACCCGTTACATGCTTTGTTTGCGTTTGATAATTCTTGTTGATTGTTGTTTATTCCGCATTGTCGTTTGTTTCTAGCAAAATAATTAGGAATAGCTATCTTTTTTATTTTAAAGTACTATTCACCCCTAGTACATGTGCAGTAGCTTCACATAGCACTACAATTGGTATCAGAGCCAAGGTTAAAGCTACAAGTTCAAAGCTATGACAAACAACGACTACAGCGTCTTCAAGGATCGTCAAGGAGCTTCTTCAGTTTTGGAAGGGCAATTCTCAACTAGGCCTCCCTCCTTCAATGGTACCAATTACGGGTACTGGAAATGCCGAATGGAAACGTTCCTCCGGAGCGCTTCACTTTGGAGAGCCACGATGAAGGAGTATGTCGAGCCCAAAGAAGAAGATTTCGCGAAGTGGACTCCCACGGAGGTCGCCGCAGAGGTAAGCAATGCCAAGGCAATGAATGCCTTGCAATGCGCATTGGAGCCCGAAGACTTCAATAAGATATGCACATGTAAGAGTGCATATCAAGTATGGAACTCCCTCCTCATCTTGCATGAAGGAACAAGTAGGGTAAGAGACTCTAAACTTGTTGTTGTAAATAAAGATTTCGAATTATTTCACATGCAACAGGGTGAGAAGATGAAAGAGTATTATGCTCGATTCTTTGACATTACCAACGAATTGGAGGCTCTTGGGAAAACATACACCCAAAAGGAGAAAGTCTTAAAGATCATCGATGGACTTCCTTCTTGTTGGGAAAAGCGTACCTTCGCCATCGAGGAAGGTAATGATATAAGTAAGTATACTGTCACACAACTAATGGGTACCTTGATGTTTTATGAGGTACGCAAGGACAGTAAGCTCATGATGAAAGAAAAGATGAAGTCGTACTTGAAGCAAGACGAGCCAAAGAAAAAGGCGATTGTGTACAAGGCCGCTCTATCTACTGATGATGATGAATCGGAAGAAGAATCGGAAGAAGAGTTGGACATGGAAGCTTTGGCCGATATGGCAAAGAAGTTCGACCGATTCTTCCGACAAGGTAAGTTGAAAAGTAAATCAAAATTTATTTCGACTAATGCTTCTACTCCCGTGTGTTATAAATGCAATAAGCCAGGACATATCAAGCCGGATTGTACTCTAAACAAACACAAGGAGAAGTGAAAGGCTTCCAAGCACGACAAGTCGAAAAAGCACAAGAAAGGACTTGTAGGCACTTTCACCGACTCCAACGAGGACTCCTCAAGTGGAGAGTTGGACGATGAAAGAGTGGAGAAAGCAGACGCGTGCTTCATGGGAAAAGAGGAACGTGATCAAGAGACTTCCTCCGATGAAAGCGGGGATGAAAGCGAGGATGAAGGCGGTGAGGTAACTATGGACGAACTTAGAATAGCTAATGAACAACTTTGGAGTAAGTTTTCTAATTTGGCTACTAGGTTTATTAAGACTAAAAATGAGTTAGAGAGTCTTAAAACCTCACCTAAACCTATCATCGTCAACAACAACACCATTGTTGAAGGGTTGAGAAATGAGATTGTAAATCTCAAATCTCAACTTGAGCATGTTCATATCGAGGATTCGGATGAACATGTGATTGCGGATTTGACGTCTCAAAACTCAACTTTGAGTATTGAGAATAAAAATCTCAAATCACGTGTTTATGCACTCACATCGCAAGTGTCCACCTTGGATGCTTCCATGCATTCTCTCACCGAGAAGTATGAGTGCACATTAGGCCGAATTCATGAATTCAATAAAGGTAAGGGCCATTTGGATAATATCCTAAATGACTTACTTCCGGCCAATCACCACATTGGTTTGGGGTGTAAGATGGGAGACTCATCCAAATCGGCCACGACCTTTGTTAGGCCATCTTCCGAAGCTTCTACTATTGGGAGTAAACACTTCATTGGTAGTTCTACCAATGATGCTTCCGCTAGGTACACACCCCCATTTGGAAAAAAACCCACTTTGGGTGGACCTCCAAAGAGGGGCCATGCTTTCATGTATACCATGCCACGTAGGAACACACATCCTACTCCACATGTTAGCACATATGATAATTTTTATGCTCCGCATCCACGAGCACGTGCACACCATGTGAGACACACTCATGCACGTGTTCCACCACATGCATATGTTCATTCACATTCTCATATAAATAATCATCATCATGCACCATTGCATCATATGCCATATGCTTATCCACGACATGCATCACATAGAAATCAACAACGTATGCATGTTCCCAATAGGATTAGGACTCCCAAGACATACACTATTTGGGGTCCGAAGAACACAAGCATGCATAATAAGGATATGTATGTGCAATCGTATATTAATGATATTATTTTAAATGATGATTATGTTGGGAAATCACGGTCCTCTTGGACTTGGTTTTCGAAGGGTTAGTCTTCATTGACCCTTCGTTGCTTGGTACCATAAGCTTAATTTCATTTTATGGGTACCAACGCAATTATGGTAAGAATTGGTTTATTTTTTATTTTTGCATATTAATCATGGATGTGCATGTTAATTTGAAACCTAAATTCATATTGAATTTGAATTTAGTTAGGATATGGGTTACACTTAATTTGAATTTAGTTCGCTAAATTTATTGCCTAACCCATAGGATCCAAAAAGATTTTTTGGATACCAAAATGATGCTTTCTAGGTTCAATCCATCATGGGATACCAACCCTACCAACTCATTGATTTGCAAAGTTTTTCATTCAAATGGAGTTGATGGTGCTTAAGTGATGCACCAAAGTAGGGGGAGCTTAATGTTGTAAGTATCGTCTTACATTTGATATACATTTGGTATCCATGTGTGTTGATTGTATACATTGTTAGAATATCTACTTTGGTATCATTTTGTTTCAATTTTTATGCTAGAATTGTGTATGCCATAAGTTCTATGATTGTATTGTTTTTGGCATAACACTTTTTGCATGTTACTCTTGGTATCATATTTGCTACATTTGGTTTTCACATTGGATTTTTGTCTCTGATGTTGATTTCACCGCTCGACGATTAACTTGGTTAAATAGAAATTCTTTCTATGAAATCATATAATTGTTTTCCATGCACTATTTAACTAAGAATGTTGATATTAGAGAGTATGTTCCATAACTCAATAAGTGAAATTAATTTGAGTTTTGGAGATTTCGATTTTCGCCTATGGTGTGATGATTTCGTATTTCGATTTTTTCCTATGGTTTGATGATTTCGTATTTCGATTTTCGCCTATGGTTTGATGATTTCGTATTTCGATTTTCGCCTATGGTTTGATGATTTCGTATTTCGATTTTCACCTATGGCTTGATGATTTCTTATTTAGATTTTCGCCTATGGCTTGATGGTTTCGTTTTTCGATTTTTGACTATGATCAAGTTGGCACGCTTTGATTCGGTATTTTACATTTGGTATTTTACTTTGGTGTCATTTGGACAGTGGTCATATTCTTAGACTCTCATGCTTTTATTTTTTAGCCATTGTAATCTTGTCGTTGATCTCCTCCCGCTCTTTTTGCTAATGCCAAATGGGGAGAGAATTAATAATGACAATGTGCTAATTGATATCAAAGCAATTTACCATGAATCTAATTTGATATGTTAGATTCAGGGGGGAGTTAAGATATAAAATGGATTTAGATCCTAAATTGCGATAATAGGATTCATATTTTATATTTCCCTCGTCTGCTTGATGCGTATGAATATTAATGAATACGGAACTAACGTGTCATCAATGCAGGGGGAGTAAGTAAATTTCAATTGAATCATTATTATTGATTATTATTTATGTTGGTTTGTCATCACCAAAAAGGGGGAGAATGTTGAGTATTGATTCCCCGGATTTGGTTTTGGATGATGAGCAAACATAAATATCGTGTACTAACTGTTTGTGAGCGCAGTTATGGAGATCGTCGCCAAAAGAATACGTATATCTAAAGCGACATCTCAAGACTTCTCAATACGTGTGATCGTGTGCCTGAAGCTTCGTTGAAGCTCAAGGAGCAATATTGAAGTCAAGAAGAATGAAGATTGAAGCTTTGAAGACGGTTCGTCATGTATTATTTAGAATGTTAAGCCTTAAGTAGGACTTACATTATTATCTTCATTTCGCTCATATCTTAGAGCTAGGATTATCATAGAAGCCATTAGAAACTTTCCTGAAGCTTACCGCTTCTTCCCTCGGCTTCTAGTGCATCTTAGTTGGTTCATATAGAAGAGCCAACCGATTAGATGACGATCTAGTCGGTCGACAACTCTTCATGAACCGACTAGAATGCCTTGCTCATTTCTGCTCATTCCATGTTGATCAATTAGTCGATAAAAGAAGGTTCACCGACTGACTAGATGAAGATCTAGTCGGTTAGGAATCCTTCTCAGACCGACTAGTTATCATTGCCTCATTTCAGCCTGAGCTACTGTTTCGAGTTAGTCGGTCTAAGAACGATTGTCGACCGACTAGTTGAGCAACTAGTCGGTTGGAATTTGTTCTCAGACCGACTAGTTCAACTTGTTTCCAGCCTATTGTTTTCCTCTCTTAGTCGATCAAAGAACACTCACCGACCGACTAGTTGTGAAACTAGTCGGTTGGCAAGTCTTCTTAGACCGACTAGTTCATATTGCCTGGAAATCACTCTTTTGGCTGTCGAGCTGTTAGTCGGTCCATGTTGAATCACCGACCGACTAGTTGATGAACTAGTCTGTCAGTGATCCTTCTTAGACTGACTAGTCTGCTTCAGAATAGAGCCGTTGGAGCCTTTAATGACTCGATTTCTTCTCTCTCTCTCTCTCCACTATCCTATATATACTTGGAGGGGTTCTTTCATAGGATCCAAGGCTGATTGTTTGAGATATTTGAGAATCAAAGAGGAGCCATTAAACTCAATTCCTAAGCTCTCTCTTCCTCACTAGAATCTCTCTCTCACTCTTATTTCAAAAGAGAGATTCATTGATTGTGAGCCTTCCAAGCCAAGGAGCTTGAATCAAGGTCATCAACTCCACCCTAGGCCTCCATTGCCGGTCATCTTCTTGGAGCTAGGGTTTGGTGACATCTTCCTCCTCAAAATCCATCTTTGCCCTATTTTGGTAAGTATATTCAAGGCATAGGATTTTGTGGTGAGTTATTTCATTGTTTCAATTACTTTGATATTTGAATTGTTCTCTCGGTTGTGAGAGAAGGGTGTGATCCCGGTTTGTGGGAGTCACATGTCATTTGTATGATTTGGTCTTGTGAAGGTTTTTCACAAGAATTTCATAGTGCTAAATTTTGAGTTAGGGTTTTTAACTCAAGTATCCGAAGGGGATCCGAGTGGTTGGGACGCAGGATCACCGGGGACAAGTCGGGGAGACTTGGGTGGATCCGAACCCGTTACATGCTTTGTTTGCGTTTGATAATTCTTGTTGATTGTTGTTTATTCCGCATTGTCGTTTGTTTCTTGCTCAATAATTAGGAATAACTATCTTGATTATTTTAAAGTACTATTCACCCCCCCCCCTCTAGTACATGTGCAGTAGCTTCACATGGCACTATAGGCTTTACATGGGGATGCATGCATTATGCCAGACACTTGGTTTCTGTACCACAAATCTGTATCCATGCTCATGATCTACAGACTGGGGTACCACTCTACGGTTGGTTCATACAGTCAGGCTACTCTCGTAGTCACCGACTAGCAGATCAAGGATTAGTGATCGCCCCTAGCTCTCGAGTCACTCTCATGATCGCGAGCCCTAGAAATGACCACTAAGCCCAAATCTGATTCGTAGGGATCGTCCCTAGAACGTGGAGTTACTTTCGCAATCCTTCAACCCTAGGGCTAATCCCCCAAAACCCCTTATCCAAACTACCATAGAGCAACCCTGGATTCATCCAACTAAGGTTAACCATCACTCTAACCCTAGAATCCTAGGGTTCATCCCTAATCCTAGCAATAAACTTACTCAATCATTACACAAGAGATGGGGAAATACATGAGAACAATGGAAATCAACATCACAAAAACTAAAAGAATAACAATGAAAGATTCAACAACAAAATCAAATGAGAAACACAATATAAGAGATTCAACAAGAAATACTTAGTTATTGAAGATCCAATACACAAATCACCATGGAGGGGGCTGATGGCGCAGCCTAGCCTCCCAAAAGAGTCTCCAAACCCTAGAAACTATCTATCCTAACCTAAGAGAAGATGCCTCAACAATGGCTGCTCAATCCCTATATATAGCCCCCAAAACCTCCCAAAATAACCCTAAATCGAGTTGGACCCGTGCTCTCTGCCCAGGTAGCTCAGGCTGGCTACTGCAGATCGCTTGGCCGAGCACATGCACAGTTTGCCTGAGCACAGAAGATTCTATCACAGATTCGCCAACTTTCAGAAATTCCCTAGGGCTCATCCGACATCCGATTTACGCGTTCTTGGTGGCGTTGGAATCGTTATGAAGTCTGCTACCGGGAAAAAATATTATAAAAATACTGTAAAATCTTGGAGGATATAAGATCGTCAAATAGTGAAGGTCTATCCTGAAATCTGCACTTTGTTGGCCATTTCTACTCCGCTCGGCCGAGCGGCTTGGGTCGCTCGGCCGAGTGGCTTGGATCGCTCGCCCGAATTATGAAACCCTAAAACTTTCCATGAATTTGCCTTGAAGAATTGGGCTCTACTGACTGCTGGCTCGGGCGAGCGAGACACTCGCTTGGCCGATCGATCTGGCAACTCCTTCTTTGCCTCCTTCTCTCTTTCCATTCTCTTCTTTCTCCATTGCTTCCTATTCTTTCTCCTCTCCAGAAACATTAATCCCTCAAATACGATGACATTGACGCTCTGGCATCGACGATCATGTCCACCTCTCCAAAATGCTCCAAATCGCTCGATATTCCCTAAAATGCATCAAAACGCTTTCGAAGTCAAATAGTTCCAAGTATCGACATTACAGCGTATAAAATCGGGATTAAAGCGATCATTTTGACGTGTAACCATGTAGATAAAATGTGGAATATTATGACACATCAACCCCCACCCATTATGGACACACTAAGGATCACATTTACGGACGTGGCCCAGCACCAAGTATTTACAACCCTCAGTTGTCACTCCATTTCGACGGCGAAATTGACTGACATCAACGCCCTTCAGCACCTCGGGGTGCTTGAAGGCGTTGAGACCCACTTCGCCAATGTCGGGTGTGGAGCATTTCTACATTGGCGTGCTGAAACATACATGAGCCTAACACTCGAGTTCTTGAGATCCCTCCACTTATCACTCGTAGGCATTACCTTTTGCCTAATAAACATCGATAGGGAGCTCACATTCTGTCAAATTGACCAGATTTTTGGGCGGCCCATGAATGACACGATAGGGCCAAACGACTCCCTCCTACCAGAATTTAATGAGGACACCTTTTGGCACACTATCTTGGGCTAAGGAGCGTATGATCCATGGGTCGCTAAGGCATCCTCTATAGTCCATCCCTGCTTACGCCTAGCACATAGGATTATAGCATGTACGATATTCAGCATGTGGGACACATGCACCGTCACATGCTCTTAGACTTTTATCTTATGGGCAATGACCCAACTACGTAGGATCAACCCATCTTCTGGCTTCACCTCCCTCACGATGTCACTCAACACCACTCAATGGCTCGTCTCCATGCTTATGAGGATTAGCATCTCTAAGACTGGAGAAATTTGATGCCGCGGCCTTATCACTCTCATAGCCTCCTATGAGCCATTTCACATCAAATTGCCGTCCTTGATTGCCAAAGATGATGGCCCCACATCCACCCCTCCCTACCGTCCGATTCGATCAGCGATCATGGTAATATCTGACCTTTTGGTGCAATTACCAAAATGCCCTTTAAGCTCTTTTCAACGCGCCTTTGTACTAAATTACCTTTAAGCCCTTTTGTACTAAAATACAATCGCCACCAATTCTTTTGCTCACTCCCGCGCAAAATGCAGAAGCTGGAGTAGATCCCCAGTTTTGCACAAGGGCTTCGATTTCAACTACCCACGCCTAAGATTGCCCCCAAATCCAGGCCATCACACGCTCGTTGATTCCCCTCCTACTCTCCTCCATCGAGGTAAGGATCGTCATCCCTAATTTGTTGGACATCTCATATTGCTCAACGCGCATAACGGGATAAATTTTTGAAGGGATTTGCGCGGTGAGAAATTTCCAACCGATGGACGATTAGCGCTGGAAATTCCTATCCACGCACAATGGGCTAAATTTTTGTATCGTTTTGCGCGATGAGGAATTTCCAAACTAGTGAAGTGTTGCGATGGAAATTACTCTCCGTGTAAACCCTTTCAAACATATCACCTGTTGTGCGTGTTGAGCAATATGAGATGTCCATCAAAACTTACCAAAGCCGCTCATAGAGCACAACATAGAGCGAATAGCATACATAATATTTCCCACCGCGCAAAACGGGTGATATGTTTGGATTTTTGATGTATTTGATCCAGTCATCAAATATGATGGTAACAATTAGATCAGATTGAAAAAGAATAGATATAAATACGCAAGGTTTTAACATGATTAGTAATAGTAGTGTGGTTTCAACTAACAAGCTGATGATAATCTATTGCTATTTGGATAGACATGTATAGTAGTCATGCTGCGTCAATATTATTGATATTTTTACTTGTTTCTAATGTAGAAAATGAAAATCGAAGAGAGTGAACCCTTTGTGCATGATCATGAGATGCCAAATGAGATTGAAGCTGAAAATGACAGTGCAAACAGCGTATATCAAGAGGATATGCATAGTGATAATGAAAAAGGCAGCCCACATATTGGAATGACATTTCAAACAGAAGAAGATGCATATCAATTTTATAATACATATGCAGTAATGAAAGGTTTTGCAACCCGAAAGGGATCTACAGGAAAGGGAAAAGATGGCAATACCACGAGGAGGAAGTATACGTGCAACAAAGAAGGGTATAAAAGCTTAAAAGATAAGAGGGAGATAGGGAGGGACGTTAATCGAAGGAAAAATGAGAGAGAATGCTGTATGGCTCGAATGACAGTTCATAAAATCACCGATGGAGTATGGCGCATAAACTCCTTTAATGATGATCATAATCATGAGTTGATAAAAAGCCCAGCGAAGATCCAGATGTTACGGTCACATAAAAGATGGCATATGGACGGAACATGTAGGAATTTAGTTGATCAGATGCGTGGCTGTGGAGTAGGACCTGCAAAGATTGCAAGGATTCTAAATGCCACGAATAGTAGTAATGTCACTATTACTACGCAATAATGCATTTATCATGGGAGAGTAGCAAGAAAGAACAACATTGGGAAGGAATGCATTAGAGTAATAGAACAATTTATTAAAAGACAAGCTACAGACTCTCAGTTCTATTATGCTATTGAGCATGATGAAGAGAATGTTTGTAGGAGTATATTTTGGGCTGATGGAAGGGCGAGGACATCATACAGCCAATTTGGAGATGTTGTTGTATTTGATGTCACTTATAAGACAAATAGATTCATGTTGCCTTTTGCACCTTTTACAGGTGTCAATCATCATAAACAGTCTATTTTATTTGGATGTGCTCTTCTTGCTGATGAGAATGAAGAATCCTTTGTGTGGTTATTTGGACAGTGGTTAACATGTATGTGGGATAAAGCACCATGAGCTATCATCACTAATCAAGACCTGGCAATATGCAATGCAATCAACAGAGTTTTTCCAAATACAAAGCACAGGTATTGTATATGGCATATCAGTCTGCATGAAGATGAGCATCTACGTTCATTGCAGTCTTCTTATAACCCTGAATTTGATAAAGACTATGCAAACTGGTGTAAGAACAGTCAAAATGTTGAAGAAGCTGAGAATTGTTGGGGCATCTTAATGGAGAAGTACCAAACGGAATTTCAGGAGCCATTGACAGAAAAACAAAAAACGAAATGAAAGCCTAGAAGTGGTTGCATACGATGCATGAGAAAGCACGGTATTTGATTAAGGCATACCTACTGGATACTTTCTTTGCGGGTATGAAAATGTTAATACGATAGAGATTGTTGTAAAAATATATGATCAAAATAAACTTAGCACATGGTATTCATTTCTTGTTTTGTGTGTAGGCATGGCGTCCAGCCAAAGGAGTGAAAGCATGAACGCGTATTTTGATGGATACATAAACTGTATGACTCTATTATACGAGTTTATTGATCAATATGATAAAGCCGTAAAATTTCAGCGAGACAAAGAGGAGAGAGAATATACTTTTTGTATGAGGAACAAACCAGAATTTAGCGGCATGCGTTAGAGGTTCATGTCGCAAAGGTATATACTAGAAACATATTTTCCATTTTTCAAAATCGTTTCAAAAATACTTTATACTGTCGGCACGAAAGGGTGAGCACGGATGGGGATACGACCACATATAGAGTTACTATGTGGATTGATGGAAAGAGCTACGTGCATAATGTTCAATGCAATATATCTAAGGGAATGTTCGGTGTACGTGTGCAAGGGCTGTGACTGAAGGTTTGCTATGCACGTAAATTTAATATATCATGAAGCAAAAGTATGATATGTAAGCCATCCCTGAGAGATATATTTTACCAAGGTGGACTCTAAATGCAAGACATAGTATCATGAGTCTTGGGACCTCTTCGACTAGCACAATACACGGAGTGCGTCCAGCTCAAATTACTCCACTTCAAACCTGGAGACTTCGTTCATCATTCGATAAAGTTGTGGAGGCGGTTACAAGATATCCCCTTCTATTTGATGACGTCTTTAGGTGGGCAAACAGTTTTGTGGACCAACATAATATGACTAATAAATCGTAAACTGCTTCTTAAGAGCCAAGATCACAGGTGGGGTCCAGTGCACCTATCAAACAAGAAGTGGGAGTAAATGATGTCATTATGCATGATCCTGCAAAATAAAGAACTAAAGGCCGACCACGAGTGGCATCAATGATTCCGTCTGGAATACAAGTCTCATAAGAACAAAGTCAAATAAGAACAAGGACTTGCAGTGTTTGTGCAGAAAAGGGTCATGACATGAGAACTTGTCGTATGAGCACAGCTGGTAGAAAGAAGGTATAATTGCTCAAAAGGATACTATTTAATACTAGTATAAATTATTTTAACATCATTGCTCCATATTCTCTGTAGGAAAAATCTTCGCCCGATGACTTAACAAGGCTGTGATATGAAGGCCGACATTTTTATATCATATATGTAACAATTTTGTAATGTGATGCAATTGCCCCAAATTTAATGACATTGTATTAAGATCTATATTCCAACATGCTACAATATTTATACATTCAAATGTACATAACACAACAAAGTAGAAACTACATCTAAACATTTTGCAACATCACAGTTTTTGCCCAACTAAGCAATTCAAGCACTGGACTATACTAGGGATACAGGGATTCCCACCATGAAAAAAATTTAAACTTTGCTGCCATTTATGAGCTGCTCCATCAGCTGCATTAGCGTCACTTGCTTCTGTGTATCTTGGCCATTCGTCCCCTGTCTGCGTTGAAGAAGAATCAGTGATGAATACATAACAAAGCATAATTAAGTAAAATTATTGTACGGGTAGACTTAAAATAATATAGAACATTTATTATCATCAAGCAGTGATGTTTGCAACTAAGTATCAAAGAACATATACAAGCAGTGAAGTCTGTAATGAAGCGGGTGTGCATGGAAGGTGATAGCTTCAATGACGACGAACAGAACATATGAAGGAGCAAAGAACATCTTCGAATCAATATATATGTGATGTATTCAATTTCTGCATCACGTCACTAGCCGCTAGTAGTGATGAAGGAAAAAATAGAATGTTGTAGAGAAAATATCATATAATTAGAATCAGATAGAATAAGATAGGATAATATCATCAAGAAGTGTAGTGGTTGACGAGGGCTTATGGGAAGGGAAGCCATTTATAGACAAATTTGGATGCCATTGGATGAGGATGAAACTACAGTAGAGTTACTAGGAGGCAACACAAGAGACCCTATGAGTCTACAACAAATTGCTTGTGATTATATAGAAGAATGCCCGTTAAACTACAACAGATTGATAGCAGCCAGTATTGTTCCCAATAATGTATGATCGTGGTGGTGCGCGTTGAGCAAAATTGATAGCCTCAAACAAAATAGCTCAATGCGCACAACCGGCAAAAATATGGCCGTTGTGCACGGAGAGCAAATTATTTATGTTTTATCAAAACTGCTCAAAGCACAAAACGGGCATATAGTTTGGCCATTATGCACATTGAGCAATATGTATTTTGGATAACACAATTGTTCAATCAACGTAAGTAAGAGTAATATTTCTCCATCAATTTTGTAAACTTGTTTCAGTAACATAATGCTGGAAATAGCCGAATACATTAACATCACAGCGAGATCATCCATCACGGTATATGTCACCAATCCTTTAACGCATCCGGTGCTTTCTCTATTCGATGCATTAGCTGAAAATTTTTCTCGTAGCATGTTTTTTTATCGACGCACACATTGGTTAAAATCTGGACAAATATTACATGACGTTGTATGCTTGGAGTTATTTTATTCGAATGTTACCCGGTTTTCATCGACGTGCACAACGGGTTATAATTTTACCCATTTCGCGTTGATTATTATTAGGTCAAAAATAAAATCTGTTACCCCACACACATAATCCGTAGTGCGCACTGAGTTATAAAACTCTCCGCTAACCTGTTTTAATACCGCGCACAACGCGTTATAATTTAGGAAGATGTGCGTGATGAATAAATCTTATGTACATTCACGATCACTGCTTTGTAGACCCACGGGGTCTCTTCTGTAGACTCACGGTCACTCTACTATAGACTCATCCTCATCCAAGGGCAGTCTAATTCGTCTATAAATTGCTTCCCTACGCACAAGCCCTCTTCAACTACTACACTTCGAGTGCTGTTTATCAGTCATAAGGAAGAAGTAATGCTACACTCGACTATAGACTCATCCTCATCCAAGGGCAGTCTAATTCGTCTATAAATGGCTTCCCTACCCACAAGAACTATTCAGCCACAACACTTCCAGTGCTGTGAAAGGCATGAGGAAGAAGTAACCTTGGTCAAATATTACTCTGACCATATTGAAGCAACCCCCCACCCCATACACACCACCCCCCCAACAAGAGACCATAGCTTAAACAAACCCTCACCTATTTGCTGCATCAGTGATGATGGCCACCCAACTGAGGTTGAAGCTTTTCGTAGACAAGAGGATGAAGAGAGTGTTGTTCGCTGAAGCTGGCAAAGATTTTGTCGATTTCCTCTTCAGCCTTTTGGCCATGCCTGTGGGCTCAGTCATCAAGCTCATCGCCAAAGATTTTTGCAATGGGTATGAAAAGCATTGATGTAATGAAGCCCATAAGTATCTTGGCCTTCTATTCCCTGTATGCGTTGAAGAATAAGCATTGATGAAAAGAAGAAATTCATAATTAAGTAAATATATTCTATAATGAGATAAATCATGTAGTATCATAAAGAATATTGCAACATCAAAGTTTGGCAGAGGTATGAAATTCAATAATGACACTCGTAAGAAATTCTTCTGAGCATAGAGAGAAATGAGGCTGCACAGTTTTCGAGCAGGGCGGAGAAGGTGATTGCTTAGTTTGAGAGATGATTCATTGGTGGGACCTTCAGGCTACTGGCAATGTTATATGAAACAGTTTAGAACATCGGTTGCTTCTTCCGATGGAGAAAACACCATCTTCAATTCCAAATAAATGTGATGTATTCAATTTCAGCATCACGTCACTTGCCACAAGTATATTGGCCATCTTTGTGTTTCGTAGATGAAGCATATGAGATGTGCACGGGCCATCTTTGTGTGTTTTCGATCCACCTATAATGCAGGAGGTCGCAAAGAGGCGTCCCCAGGCGATTCGTCTTCTCTCGAACCCGTAGACTGACCAGGGACAACTGGGGTCGGGGAAGCATTCTTCGGACCCGCTCCTCGAATGCTATGAAACCATCCCGGAAGGATCTCTCAACCTTTGCAGCTAAAATGTCCGAGAACGCCTGAAATCCCTCACGGAGAGACTCCGTGATCCTCGAAGCCAGAACATCTCCATAACCCCTCTGGACCTCAGCTACGATCCGACCATGGGCCACTTCCCGCAGGTCGCCGATATCCACCCAAAGAGCGCCTTTCTCCTTTCTATGCTCCTCCCGGGCGAGGGACAGTGCATCCTCAGCATACTTGGCCGAACTTTCGGCGACAACCAGAGCCTCCGTCAAACATCCCACCTCCGAGGTGAGCTCTGAAATTCTCAGTTTGAACTGGTGGGCCTCCTTGGCTGATTGCTCAGCCGACTCAGCCTGCAGGCGCTCCTGCGTCAAGGCCGCCTCAAGACCATCTACCTTCTCTGAGAAGCGATGCGCCTTTACAGAAACCGTGGAAACCTGCAAGACCGAAGGGGGAATGTCGCCCTCAACAAAATAGTCGTAGAAGAAAAAGGGTCTGACATGCTGGATATGCCATACCAGAGAGTCTGCTTGTTTCTCCCAATAAGGAACCCCCTCTAACAAGGAGCGGTCACTCGAAAGGACAGATCCCTGCACCAGCTGGACGGCCACGCCAGCTGGACCACTCTCACTCCTCCTCTTCTTCCCCTCAGGACCTTCAGACCACGAGTGAGAGCATCTCTTCCTCTCCTCCTCATTCCTGGTTAACACACTGGAACCCTGCTCGGCGGCTGCCACGTCCCCCTCTCCGAGGTCGAGACCGGGGGGCACATCAATCTGATCTCCCACGAAGGGCGACGGTTCGACCGTACCCAAGGGCGGATGGTGAGGAACGCTCACCTGCCTTGACATCCCAATCGGTGGGTCGCCCGTAAGAATGTCCTCCCCTACAGTGCCACCAGGCACATGGCCAAAGGAACTCCCCCAACCACCCGAATATCCTCGTCACCAAGGGTTGAGTTGATGAACGTCTTGACTGAAATCCCGACCCACCATCTGAGCAAAAAAGCTGAAAATCAGGGTAACAAGCAATGGGGAAAGCAGAATTTAAAAGGCCAAGGGCTTTATAGGGAAGGTCACTTCGAATCCTAGCCGTCAAAAAGGGACGCGTGTCAAAGTCTCACAGAAGACGGCGCTTCGAATCCCGCTCCTTAAGGGCGGGAGAATTCCAACTTCATGCTATTGGCCTTCATTCAATGTGATTGCCTCAAAACTGAAGTGTACGTCAAATACACACGAATCTCATTCCCTCGGACCGAGCCGTCAAAACCCGAACGGCCCAGAGCGATGGCGGCCAGTTGAGCCAACACACACATAATGGGCTAAGACGGAACCGGTCAATTCCCTGAACCAAGCCCATGGACATTGTCAGAATTAGGTACCAGCCCAAATTGTACCATTAAACCCCAAATTTTTATGCCCGTTGTGCGCGTTGATGGCCCATTGTGAGCTGATTAGGAAGTTTTGCTCATGGGTAATTGTAGAAAGTTTCGCTCAGCTCGCACAACTTTCCTTTCTGTTGCCCGTTGTGGGCGTTGAGCAATTTTGTGTGGTGAATGATTAGTGTCCAGCTGTAAATGCAAGCTGATATAGAAAAAAGTATCACTTCCACAGAATAAAGAAATGAAATTGCATAGTGATACATGTGTTTTACTATATCATAATTGCAACCAACAGTACATTAAACCCCCCGTTTTCGGGAAAGCATGGATAAATCATAAACAATAAACTAGTATCGACAAAGAAGATTATAAACCCTATGAAGCGAATAAACCCTATGTATGTATGTTTTCGATCTTTTGTACGGGTTATGGATCGCAATCACGCACTGAGTAAAATAAAGACAGTGTTAATAATTACGCAATGCGCACAACGGCTAATAAATTTACCCGTGCACATGTGAACGTGGAATGGAAAAAAATAGTTGTGAGCGGTGAGCAATTGTGAGTTTTGAGTGGTTGTGTGCGGTGAGCAATTCTACGGTTTGAGTCGTTGTGTGCGCTGAGCAATTGCCCCAAGCTATTTCAGGGACGTACCCTTGTATCCACATTGGCCCCCATGATTCGTTCTCGAGAAATAACGTGGATCGAGGCTGAATAATGAGTACTTTCATGTAATGGGGCACGGTAATCGAAGCATCTGATTTGATTCATGTCGCCAAAACTTCTCGGCTTCAGTTGATCTCAACTGTTGTTTTTGGCAAATTTCCGACACGTGTCGATCATTATGAACTATTCCTTAGTGAAATAAAAGGAACTGGAGTTGTGAAGCCAATGTCTTTTGCACTACTATCTCTGGTTAACTCGAGAAAATCTCATCTTCTTCTTATTTCTTCCAGCAAACAAAAATGGCGGGAGGAGCAGACAGAGATTTTACTTCAGTGATGGAGTGGGCAAGTGAAGAAGGCCGTAAGAGGAAGAGGACTGAGGAGGAAGAGGTGGAAGAGGAGGAATCGGAATCGGAGGAATCGGGGAACCTCATTCTGGAGTTGGGGGAGGCTGGATGCTCCTCAAGTCAAGCTGCTCGGTCTTTGAAGGCGGCTCCTTATGATCCTCGAGTTGGGGCTGCATCGTGCTCCAGCACGCCACACAATGGGTGGCCATACGAGGACATTGTTCCTCCGATCCCTTCCGTCGGCCCCATATCTCCAGAGTTCGGCCACCTTGTGCAGTCGAACCACATTTCGTCTGGCCATCATGGGAAGATTCAAGGGGAGACCTATCGGCCATCGTACGTCGTGGGGACAGCCGAGTCGGCCCTCCTGGACTTTGGGACGGGGGCTCGTCTGGCAGAGAATATCACTCTGCCAAGGGATGTCGATTTGTTGAATGGGGTCGACCTTGAGACGATGGCCAACTGCTTCATTCGCAGTGGCCTTCAGGTTCGTTGCCACTGGGCCTTCCGAATTTTGCTTCCCCTTCTGGTTTTGCTGATTATCGTCATCTGTAGGTGACTATTTTCGGGGCAGGTCTGCACCGCAGGGCCCTGGAACTGATCGCGGGACAACGTCAGTTGGCGGATGCCGAGAACCAAGCTTCTGAGATCACAGCTCAGGTGACGAAGCTGCAAGAAGAATTGGGGAAGACCATGGCTACCAAGGGCAAGTCAGATTGGGCGGCCTCGGAGGCAAAATCCAGCCTCGCCTCTGTGTCAAGCGCTAGGAAGCAGTCGGAAGCTCAGTGAGGTAGAGAGCGATCTCAACTCCGAACTGATTTTGAGGCATCGAGGAAGGAGGTTGCTGACCTTCATGCCAAGCTTCTCTAGAAGGGGCAAGAGATCGATGCTTTCAAAGCTCGGGCCACCGCCAAGATGGATAGGGTGGCAAGAGTGATAAAGGACCTGTTTACAGCCGACGATGCATCGTCTTCCTAAATTTTGTGAATCGTTACTTTTGTAAGACTACTCTTGAGCAAGTCATATGTAATTTTCTAGAATTTAATGAAGGGAATTTTTGCAACAGACGCCGGGTGAGAGCATTTACTTCATCTCCCCCTGATTCCAGGTCGACACCCGGGAACCCTGCACGACGGCCAACAATGCCCCGTTACCGAGGACGAGACTGGCGGGAGAATGACCTTCCGTATATGCTTGCGATGAGTAATTTGTGTAATTGTATACAGTTTTACTCTGAGCGCACAACAGATTGTTAAATAACACTGTTGTGCGTGATGAGCAAAACTTGGTAATTGTAGAAAGCGTTGCTTACCGCGCACAACGTTCATATCTGTTGCACGTTGTGTGCGCTGAGCAATTATTTGGGGTGATTAATTAGTGTCCAGGTGTAAATGGAAGCTGGTATAAATAAAAGTATCACTTCTACTAAATGAAAGTCAACAGACGAGGTCTCGGGAATATACAGAAGAGTCATCTTGTACCTCGGGTATTTATTGTATATATTAGACAAATGTTGTTCCCAATAATGATCCACTGATGTGGTGAGCGATGAGAAAAATTGTTGGCCTCGATCAAAATTTCTAAACGCGCACAACGTTCACGCTTTTTACCATTTTTGCGTGCTGTGTAAATGTAATGTATATTACTTTCACTAATTTTTCCCAAGAAATTTCAATGTTGGAATTTGATTTAAGTTAGCATCAATGTATATCACCAATCATAATTTTGTAATGGACTGCAATTGTATCAAATTAATTGACATTGTATTAAGGTCTGAATTCCAACATACTACAACATTTATGCATTCCTGTACATAACACACCAAAGTAGAAACTATGTCTAAACATTTTGCAACTTCAAATTATGCAACTTCACATTTTACATGGATTCCGAATACGAGAAACTGATCAAAGTCAGTATGAACTGCTCTTGCAAAATGTCATCAATCAACAGCTCCATCCGCGCTAACCGTCGTCACTTGCCACTATTATCTTGGCCTTCTGGCCCCTGTATGCGTTGAAGAATAAGCAGTGATGGAAAGAAAAAATTCATAATTAAGTAAGTATATTGTATAATGAGATAGATCAGTTAGTATCATAAAGAATATTCCAACGTCACATTTTGGCAGTGGTATGAAATTTACTCATGGGCTCCTTAATCTGAGTACAGAGAGAAATGTGTCTGCACAGGTTCTGGGCAGCTTGAGAAAAGTGAGAAAAGTAGTAAGGGACTTCAGATGCCAGTTTGAGCACTTCCAGAGTGAAACTTGAACGGCTGGCAATGTAATAATTCTTGATACCATTCTTCATGTCGTACATATAATCCTTCACTGCATTCTTAGCCTCCGCCCTTCTCTTGTTCGCTTCATCTTCTGCATTATACTTCTTTGCCTCAAGGAACATCCTTTCAATCTCCTCCTGGATCAACCTGCACTTATCGTTGGTGATTGTGATCTTATTTTTCTGCACACCTGTCTTTTCCTCTGCAGAGGCATTCAAGATACCATCGGCATCTATCTCAAGGCAAACAATAACACTTCGAACACCCTTGGGAGCAGGAGGGATACCATCAAGTACAAACTCCCCTAGGAAAAAATAGCATAAAAGTAAAAATTTTGAATAATTAGACTTAGATAGATTTAAGATAGAACAGTTGTTATCATCAAGCAGTTATGTATGCAATGAATCTGAACAGAACTTACGAAGGGTCAAAGAATATCTGCAAGTTGGGATGGACGAGAATGACGCTGTTGTGGTTGCAAGAACATCTTCAGCTTCATGTGATGTTTGCAATGAAGATGAACAGATCAGGCGAAGAGGAGCAAAAGAACATCTTCGCCTCCAGATAAATGTGATGTATTCAATTTCTGCATCACGGCACTTACCGCTAGTATATTGGCCATCTTTGTGTACTGTAGACGACGCACTCATGAACAGCAAAAAAATACAAGTTTGAAGAAAAACATTGTATAAGAAGAATCAGATAGATCAGATAAAGAAACTATCATCACCTAGGGTAGTGGTTGATGAGGTCTTGTGGGTATAGAAGCTATTTACAGACGAGTTGGACTGACCATGGACAATGATGAGACCACCGTAGAGTAAATGTTCGTGCTCATGAATATATAGCAGATGGATACCAGCCAAATGTTGTTCCAAATAGTATTTGACTACAGTGGTGTGCGATGAGAAAAATTACTTGAACGTATACATTTTACTCAACGCGCACAACGGCAAAAAAACATCTGGTTTAAATTAGCAAAGAGCAAAATCTATAGATATGGACTAAATACACCGATACTCTTGCGGTGCTTGTCCAATTTTTTCCCAAAAAAACATACAACATCACATCAGAAGACAATAACTGTAACAAATCACAGTATTGTAAATATTTTTGCTTAGTGCACACAAAGGTCACTACTTTTGCACGTAGGGCGGTCTGATTAACTTTGTGTAATGGAATACAGTTTTGCTCATACGACAAGTTTTCATTCCGTGAACCTTTTCTCCACAAACATTGCAGTTATAAGCAGCTCCATTAGCGCTCACCATCGTCACTTGCCGCGTGTATCTTGGCCATCTGTCCGCTGTATTCGTTGAACAATTGTCATTGATTAACACAAAAAAACATAATAGAAACGAATATATTTTATAATTAGAATCAGAAATAATCAGATAGAGCAATTAGTATCATAAAGAATATTGCAACTTCACATTTATGCACTGGTATGAAATTCAATAATGGCACTCGTAAGAAATTCTTTTGAGCATAGAGAGAAATGAGAATGCACAGATTCGGAGCAGATTGCTCAGTTTGAGAGAGGATACCTTGGTGTCACCTTCAGGCTAATGTCAATGTGAAGCATTCGAGAACATCGGGTGCTTCTTCTGAAGGAGCAAACACCATCTTTGATGCCATATAAATGTGATGTATTCAATTCCAGCATCACGTCAATTGCCGCAAGTATGTTGGTTGGCCTTCTTTGTGTGTCGTAGACGAAGCATTCATTATTAAGAACAAAAATTTAGCATGTAAAAGAAAAAAATTGTATAGGTAGAATCATACAGAATTATATAGAACACTATAATCAAGAAGTGTAGTGGTTGACGATGTCTAGTGGGAATGGAATCACTTTATATAGACGAATTGGACTGGGTATGGTCCATATGGATGAGGCTGAGACTATAGTAGAGTTACTGTGGGCTACAGAGATTGCCTCTAACAAAATTGATTGCCTCTAAAAAATTGCTCAACGCGCAAAATGGGTAAAAATATGGCAGTTGTGACTACGAGTTGAGCAAATTATTAATGTTTATACAATATTACTCATAATTCCATTTAGAGTGATGTTACAAAATGGGACACCAACAAATCCGACAGCGTGACACATGAGTATCATTCACATAGATATATGTTGTCTTATTCTGTAAAAAGTAAGATATGTGTTGTCTTATCATGTAACTGTCTTTACACACATCAATCAACTGACCGTCTGCGCAATATATGTGCTTTAATTTTGATTTTTTTTATTTGGCATGTCAGTCTGAACATTATTTAATTCTCCCCCGATATGGTGTTTCTTCTTAATTATTGTGATTTTTTATTTAACGTTGTACGCGCTGAGAAACTATAACTTACGACAGTCTACTAAACACGCACTGTAATTCCCTGCGTAGCTACTGTACATGTACTAGAGGGGGGTGAATAGTACTTTAAAATAATCAAGAGAGTTATTCCTAATTATTGTGCAAACACACAAACAACAAAGCGGAATAGACTACAAACAACAAGAATAGACAACGCAAACAAAGTATGTAACGGGTTCGGATCCACCCAAGTCTCCCCGACTTGTTCCCGGTGATCCTACGTCCATACCACCCGGATCCCCTCCGGATACTTGAGTTAGAAACCACTAACCCAAGATTTCCTTAAGCCCACTTGCGGAAACCCCACAAGTGCAATCAACCTACAATCGATGTCCGTGTATCCCACAACCCGGGAACACGTAAAACCTTAATCCCACAACCTGGGACTAAGCAAACTCTCACAAACCGAGAGTGACAACTTGCAAAAGCAAAGTAAATGAAATAATGAAACACTTACCACAAAATCCTATGCCTTGAGTAAACTTACCAATATTAGGGCAAGAAGGATTTTGAGGAAGAAGAAGGCACCAAACCCTAGCTCCACAAAGATAATTAGCGATAGTTGGCTAGGGAGAGATTGGTGACTTGGATTCAAAGCCCTTGGCTTGAATGGCTCACAATCAATGAATCTCTCTTGAGGAATAAGAGTGAGGGAGAGATTCTAGTGAGAAGAGAAAGCTTTAGAATGGAGTTGATTTGCTTCTCTTTGATTTCTCTAAATCCCAAAATATGCAGCCTTGAATACAAGGAAAGAACCCCTCCAAGTATATATAGGATATAGGAAAGAGAGAGGAAAAATTGTGGCATTTAATGCTCCAACAGCTCTATTCTGAAGCAGACTAGTCGGTCAAAGAAGGATCACTGACCGACTAGTTTATCAACTAGTCGGTCGGCGATTCAACATGAACCGACTAAGAGGATGACAGCCAATAAAGATAGTTCAGGAGAACTAGAACTAGTCGGTCTAAGGAGACTTGCCAACCGACTAGTTTCACAACTAGTCGGTTGGTAAGTGTTCTTTGACCGACTAAGAGTTGAAACATGATAGGCTGAAATCAAGCAGCATTAGTTGGTCTGAGAACAAATTCCAACCGACTAGTTTCTCAACTAGTCGGTCGACTATTGTTCTTTGACCGACTAATGATAAACAGTATCTCAAGCTGTGAAATGAAAGACATAACTAGTCGGTCTAAGAAGGATTCCTAACCGACTAGTTTGACAACTAGTCGGTCGGTGAACCTTCTTGGACCGACTAACTGTAAACAGTAAGTGAGCTGAAATTGAGAAGGCATTCTAGTCGGTTCATGAAGGATTGTCGACCGACTAGATTGCCATCTAGTTGGTTGGTTCTCCTTCTTGAACCAACTAATATGCATAAGAAGCCGCGATGAGAAGCGTAAGGCTTCGGGAAAGATTCTATGGGCTTCTATGATAATCATAGCTCTAATAATGTAAGACCTACTCAATGCTTAACATTCTACGAAAAGAAACTAGAAGACTATAAAATAAACCTTGACAAACCGTCTTCAAAAGCTTCAATCCGAATCTCTTGACTTCAATAATGGTCCTTGAGCTTCAACGAAGCTCCAGGCACACGATCATGCGCTTTGAGAAGTCTTGAGACGTCGCTTTAGATATACGTAGACTTTTGGCGACGATCTCCATAACTGCGCTCACACACTGTTAAGGCTTCGGAAAAGATTCTATGGGCTTCTATGATAATCCTAGCTCTAATAATGTAAGACCTACTCGAGGCTTAACATTCTACGGAAAGAAACTAGAAGACTATAAAATAAACCTTGACGAACCGTCTTCAAAAGCTTCAATCCGAATCTATTGACTTCAATAATGGTCCTTGAGCTTCAACGAAGCTCCAGGCACACGATCACGCGCTTTGAGAAGTCTTGAGACGTCGCTTTAGATATACGTAGACTTTTGGCGATGATATCCATAACTGCGCTCACACAGTGTTAGTTCACGATATTTATGTTTGCTCATCATCAAAACCAAATCCGACGAATCAATACTCAACATTCTCCTCCTTTTTGGTGATGACAAACCAACATAAATAATAATCAATAATAATAATTCAAATGAATTTTACTTACTCCCCCTGCATTGATGACACGTTAGTTTCGCATTCAATAATGATCATACGCATCAAGCAGACGAGGAAAGTATAAGATGTGAACTCAAATATCGAAATTTAGGATCTAAATCCATTTTTATATCTTGACTCCCCCTAAATCTAACATATCAAATTAGATTCACGGTAAAATGCTTTGAATTATCATTAAGCACATCGTCATTATTAATTCTCTCCCCCTTTGGCATTAGCAAAAAGAGCGGGAGGAGATCAACGACAACAACACTGGCTAAAAATAAAAGCACGAGAGTCTAAGAACATGACCATGGTCCAAATGACACCAAATGGAAAATACCAAATGTAAAATACCGAAGAAAATTAAGGCGTGCCAATGAGACCATAGTCGAAAATCGAAAAACGAAATATTCACAACTCAAATCAATGTCACTTATTGAGTTATGGAACATACTCTCCAATATCAACATTCTTGGTTAATTAAGTGCATGGAAAACAATTCTATGTTTTCATAAAAGTAAATCTATTTAACCAAAATAATCGTCGAGTGACGAAGTCAATATCAGAGACATAAATCCAATGTGCACAAGAAACGAATGGCAACATGATGCACACATCATACAAAATTGTTATGCCAAAAATAGAGATAGAAACTACATACAACATATGGCATACACAATTCTAATACTAGCATGCATTCCAAAATAGATACTCACTAAATGAGTCAATAATAAGCATGGAATGCCATGAGCATGAGAAAGATAAGTACATAATCATAAGCACAAAACTAGCATCAAGATATGCATGAGATAGTCTAAAAACATAAAGAAACATCTACATGCATTCTACACACATGGATACTAATGTAAATAGTCTACCAATGTATGCAATCAACACACAAGGATACCAAATATATATCAAATCTAAGAATATACTTACAACATTAAGCTCCCCCTACTTTGGTGCATCACTTAAGCACCATCAACTCCATTAGGATGAAAATCCTTGCAAATCAAGGAGTTGGTAGGGTTGGTAATTATTGTGCAAACACACAAACAACAAAGCGGAATAGACTACAAACAACAAGAATAGACAACGCAAACAAAGTATGTAACGGGTTCGGATCCACCCAAGTCTCCCCGACTTGTTCCTGGTGATCCTACGTCCATACCACCCGGATCCCCTCCAGATACTTGAGTTAGAACCCACTAACCCAAGATTTCCTTAAGCCCACTTGCGGAAACCCCACAAGTGCAATCGACCTACAATCGATGTCCGTGTATCCCACAACCCGAGAACACGCAAAACCATAATCCCACAACCTGGGACTAAGCAAACTCTCACAAACCGAGAGTGACAACTTGCAAAAGCAAAGTAAATGAAATAATGAAACACTTACCACAAAATCCTATGCCTTGAGTAAACTTACCAATATTAGGGCAAGAAGGATTTTGAGGAAGAAGAAGGCACCAAACCCTTACTCCACCAAGATAATCAGTATTAGGTGGCTAGGGAGAGATTGGTGACTTGGATTCAAAGCCCTTGGCTTGAATGGCTCACAATCAATGAATCTCTCTTGAGGAATAAGAGTGAGGGAGAGATTCTAGTGAGAAGAGAAAGCTTTAGAATGGAGTTGATTTGCTTCTCTTTGATTTCTCTAAATCCCAAAATATGCAGCCTTGAATACAAGGAAAGAACCCCTCCAAGTATATATAGGATAGAGGAAAGAGAGAGGAAAAATGGTGGCATTTAATGCTCCAACGGCTCTATTCTGAAGCAGACTAGTCGGTCAAAGAAGGATCACTGACCGACTAGTTTATCAACTAGTCGGTCGGTGATTCAACATGAACCGACTAAGAGGACGACTGCCAATAAAGATAGTTCAGGAGAACTAGATCTAGTCGGTCTAAGGAGACTTGCCAACCGACTTGTTTCACAACTAGTCAGTTGGTGAGTTTTCTTTGACCGACTAAGAGTTAAAACATGATAGGCTGAAATCAAGCAGCACTAGTCAGTCTGAGAACAAATTCCAACCAACTAGTTTCTCAACTAGTAGGTCGACTATTGTTCTTTGACCGACTAATGATAAACAGTAGCTCAGGCTGTGAAATGAAAGACATAACTAGTCGGTCTAAGAAGGATTCCTAACCGACTAGTTTGACAACTAGTCGGTCGGTGAACCTTCTTGGACCAACTAACTGTAAACAGTAAGTGAGCTACAATTGAGAAGGCATTCTAGTCGGTTCATGAAGGATTGTCGGCCGACTAGATTGCCATCTAGTCGGTTGGTTCTCCTTCTTGAACCAACTAACATTGTCACGCCCTGCTTCCCAAAAATGTGGAGGCGAGACGTGAGAAGGTCCGCACAAACTTGAAGCTGTGAAGCTCCATGTCTGATAAGCGTAAAAAACACTTATTATGGCAAGTCCTTGCAAAGCGAACGAAACAACAATGATAATAAGGAAATGAGACGACATTATATTGAATCACCAAATGTCCATAAACAAATTACAATATCGCAGAAAAGCCACCAGGCTAAAGGAAAAAGAGTCTAAGGCCTAAACATGGCCAACAAGGAATAACATACATACAAGGGTGCCACGCACCGACAACTAACATGAATCCTAAAACATAAAGGGAAACTCAACAAGTCACCGATGTCCACAAGACTCCTCCTCAGCAAACACAACGTCCTCTGCAACAAGCTCTGGCTCGGCAACTAACATGCGACACCCAAAGAGAAAGGGGCACATGTCAGCAAGTCTGAAAAGACTTGAGCAAGGAAACTGAAAGGAAGGTAAACTAGCAACCTAGCAGTTATAGTATGCATGACATGGCAGTTATAACATGAGTGCACAATTAAGACATGGTGAACAGTAAGTACAATAGAACAAGTATCGGGACAAGACAAGAGTAGCCAAGCTACTAGCAATCTCAATCAATTCACGTTGTTTTGTAGATGTTTACACCCTTCAGCTGAATGGTACATCATTCACACCGATCGGCACTAAACACTATTCACGTTTCACTGTTGTTTGTAGATGTTTACGCCCTTCAGCTGAATGGTACATCATTCACACCGATAGGCACTAAACACTACCCCACCCCAGAGTTTACGCCTTACAACTGCAGTTGCTGATCAGGCAGACTCCCAGTTGAATGGCTGCTTAACCCTTACCTCATCCCACACGTAAACAAGCCAGGGTCCCTGCACATGAGCCCAGCAAGTGAGCCAGGGTTGCCCCGCATGGGAGCTTGTTTCTTAATTCACAATTCAATATCGAGCGTTGGGGTTAGCAACTCATTATGCTCGCTTCTGGTCACGAGCCAGGAACTATCAGTTTTGTAGCGTGAGCTACACATTCACGATGAACAATCGATGTATGCAATGTCATGAACAGATATTCGCGTACCGTTAATTGTATTTAAACGTGACAGGCAAAATGCAATGACATGAACAATAGTCGCGTACCGTTAATTGTAATTAAACATGACATACAAGCATGATAGGGGTGACGGACCAAGCTTCGTTGTCAAGCTAGGTCAATGGCGTCAAGACGGCTATCCTTTCACCGTCTAGTCTCTTTTACGCTAAAACAAGGAAATGGCCTAAGACATGGCCCAAATCAAGAGAGGCAAGTTTCACTTGCCTAGCACCGGGGATGATGATCACGAAGGTTCGTCTCGCGGATGCTAATCTACGGGGAAATCGCTGTTATGGGGAGACAACCATCAAAACAACATTCATTCATTAGGGTTTCATAAAAATACAAATAGGTTATGAAAACATCGAGAGATCGATTTCTTACCGAGAGGTGGCGGAAGAAACACTCCGGAGAACCTATGGATCAGATCTGGAAAGGATGGAGAAGTTTGGAGAACTAGGGTTTTTGGGGGATTTTGGGGATTTGATGAGGTTTTGGGGAAGATGAGAGGTGGAATGAGTTGATGGATGGTTTAGATGATGGATCTTAGGCTTGGAATGAAGGAATAAGGCTTGGAGGAAGATGGAGGCTCAATGGAGGAGAAACTAGGGTTTTGGGTCGAGTGGAGGAAGAAGAAAACGTTTGGGTGGGGTATAAATAGGTTGGGCTGGCGGCTGCCCAGAAATTAGGGTTTTAACACAGACTAGTCGGTCAAAGAGCAACCACTGACCGACTAGTTTGGCAACTAGTCGGTCGGTCGACCAACGCAGACCGACTAAGTGTAAACAGTAACTTCTGAACGAAAATAGGATTTGCATTTTAGTCGGTCCATGAACAAATACTGACCGACTAGTTTAACATCTAGTCGGTCGATGAACGTTCTTAGACCGACTAAGAATGAACAGTAACTCGGCTGTACAGAAGAACTAGGAATTAGTCGGTCTGAGTACATAACTTAACCGACTAGTTTGACAACTAGTCGGTCGAAAGATGAACTTAGACCGACTAAACAGATACAGTAACTCCTGAATTATAATCAAAGCCCACTAGTCGGTCCATTAAGGATTACCGACCGACTAGATTGAAATCTAGTCAGTTGGTTCACCTTCTTGAACCAACTAACGTGCACAAAAAGTGTCGATTCGAAGCGCGAAGCTTCGGGAAGATTTCTATGGCTTCTAGGATCGATTTATACTCTATGATATGAGCGATTTGAAGCTCGTCACGAATGACTTACTCCGAAATCGACGATCGAAGGAAGAAGCTAGAAAATCACGACGAAATGATCGAAAGTGAAAGCTATGGAGACGAAAACCACACATCCAAGGAGAAAATCCACCAAGCATATATTTTAATATAGATAATCCAATTACATGAAAACCAGTCGTTACATCCTACCCACCTTAGAATAAAGTCCGTCCTCGGACTTTCTAACTATAGCTATATCTAGTCACCCTAGTAACTACCCTCAATCAATATCACATCAAAATTTCAACCAAGTACATTCATTTCAAGTGCTTATATATATACTCTAGGTAGTCAATTATTAACACCACGGAAGTAAATATATATTCACGCACATAGTACACTTATACTTATTATAATCAAACTACTCCATTCACGTATTCAAATCATTCATATAGGCAAGTATATTCCATATAACTATAAAACACTTATTACACACTATATGAAATAACCAAGTCTCTTACTTATTTGAAAATAATTTCTCACTGGAAAATACCATCGGAATCTACACGTATAGGTAACTACCTATGGACAAGACAATAAGGGTACACTAGTCCCTATATCTCCTAGTATGCGCCAAACAATCAATCATGCGAAAACACACCATACGATTGTTAAAACAAGTTCACTATATCTAATATACATTCACCATCATTATAATTTCACAATTTATAATCATTCAAATGCATGCACACATTTCACCGTATTACCACTTCATATATAGTCCTATAGCTATAATCACGACACACCACACATACCATAGTCACCAATTCCTATAACTATCACATACTTACCCGTGCATGGTGCACACCCACACACGCTAATATTTCATCCATATATACACCAATCACACCACTATATGCTTAGCACATCCACGCACCTAGTTTAGCTAGCGCACATATATTCACGCAACCAAATCCTTAGTGAATAACTACACCACAAGACCAACTCACATAACTATATATTGGTATAGCCACCCACAGTCGTGTGCGTAACACAACCAGGCACAAACAATCCAAACATTTTACATACATCATCCATCACTATACACCAACCACATACAATACACCAATGTACATAGAGTGTACCCACTCAAGCTTGAGTGAGACTCAAAATCATAGCGGAATAATTCCATATACGTAACATAGCATCCATATATGTGCCAATACTAGCTAATGCATACACGTCTACCAACATAACCACATACATACCTAAATGTCAAACACCCTTAATATCTAACCAGGTAATATCACATATTTCCATCACTTCATATACCATGATATTATTACAAACATCAGCACACCTATAATTACAATACTCTCCCTAATAAAAGTATTTACCTATAGTCACACCCAAGCATCGTATATATATTCATACCATATCCATTGATACATCAATACACATTCACTTCATACATAAGTTAAGATATGCAGTAGTCGGGTATACCTCATGGTATACACGCCTACGACATCTCATAAAAACAAGTAATACCAATTAAACATTATAATCCTACTATCATATGTATATCACACTTACACTCATGCAGCTAATACATAACTACCTACACACAATATACCAATACCAACACACATACAACTTCATATGCACCACGAAATTAAATACATTACGACGACACATCAAATTACATTAATGGGGCCCACCAAACTATATTAAGGTCGACACAGCGACGACAAGCTCTATTGGCTAGACAAAAGGAACGAAATTGAAATCAAGAGCGTAACGAATGGAAGGATCGAAAAGCATGAAAACGGTTGTGTAATGATGTAATGATGCTCCATTAGGACACATGGAAAATAGTGTAAATAACATATTCTAAAATACGAAAAGTTTGAAAACTGTCACACTTCAAAGTTGGAGTCCTTTTCCGTATAAAAATATTTAGAGGTCGACAAAACAAATTGTTTGAAATAAGTTTGAGTCGAATATACATAATAGGAGAAAACGGTTCATTGGCTCACGTAAGGTCATTAAAAGAAAGTGAATCATTCACACGAATTTTGAGGTCGTAGTTTAGAAAATATTACACGGTAGTAACTTAACAACGTTCGCAAAGTTGAAATGAAATTAATTGAAAATTTTAAACCCAGGTTGAATGCTTTCAAAATCCTTAAGCCAGGGAAAATTTAAAGTAATCAATATTGAAACTACTTTTTAGAGGAATCAGGATTTGCCAAAAAGAGTCTGCTTTACACAAAGCTCTTAACATACGAGCACCACGAGCCTGGTGCTGATATAAAAATAATTGAAATTCCATTTAGGTTAGAAATTATTCTAAAGGCATGTATGGTGAACGGAAAGATAACAATAGCTTATTAGTAGTATTATCAAAATTTGCAGTAAAACTTAAAAAATCAAATTTATGGAGAGTCTAGATTAGAAAAGGTTATGAAATAATGATCTTTACAAAAATCTGTAATAGGGGAAACGAGGAGCATAACGGTCGTAGTACTGATATATAAAAATTAATTGAAGTTCTACTTTAGAAATCATTTTTTTTTTGAAATATGTATGACGAATGGAAAGATAATAACATCTTAGTGGTATGGAAGTAAGTGGGGGGGAAAATATATACATATATAGGATTATTAAATTGGTAATAAGCTTTAAAACCGAATTTTGGAGGTCTAAATCAGGAAAGGGTTTCGAAAAGTAATTTTACAAAAATCTGAACTAGGGAAAAGTTGAGCATAAAATCGACTCGCTGAAAGCTGAAGTCCCATGTGACTTGAAAGGTATGTAAGAAGCAAACATGATGCGGTATTCGAATAAGTTTTAATGGCATAAGTAAGAAAAGAAATTTATAATTCAGGTTAGGAAAAACAAAAGTACGGTTCAGAAGAAAATTGGTATATGAAAGGAGGCAAGTCATTTATATTGATATGAAAATATAGGCTGAAGAATATTATAAACCAATAATCAAAAATCTCGACAAAAGTTTCAATGTTCAGAAAAGAACAAATAAATTTTAAGTTGCGAAAGAGTACGAAACCTAATATATGCATTAAAAGTTCGCGAGCAAATTCAAACTTAGCGAAAGAGGAACATCGAAAATACTTTTAGGGGAAACAAGGATTTGCCGCAAGAATAGGTTGGTACAAGACTTGAAGTACGGGTACGACAAACTTGTAATTAGTATATATTTATAAATTAATTGGAGTTCTATTTATCTTGAAAGAAGTATTTTAAAGTACGTACGGTAAATAGCTAAAATGAATTTCGCAATAGTAGAAAAGGTGGTATATCGAATTATCGAAATAGTACTAAAGTTTAAAATCAAGTGCGGACGATATATGTTAGAAAGATAGTTACCATATAGTAATTTAAAATTACGACCAAAAAGTCTTCAAATCTAAGAATGACTTTTAGCTCAAATGGAAGTAATGGAAATATATTGAAAGAAGGTTTAAAACAAAATTTAAAATCAAGTGGAAACTTTTTAATAAGGGAAAATTTGAAAATGACCTTGGAAGAATCAAGATTTGCAACGGGAAAGATTTGAAAGGTCAACGATAATAGTAAGGAGGTGATCATGTGAATCAAGGGCAATGAATGTGGTTGTGTGAGGCATGCACCTAAATCACAATGCAAGAAAACCATGATGAAGATCTACGGTCAGTAACACCAAAGTGTAGTGACCAGGAAAGATTGAATCAGGGGGTTCTAATCATCGGGTTAACTAAAGGCCAAGGGATTTGGTCGGATGATCGAAACATAAATACGCCTAGGTTATGACTTAGGAAAATCTACGGAAACTCCTACGGTCAACCAACCAACGATTTTGGAACTAAGCGCTAAGACTCTCTAGGGCTAGACAGCGATGAAATGAGTCCAGCTGGGTCCGAAATCGATGAACCCAAGCGAACGGCTAAAGAAATCCTAGGAATCTATCATGGTCAGTGCTAGACAGAAACCACTAAGGTAACTCTTAAGACTATCATAGCGATCACTAGCATGGAGTCTAACTAACAATCAAGGATCTCTAACTAGCAAGCACAAACTTCTAATTAAGTCTCACTATAGTCCTGACCTAATGGATTTCCTATCAAGCTGGGACAGGTGCTCTAACACGCCTACTAGCCACCTAAGACATAGGAACGCTAAAAACCTAGACTCCGGGCTTATAACTTGGATGTTCTAATTTATTTAATGGACATTCTATAATTATTATTGTTGTTTCGATAGTTCGCATTTGCAAATAGACCTACATGGGCCACCACTAAAACCTGTCACGCCCCGCTTCCCAAAAATGTGGAGGTGAGACGTGAGAAGGTCCGCACAAACTTGAAGCTGTGAAGCTCCAAGTCTGATAAGCGTAAAAAACACTTATTATGGCAAGTCCTTGCAAAGCGAAACGAAACAACAATGATAATAAGGAAATGAGACGACATTTTATTGAATCCCCAAATGTCCATAAACAAATTACAATATCGCAGAAAAGCCACCAGGCTAAAGGAAAAAGAGTCTAAGGCCTAGACATGGCCAACAAGGAATAACATACATACAAGGATGCCATGCACCGACAACTAACAGGAATCCTAAAACATAAAGGGAAACTCAACAAGTCACCGGTGTCCACAAGACTCCTCCTCAGCAAACACAACGTCCTCTGCAACAAGCTCTGGCTCGGCAACTAACATGCGACACCCAAAGAGAAAGGGGCACATGTCAGCAAGTCTGAAAAGACTTGAGCAAGGAAACTGAAAGGAAGGTAAACTAGCAACCTAGCAGTTATAGTATGCATGACATGCAGTTATAACATGAGTGCACAATTAAGACATGGTGAACAGTAAGTACAATAGAACAAGTATCGGGACAAGACAAGAGTAGCCAAGCTACTAGCAATCACAATCAATTCACGTTGTTTTGTAGATGTTTACGCCCTTCAACTGAATGGTACATCATTCACACCGATCGGCACTAAACACTATTCACGTTTCACTGTTGTTTGTAGATGTTTACGCCCTTCAGCTGAATGGTACATCATTCACACCGATCGGCACTAAACACTACCCCACCCCAGAGTTTACGCCTTACAACTGCAGTTGCTGATCAGGCAGACTCCCAGTTGAATGGCCGCTTAACCCTTACCCCATCCCACACGTAAACAAGCCAGGGTCCCTGCACATGAGCCCAGCAAGTGAGCCAGGGTTGCCCCGCACGGGAGCTTGTTTCTTAATTCACAATTCAATATCGAGCGTTGGGGTTAGCAACTCATTATGCTCGCTTCTGGTCACGAGCCAGGAACTATCAGTTTTGTAGCGTGAGCTACACATTCACGATGAACAATCGATGTATGCAATGTCATGAACAGATATTCGCGTACCGTTAATTGTATTTAAACGTGACAGGCAAAATGCAATGACATGAACAATAGTCGCGTACCGTTAATTGTAATTAAACATGACATACAAGCATGATAGGGGTGACGGACCAAGCTTCGTTGTCAAGCTAGGTCAATGGCGTCTAGACGACTATCCTTTCACCGTCTAGTCTCTTTTACGCTAAAACAAGGAAATGGCCTAAGACATGGCCCAAATCAAGAGAGGCAAGTTTCACTTGCCTAGCACCGGGGATGATGATCACGAAGGTTTGTCTCGCGGATGCTAATCTACGGGGAAATCGCTGTTATGGGGAGACAACCATCAAAACAACATTCATTCATTAGGGTTTCATAAAAATACAAATAGGTTATGAAAACATCGAGAGATCGATTTCTTACCGAGAGGTGGCGGAAGAAACACTCCGGAGAACCTATGGATCAGATCTGGAAAGGATGGAGAAGTTTGGAGAACTAGGGTTTTTGGGGGATTTTGGGGATTTGATGAGGTTTTGGGGAAGATGAGAGGTGGAATGAGTTGATGGAGGGTTTAGATGATGGATCTTGGGCTTGGAATGAAGGAATAAGGCTTGGAGGAAGATGGGGGCTCAATGGAGGAGAAACTAGGGTTTTGGGTCGAGTGGAGGAAGAAGAAAACGTTTGGGAGGGGTATAAATAGGTTGGGCTGGCGGCTGCCCATAAATTAGGGTTTTAACACAGACTAGTCGGTCAAAGAGCAACCACTGACCGACTAGTTTGGCAACTAGTCGGTCGGTCGACCAACGCAGACCGACTAAGTGTAAACAGTAACTTCTGAACGAAAATAGGATTTGCATTTTAGTCGGGCCATGAACAAATACTGACCGACTAGTTTAACATCTAGTCGGTCGATGAACGTTCTTAGACCGACTAAGAATGAACAATAACTCGGCTGTACAGAAGAACTAGGAATTAGTCGGTCTGAGTACATAACTTAACCGACTAGTTTGACAACTAGTCGGTCGAAAGATGAACTTAGACCGACTAAACAGATACAGTAACTCCTGAATTATAATCTAAGCCCACTAGTCGGTCCATTAAGTATTGCCGACCGACTAGATTGAAATCTAGTCGGTTGGTTCTCCTTCTTGAACAAACTAACGTGCACGAAAAGTGTCGATTCGAAGCGCGAAGCTTCGAGAAGATTTCTATGGCTTCTAGGATCGATTTATACTCTAAGATATGAGCGATTTGAAGCTCGTCACGAATGACTTACTCCGAAATCGACGATCGAAGGAAGAAGCTAGAAAATCACGACGAAACGATCGAAAGTGAAAGCTATGGCTCCAAGGAGAAAATCCACCAAGCATATATTTTAATATAGATAATCCAATTACATGAAAACCGGTCGTTACAAACATGCACAAGAAGCTGCGATGAGAAGCGTAAGGCTTCGGGAAAGATTTTATGGGCTTCTATGATAATCCTAGCTCTAATAATGTAAGACCTACTCAAGCCTTAACTTTCTACGGAAAGAAACTAGAAGACTATAAAATAAACCTTGACGAACCGTCTTCAAATGCTTCAATCCGAATCTCTTGACTTCAATAATGGTCCTTGAGCTTCAACGAAGCTCCAGGCACACAATCACGCGCTTTGAGAAGTCTTGAGAAGTCGCTTTAGATATACATAGACTTTTGGCAACTATCTCCATAACTGCGCTCACACAGTGTTAAGGCTTCGGGAAAGAATCTATGGGCTTCTATGATAATCCTAGCTCTAATAATGTAAGACCTACTCAAGGCTTAACATTCTACGGAAAGAAACTAGAAGACTATAAAATAAACCTTGACGAACCGTCTTCAAAAGCTTCAATCCGAATCTCTTGACTTCAATAATGGTCCTTAAGCTTCAACAAAGCTCCAGACACACGATCACGCGCTTTGAGAAGTCTTAAGACGTCGCTTTAGATATACGTAGACTTTTGGCGACGATCTACATAAATGCACTCACATAGTGTTAGTTCACGATATTTATGTTTGCTCATCATCAAAACCAAATCCGGGGAATCAATACTCAACACGCACGACTAGTGAAATTTTAGCAGTTGTGCGAGCTGAATTATATTTCCGAAAGGATATATTTTTACACACCGCACAGAACGGGTCATATTAAACCAATCAAAGATATTTATATTTATTTATTGTCTTATTCTGTAAACAGTAAGATATGTGTTGTCATTTCAGTTATATAGCTTTACATCCATCAATCAACTGACCGTCTGCGCATTATATTTGCTTCAATGTTGATTTATTTATTTGGCATGTCAGACTGAACATTATTTAATTCTCCCTCGGTTTTGTGTTTGTTCTTAATTATTGTGATTTTCTATGGAACTTTATGAGCGCGCGCTAAGTAATTATTCGTTACGACCGTTTTGCTCATCGCGCACAGCTGGGTGTAATTTGATCAGTTGTGCGCGCTGAATTATATTTCCAAAATGTATACCTTTTTTCACACCGCGTAGAACGATTCATATTAACAAAATCAAAGATAAATAAATATATTTGCTGTCTTATTCTGTAAATAGTATGATATGTGTTGTCTTTTCACTTATATAGCTTTACACCCATCAATCAACTGACGTCTGCGCATTATATTTGCTTCAATGTTGATTTATTTATTTGGCATGTCAGTCTGAACATTATTTAATTCTCACATCGGCTTTGTGTTTGTTCTTAATTATTGTGAATTTTTATGGAACTTTGTGCGCGCTGAGTAATTATTCGTTAAGACCGTTTTTATCAACGCGCACAGCTAGGTGTAATTTGATCTGGTGTGCATGCTGAATTATATTTCCAAAATGTATACCTTTATACATACCACGCACAACGGGTCATATTTTTACAAATCAAAGAAATGTAGATATTTTTGCTCAGTGCTCGCAACATTACCTACTGTTGCCCATAGGACGGGATGATTAATTGTGGGTAATGGATCATGTAATATAGTTTTGCTCAGTACGCACAACGGTCATGGCATCTGACTGTTGTGTGTGATGGTCTATTGTGTTTAATTGCATACAGTTTGGCTCTGCACGCAAAAGGGTCACACCTACGTCCAGTTGTGTGATCTGAGTAATTGTGGATAACCAGATACAGTTTTGCTCAGTGCGTACAGTGGTCAAACAAATCGATGTGACCGTTGTGCATGCTGAGTAATTATGTGCACATGTAAATAGTTTATCACAACATATTGCATGAGCCCGTTGTGCGCGCTGGGTAATTTATAGTTCGGTGAACAGTTTTTGCTCATTAATATCAATGTCGAACATTGATTCAAGTAAGCATCCAAGTATATATCACCTATATCAATTTTGTATTGTCCTATAATTGTATCAAATTAAATGACATAGTATTAAGGTCTGAATTCTAACATACTACAACATTATGTATTATAATTTACATAATGCATAAATGTAATTTATACTTCTGTAAACAGTTTTTGCTCATTAATATCAATGTCGGACATATATATCACATATATCAATTTTGTATTGTCCTGCAATTGTATCAAATAAAATGACCTTGTATTAGGGTCTGAATTTCAAAATACTACAACATTTCTGCATTATAATGTACATTACACAACAAAGTTGAAACTACAGCTAAACATTTTGCAACTTCACATTTTGGAACTGGTATGAAATTCAATCACGGGAATATCTTAATAGTACATTAAATCCCATTATGCAAAACTGTTCAAATTAATGCTGAACAGCTCAAGCAAGATAGCATTTATGATCAGCTCCAATAGCACGCACCATCATCACTTGCATCCAGGTCGTCCATCACGATATAAGTAACCACTCCGTTAACGAAGTTGGGTGATCTGGATTCTTCAGCGCATGTCCCTGTATGTGTTGAAGAAGCATCAGTTATGAACGCTAAAAAGCATATTTAAGTAAAAAATAGGGTATAAAGACATGCAACTTTACGTTTAGGCACTGATATAAAAATATATCACAGTTACTTCTTCTCAGAAGAATCCCGCTGCTGTAGAACATATGAAGGATCAAATAACATCTTCCAGTACATATACATGCGATGTCTTCAATTTCTTCATCACGTCAATTGCCGGTAGTATATTGGACATCTTTGTGTGTTGAAGACGAAGTAGTGATGAACAACGGGATAAATTTAGCATGGTGAAGAAAAAACATTGTATAAAGTAGAAACAGATAGAATCAGATACTATCATCAAGAAGTACAGTGGTTGATAAGGTCTGGTGGGAAGGGAGGCCATTTATAGACGAATTGGATTGGCCCATTGATGAGGACGATAGACTACAGTAGAGTCACTGTGCGTCTACCTAAGAACCCGCGAGGAGTGATATTGTATTGAATATACAGACGAGTGAATCTACAACAGATTGTTACCAGCCAGATGTTGTTCCCAAGAATGTTTGACCTTTATGGTGCGCGTTGAGCAAAATTGATGGCCTATAACAAAATTGCTCAACGCGCACAACGGGAAAAATTATGGCAGTTGTATGAGTTGAGCAAATTATTTATGTTTATACAATATTTGTAACGGCTGGTATTTTTCTAGGCGTATTTTTGTGTGTGCCCGTATTTTTGTTTTGATTGTCCGGATGTTTTCGTGTGCGAGTTCTATGTTTGTGCGTCAACGCGAGCGCGTATCCATTTTTCGTTCACCGTATTATCATTAATTGACTGTTAATTTTAACAAATTACCTTAGCATAATTACAAATTTCTAATCACTTTTAACTTCACTAATTACCTTACTTATTTTAATAATTACATTTTACTTAATTGCCTTAATTAAAAGTTAATTACTGATTAACTTTTTACTATTGGATGAAAATCTTTTCCCTAATTAACTAAGTTACCTTAACCTAACTCTACCGCCATTGAATCACACCTCTTTCGTTGGTGAGATCCAACATACGCATTGAAAATCCCTCCCCACATCCAGCTCCCTCCTTCAAGGTGATGTCTCCCTTCCATGTCGTATTTCAAACAGCAGAATCATCTCTCCACCTGCAAGAAAATTACAACCTGCAAACCCTCTTCCTCCCAGCAAATTTCTCCAAGCCAAAACCCAAATCAGAAACCCAAATTAACCCAACAGAAACACTCCATCAGACAAATCAAGAACAAATTTCACCTAAAACTTCTCAACACAGATTAGCCTCAAACCCATCATCTTCCCTAATCCAAACCCCTCAAACATCCACACTGAAATCCAAATCCAAAGCCCAAATTCCATTTCAGAATCAAATGAAAACACATATCAAAAAATAGCTTCAGATTCAAAACAATAACAAATCTGAAATTATTTTGGATTCAAACCCAAGCAAACCCTTCAAACCCAATTTCAGATTTCTACAAATCAAACCCAAACATCAAACCCTCCTCTCTTCCTTTCTTTTCTTCCTCCTCCTCCCCTTTGGCCGCATCACCCTCACACCACACCATGAACCGCCGCCCAGACCCACCAGCCGCCGGCCGCCCAGTCTCAGCCGCCGCCGACCGTCGCCTGGAGCCCGGAGCCACCGCCGGCCGCCTCCCGAAGCCACCTACTGCCGAGCTCTTCACGTGCCTCCCCTCCGTTCTTCCTCCCCGAGCATGCGAAGGTGAGATCTCCTGTCGTTTTGCTTGCATAAGCTCCGTTGCCTACAAGTTTTGACATCACAAAAAAATAAGAGAAAGCAAGGAGCAAACGAAATGAAGAGTGACTGTGCAAAGAGAGCTATCCTTATTTAATAAGAATGTTACTTAATAAATGAAAGAGAGAGAGAGAGCCTGAGTGTTTGAGATGGGTTATTAAAGAATGAAAGAAAGGGATGGTGGGTGACAGTAGTTGTGTAAGGAACAAATTCATGAATGGGATTGAATGAATAAACAATGAGATAATTCATGTTGTCAGCCTTAATAATAATAGAATAGAAATGAGAGAGAGTAGGAGACAGACCTAATAATAGAATAGGTTGTATTAAATGTTAGTAAGATAAGGTTAGAGTTATACCATGTTAACTTGTTACCTCTTAGTAAATATTACTATTAGTAGATGGATTATTTAATGCCATGTGATTAGCTTAGTTAATTAACTTTTTTATTAATTTTAGTTAGCTGTTAGTAGTAGTTAACTGTTAATTAATTGTTAAACTAATTTTAGCATGTTAACAAGATTGTAAATAATGTTAGTGTAATAAAATTGAATAAAATTAAGTGTACCATGTTAGTGTAACGCCATATAAACACCACCCTAGTCAGAGAACCCAATTTCGAGATCGACTTGATATTTTGCTTTTTTCACATAAATCTAATTCGGTGATTATTTAACCAAAACAGAGAACCGGATGTACCAACACGTAGTACCCATCCAGACGAACCCACGACAACCAATACCACCGGATATAGGCAAGTGATACTTGCCAGTAATTATTTAGGCCATGTTCTAGGCCAATTTGTGTAGTAGCGTAAAAGAGACTAGGCGATGAAATGATAGTCGCCTAGAGGCCCTTACTAGATCTAGCTTGACAACGAAGCCAGATCCGACACTTTTACTGCTTTCATTCATGCTACAATGTCATGTTTAATTTTCGATTAACGGTACGCACTTTAACTGCTCATCCCATGTCATGTCATGCGTCATATGTTTCTTCGCAATTGAGTAGTACACGCTACACTTATTGTAATAATTGAGGTTAGGCACCTGCTTTGCAGGCACAACCCTATGCCAAAAACACTTCCTGGCTCGTGATCCAGAAGATGGGCGCTAGTCCATATTGAGAAACACTTCCTGGACTCATGATCCAGAAGCGAGCTCACGTACTTGGGAAACCAAGGCTCGACACACGTGGGAGGGGTAGGGTGAAGCGATCACTTGAGCATAGAAGTGTGCCCGTACAGCCACTTCAGCCAAAAGGCGTAAACCCTGTGCACATTGTGAAAACAAGTTAATCGTGAAATAATGAATATTGTTTAGTAGCTCTGCTACACTTGTCGTGCTTGTCTCGTTTACTTACTTGTTGCACTCATGCCATACCTGCCATGTCATTGCATTCATTCTTTATAGAACTGCTAGCTGCACTTAATTTACCTTTATTAGTTTCCTTGCACAAAGTCTCCTTGGAGACTTTGCTGACATGTGCCCCTTTCTCTTTTGGGTGTCACATGTTAGGTTGTGAGCCAGAGTTCGTCGTCGAGGACGAACAGGTTGCAGGTGTTGAGTTCGAGGACACCGGAGACCAGTTCTAGAGCTCTTTCTTGTTGTTGTTGCTTTCTGCTTAGACGCTGTTAGGTTGTCGGTGCGTAGCACCTCTCTTTTATGTTGATGTTTTGTATTATGTCGGCCATGCTTTAGGGCTTTTGTTCAGACTTGTACTCATGTGACTTTCTGTGATGTTTGGGATATTTTGTTGGATGTCTGGTGGATGTTTTCTTTTATCTGCTTTATTGTTGTTGTTGTTTCGTCGCAATGCAAGGACCTGCTACTTTTCGTAATTTTTACGGATGCTTATCAGACTGCAGCTTCATAGCTCCATGTCTGAGTGGACCTCCTCATATCTTGCCTTCCATATTAGGGAAGCGAGGCGTGACATGTTTTGTTGGTGGCCCATGCAGGTCTTCCCTCTTTGCATCTGCGAAATATCGAAACAACAATATTGATAAACAACATCCAATTAATTATTCATAACATTCGAGTCATGATTAAGTCTAATCTGAACATTTCCTTGTCTTAGATGGCTTGGAGACGCGTTACCCGAGCTGTAGTTAGACCCGCATTGAAGTCTAGTCCGTCTGCACAGTTTAAGAGGCCCGGTGGGCTTAGCCAAAAAACGTGCCATTTTTGTGGCAAAGCTGGTCATGAGAAGGCGCAGTGCAGGAGATTCTTGGGTCAGTGCTTGACTAGTGGTGGCACTTCACACACCTCGAAGGATTGCCCGCTTACTAGTCGACAGCGGCAAACACCAGTAGCTGGGCCTAGTCAAAAGATGTGCCATTTTTTGTGGCAAGGCTGGTCATGTGAAGGAACAGTGCAGGTGGAAGCTAGGCCAGTGCTTAATATGTGGCGACACAGCGCATACCTTGAAGGACTGTCCGAGAGCTAAGCATCCGTGGAAAGCGCCAGTCGGAGTTCAACTACGGAAAGCACCGGTAGCTGCTGGACGTGGAGCGCCTCTTCTACCCCAGAAGCAGTTATTTCAGCAGACTGTTCAGCCTAAGAGACAAGCTTGCACGATGACTGCAGTAGAGGTTGAGGCTGAGGACAGAGTTATTGCAGGTAATCCTTAGACTAACCTTTACTTTTCATTAGTTGAACTCACATGTTAGATTAGATCTTGGTTGCTAGAATATGTTTTGATTAGAAGACTTAGATAGACGTTTGATTTTATAGACAGACACCTTCGTTAAGATTTAGCCGTACTCGTCTTAGGATGCCCTGGTAGCCTCGGTAGCCTCTTACCCGGCCTTGACCCTGTTCGATTCTGGAGCTTCCATGTGCATCCCATCTCGGAAGTTCGTAGTCGAACACTCGATACCCACATATACACTTCCCAAGTGTTGGAACATCACAACTGGGAATGGTGTAGTGAAGGTTGCACTGGGATGTCGACCATGCCTGTTGGTGATTAGTGGACACGAATTATATGCTAATTTCATCGTCCACGACCTATCCAACTTCGATGCTATTCTCGGCATTGACTGGTTAGGAGCTTTTTATGCCACGATCGACTGTCATCGGAAAACAATGGTGTTAAAAATTCCTGACCACCCAGTGTTCGAGTTTGTCGGCGGAGGACGTTCGCTTGGACCTGTCAAGTTCCAAGCACAGCCTTACCGATTGACCGTTGCATCTATGATTGATGAACCAGAAGCCTGCAGTAGTGAGAGATTTCGAAGACATCTTCCCTGAAGACATTTCTGGACTACCGCCCGATCGAGCATTGGAGTTCGACATCGATCTTATGCCAGGAGCTCAACCAATTTCGAAGGCGTCGAACCGTATGGCTCCTGCAGAATTAGAAGAGTTGAGGAAGTAGCTAGATGAGCTACTACAGAAGGGTTTCATTCATCCCAGTGTATCTCCCTGGGGTGCACCCGTCTTGCTGGTAAAGAAGAAGGATGGATCGAGGAGAATGTGCATTGATTATCGGGAGTTGAATCAGATCACAGTGAAGAACAAGTACATGCTGCCCCGCATTGATGATATCTTCGATCAGCTTAGTGGATCGAGGGTATTTTCGAAGTTGGATCTTCGGAGCGGATACCATCAAGTCAGAGTCAAGAAGGAAGATGTACTCAAGACCGCTTTTCGGACTAAGTATGGGCATTACGAGTTCGTTGTCATGCCGTTCGGTGTGACCAACGCTCCTGTTGTGTTCATGAATCTCATGAACCTTATCTTTTACTACTTCCTTGACAAGTTCGTGGTGATTTTCATAGACGATATTTTGGTGTACTCGAAGAGTGAGGAGGAGCATGCAGAACATTTGAAGATAGTGTTGGAGACGCTCCGTCACCTAGACTATATGCCAAGTATAGCAAATACGAATTCTGGCTGGATAGAATTGCATTTCTTGGGCATGTAGTATCAGGAGCTAGTATCTCAGTGGATCCGAAGAAGGTTAAAGCAATCAGTGAATGGCCTACACCTCGATCGGCATCGGACATCAGAAGTTTCCTTGGATTGGCTGGATACTACCGCAGATTTATCAAGGATTTCTCGAGGATAGCTGAGCCGATGTTGAGATTGACAAGGAAGGATATTAAGTTCTGTTGGTTAGACTCTTGTGAGCAAGCCTTTTCTACCTTGAAGGAGAGGCTGACATCTGCACCAGTTTTAGCTATTCCGGACTGAAGCGGAGGCTTCGAGATCTTCTGTGATGCATCAGGCAAGGGACTTGGATGTGTTTTGCATCAGCACAGTCATGTAGTCGCATATGCTTCACGACAATTGAAGGTCCATGAGAAGAATTATCCGACCCATGACTTGGACTAGCCGCTGTCATCTTTGCACTGAAAATCTGGCGACATTTCTTACTGAGTGAGAAAGTGAAAATCTTCACTGATCGCAAAAGTTTGAAATACATATTCACTCAGAAGGAGCTAAATATGAGACATCGTAGATGGTTGGAATTGATGGCAGACTACGACATCGATCTTCAGTATCATCCAGGAAAGGTGAATGTCGTACCGGATGCCTTGAGTCGACTGCCCGAAATGATGATTCTCACAACTCAGTGGAGATTGCAGCAGGATCTGTGAAGGATGGATGTTGAAGCTGTTCTACCAGGAGTCATATCGTCGTTGATGAACATGCAGATTCAATCGACGATTGTGGATCGGATCAAAAATGCTCAAGATGGAGATGCTAAGTTGAAGAAGATTAGAGAACAAGTCGAAGCAGGACTTCGGACAGATTTTCTGATTCACGCGGATGGATCTTTGAGATATGGTAGTAGGATCTGCGTATCTACAGGAGATATCAGAGAGGAGTTGATGAATGAGGCTCACAGTTCACCTTATTCTATTCATCCTTGAGGTACTAAGATGTACAAGGATCTTCGTCAGAATTTCTGGTGGCATGGGATGAAGAGAAGTGTGGCATGTAGCGTTGCCAAATGTCTTGTGTGTCAGTAAGTGAAGGCTGAACACCATCGCATTGCCGGATTACTAAAACCTCTACCGATTCTAGAGTGGAAGTGGCAGCACATCACGATGGACTTCGTGACTGGCTTATCTCGGAGCACCAAGTAGAACGATGCGATCTGGGTCATCGTTGATCGATTGACCAAGTCTGCACACTTTATACCTTTCTGAGTTGGGCAATCCACGGAGATATTAACAAGGAAGTATATGGAGGTAATGACCTAGCTCATGCCTTATTAATTGTCTTCTGATACAAGTCGTGATGTGAATTATGTCGTGTAGGAGATCGTGCGCTTACATGGAGTCCTTGTGAGCATTGTATCATATCATGATACGATGTTCACGTCTTAGTTCTGGAACAGTCTACAGACCAATCTGGGTACCAGTCTGAAGTTCAGTACTGCGTATCACCCATAGACGGATGGACAGTCAGAGCGCACTATTCAAATATTGGAGGATATGCTGAGAGCTTGCTTGTTGGATCTCAAGGGTTCGTGGGAGGATCATCTGCACCTGGTGGAGTTCTCCTATAATAACAGCTATCAAGCGAGCATTGGCATGGCGCCATTTGCTGCTCTCTACGAAAGGAAATGCCGATCGCCACTGAGTTGGGATGACATCGGTGATAGAGAGCTGTTGGGGCCAGAGATGATTGTGGAAGCAGTTGATGTTGACGCGATATCAGGGACAAGCTTCAGATCACCCAGGACCGTTATAAGCATTGGGCAGATGCTAAACGGTGTCCTCTGGAGTTTCAGCCAGGAGATCATGTGTTTCTGAAGATCTCCCCAAATCGAGGAGTGATTCGATTTGGGAAGAGAGGCAAGCTTAGTCCGAGATTTATTGGACCTTTCGATATGCTAGAGCGAGTTGGAGAGGTAGCATATCGCTTAGCTTTGCCACTGTCCTTAGAGGGAGTCCATGACGTCTTCCATGTGTCCCAGATCTGTCATTATATCAGCGACCCTTCTCATGCTGTGGACTACTCTGAGATTACAGTTCAACCAGATCTGACGTATGAACAGCAACCAGTGGAGATCCTAGGTCGACGCCAGAAAGTCTTCAGGAACAGGACCGTTGATCTAGTGAGAGTGATGTGGCGTCGCGACTCGCCAGGAGAGTCTACCTGGGAGCGGGAAGATGAGATACGGGAGCGTTATCCATATTTGTTCCCTACTCTTTAGTGGATAAGAATTCCGAGGGCGGAATTTTTCTTAAGGTGGGTAGAATGTAACGGCCGGTATTTTTCTAGGTGTATTTTTGTGTGTGCCCGTATTTTTGTTTTGATCGTCCGGATGTTTTCGTGCGTGAGTTCTATGTTTGTGCGTCAACGCAAGCGCGTATCCGTTTTTCGTTCACAGTATTATCATTAATTGACTGTTAATTTTAACAAATTACCTTAGCCTAATTACAAATTTCTAATCACTTTTAACTTCACTAATTACCTTACTTATTTTAATAATTACATTTTACTTAATTGCCTTAATTAAAAGTTAATTACTGATTAACTTTTTACTATTGGATGAAAATCTTTTCCCTAATTAACTAAGTTACCTTAACCTAACTCTACCACCATTGAATCCCACCTCTTTTGTTGGTGAGATCCAACATACGCATTGAAAATCCCTCCCCACATCCAGCTCCCTCCTTCAAGGTGATGTCTCCCTTCCCTGTCATATTTCAAACAGCATCATCATCTCTCCACCTGCAAGAAAATTACAACCTGCAAACCCTATTCCTCCCTGCAAAGTTCTCCAAGCCAAAACCCAAATCAACCCAACAGAAACACTCCATCACACAAATCAAGAACAAATTTCACCCAAAACTTCTCAACACAGATTAGCCTCAAACACATCATCTTCCCTAATCCAAACCCCTTAAACATCCACACTGAAATCCAAATCCAAAGCCCAAATTCCATTTCAGAATCAAATGAAAACACATATCAGAAAATAGCTTCAGATTCAAAACAACAACAAATCTGAAATTATCTTGTATTCAAACCAAAGCAAACCCTTCAAACCCAATTTCAGATTTCTACAAATCAAACCCAAACATCAAACCCTCCTCCTCTTCCTTTCTCTTCTTCATCTTCCTCCCCTTTGGCCGCACCACCCTCTCCCCGCGCCATGAACCGCCGCCCAGACCCACCAGCCACCGGCCGCCCAGTCTCAGCCGCCGCCGACCGTCGCCTGGAGCCCGGAGCCGCCGTCGTCCGTCTCCCAAAGCCACCTACCGCCGAGCTCTTCGTGTGTGTCCCCTCCGTTCTTCCTCCCCGAGCGCGCGAAGGTGAGATCTCCTCTCGTTTTGCTTGTGTAAGCTCTGTTGCCTGCTAGTTTTGAAATCACAAAAAGATAAGAGAAACAAGGAGTAAACGAAATGAAGAGTGACTGTGCAAAGAGAGCTAGCCTTATTTAATAAGAATGTTACTTAATAAATGAAAGAGAGAGAGAGAGAGAGCCTGAGTGTTTGAGATAGGTTATTAAAGAATGAAAGAAAGGGGTGGTAGGTGACAGTAGTTGTGTAAGGAACAAATTGATGAATGGGATTAAATGAATAAACAATGAGATATTTCATGTTGTCAGCCTTAATAATAATAGAATAGAAATGAGAGAGAGTAGGAGACAGACCTAATAATAGAATAGGTTGTATTAAATGTTAGTAAGATAAGGTTAGAGTTATACCATGTTAACTTGTTACCTCTTAGTAAATATTACTATTAGTAGATAGATTATTTAATGCCATGTGATTAGCTTAGTTAATTAACTTTTTTATTAATTTTAGTTAGATGTTAGCAGTAGTTAACTGTTAATTAATTGTTAAACTGATTTTAGCATGTTAACAAGATTGTAAATAATGTTAGTGTAATAAAATTGAATAAAATTAAGTGTACCATGTTAGTGTAACGCCATATAAACACCACCCTAGTCAGAGAACCCAATTTCGAGATCGACTTGATATTTTGCTTTTTTCACATAAATCTAATTCGGTGATTATTTAACCAAAACAGAGAACCGGACGTACCAACACGTAGTACCCATCCAGACGAACCCATGACAACCAATACCACCGGAAACATGCAAGTGATACTTGCCAGTAATTATTTAGGCCATGTTCTAGGCCAATTTGTGTAGTAGCGTAAAAGAGACTAGGCGATGAAATGATATTCGCCTAGACGCCCTTACTAGATCTAGCTTGACAACGAAGCCAAATCCGACACTTTTACTGCTTTCATTCATGCTGCAATGTCATGTTTAATTTTCGATTAACGGTACGCACTTTAACTGCTCATCCCATGTCATGTCATGCATCATATGTTTCTTCACGATTGAGTAGCACACGCTACACTTATTGTAATGATTGAGGCTAGGCACCTGCTTTGCGGGCACAACCCTATGCCAAAAACACTTCCTGGCTCGTGATCCAGAAGATGGGCGCTAGTCCATATTGAGAAACACTTCCTGGACTCGTGATCCAGAAGGGAGCTCACGTACTTGGGAAACCAAGGCTCGACACACGTGGGAGGGGTAGGGTTAAGCGATCACTTGAGCATAGAAGTGTGCACGTACAGCCACTTCAGCCAAAAGGCGTAAACCATGTGCACATCGTGAAAACTAGTTAATCGTGAAATAATGAATATTGTTTAGTAGATTTGCTACACTTGTCGTGCTTGTCTCGTCTACTTACTTGTTGCACTCATGCCATACCTGCCATGTCATTGCATTCATTCTTTATAGAACTGCTAGCTGCACTTAATTTACCTTTATTAGTTTCCTTGCACAAAGTCTCCTTGGAGACTTTGCTGACATGTGCCACTTTCTCTTTTGGGTGTCACATGTTGGTTGTGAGCCAGAGTTCGTCGTCGAGGATGAACAGGTTGCAGGTGTTGAGTTTGAGGACACCGAAGACCAGTCCTAGAGCTCTTTCTTGTTGTTGTTGCTTTCTGCTTAGACGATGTTAGGTTGTCGGTGCGTAGCACCTCTCTTTTATGAGACCAGTCCTAGAGCTCTTTCTTATTGTTGTAGCTTTCTGCTTAGACGATGTTAGGTTGTCGGTGCGTAGAACCTCTCTTTTATGTTGATGTTTTGTATTATGTCGGCCATGCTATAGGCCTTTTGTTCAGACTTGTACTTTTGTGACTTTCTGTGATGTTTGGGATATTTTGTTGGATGTCTGGTGGATGTTTTATTGTATCCGCTTTATTATTATTTTTGTTTCATCGCAATGCAAGGACCTGCTACTTTTCGTAATTTTTACTGATGCTTATCAGACTGCAGCTTCACAGCTCCACGTCTGAGCGGACCTCCTCATGTCTCGCCTTCCATATTAGGGAAGCGGGGTGTGACAATATTACTCATAATTCCATATAGTGTGAAGTTACAAAATGGGACACCATCAAATCCAACAGCGTGACACATGAGTATCATTCTCAAATATATATGTTGTCTTATTCTGTAAACAGTAAGATATGTGTTGTCTTTTCACTTATATGTATCACACCCATCAATCAACTGACCGTCTGCGCATTAATATTTGCTTCAATGTGGATATATTTATTTTACATGTCAGTCTGAACATAAATTCTCCCCCGATTTTGTGTTTTTCTTAATTATTGTGATTTTTTATTGAACGTGGTGCGCGATGAGAAATTATTAGTTACGACAGTTTTACTAAACGCGCACAGGTGGGTGAAATTTTAGCAGTTGTGCGAGCTGAATTATATTTCCGAAAGGTATGCCTTTTTTTTACACCGCGCAGGACGGGATGATTAATTGTGGGTAATGGATTATGTAATACAGTTTTGCTCAGCGCGCATAACGGTCATGGCAACTGAAGTTTGGTTGCAATGAATTATTATCGTTTTAATTGCATATAGTTTCTCTCCGCGCGCAAAAAGGTCACAATTACGGGCAGTTGTGTGATCTGAGTAATTGAGGATAACCAGATACGGTTATGCTCCGCCCAGCGGTCAAAAAATGATGTGACCATTGTGCGCGCTGAGTAATTGTGTGCAAACGTAAATGTTTTATCACAACGTATATCATGACGGTCACAACTTATGCCCGTTGTGCACGCTGGGTAATTTATATTTCGGTAAAAAAATTTTACTAGGTAATTTCAATTTCAGACATTGATTCAAGTAAGCATCAATGAATATATCACATATATTAATTTTGTAAAGTCATGAAATTGTATCAAATTAAATGACATTGTATTAAGGTCTGAATTCTAACATATTACAAAATTTGTACGTTATAATATACATAACACAACAAATTTGAAACTACATTTCGTACATTATGACCTAAAACACCAAAGAATATTTACCCACAATCACTCTTCTCCGTCAATGATCAAAACTACATTATAAGACAAGAGAAAGGCTGGTGCCCCAAAGGCCCGTCCACCTCAAAAACCTGGAGGTGGAGGTGGAGGTGGTGGTGAAGATGGTGATGGTGGGGCAACAGTATGGATGTCTCTAGGAGAGGGCACCAGAGTCTCCATCTTCTTTTGTATATTCTACATTATGAGCATCATAGTGTCGAAGTCGCTACGCAGAAGTGAGATCGCCAGATTGGTGTTGGAGAGATTTGTTTCAATCTCTCCTAATCTATGAGTAAAGTTCACCTGCTGATGGGAGGAAGATGATGGAGTAGATGCGGGACTTATATTGCCTATGAGTATATCCTTAAGCTGACGTTGTTCATCTGTAAGTACATAGACAGACGTAGTAAGCGCCGCGAGTTTGCTACGGAGGTTGTGCAGAACAGGGTCCTGACAGTGAGACATCCCAACCATAGAGCGGAGGTTGTTACTGATGTCCTCGAGTGGATCTTTTTCAGACTGAGATGGAACTGATGAACCTGCATGTGCAGGAGGAAACCCAGGAGGAGGCAACAGCACATTGTGTTCACCTTGCGTTGGACCAAGTGAAAGCACATCCCGATGCATAGCATCACGAAGAATGGGTCTATTGGCCGGGAACGATGAAGGAAGGGGATCATCGTGTTCAGGTGACGTTGAATCATCATCACTTATTCTCCAAGAGTCAGAAGAATTCGACTCACGAGATCGTTTTGGCAGCATGACGAAACCCTAGTATGAAATGCGAGAGTGTTGAGATGAAGAAGAAAACAGAACGACAGACCAAAGGGCAAAGGAATGAAATTTTCTGCAAAACCCCTGGTCTACTGAATCCATATATTTATACCAATTGGTTATTATAATCTCAGCCGCAAGATTACATAGGGAAGTGGAACTGACAGACGGCTGGAGTAAAGCATCCGTTCGGCTGGCAAAACAATCGGAATGAAGTGCTTACATGGAAACCGAGGTTCTACTTGACTCATCCTCCACACGTGAACATTATTGAGTAGAAAGCAGAAAGAATTTAAAGTGTCCTATATTTCGTACCTCCGAAATGAGATTGTACGACCTGGCGGTTGTACTTTCCATCTTTATGTGGCATACCGATTGCATCTTGCAACCGATATATTGTATTCATGCACGTTCTTTCCAGCCTTACGTGGCTTGACAACCGATCTATTACATAAGGGTCCACGCAGTGTGTAAACCACATGAAAAGTAAATGCCCATGATGTGCTCGTCCTTTCCAGCCTTACGTGGCTTGGCACCTGATCTATTACATCGGGGTCCACCTTTATGGCAATAATTCTCTCTATTGACAGGGATTCATGTTTATCAGGCGGGAACTAATATAATGGAGCTGGTGCAAGACACACGCAGTGTGTAAACCACATGGAAAGTAAATGTCGATGATGTGCCCGTTCTTTCCAGCCTTACATGGCTTGACACCTGATCTATTACATCGGGGTCCACCTTAACGGCAGTACTTCTCTCTATTGACAGTGATTCATGTTTATCAGGCGGGAACTGATATAATGGAGCGGTGCAAGGCACAAGTAGTGTGTAAACCACTTGGAACGTAAATTCCCATGATGTGCCCTTTCTTTCCAGCCTTACGTGGCTTGGCACCTGTTCTTTGACATCGGGCTCCACCTTTACGATCGTAATCCTCTCTATTGACAGGGTATCATGTTTATCAGGCGGGAACTGATATAATGGATCCGGTGCAAGGCACAAGCGGTGTGTAACCCACATGGAACGTAAATTCCCATGCGGTACCCTTTCTTTCTAGCCTTACGTGACTTGGCACCCGATCTTTTACACCACCTCTACGGCAGTAATGCTCTCTATTGACAGGGATTCATGTTTATCAGGCGGAAACTGATATAATGGAGCCGGTGCAAGGCACAAGCGGTGTGTAAACCACTTGGAACGTAAATGCCCATGATGTGCCCTTTCTTTCCAGCCTTACGTGGCTTGGCACCCGTTCTTTAACATCGGGCTCCACCTCTACAGCTATAATCCTCTCTATTGACAAGGTATTACATATATCAGGCGGAAACTGATATAATGGAGCCAGTGCAAGGCACAAGTGGTGTGTAACCCACATGGAACATAAATGCCCATACGGTGCCCTTTCTTTCCAGCCTTACGTGGCTTGGCACCCGATCTTTTACATCGGGCTCCAACTCTACGGCCGTAATCCTCTCTATTGACAGGGATTCATGTTTATCAGGCGGAAACTGATATAATGGGCACAATTGGTGTGTATCCTACATGGAATGTAAATGCACATGATGTGCACTTTCTTTCCAGCCTTACGTGGCTTGGCACTCGTTCTTTGACATCGGGCTCCACCTCTACGGCCGTAATCCTCTCTATTAACAGGGTATCACGTTTATCAGGCGGGAACTGATATAATGGAGCCAGTGCAAGGCATAAGCGGTGTGTAACCCACATGGAACGTAAATGCCCATGCGGTGCCATTTCTTTCCAGCCTTATGTGGCTTGGCACCCGATCTTTTACATCAGGGTCCACCTTAACGGTAGTAATTCTCTCTATTGACAGGGATTCATGTTTATCAGGCGGGAACTGATATAATGGAGCCGGTGCAAGGCACAAGTAGTGTGTAAACCACTTGGAACGTAAATGCCCATGATGTGCCCTTTCTTTCCAGCCTTACGTGGCTTGGCACCCATTCTTTGACATCGGGCTCCACCTATACGGCCATAATCCTCTCTATTGACATGGTATCACATTTATCAGGCGGGAACTGATATAATGGAGCCAGTGCAAGGCACAAGCGGTGTGTAACCCACATGGAACGTAAATGCCTATGCGGTGCCCTTTCTTTCTAGCCTTACGTGGCTTGTCACCTGATCTTTTACATCGGGCTCTACCTCTATAGCAGTAATCCTCTCTATTGAAGGGATTCATGTTTATCAGGCGGGAACTGGAGCAGAGCAACTAACCGCATCGGCTAAGACATGATCAAAATGAGCTGGATCAATGGGGGTGGCTGTATCTGCATTTGTCAAATTATTATCCCTTTTCTTCTTCCTTTGAATAGGCCATTAACTTGTGGCTCTGTAATCATATTTGTCGCTGGGGTAGCTAGCTCCTTCAACTTAATTAACAACTCCTGCTTCCTCGTCCCATCAAGTTGAACATAGAGCTTGTGTATGCGCTCTAATTCAGCATGTATAAGCCCATCTTCTTCAGACATCAATTCTGTCTTAGCCTCTATGCCTAGCTGCTTCCGATGAGCATTTACGGCATCTAAGGGAATGGGGCAATTTTCCCTTGTGAATTCGCCAATCTTATTGGCACATGGTACACCATAAATCATTCTTTCTAGACAATCACCTGCGCATTGGTTCGTTCCTATAGAGTCGGATTTATCAGCTTCCACAGACATTATCTTCAACGCTGCAGCGGATGTAAATCCTATCAGCTCACTGAACAAGAACCCATGCACATTAAGTTGCAACATGATCTTAGATTTCTCGAATGATGTCTTGATCTCGATATGCTGCCCCTCTAATGATTCATGTATGGTTGGCCAAGAAGCGAATAAACTGCAGGCCGATGAACCCAATGCCTTTTTAAGCTTAGAATGTTCAGTCTGGGCTCTTTTGGTCTGTGCTCTGTTGGTACTGACATTTCCAAAGTGCAGATTGCCATCTGTCCATACAGAAATAAACTTCTCATTGTACTTGTCCAGCCAAGATGTCTTCACATAGCTCACGGCCCTTGTGTAATCTTTGTACTCTGTCTACAATGCCTTTAGTTTAGCAACATACTCCTCCTCCTTGCGTGCCCCCACCAATAAATTCCAGCTAAAGATGAAACCTAACCATTTTTCTTGATCTTCAAAAGAGGACTGGCAATTTTTGGCAATATTTTTGGATATGTCCATTCTATATAATTGGTGCACTGCAAATGGAAATACATGGCCAATGGCATTCATAAGTGCTGGCTCCAGTGTTGTCAAAATTACACGTAGCATCCTGTATCCATGTAGCAAAGAGCTCAACTTCTCCAACGCCCATAAGTAGTTATCCTCACGTACGGACTCTGTGTAACAAAATGCAGCTGCAAACTGAATATCTGTGGACGTCATCCCATACATCTCCATCAATGGTGGCCTGTTGCAGTTGGTCTTCAACGCGCAGTACATAACCAAAATCTCTGGAAAGTTTCGTAATAAATCAACCGATTACAGATGTGCCCAAAATATATTCATCACTGCATTTGTCTCTTCGTCCACTTCATGATACATAATGTAATTACGCGATGTCACTAGATTAATGAGTAGCTGCATTTCTGCTCTACAAGCCATTTCCCCTGCCTTCATCCTCTGTCTGGCTTTATAAATAGTGTTGATTGTGGGAGATGTTGCATTATCATTTTCCTTCATGTATTTCAAGATTTCCCTTGGCCTAAGCAATCTATTTGACAAGTCCCTCACTATGGCCATCTCCCCCCTCCTAACCTCCTCTCATCTAGATGTCGCTCGATGTACATTGCGGGTTTATGGTTGTGATTGCCACGTACAACTGTCAAAATCCACTTATCTGTTGCCACACATTAGCCCTCAAGTAGAAAGGACATGAACACTTCTTGCTTCGAGTTGATTTTTTGGCCGATATATCTAGCATGTGTGGCCGATATGTCCCACTTCTTTCACAACAAAAATAATAAGTTGGCATCATATTACCCTTTGTACTCATATTTGATGATTTTGTAACAACCATATTCTCGGTTTTCATACCGACCGCTTTTACCCATTTACCAAGCTCTTCTATGCTGGGGAAAATTTTATTTGTTGTGAACTGATTTGTATAATCTTCATTAACCTCTGATCCATCGACAATACGCTAAATTAAGTACCACATACCAACATAGTCACTAAATGTTTTCCTTTATTTTCTAGTAAATTAGTCAGTTAACAAAGCGAAATAATTTCTAACCTTTGCTTCTTTGTCTGCTTCATCACAGATCCCCTCAATGTGTACCGAGTCCATCTCAATCTTCGTAATTTCTACGTAATCATGTACCAAATGTACATTGCAGCAATCAATTTCTGAAATTATTAATAAATACCAAATTAATTAGCATCAATTAATGGCTTACCAACGTTATGATGCAATGCGTCCGCAGTCGACTATTTTAGGGCACCCCAACCCAATGACACAAATCTTTTGCTCTGCCTTAAGGATCTTCGTTTGATATAAGCAGGAACTCTTATAGTCTATATAGATCAGCGAATTAGAATAATTTCTGTTGATCAAACCCTATCTCGTTAGCTTTTCCCGCCTTAGGTCACAAAACTGTTCGCATATGGAAGCTGTTATGCTGCATTTGTATATACGGATGCGTAATAATATTGGTTCATATTGTAAATTAATCATCGCAAACAATGGGATGGCAAAATTGTAAAAGTTCTCCTCTATGAACCATCTAGATGTTTGCTCACCGCACACAACCATGCAAAACTCAGAATTGTTCACCGCCCACAACCACGCAAAACTCAGAATTGCTCACCGCCCACAACCACGCAAAACTCAGAATTGCTCACCGCACACAACCACGCAAAACTCCGAATTGCTCACCGCACACAACCACGCAAAACACGGAATTGCTCACCCCACACAACCACCAAACTCGGAATTGCTCATCGCACACAACCACTTAAAACTCGGAATTGCTCACCGCACACAACCCTCCAAAACTCAGAATTGCTCACCGCACAAGCGCACACAACCACGCAAAACTCTGAATTGCTCACCGAACACCACCACTCAAAACTCGGAATTGCTCACCGCACACAACCACTCAAAACTCAGAATTGCCACCGCCCACAACCACTCAAAATTCAGAATTGCTCACCGCACACAACCATTTTGATCAAGTCCACGTGCACATGTGGACGGGTTATTTGCTTGTAATATTTCAAACTAGACTTGTTTACTCAACCAGCACAACTGGTAAATTATTGTAGACCTGATGGACCCGAAATTGGCCCGTGATACCTTCTGCTCGTAGCGAATTGACAGACAATTCCACAGATTGCTCACGGCGGAATATCAAACGGCAATTTTTTCAAAGATTGCTCAAGTCACCCAGACCAAATTCCAAAAGATTTGATTTTTATTTCATGGCTCGAAGGATACATCACTTAGTCAACTGCTGTGATCAAACAAAGAGTTGAATCGAGAGCTGTAGATTTAGGGGGTTTTGACCTAATTTTTTTGAAATCGACTCTTTGGTAAGTCTATACTTTTAAGTACAGTTTATTTGCCTTTCTTATTTTGATTTTACATGCATTCATCCACGGTTGAGATTGATGGAGGTGGTAAAAAATCCAAGGTAATATTGATTAATCTTCTCGGCAATAATGCATTAAATCTTTGAGGATCAGGTTATGAATTGTTTGATACAGGATAATATGGATTGTACAAACGACTTTACCACTAATCAACTGTTCAAGGATAGAAAAGAGCTGTTTCAGTGGATACAGAACGTTGGGTTAAGACATGGGCATGTGATTGTTACACGTTCGGGGAGATTAAGTAAAATAGCCAAAGGGCATCATGTTGTGTACTTTGCATGTGAAAGAAGCGGTGAGTATAGGGGACACCGAAAGCTAAAAAAGACCAACAGGCCTGTTAAAACCAAGAAGTGTTCATGTCTGTTCTCATTGCGTGGTTATATGGTGGGCGTGGGCGTTGAGGAGTGGAAGTTAACAGTCGTTTGTGGCAGGCACAACCATGAAGTAGCTAAATATGTCGATGGCCATTCCGATGAAGGTATGTTGCATGGAATGGAGATGGAAACAGTGCGTGACTTGGCAAATAGGAAGGTTCGGCCAGCTGAAATTTTGAAAGTGCTGAAGGAAAATAAAAACTTCAGTGCAACCTCAATCAAAGCAATTTATAATCCACGAAACCGGTTACAACGGGGGAAGAAGGTTGGTATTGTAAAACAGTTGAAGGAGTTAGCTGTTGGATCTGGATCCTAGCCTAGGGGGTGAATAGGCATATAAAATAATTCGTGCAACCCACGAACAAACTCGTGCAGTTATAGCAGCAGCAGAGTAAATAAAATGCAGACACATAGTACAAGCAGATTTACCCTGGTTCGGTCGTCCCAACGACCTACTCCAGCCTCCAAAGCAGATACTAGTATTGAATAGCGCAATAGGTACAAAACCACAAGTTAGAGCACGCTCTGAGCACCCTCTACGTCTCTACACTCGCCAGGCTCTCAGCACCCCCACACACAGTGTTTTCTCTCACTATCAATCCTAGTTATGCTTTCTACCAGCTAGTCCCAAACTAGCTGGGCCCCACTTGTCTAGCCCTAACCAGACAAGTCCCAAAATAATCACAAAATAAATGGTAACGTTTCCCCGACAAAGAACGTTATACTAAGACACGAATAAAAGAGTTTAAGGGTTTAGAAATGCTCAGTTCGTGTCCGTGTAGGCGTCTCTATCAATCAGCACGTCGTCAGCTCCAATCTGACACAAATGGTGTCTCAATCCGACTCCTAGATGTCAAGTTGTGCACTGGTCTGTGCATAAAGAAATTTCAGTTCAAATCCCAATAATCAGCTGTCTGTGCGCTCAGTAATACCCTTTTAAAATAAGCGGTCGGTGCGCAGAGTGATTCAATTCAAACCCATTTAGCAGAGGTCGGTTCGCATAGCAACTTCCTTTAATTCCCCAAGCCCACGTCAGCGAGATCACCTCCGATCACTTGATTAATATGGGCCGTTGATTTTGTTTTCTCGCTCGCAGCCGCCGTTCGATTTCAATCGCACGCTCCCGCCGTTGATTTGCTTCGTTTTGATTTCACGGAGCGTGAACTAGGGCATGCAGGCGAACATATCACAGAGGCCACGATCTTCGTGGAGAGCGACGACGGCAGCGACAGTCTCGGAGCAGCGGTAACAGGCCTCGTCGTCGGTGATAATACGGCGACATTCAGCAACAGCCTTGAACTCGACGGCGAGGGGATGACGACGACGTAGAAGTGTAGGTTCTCAGTGCGGCGCTTGAAGGAGCGGTAGCGGCGATCAGTTTTGTCGACGGTGATCTCAGACGTCTTTGTTACAACAGTGGTGCTCCTTCGTTGTCTGACCTCGCCGAGCGATGAGACTTGATCAGCGGCAGCGGTGTTGAGCTCTTCGTGACGACGACCACGGCGAACTTCTCTTCACGATGACGGACTTCGCTCGCTTCTCCTTCATAATGACGACCAGCGGCATTTTCACGATGGCAGCGGCAGCGTCAGCCCTACTCCGGTGTCGGCAACAGGCTCTACGAACGGCGAACGAGATTCTGATGACTCCAACCAACGACTCTGGGCTCTTGATGGCTCGTGGCGGCTTTTGAGAGCGTAATGAGCTTGATGAAGACGATGATGGCAGCGGGGTTTTCCTTCGCGTTCTTCTCTGACGATGGGCATGCAACAGCTAGGTGCTGGCATCGCGAAGCTCAGTTGCAAGGAAGACGGGGATGACTTTAAGGAAATTGTTTAGCCTAGGTCTTGCGGCTTGATGGCTAGGTGAAGTTCGAACCCTCTTGGAACTTGTATAGCCTTGAGTTTGTTGAAGCAGAGATTGTTGTGGCTCTTCCCTTGATGATGATGAAGGCTTTAAGAATTTAAGACCCTAGTCAAACATTGCGGCTATATGAGATGGCAGTTAGGTTTGATCACAATGGAGATTGGCTATGAGGCTTATAGATTTGTGTGGCTGCGACAAGGAGATATTCAAGGAACTTTGCGGAACGTGGCTTTGTATGGAGGCTTGTAGCAATTTGGAAGTTGAAGCAATTTTGGAGATTGCGGCTATTGATAGCTTGGCTAGGGTTTTTTCGTGGTTGGCTCTCCTCTCCTCTCTATTGTAGTTTTGGCCGCAATCTTCTTTATGTATGCCGCATATTTTTTTGGGTTATAGAGGAGGGTTTATATAAGGATTCCAATAGGGCTTTGTGCAAGAGAGAATCCCTAAAGTGTAGGGGTTTGGAATTTCAAAAATGATTTGGTTCTATCACTTTGCACCATAGATAGGAGATTAAGATTTGATCTAGTTGGTGTTTGAATAGGAGAAGGATAGGAGACAATCTTTCTAATATATTTGGCCACATCTCTCCTCCATTGACCAAGTCCAACTTTGCTCTCCATTGACCAAGTCAAGCTTCTTTGTGCACACTCTTCCTTCCTTCCCTAAGATGCTATATGAATAGCAATTCCTCCAAATAGTGAGGGATGTAATCCTGAAACACACTAAGCACACACGTCAGATATAACGACACATTTGTCATCATCAAACCAAAGATCCTAGATCGTTGTGTCCAACAATCTCCCCCTTTTGGTGATGACAAATCCATAAAAGATTTGAGCAATAGATGGGTGTGTGAAGTGTGTTGAAGGGTGTTATGCAATATGATGTATGGATGAGTCATTCAAGCATTACAAAGCATGCACAACAAATAGTAAATATAAAAGCATGCTCCCCCTTCTCTCAGGCTCCCCCTTCAACATTATTTTTCATACTCCCCCTTCAACAAATAATAACGACATCAAATCTGTCAAATCTTTCTTTTCTTTCTCCCCCTTTGTAATCACCAAAAGTGGATTAATGAAGTCATAAAAATATTCCATGCAAAAATAAACCATTATTAAATGTAGCGTGCAATTTGCATGAGTTTTCCAAAGAATAGACAATCCAAGCTCATAGAATTTCTTAACAAGACTTCTCCACCTTTGTGTAAGTGTAGCGATATAAACAATAAAGTACAAGAGGAGATTCAATTTCAGAAAATCAACCAAATCAATCCACATTTTCCAATTTTCATGAATATCACTAGGATTGATTTTTCCCACCTCATCAAGGATGAGTTCAAGTTACCAAACCTCAAAACATAGCCTTAAAGGACTTTTAAATATGGGGTGGCATTGCTTGACGAGTTATATACACCAACACTAATGATTACCCATGTAGCATAAGTTGGATACTCGTGGGTTGTGTATTATCCATGAAGTGTATCCATTTTTCATACGGAGCAAATATAGTATATGTTTTTTTAATTCTTTTGTGCTCAATTTTAATTCATGGCTAAACACTTCATATCCCTTAGAAAATTCAGAATTTTAATCATTCCTACATTCGCTTTCCATTATTCTTCAAAAGAATCTTCAAAAGTACTAAGAAGTCAAAATATCGTGAAAGTGCAAATGTAGGTATAGAAGTCAAGTTTAAAACTTATGAGACATGTCATGGCTACTAAAAAGAATAACCGCATGTTCATGTAGCTACAACAATAATGAATTGACTTCTACAAGGGATAGATATGAGCATTCAATAATACCACTTATAGAGATTCATAAGAGGATATTCAATAAGCACAAATTTTTTTTATTTATGGTTTTTCAAAAATTTTTTGTTTTTTTCAGAAATAAAAGCATTAAAAATCATGCATGCAAGCACACAAAACAAAATAAAAACATGCACACACAAACAATCTATGAAGGTATGCAATGGAATGCAAAGAGGGATAAAAATTATACCTTCTCGTCGCTATTTGTCGAATGAGCTAAAAAAATGAGACATTGCAAAATTTGCTCCTCACCAAATCTCCATCACACCTACATGAAAGGTGTTAACTGTGACCTTGCAATCCAACAAGGTCCACTAGTGTTAGCCAATATTGTTTTAGGAACCCACACTTATTTAAACTTGATATTTGTGTTCCTAAATTTACAATAATATGATGTGTGGCCTACACTATCACAAGTAAAGCACTTCGCATATATGTTTTTTGCAATGGAGGAAGCATTGTGAAATTTCTTGAATTTTAGCTTTTCAACGTTTTTCAAAACAAATCCAAGTCCTCTTCTATTATTGCCATATAATTGATTCTCTAAAATGGTATCCAACGATTGTTTTCCCATAGAGAATTTCTTAATGGCCAATTCAAGATTAGAAACTTTAGATTTTAACAATTTATTTTCTTCCACAAGCAATGTGCATTTACTTATAAAAGCTAACTTGTTTTCATTTTCCTTCTTTTCAATCTCAATTGTTTTTCTCTTAAGATCATTATCTAGCATGCAAAATTTATCCTTAAGCTCTCTTATTTCATAATCTTTTTCACCTTCAAGCTTCAAAAGATCTTGTTTTAGCATGCTAATATTGTTCATTAATGAAGGACAAGAAAGACAAGGTGCTTCATCATTAAAGCTTGATTTTCCTTTGTCAATATGTCAATAGTAGACTCACGAGCAACAATTTCAATTTTCAGTTTTTCAATCTCCTTAGACATATCATATTCAGATTGTTACATTTCAAAGTTCTCATTTTGATAATCATCTATAGTGGATTCTAGATCTACTATTTTATCTTACATTTCTTTACAAAGAGTAAGGAGTTCAGCTTTACTACCAGATTTTACCTCATTATGTTTTGCCATCAAGCAGAGGGATGCGTGTGCTTCATTTTCCTCGAGCTCATCTCCACTATCCATGTCCTACGTTTGCACTACATCTTTTCCTTTCTTCTCTACGACACCAGCTGTTTCTTGTGGACGATGTTTAGCGAAATGTCCCTGCTTTATGCATTTAAAACAAATAACTTTACGCATAGTATTGTCACAAAGAGTAGCATCAAAATTATTTAAAGGAGTGTTTCTTCCATTTTGATTTTTTTCATTGCGACCGAGGGATTTCTCACTTCCATATGCAGTTTCCAAGGTCCTCTATATATCCTGCGCAGAAGAGCAATGTGAGATACGATCAAATATTATTCTACTCAACCCACACAATAAGATATTCATTGCTCTAGCATTTATAGCACACACATTTTTATCATTTAAATTCAGATTACTTTCAGGCATAGAATATCCGTTATCAATAATGTACCAAATATCAACATCAACGGATAGTAAATAAGTTTTCATAGCCTTCCAGTATATATAATCATGGCCACTAAAAAGAGGAGGACGATCAATAGGCATGCCATGGGGAAGGACTAACTTTGGGTTTTTCATGATAGCTAGACTAGACTAGATCCTCTAACCTGCTCTGATACCACTTGTTGGATCTGGATCCTAGCCTAGAGTAGGGGTGAATAGGCTTATAAAATAATTCGTGCAACCCACGAACAAACTCACGAAGTTATAGCAGCAGCAGAGTAAATAAAATACAGACACAGAGTACACAGCAGATTTACCCTAGTTCGGTCATCCCAACGACCTACTCCAGCCCCCAAAGCAGATACTAGTATTGAATAGCGCAATAGGTACAAAACCACAAGTTAGAGCACGCTCAGAGCACCCTCTACGTCTCTACACTCGCCAGGCTCTCAGTACCCCCACACACAGTGTTTTCTCTCACTATCAATCCTAGTAATGCTTTCTACCAGCTAGTCCCAAACTAGCTGGGTCCCACTTGTCTAGCCCCAACCAGACAAGTCCCAAAATAATCACAAAATAAATGGTAACGTTTCCCCTACAGAGAACGTTACACTAAGACACGAATAAAAGAGTTTAAGGGTTTAGAAATGCTCAATTCGTGCCCGTGTAGGCGTCTCTGTCAATCAGCACGTCGTCAGCTCCAATCTGATGCAAACGTGTCTCAATCCGACTCCTAGATGTCAAGTTGTGCACTGGTCTGTGCGTAAAGAAATTTCAGTTCAAATCCCAATAATCAGCTGTCTGTGCGCTCAGTAATACCCTTTTAAAATAAGCGGTCGGTGCGCAGAGTGATTCAATTCAAACCCATTTAGCAGAGGTCGGTTCGCACAGCAACTTCCTTTAATTCCCCAAGCCCACGTCAGCGAGATCACCTCCGATCACTTGATTAATATGGGCCGTTGATTTCGTTTTCTCGTTCGTAGCCGTCGTTCGATTTCAATCACACGTGCCCGCTGTTGATTTGCTTCGTTTTGATTTCACGGAGCGTGAACTAGGGCATGCAGGTGAACATATCACAGAGGCCACGATCTTCGTGGAGAGCGACGGCGGCAGCGACGGTCTCGGAGCAGCGGTAACAGGCCTCGTCATCGGCGATAATACGGCGACGTTCAGCAGCAGCCTTGAACTCGATGGCGAGGGGATGACGACGATGTCGAAGTGTGGGTTCTCATTGCGGCACTTGAAGGAGCGGCAGCGACGATCAGTTTTGTCGACGGCAATCTCAGACGTCTTTGTTACATCAGTGGTGCTCCTTCGTCGTCCGACCTCTCAGAGCGATGAGACTTGATTAGTGGCAGCGGCATTGAGCTCTTCGTGACGACGATCGCGGCGAACTTCTCTTCACGATGACAGACTTCGCTCGTGTCACGCCACGCTTCCCAAAAATATGGAGGCGAGGCGTGAGTAGGTCCGCTCAGACTTGAAGCTGTAAAGCTGCAAGTCCGATAAGCGTCAATTAACTTTAAATGGCAGGTCCTTGCAATTGCGATACGAAACAAAGATAATAATAAAGGACATGAGACAAAATAAATCTCAGAATATCCATAAAAATGAGTTCCAACATCGCAGAAAAAGCCACCAGGCTAAAAGAAAGGAGTCTAAAAAGGCCCCAGCATGGCCAACAAAAGTACAACATACAGAAAACAAAGTAATGGTGCTACGCACCGACAACTAACAGCAACCTAAAGCAAAACAACTCAAAACAGTCTCTAAGACTGGTTAACAGTGTCCACCAACTCCTCGTCAAACGTGGGCTCCGGCTCAGCATCAGCAAACACCTCGTCTTCAGCTACGGTCTCTGGCTCAGGGTCTAACATGTGACACCCAAAAGAGCAAGGGGCACATGTCAGCAAGTCTACAAGAGACTTGTGCAAGGAAACTGAACGTAAAAGTAAAGCAACCTAGCAGTTCTAGCATGATGCAAATGATATGGCAGATATAGCATGAGTGCAACAAGTAAAGTAAGGTACGAGCATGGCATGGCAACTGTCATTTAAATCATGGCATGGATATCAAGTTTTGCAAGAACAATCACAAGTACAAGTACAAGTCTAGTAAGCACGTCGTGCACAGAGATTACGCCTTTTGGCTAGAGTGGCTGTGCGGGCCAACTCCTAAGCTCAAGTGATCGCTTATCCCTACCCCTCCACGTGTATCGGGCATTGGCTTTTGACCAATACATGAGGCCCGCTTCTGGATCACGAGCAAGGAAGTGTTTTTCATTATGGCATAGGGGTGCAACTAGCCTGAACAAGGGAGTACAAGTATTGTAGCGTGTGCTACGAATGCAACATTCAACTTGGATGACATGTAAGATGCAATGCATGGCAGATAATAGTTTAAGTGCGTACATATAAGGAATTTAAACGTGGCAGGCAACAATGCATGAATGACATGGCAGGGTGACAGATCTAGCTTCGTTGTCAAGCTAGATCTTAAAGTTGCGTCTAGACAGCTATCATTTTACTGTCTAGTCTCTTTTACGCTAAAAACAAGGAAGTGGCCTAAAACATGGCCCTAAGCAAAGGTTGGCAAGTTTCACTTGCCTGCAAGTCTGACATCAGAAAAACACCGTCCAAAAGAGTCCAAGTCACAAACAACCTATGTGCACAAGTCCACCAGCCTACAGTACCATATTATTAATCTTGATTAGTGAATTAAAAACACTTTAAAACATCAATTTTAGTCTTAATTAACAGGCAATAGGTTGGGGGTCCTAAGGGTGCAAATCGTTACCTCAGCATGACACGAAAGCTACACTGGCGCCGGGAAGTGATGCCAGAGGTTGGAATATTAGAACGCGCTCCTAGTCCAGATTCCAAAATAGATTCCTCGCTCGAATAGTCTGGGCAGCAACCAGAACAACGAACCAAGATTCCAACGCTAGAACGTGCGACGAAGGGCTACGATGGATCGCAACATCGTAATCGGAAAATCCACGAAGAAGAGACACCTAGGTGGGACCCACAGTAGTGCTAGGGGCCAATGGGGGCCCCACAACACCTCTGGAGAACTTGGGGGCCCACGATGGCAAGCGATGGGAAAGTTACGACGTTGCGACGAACGTCACTCGGTCAGACCGAGCCGCTGCGAGGAAATCTCTCGGTCAGACCGAGAGATCCCAGCGCACCACCGGTCGCAGCGCTTGCGGAGATGCGGGCGGTCGGTCACAACGGGCCGGTGCGAGGGGGTTCTTCGGTCGGGCGCTTGCGGGGCTGGGTTTGCGGAGCGGGCGGCTGTGCGGAGCGGAGTACGGGCCGTTCTATCGGTCAGACCGATGGGATCTCTCGGTCAGGCGGGGGCGATGCGGAGCGGCGACTGGATGCGGAGCGGAGCGGCTGTGCGGGGGTTGTGCCTCGGTCAGAACGATGGAAACCAAGCGAAATCCTCGATCGGACACTGGCGGCTGCGGGGCTAGGTTGCGACGAACGTCGCAAGCGAGATTTTGAGTTGTGGGGGCGGCTAGGGTTTGTTCTCTTGCGAAAATAGGTTTTCCTAGGGGTTGTTTATAAAGGGTAGGTGGGTTGACTTGGTCTAGGGTTATTATTAGAATTAAAAATTGATTTTAAACCCAATTATTCACCCTCACCAACACCCAAGCATGTGTGGGTGCGGCCAAGGCTAGGGGCTAGGGTCAAAAATAGTTTTGAAGAGTTATAATCTATTAGAAATTATATTTGGCTAAAAATACCTGAAAACTTAGTATTTAAAAATATTTAAAGCTTTGCTAAAAATGTACAATAGGTCAAACGAAATCCGAAAATTGTGAAATAAATATTGGGGTGATCGGGACGACAAGAGAAAGAAAACTAAGAAGACGGATCTCAATTTCGACATCGAGTGACGAAAATAAAAATAGAAACGTCCCACGTCAAAAGTGAAAATCACAACGTATCTTCGAATAAGATCAAATCATGGGAGAACGACCGGAGAAATGTCGTTCCAAATTAGTGCCACAATTTAACACTCTCAGAGACGTTCACAATGACATATCACACCAAAGTGTTCACAAACAAACAAAGTCTAAAAAAAATACGTGCACGAACAAAGTACGATCGGAAAGCGACCATGACATCCTCCCCATCTTAGAAATGATTCCGTCCTTGGAATCAACATCAAGCACTGCTCGGGAAGAGGTGCGGGAAGCGCTCTCTCATATCATCCTCACGCTCCCAGGTGGACTCCCCAGGGGAACCATGACGCCACTGCACTCGAACTAAGTCGACGGTCTTATTCCTCAGCTGCTTCTGCCGTCGATCCAGAATCTCAACTGGCTGCTGATCATAAGACAGATCTGGACGAACCGTGATCTCTGAGAAATCCACAGCATGGGATGGATCACTAACGTATCGACGTAACTGAGATACATGAAATACGTCGTGAACTCCCTCCAGCGACGGTGGCAACGCCAAGCGAAAATCCACCGCTCCAACTCTCTCCAGAATGTCAAATGGCCCAATGTACCTCGGACTCAGCTTGCCTCTCTTCCCAAATCGGATGACTCTGCGGTTCGGAGAAATCTTCAGAAAGACATGATCTCCAGGCTGAAACTCCAAAGGCCTCCGTTTAGCATCTGCCCAATGCTTGAAACGGTCCTGTGCAATCCTCAGCTTCTCCTGAATGTTCCTCACAACATCCACGGCCTCCACAATCATCTCCGATCCTAACAGCTCCCGATCTCCAATGTCATCCCAGCTCAGTGGTGATCGACATTTCTTCCCATATAACGCGGCGAAAGGCGCCATGCCAATACTCGCCTGGTAGCTGTTATTGTAGGCAAACTCAACATGATGGAGATGATCCTCCCAAGATCCCTTGAAGTCCAACATGCACACCATCAGCATGTCCTCCAAAATCTGAATCGTCCTCTCGGACTGGCCATCTGTCTGCGGATGGTACGCCGTGCTGAAACTCAGACTCGTACCCAGACTCTTCTGCAGACTCTGCCAAAACTGAGATGTGAATCTCATGTCTCTGCCCGACACGATACTCACGGAGACTCCATGAAGTCGTACGATCTCCTACACGATTCACGATACATCACTATCTAAACTAGGAAAAGAAAATAAAAACGGAGAGTAAAAGAATTTACCTCCATATATCTCCTCGATAGCGTCTCAGTAGACTGTCCTACTCGGAAGGGAATAAAGTGCGCGGATTTGGTCAATTGGTCTACGATCACCCAAATCGCGTCATTCTGCTTCGGACTCCGAGGTAGTCCAGTCACGAAATCCATAGTGATGTGTTGCCACTTCCACTCTGGAATCGGACGCGGTTGTAGCAACCCTGCCGTACGCTGATGCTCCGCCTTTACCTGCTGGCAAACCAGACTCTTGGCTACACTCCGAGCCACACTCCTCTTCATACCATGCCACCAATAGTTCAGACGAAGGTCCTTGTACATCTTGGTACCACCAGGATGCACAGAATACGGCGAACTGTGTGCCTCCACCAATAATTCCTCTCTGATATCTCCAGCTGGCACACACAACCTGGCTCCAAATCTCAACGAACCATCCTCATGAATCAGGAAGTCAGTCCACAGACCGGCTTTCACCTGCTCCCGAATCTTCATCAGCTTAGCATCTCCAGCCTGTCCAGCCTTGATCCTATCCACGATCCTCGACTGTATCTGCATACACATCAACAAAGAAGTCTCTCCAGGAAGAATAATCTCAATACCAGACTCGCAAAAATCCTGCTGCAATCTCCACTGCGAAGTCATCATCATCAACGCTAGAAGTCTGCTCAGTGCATCTAGAACCGCATTCACCTTGCCAGGGTGATACTGCAAATCAATCTCATAATCTGCCATGAGCTCTAACCATCGACGTTGTCGCATGTTGAGCTCCTTCTGAGTAAAAATGTACTTCAAGATTTTGTGATCGGTGAAGATCTTCACCTTCTCACTCAGCAGGAAGTGCCTCCAAATCTTCAGCGCAAACACGACGGCAGCCAACTCCAAATCGTGTGTCGGGTAATTCTTCTTATGAGCCTTGAGCTGACGAGAAGCATACGCAACCACAAGCCCATGCTGATGCAACACACAACCAAGACCCTTGCCAGAAGCATCGCAAAAGATCTCGAATCCTCCACTCCGATCAGGCACAACAAGAACAGGGGCAGTCGTCAATCTCTCCTTCAGAACACCAAAAGCCTTCTCATAATCATCAGACCAAACAAATGGTACATCCTTCTGCGTCAGTCTGGTTATCGGCTCAGCAATCCGGGAAAAGTCCTTAATGAAACGCCGATAATAACCTGTAAGCCCAAGGAAACTCCTGATCTCAGACGCTGACTGCGGAACAGGCCACTCTCTGATAGCCTTAATCTTCTCGGGATCCACTGAAATTCCATCGCCTGACACCACATGCCCGAGAAAAGCAACTCTATCCAGCCAAAACTCGCACTTGGAATACTTAGCATACAAACGATGCTTCCTCAAAATCTCCAACATTGTCCTCAAGTGCGATGCATGCTCTTCCTCCGACTTTGAAAAGATCAGGATGTCATCAATAAAGATAACGACAAACTTGTCTTGAAAGTCGTAGAAGATCAGATTCATTAGGTTCATAAAAACTGCGGATGTGTTGGTTACACCGAAAGGCATAACCACGAACTCGTAGTGTCCATACTTCGTTCTGAACGCTGTCTTCGGGATATCTTCCTTCTTTACCTTTAGCTGGTGATAACCACTCCTCAGATCCAACTTAGAGAACACCCTCGAACCTCCAAGCTGATCAAAAATGTCATCAATACGAGGCAATGGATATTTATTCTTGATGGTCACAGCATTCAGCTCCCTGTAGTCCACACACATGCGACGCGAACCATCCTTCTTCTTTACCAGCAACACCGGTGCTACCCACAGAGACACACTAGGATTGATATAACCCTTCTGCAAAAGCTCATCCAGCTACCTACGCAACTCCTCCAACTCTGCTAGAGCCATACGATATGGCGCCTTCGAAATAGGCTACGCTCCCAGAATAAGATCGATCGAAAACTCGAGAGCTCGATCGGGCGGCAGTCCAGACATCTCCTCGGGGAAGAAGTCGTCGAATTCATGCACCACAGCTGGTCTACTCTACTCCGTCAGCATAGCAATAATCTCCACCGGTCTGGCCCGAAATCTGACAGGGCCAAGCGAACTGCTACCTCGACTGAACTCAAACACTGGATGTCCTGGGATCTCGAACACCACCTTCTTCCTCCGACAATCGATCGTAGCATAGAAACTCGCAAGCCAATCCATCCCAAGTACTGCATCGTAGTTGATGATGTCGTGGACAATAAAATCAGCGTAAAGCTCATGTCCACAGACCACCAAAGGGTAAGAATTGCACCCACAATGCACCGAGATCACGCCATTTCCTGTAACGATGTTCCAACTCTTGGGAAGAGGGGATGTCATCAAGGAATGCTTCTCCACGAAGCTCCAGTATATAATGCACATCGATGCACCAGAGTCAAAGAGGACTCGTGTATGAAATGTGCAAACCAAAATCACACCTAACAAGCAGTCTAACAATCAAACCATATTCTAACAAACAATCATATGCAAGCAACCAAACATAAGCTAATAACCAAAACTAACTAAGGAAGGAAACAACTAGACTGAGAGTTACCTGCGATAACCTCATCCACAGCCTCGCTCTCCACTGCCGTAATCAGAAAAGCCTGCCTCCTCGGCTGCATGGCCTGCTGAAAAGCCTGTCTCTGTGGAACGAGGGCTGCTCCACATCCTGCAGGTACAGGTTCTCTCTGTTGCAACGGCTGTGCTGCAACTGGTTCCTTCCAAGGCTGTTTAGACTTCGGGCACTCCTTCATAGTATGAGTAGGATCTCCACAAATCAGGCACTGTCCCAACATCCTCCCACACTGTTCCTTGACATGCCCGGTCTTGCCATAGAAATGGCAAGTCTTCTGAGTAGGCCCACCTGGCCTCTTGAACTGCACTAGCTGATTAGGCTTGAACCCAGGCCTAACCACTGCCCTAACCTGCTCCATAGGCCTCTTCCCAGCTCCCGGTGTCTGTCCTCTCTTCTGCCTCGCAATCAGCTCCTGTCTCTATGCAGCTACCAGCAACTTCTGATATGACTCCAGATCTGACGAAGACATCAGGCTCTGCAAGTCTAAGGAAAGGCCCTGCAGAAACCTCTGAGCTTTCTCCTCAGCATCCTCCACCATCTTCGGTGCGAAGCGACTCAGCCTGGTGAATTCCTGATGGTACTGGTCCACCGTCAGATTTCCCTGCTTCAGCTCAATGAAGCGTTGCAACATCTCCCTCCTAGCAGCCTTCGGAAAGTACTCCTCATCGAACCTGGACTTGAAAGTAGCCCAAGGTATAGGGCTCACCAACAGCTCCTCTTCCGCATCCCACCAGTTGCGGGCATTATCCTTGAGCTGCTTCTTCACCAACTCAACACATCCAGCCGGGTTGATCTTCGACATCTTCAGAATATCCTCAGTATTTCTGATCCACTCCTCAGCAGCCAACGGTCCTTCAGATCCATCAAAGTAAGTCGGGCCCAGCTCCCGAAACTGCTTCGCTCCCGGCTCGCAGCGAGGGGCATTCTGGGTATTCTGAAGCATCCCTTGCTGCACCTGCATCATCTGATGCATCATCTTCATGATCTCAGCATTGGTGGGCTCTCTATCCGGCACCTCAACACGATTGGGCCCACCACCAGCTCGGGTCTGTCGTCTCCCAGCCATCTAATGACATAGAAAACGAACAAAAATTAGACTCAAAGCTTGTGACTTGGATGTTGTAATTTATTTACTGGACATTCAGTTATTATCGGTGTTCCGTTAATTCGCAGTTGCAAGAGGTGACCTGCATGGGCCACCAACAAAACCTGTCACGCCCCGCTTCCCAAAAATATGGAGGCGAGGCGTGAGTAGGTCCGCTCAGACTTGAAGCCGCAAAGCTGCAAGTCCGATAAGCGTCAATTAACTTTAAATGGCAGGTCCTTGCAATTGCGATACGAAACAAAGATAATAATAAAGGAAATGAGACAAAAAGAAATCTCAGAATATCCATAAAAATGAGTTCCAACATCGCAGAAAAATCCACCAGGCTAAAAGAAAAGAGTCTAAAAAGGCCCAAGCATGGCCAACAAAAGTACAACGTACAGAAAACGAAGTAATGGTGCTACGCACCGACAACTAACAGCAACCTAAAGCAAAACAACTCAGAGCAGTCTCTAAGACTGGTCACCGGTGTCCACCAACTCCTCGTCAAACGTGGGCTCCGGGTCAGCGTCAGCAAACATCTCGTCCTCAGCTATGGTCTCTGGCTCAGGGTCTAACATGTGACACCCAAAAGAGCAAGGGGCACATGTCAGCAAGTCTACAAGAGACTTGTGCAAGGAAACTGAACGTAAAAGTAAAGCAACCTAGCAGTTCTAGCATGATGCAAATGACATGGCAGATATAGCATGAGTGCAACAAGTAAAGTAAAGTACGAGCATGGCATGGCAACTGGCATTTAAATCATGGCATGAATATCAAGTTTTGCAAGAACAATCACAAGGACAAGTACAAGTCTAGTAAGCACGTCGTGTACAGAGATTACGCCTTTTGGCTAGAGTGGCTACGCGGGCCAACTCCTAAGCTCAATTGATCGCTTATCCCTACCCCTCCACGTGTATCGGGCATTGGCTTTTGACCAATACATGAGGCCCGCTTCTGGATCACGAGCCAGGAAGTGTTTTTCATTACGGCATAGGGGTGCACCTAGCCTGAACAAGGGAGTATAAGTATTGTAGCGTGTGCTACGAATGCAACATTCAACTTGGATGACATGTAAGATGCAATGCATGGCAGATAATAGTTTAAGTGCGTACATATAAGGAATTTAAACGTGGCAGGCAACAATGCATGAATGACATGGCAGGGTGACAGATCTAGCTTCGTTGTCAAGCTAGATCTTAAAGTTGCGTCTAGACAGTTATCATTTCACTGTCTAGTCTCTTTTACGCTAAAAACAAGGAAGTGACCTAAAACATGGCCCTAAGCAAAGGTTGGCAAGTTTCACTTGCCTGCAAGTCTGACGTCAGAAAAACACCGTCCAAAAGAGTCCAAGTCACAAACAACCTATGTGCACAAGTCCACCAGCCTACAGTCCCATATTATTAATCTTGATTAGTAAATTTAAAACACTTTAAAACATCAATTTTAGTCTTGATTAACAGGCAATAGGGTGGGTGTCCTAAGGGTGCAAATCGTTACCTCAGCACGACGCGAAAGCTACACTGGCGTCAGGTAGCGACGCCAGGGGTTGGAATATAAGAACGCGCTCCTAGTCCAGATTCCAAAATAGATTCCTCGCTCGAATAGTCTGGGCAGCAACCAAAACAACGAACCAAGATTCCAAAGCTAGAACGTGCGACGAAGGGCTACGACGTATCGCAACGTCGTAATCGGCAAATCCAGAAAGAAGAGATACATAGGTGGGACCCACAGTAGTGCTAGGGGCCAATGGGGGACCCACAACACCTCTGGAGAACTTGGGGGGCCCACTGTGGCAAGCGATGTGAAAGTTGCGACGTTGCGACAAACGTCGCTATGTCAGACCGAGCCACTGCGAGGAAATCTCTCGGTCAGACCGAGAGATCACAGCGCACCACCGGTCGCAGCGCTTGCAGAGTGCGTTCAGTCGGTCACAACGGGCCGGTGCGAGGGGGTTCTTCGGTCGGTCGCTTGCGGGGCTGGCTTTGCGAAGCAGGTGGCTGTGCGGAGCGGGGTGTAGACCGTTCTATCAGTCAGACCGATGGGATCTCTCGGTCAGGCGGGGGCGATGCGGAGCGGTGACTGGATGCGGAGCGGAGCGGCTGTGCAGGGGTTGTGCCTCGGTCAGACCGATGGAAACCAAGCGAAATCCTCGGTCGGACACGGGCGGCTGCGAGGCTAGGTTGCGACGAACGTCGCAAGCGAGATTTTGAGTTGTGGGGGCGGCTAGGGTTTGTTCTCTTGCGAAAATAGGTTTTCCTAGAGGTTGTTTATATAGGATAGGTGGGTTGACTTGTTCTAGGGTTATTATTAGAAATAAAAATTGATTTTAAACCCAATTATTCACCCTCACCAACACCCAAGCATGTGTGGGTGTGGCCAATGCTAGGGGCTAGGGTCAAAAATAGTTTTGAAGAGTTATAATCTATTAGAAATTATATTTGGCTAAAAATACTTGAAAACTTAGTATTTAAAAATATTTAAAGCTTTGCTAAAGATGTAAAATAGGTCAAACGAAATCCGAAAATTGTGAAATAAATATTGGGGTGATCGGGACGACGAGAGAAAGAAAACTAAGAAGACAGATCTCAATTTCGACATCGAGTGACGAAACTAAAAATAGAAACGTCTCACGTCAAAAGTGAAAATCACAACGTCTCTTCGAATAAGATCAAATCATGGGAGAACGACCCAAGAAATGTCGTTCCAAATTAGTGCCACAATTTAATACTCTCAGAGACGTTCACAACGACATATCACACCAAAGTGTTCACAAACAAACAAAATCTAAAATAAATACGTTCACGGTCAAAAGCACGTGCACGAACAAAGTACGATCGGAAAGTGATCGTGACAGCTCGCTTCTCCTTCACGATGACGAGCAGCAGCGTTTTCGCGATGGCAGAGGCAGCGTCAGCCCTACTCCGGTGTCGGCAACAGGCTCTACGAATGGCAAACGAGATTCCGATGACTCCAACCAACGACTCTGGGCTCTTGATGGCTTGTGGCGGCTTTTGAGAGCGTAATGAGCTTGATGAAGACGATGATGGCAGCAGGGTTTTCCTTCGCGTTCTTCTCCGACGATGGGCATGCAACAGCTAGGTGATGGCGTCGTGAAGCTCAGTTGCAAGGAAGATGGCGATGACTTTGAGGAAATTGTTTAGCCTAGGTCTTGCGGCTTGATGGCTAGGTGAAGTTCGAACCCTCTTGGAACTTGTATAGCCTTGAGTTTGTTGAAGCAGAGATTGTTGTGGCTCTTCCCTTGATGATGATGAAGGCTTGAAGAATTTGAGACCCTAGTCAAACATTACGGCTATATGAGATGGCAGTTAGGTTTGATCACAGTGGAGATTGGCTATGAGGCTTATAGCTTTGTGTGGCTGCGGCAAGGAGATATTCAAGGAACTTTGCGGAACATGGCTTTGTATGGAGGCTTGTAGAAATTTGGAAGTTGAAGCTTTTTTGGAGATTGCGGCTATTGGTAGCTTGGCTAGGGTTTTTTCCTGGTTGGCTCTCCTCTCCTCTCTATTGTAGTTTTGGCCGCAATCTTCTTTATGTATGCCACATATTTTTTTTGGGTTATAGAGGAGGGTTTATATAAGGATTCTAATAGGGCTTTGTGCAAGAGAGAATCCCTAAAGTGTAGGGGTTTGGAATTTCAAAAATGATTTGGTTCTATCACTTGGCACCATAGATAGGAGATTAAGATTTGATCAAGTTGGTGTTTGAATAGAAGAAGGATAGGAGACAATCTTTCTAATATATTTGGCCACATCTCTCCTCCATTGACCAAGTCCAACTTTGCTCTCCATTGACCAAGTCAAGCTTCTTTATGCACACTCTTCCTTCCTTTCCTAAGATGCTATATGAATAGCAATTCCTCCAAATAGTGAGGGATGTAATCCTGAAACACACTAAGCACACACGTAAGATATAACGACACATTTGTCATCATCAAACCAAAGATCCTAGATCGTTGCGTCCAAAATTAGCATCAGCTAATAAAATTGTCACGCCCCGCTTCCCAAAAACGTGGAGGCGAAGCGTGAGAAGGTCCGCTCAGACCTGAATCTACAAAGCTGCAAGTCCGATAAGCGTCAAACAACATTATATGGCAGGTCCTTGCAATGCGAAACGAAACAAAGATAATAAAAGGGAATAGGACAAAAGATAAATATCAGAATATCCATAATAATAAACTCCAACATCGCAGAAAAGCCACCAGGCTAAAAGAAAAGAGTCTAAAAAGAGGCCCCAGCATGGCCAACAAAAGTACAAAGTACAAAACAAGGTAATGGTGCTACGCACCGACAACTAACAGCAACCTAAAGCAAAGCAACTCCAATCAGTCTCTAAGACTGGTCACCGGTGTCCACAAACTCCTCGTCAAACGTAGGCTCCAGCTCAGCGACAGAAAACACCTCGTCCTCAGCTACGGTCTCTGGCTCAGGGTCTAACATGTGACACCCAAAAGAGCAAAGGGCACATGTCAGCAAGTCTACAAGAGACTTGTGCAAGGAAACTGAAAGTACAAGTAAAAGCAACCTAGCAGTTCTAGCATGATGTATGACATGGCAGTTAAAGTATGAGTGCAACAAGTAAAGTAAAGTACAACAGGTGTCTAGCATGGCATGGCAAGAGTAGCAAACTACTATTATTCACAAGTCACGTTTTCATGTCGTGCACAGAGTTCACGCCTTACAGCTGAAGTGGCTGTACGGGCACACTTCTACGTTGAGTGGTCGCTCAACCTTACCCCTCCACGTGTATCGAGCCAGGGCCTTACCCCCGAACGTGAATGCTCACTTCTGGATCACGAGCCCAGAAGTGTTTTTGGCATAGGGGTGCACCTAGCGTGGACAAGCAAGTACAAGTATGTAGCGTGTGCTACGAATGCAACATTCAATGCATGGATGTCATGACATGGCAAGTAGTAAAGCGTACAGGTAAGGAATTTAAACATGGCAGATAGCAATGCATGAATGACATGGCAGGGTGACAGATCTAGCTTCGTTGTCAAGCTAGATCTCAAAGTTGCGTCTAGACAGCTATCATTTCACTGTCTAGTCTCTTTTACGCAAAAAAAACAAGGAAGTGGCCTAAAAACATGGCCCTACGCAAGAGTTGGCAAGTTTCACTTGCCTGCAAGTCAAACGTCTGAAGACACCGTCCAAAAGAGTCCAGAGTCCAATTCTACCTATGTGCACAAGTCCACCGGCCTACATCCATTTTATTAATCTTTGATTAGTGATTTTAAAATACTTTAAAAACATCGATTTTAGTCTTGATTAACAGGCTGTGGATTGGGGTCCTAAGAGTACAGATCGTTACCTCAACACGACGTGAAAGCTACACTGGCGTCGGGTAGCGACGCCAAGGGTTGGAATAAAAGAACGCGCTCCAAGTACTGATTCTAAAATAGATTCCTCGCTCGAAAGATCTGGGCAGCAACCGGAGCGACGAACCAAGATTCTAAAGCTAGAACGTACGACGACGGGCTACGACGTATAGCAACGTCGTAGGCGGCAAATCCTCGAAGAGAAAGCACCTAGGTGGGACCCACAGTAGTGCTAGGGGCCAATGGGGGACCCACAACACCTCTGGAGAAACTTGGGGGGCCCACGGTGGCAAGCGATGCGACGGATGCGGGGTTGCGACGAATGTCTCTCGGTCAGACACTAGCCGCTGCGGGGGTTTGGCTCGGTCAGACACGGCGGGTGGCTGTGCAGCGCAGCGGGGTGCGATGCGGGGGTTGGTCTCTCGGTCAGACACAGCCCGATGCGGAAGCGGTCATCGGTCGGGCGCTTGGCGGGGGCTGCAACGTTGCAACGTTGCAATGAAGCGGCAATGCGGAGCGGGCCTTCGGTCGGACACAGCGGGTGGGTCGGTCAAGCTCTTGGGCTGCAGCGGATGCGGAGCGACTGTGCGATGCAGAGCGGACGACCGGTCAGCCCGATGGGGTCTCTCGGTCAGGCACGGGGCGATGGGGAGCGACGGTGCAGCGGTGCGGAGCGGGCGCTTGTGCGGGCCAGGGCCTCGGTCGGTGCGGGGAAAACCAAGGGAAATCCTCGGTCGGGCACTAGGGCAGCTGTGCAGCAGTTGCGACGAACGTTGCACGCGAGAACGGGGGGTTTTGTGACGGCTAGGGTTTGATTTCTTGCGAAAATAGTGTTGCCTAGGGGTTGTTTATATAGTATAGAGGGTTGACTTGGTCTAGGGCTAATTCTAATTGGATTAGGATTTAAAAATTAATTAAAAACTAAATCTCTCCTTCTCAAACCCATACATGGCTAGGGTGCGGCCAAGATGAGCTAAGATTTGGCTCAAAAATATTTTGAAGTATAATAATTTAATAAAAATTTTATTTGGCTAAAAATAATTTAAAACCTAGTGATTAAAAATATTTAAAGCTTTGCTAAAAATGTAAAAGTGGTCAAATAAACTCCAAAAATTATAAAATAAATATTGGGGTGATCGGGACGACGAGAGAAGGAAAACTAAGAAGACGGAACTCAATTTCGACGTCGGACGACGAAACTAAAAATAGAAATGTCTCACGTCAAAAGTGAAAATCACAACGTCTCTTTGAATAAGATTAAATCATGGGAAAACAACCCGAGAAATGTCGTTCCAAATTAGTGCCACTATTTAATACTCTCAGAGACGTTCACAACGACATATCACACCAAAGTGTTCACAAACAAACAAAGTCTAAAATAAATACGTGCACGGTCAAAAGCACGTGCACGATCAAAGTACAACGAAAACAGACCATTACATCCTCCCCACCTTAGAAATGATTCCATCCTCGGAATCAATATCAAGCACTGCTCGGAAAAAGGTGCTGGAACCGCTCTCTCATGTCATCCTCTCGCTACCAGGTAGACTCCCCAGGGGAACCATGACGCCACTGCACTCGAACCAAGTCGACGGTCTTATTCCTCAGCTGCTTCTGTCAACGATCCAGAATCTCAACTGGCTGCTGATCATAAGACAGATCCGGACGAACCGTAATCTCCGAGAAATCCACAGCATGGGACGGATCACTAACGTATCGACGTAACTGAGATACGTGAAATACGTCGTGAACTCCCTCCAGCGATGGTGGCAACGCCAAGCGATAAGCCACCGCTCCAACTCTCTCCAGAACATCAAACGGCCCAATGAACCTCAGACTCAGCTTGCCTCTCTTCCCAAATCGGATAACTCCGCGGTTCGTAGAAATCTTTAGAAAGACATGATCTCCAGGCTGAAACTCCAAAGGCCTCCATTTAGCATTAGCCCAATGCTTGAAACGGTCCTGCGCAATCCTCAGCTTCTCCCGGATGTTACTCACAACATCCACGGCCTCCACAATCATCTCCGGTCCTAACAGCTCCCGATCTCCAATGTCATCCCAGCTCAGTGGCGATCGACAATTCTTCCCATATAGCACGACAAAAGGCGCCATACCAATACTCGCCTGGTAGCTGTTATTGTAGGCAAACTCAACATGATGGAGATGATCCTCCCAAGATCCCTTGAAGTCCAACATGCACGCTCTCAGCATGTCCTCCAAAATCTGAATCGTCCTCTCGGACTGGCCATCTGTCTGTGGATGGTACGCCGTGCTGAAACTCAGACTCGTACCCAGACTCTTCTGCAGACTCTGCCAAAACTAAGACGTGAATCTCGTGTCTCTGCCCGACACGATACTCACTGGGACTCCGTGAAGTCGTACGATCTCCTGCACGATTCACGTTACATCACTATCTAAACTAGGAAAAGGAAATAAAATCGGAGAGTAAAAGAATTTACCTCCATATATCTCCTCGCTAGCGTCTCAGTAGACTGTCCTACTCGAAAGGGAATAAAGTGCGCAGATTTGGTCAATCGGTCGACGATCACCCAAATCATGTCATTCTGCTTCGGACTCCGAGGTAGTCCAGTCATGAAATTCATAGTGATGTGTTGCCACTTCCACTCTGGAATCGGAAGCGGTTGTAGCAACCCTGTCATACGTTGATGCTCCGCCTTTACCCGCTGGCAAACCAGACACTTGGCTACCCTCCGAGCCACACTCCTCTTCATACCATGCCACCAATAGTTCAGGCGAAGATCCTTGTACATCTTGGTGCCACCAGGATGTACAGAATACGGCGAACTGTGTGCCTCCACCAATAATTCCTATCTGATATCTCCAGCTGGCACACACAACCTGGCTCCAAATCTCAACGAACCATCCTCATGAATCAGGAAGTCAGTCCACAGACCGGCTTTCACCTGCTCCCGAATCTTCATCAGCTTAGCATCTCCATCTTGTCCAGCCTTGATCCTATCCATGATCGTCGACTATATCTGCATACACATCAACGAAGAAGTCTCTCCAGGAAGAATAATCTCAATACCAGACTCGCAAAAATCCTGCTGCAATCTCCACTGCGAAGTCAACATCATCACTGCTGGAAGTCTGCTCAGCGCATCTGGAACCGCATTCACCTTGCCAGGGTGATACTGCAAATCAATCTCATAATCTGCCATGAGCTCCAACCATCGACGCTGTCGCATGTTGAGCTCCTTCTGAGTAAAAATGTACTTCAAGCTTTTGTGATCGGTGAAGATCTTCACCTTCTCACTCAGCAGGAAGTGCCTCCAAATCTTCAGTGCAAACACGACAGCGGCCAACTCCAAATCGTGTGTTGGGTAATTCTTCTCATGAACCTTGAGCTGACGAGAAGCATATGCAACCACGTGCCCATGCTGATGCAACACACAACCAAGAACCTTGCCAGAAGCATCGCAAAAGATCTCGAATCCTCCACTCCGATCAGGCACAGCAAGAACAGGGGCAGTCGTCAATCTCTCCTTCAGAACATCGAAAACCTTCCCACAATCATCAGACCAAACAAATGGTACATCCTTCCACGTTAGCCTGGTCATCGGCTCAGCAATCGGGGAAAAGTCCTTAATGAAACGTCGATAATAACCTGCAAGCACAAGGAAACTCCGAATCTCAGACGCTGACTGCGGAACAGGCCACTCTGTGATAGCCTTAATCTTCTCTGGATCCACCGAAATTCCATCGCCTGACACCACATGCCCGAGAAAAGCAACTCTATCCAGCCAAAACTCGCACTTGGAATACTTAGCATACAAACGATGCTTCCTCAAAATCTCCAACACTGTCCTCAAGTGCGATGCATGCTCTTCCTCCGACTTTGAATAGATCAGGATGTCGTCAATAAAGATAACAACAAACTTGTCTAGAAAGTCGTAGAAGATCAGATTCATCAGGTTCATAAAAACTGCGGGTGCGTTGGTTACACCGAAAGGCATAACCACGAACTCATAGTGACCATACTTCATCCTGAACGCTGTCTTCAGGATTTCTTCCTTCTTCACCTTGAGCTGATGATAACCACTCCTCAGATCCAGCTTAGAGAACACCCTCAAACCTCCAAGCTGATCAAAAATATCATCTATACGAGGAAAAGGGTATTTATTCTTGATGGTCACAGCATTCAGCTCCCTGTAGTCCACGCACATGCGACGCGAACCATCCTTCTTCTTCACCAGCAACACCGGTGCTCCCCACGGAGACACGCTAGGATTAATGTAACCCTTCTGCAAAAGCTCATCCAGCTGCCTACGCAACTCCTCCAACTCTGTTGGAGCCATACGATACGACGCCTTTGAAATAGGCTGCGCTCCCGGAATAAGATCGATCGAAAACTCGAGAGCTCGATCAGGCGGCAGTCCAGACATCTCCTCGGGAAAGACGTCGTCGAATTCACGCACCACAGGTGGTCTACTCTGGTCCATCTGCATAGCAATAATCTCCACCGGTCTGGCCCGAAACCTAACCGGACCAAGCGAACTGCTACCTCGACTGAACTCAAACACTGGATGTCCTGGGATCTCGAACACCACCTTCTTCCTCCGACAATCGATCGTAGCATAGAAACTCGCTAGCCAATCCATCCCAAGCACTGCATCATAGTTGATGATGTCGTGGACAATAAAGTCAGCGTAAAGCTCATGTCCACAGACCACCAATGGGCAAGAATTGCACCCAAGATGCACCGAGATCATGCCATTTCCCGTAACGGTGTTCCAACTCTTGGGAAGAGGGGATGTCGTCAAGGAATGCTTCTCCACGAAGCTCCGGGTATAATGCACATCGATGCACCTGAGTCAAAGAGGACTCGTGCAGGAAATGTGCAAACCAAAATCACACCTAACAGACAGTCTAACAATCAAACCATATTCTAACAAACAATCATATGCAAGCAATCAACATAGCCTAACAAGCAAAACTAACTAAGAAAGGAAACAACTAGACAGAGGGTTACCTGCGATAACCTCATCCACAGCCTCGCTCTCCACTGCCGTCATCAGAAAAGCCTGCCTCCTCGGCTGAACAGCCTGCTGAAAAGCATGCCTCTGTGGAATGAGAGGCGCTCCACGTCCAGTAGGTACAGGTGCTCTCTGCTGCAATGGCTGAGCTGCAACTGGTCCCCTCTGTAGCTGTGCTCCATCCGGTGCTCTCCTCATCTGGTTCACATGCTGACAATCCTTCGCTACATGAGTAGCGTCTCCACAAATCAGGCACTGCCCCAAAAATCTCCTGCACTATTCCTTAATGTCGACAGTCTTACCGCAGAAATGGCAAGTCTTCTGAGTAGGCCCTCCTGGCCTCTTGAATTGCACTGGCTGATTAGGCTTGAATCCAGGCCTAACCACTCCCCTGATCTGATCCACAAGCCTCTTCCCAGCTCCCGATGCATGTCCTCTCTTCTGCCTCGCAATTAGCTCCTGTCTCCGAGCAGCTACCAGCAACTTCTGATATGACTCCAGATCTGATAAAGACGTCGGGCTTTGCAAGTCTAGGGAAAGACCCTGCAGAAACCTCTGAGCTTTCTCCTCAGCATCCTCCACCATCTTCGGTGCGAAGCGACTCAGCCTGGTGAACTCCTGATGGTACTGGTCCACCGTCAGATTTCTCTGCTTCAGTTCAATGAATCGCTGCAACATCTCCCTCCTGGCAGCCTTCGGAAAGTACTCCTCATCGAATCTGGACTTGAAAGTAGCCCAAGGTATAGTACTCGTCAATAGCTCCTCCTCTGCATCCCACCAGTTGTGGGCATTATCCTTGAGCTGCTTCTTCACCAAATCAACCCATCCAGCCGGGTTGATCTTCGACATCTTCAGATTATCCTCGGTATTCCTGATCCACTCCTCAGCAGCCAACGGTCCCTCAGATCCATCAAAGTAAGTCGGGCCCAGCTCCCGAAACTGCTTCGCTCCCGGCTCGAAGCGAGGGGCATTCTGGGTATTCTGAAGCATACCCTGTTGCACCTGCATCATCTGATGCATCATCCTCATGACCTCAGCATTGGTGGGCTCTCTATCCGGCACCTCAACACGATTGGCCCCACCACCAGCTCGGGTCTGTCGCCTTCCAGCCAGCTAATGACATAGAAAACGAACAAAATTAGACTCAAATAGCTTAATGACTTGGATGTTGTAATTTATTTAATGGACATTCCGTTATTATCGTTGTTCCGTTAATTCGCAATTGCAAGATTTGATCTGCATGGGCCACCAACAAAACCTGTCACGCCCGCTTTCCAAAAACGTGGAGGCGAAGCGTGAGAAGGTCCGCTCAGACCTGAAGCTACAAAGCTACAAGTCCGATAAGCGTCAAACAACATTATATGGCAGGTTGCAACGTGAAACGAAATAAAGATAATAAAAGGGAATGAGACAAAAGATAAATCTCAGAATATCCATAATAATAAACTCCAACATCGCAGAAAAGCCACCAGGCTAAAAGAAAAGAGTCTAAAAAGAGGCCCCAGCATGGCCAACAAAAGTACAAAGTACAAAACAAGGTAATGGTGCTACACACGGACAACTAACAGCAACCTAGAGCAAAGCAACTCCAATCAGTCTCTAAGACTGGTCACCGATGTCCACAAACTCCTCGTCAAACGTAGGCTCCGGCTCAGCGTCAGCAAACACCTCGTCCTCAGCTACAGTCTCTGGCTCAGGGTCTAACATGTGACACCCAAAAGAGCAAGGGGCACATGTCAGCAAGTCTACAAGAGACTTGTGCAAGGAAACTGAAAGTACAAGTAAAATCAACCTAGCAGTTCTAGCATGATGTATGACATGGCAGTTAAAGTATGAGTGCAACAAGTAAAGTAAAGTACAAAAGGTGTCTAGCATGGCATGGCAAGAGTAGCAAACTACTATCATTCACAAGTCACGTTTTCATGTCGTGCACAGAGTTCACGCCTTACAGCTGAAGTGGCTGTACGGGGACACTTCTACGCTGAGTGGTCGCTCAACCCTACCCCTCCACGTGTATCGAGCCAGGGCCTTACCCCCGAATGTGAATGCTCGCTTCTGGATCACGAGCCAGGAAGTGTTTTTGGCATAAGGGTGCACCTAGCCTGGACCAGCAAGTACAAGTACGTAGTGTGTGCTACGAATGCAACATTCAATGCATGGATGTCATGACATGGCAAGTAGTAAAGCGTACAGGTAAGGAATTTAAACATGGTAGATAGCAATGCATGAATGACATGGCAGGGTGACAGATCTAGCTTCGTTGTCAAGCTAGATCTCAAAGTTGCGTCTAGACAGCTATCATTTCACTGTCTAGTCTCTTTTACGCAAAAAAAACAAGGAATTGGCCTAAAACATGGCCCTACGCAAGAGTTGGCAAGTTTCACTTGCCTGCAAGTCAAACGTCTGACTACACCGTCCAAAAGAGTCCAGAGTCCAATTCTACCCATGTGCACAAGTCCACCGGCCTATATCCATTTTATTAATCTTTGATTAGTGATTTTAAAATACTTTAAAAACATCGATTTTAATCTTGATGAACTGGCTGTGGGTTGGGGTCCTAAGAGTGCAGATCGTTACCTCAACACGACGCGAAAGCTACACTGGCGTCGGGTAGCGACGCCAGGGGTTGGAATAAAAGAACATGCTCCAAGTCCTGATTCCAAAATAGATTCCTCGCTCGAAAGATCTGGGCAGCAACCGGAGCGACGAACCAAGATTCCAAAGCTAGAACGTGCGACGACGGGCTACGACGTATAGCAACGTCGTAGGTGGCAAATCCTCGAAGAGAAAGCACCTAGGTGGGACCCACAGTAGTGCTAGGGGCCAATGGGGGACCCACAACACCTCTGGAGAACTTGGGGGTCCACGGTGGCAAGCGATGCGACGGATGCGGGGTTGCGACGAATGTCTCTCGGTTAGACACTAGCCACTGCGGGGGTTTGGCTCGGTCAGACACGGCGGGCGGCTGTGCAGCGCAGCAGGGTGCGATGCGGGGGTTGGTCTCTCGGTCAGACACAGCTCGATGCGGAAGCGATCGTCGATCGGGCGCTTGGTGGGGGCTGCAACGTTGCAACGTTGCAACGTTACGGCGATGCGGAGTGGGCCTTCGGTCGGACACAGCGGGCAGGTCGGTCAAGCGCTTGGGCTGCAGCGGATGCGGAGCGGCTGTGCGATGCGGAGCTGGCGACCGATCAGTCCAATGGGGTCTCTCGGTCAGGCACGGTGCGATGTGGAGCGACGGTGCAGCGGTGCGGAGCGGGCGCTTGTGCGGGCGGGGGCCTCGGTCGGTACGGGGAAAACCAAGGGAAATCCTCGGTCGGGCACTCGGGCGGCTGTGCAGCAGTTGCGACGAATGTGGCATGCGAGAATGGGGGGTTTTGTGACGTCTAGGGTTTGATTTCTTGCGAAAATAGGGTTGCCTAGGGGTTGTTTATATAGTATAGAGGGGTTGACTTGGTCTAGGGCTAATTCTAATAGGATTAGGATTTAAAAATTAATGAAAAACTAAATCTCTCCTTCTCAAACCCATACATGGCTAGGGTGCGGCTAAGATGAGCTAAGATTTGGCTCAAAAATATTTTGAAGTATAATAATTTAATAAAAATTTTATTTGGCTAAAAATAATTTAAAACCTAGTTATTAAAAATATTTAAAGCTTTGCTAAAAATGTAAAAGTGGTCAAATAAACTCCAAAATTTGTAAAATAAATATTGGGGTGATCGTGACGACGAGAGAAGGAAAACTAAGAAGACAGAACTCAATTTCGACGTCGGACGACGAAACTAAAAATAGAAACGTCTCACGTCAAAAGTGAAAATCACAACGTCTCTTTGAATAAGATTAAATCGTGGGAAAACGACCCGAGAAATGTCGTTCCAAATTAGTGCCACTATTTAATACTCTCAGAGACGTTCACAACGACATATCACACCAAAGTGTTCACAAACAAACAAAGTCTAAAATAAATACGTGCACGGTCAAAAGCACGTGCACGATCAAAGTACAACGAAAACAGACCGTTCCAAAAATTGTGGGTGATGAGCATGTGAAGGCTGTGAATAATGAGGTGGTGGATCAGAAGGTGGGGGAGGATCAGAAGGTGGGGGAGGCATTTTCGGAGAATGCAGTGCCTGCTGAGATGCATGAGGAGGATCATACTGGGAAGATGGGTGGAGAAGATGATAAGGTCGATCGTAACGAGGCGGAGCAGACTGTTGAGAAGGAGGAGGATGAGAATACAGTGGCTAAGGCCTTTGAGAAGGAGCATGAGGTTCTACGTCTGCAAATTTCTACCCCGGTAGCAGAGAATGCTAAGCAGCATGCTGAGATGACGTATACGTCTACATTGAAGTGTAAGCCGGGTAAGGGAAGAAGTAGACCGTTGTGAAAACGTACAATAAAGAAGCCGAAACAATCAATTCCACATGATGATAGTGATGAGGACTTGGCTGCCGACAGAATAATACCTTATTGGAACGCTTTTTTTGAGTGTCTACGACCCCTTATAGTGCACGTCGTAGATGTGAAAGCAGATGGAAAATGTGGGTATAGGGCTGTGCCAGCTCAATTGGGCCTGGGTGAGGACGAATGGAGGCAGGTCAAATATGACTTGCGAGAAGAGATGCAGAACCACAACGGCTTGTACCATCAACTTATGGGTGCCGTGGAATTTAACAAGAATGTAGTGGTACTGGGCCATTTGTTAGACCGTCCAAAAGCTAAATGGTGGATGCAGATGCCAGAAATGGCACATGTCATTGCCTCATGCTACGACTATGTAGTACATATTCTTGCACCTCATTAGTGTGTGACATATTTTCCTCTAAGAACTCCTCCAATACCCCTATCATCCAGACGCCACATAACGTTGGGTCATGTGAACAATAATCACTTCGTTATTGTTAAACTTGCCCCAGATGGTCATGTCCCTCCGACTTCAAGTATGTGGCTAAGATACCGTTCCGATGTGTCAGACGAATGGCCGGCTGCTTATGAGGATAGGATGCATCAATTCCAGTCAATAGTATTTGGTCACGATATTGCAACCGTTGACGTTATTGAAATATTATAGGATAAAACGTTGTATCATTTCAATATGGATTGTTTATTTCATATTGACAGATTGGTAGCATGAAATTTTATCATTTCTGCCTAAATGCGCAAATGTTATCATCTGTATGTCGTGTTGTGGTGTATCGTATCTATAAGTTATGCTCAACGATAGATCTAATCAAGTTTGCCTCATACTAAGTATTTGGTGAACGGGTATAAACTTATATATACTAGATTTTGTATACTTAATAACACACGCAATCTATCCAGTATTTCTTAAGGCTGTTAATTAATACAAATTATGATAGTTATAACGTTGATATTATATTATTTTTTTAGTATCAATAATTTTGTTAACATCGGAATAAGAATATGAGTAATCCAATAGAATATATATTAAAAACAAAATTTAGTATTACTCAGCGCGCACAACCGGGCAAAATTGTTCTCAACGTCGCGATTAATAACGATTACCATTACTAATGTCAATCCGTGTAAGATTACTCAGCGCGTAAAACGGTTCAAATCGTGTTAAAATATAACCGTTGTGCGCGCTGAGTAAAATATGCCAACTAAACCACCGAATTTACTCGAAGCACACAATGGGTTAAAATTTTTACCCATTAGGACCCTTTTTCACCCCTTGATAAATTCTGCTCACCGCTCACAGACATAACCTTCCACAGATTGCTCAAGGCGGAATATCAAACGGCAAGTTTTTCATAGATTGCTCAAAGAGCACAAACGGAAATTCTAAAGATTTGATTTTTATTACTGGGCTCGACATTTACATCACAGTGTCAACTTCTACGTTCAAACAAATCGGTGAAGCGATAGCAATCGATTTAGGGGGTTTCAACCTAAATTTGTCGAAATCGAGATTTGGTAAGTATATACTGTTAAGTACATTTTATTTGATATTCTTATTACAATGTGTAGAGAAATAGAAGGAGAAATTTTGTGTTTTTACTTGCCTGCAGATACAGTTGAGATTGATGGAGATACTAAAAAATTCCGAGGTAATATTGATTTATCTTTACGTTAATAATGAAACTAATTTTTTGTTCTCGGTCCAATTAGTTGTATGAATTGTTTGATACAGGTGTATATGGATTATACAACCGAATTTACAACGATGCAACTTTTTAATAGTAGAGACGAGCTCTCTCAGTGGATAAAGAGCGTCGGATGACATCAGGGGCATGTGATTGTTACTAGTGCATCGAGTATGAGTAAATCGTCCAATAGGACTCCTGCTGCTTACTATACATGTGCAAGAAGCGGGAACTACAGAGGACACCGACCAGTAAAAAAGACCAACCGGCCAGTTAGAACCAACAAGTGTGGATGCCCGTTCAAATTGCGTGGTAATGAGGTGGGCGATGGTGGTGAGTGGAGTTTAATGTTCGTTGATGGTAGGCACAACCATCAAGCTGCTAATTATGTCGAGGGCCATTCAGACGACGGGATGTTGCAAGGAAAAGAGGTGGAAGCATTGCGAGACTTGGCAAATAGAAAGGTGCCACCGTCAGCAATTTTGAAAGGCCTGAAGGAAACTAAATCCTGAAGGAAACCAATCAAATAAATTTATAATGCACGTAACTAATTACTAAGGGGGTAGAGTGTGGGTATTGTAAACAAATTGAAGGAGTTAGCATCACCGTGTAGAATTGTGGGTGATGAGCTTGTGGTGCATGTGGATAATGTTGAGGAGGAGCAGAAGGGAGATGAGGAGAAGGTGGATGAAGCTGAGGAGGCAACTGCATTGGCTGCTTATTCGCAGGATGATGAGGTGGATCGTAATGTGATGGAGCAGGCTGCTGAGAAGGTGGCTCTTAGTGGGCAGGAGCAGAATGCTGAGGAGGAGGATGAGGTTAATGCAGCAGAGGAGAATGTGGAGCCGAGGTGACCATAACCATCTATAACCATCTGGTTACCACGGGCGACCATCTTCTTTGCGTTTATTAACGTCGTTGCCAAATTTCGGCAACCGTAGGCAGGATAGGAGTGTCTTCATTGCAGGCTTCATTGTAACCGGCTGTCAAGTATGTATCATACTTGACACAATGTGTTAGTGATGTCCCCCGGACCCTGCGCCCTGGGCGGCTGCCCTAGGTGCCCTGTGTCGGGGACGGGCATGGTGGAAGGCGAAATCCTCACATCTGGAAGCCCTTTTTCGGGCATGCCTGATTATAAATGGATGATAGCCCTTCGTAGTGCATTTATTACCGTCATTGCGTAAGTTTCCAACATCAACCATTTACCTTTACGTAAAAAGACTACTGGATAAATGCTATCGTCCATATCTATATCAAGCATGCACGAACTACTGAAGAACTTATTGTTTCCATACGGAGGTTGTGTGGGTAAATAAAGAAGAAGATGATAGAAGAAAGTAGAGGAAGTTGTGAGAAGATCAGTGCTCGTTGTCTGCCATTTATAGGGGAATTGGACCAATCAAAATGAAGAGTATAGTAAGTCCGTGATCCTACAGTAATGCAATGGATCTCGGGAATCAACATTTATTTACTTAACGCGCAAATCGCGTAATACCAAATATGATCTGCAGGAGGAAAAGGACAATTATGATCTGCTTCATCCACAGTCAGATTTAGCCAATTTGGATGCGAGCCAAAAGATCGAAAAGAACAGGAGAGAGTGCTTGTGCCTCAAAGAGACGGTATCCATGCACGACCAACCTATGTGACCCAGGGCAGCCATCCAGGGCGCAAAGGCCAGGGGGCCATTCTTCTCTTCGTAGACCAGGGAGAGGAGTATATTTGGGAGACGACGGCATCAGCTTGTACTCCTCCGATTTCATACGCATCTTCAGGGCACCCAGGGCATTCATGGTCCATTTATAGCGAAATTGACCATTCAAATTGATGAGTATACGTCCGTTATCCTACAGTAATGCCAGGGATCTCAGGAATGAATATCTTATTTACTCAACACGTAATCCCACCGAGAAAAACGCGTAATCCCTAGTATTTTAGGCTGAGCTTAAAAGAGGTAAATTACTCTCTGCACACGACAAGGAAACTGAACCGTTTTGTGCCTTGAGAAAAATTGATGCTAGTACGAAAATTCTCTCCGTCAAAAACTCGTAAAATTCTTTATTTTTCAGCACAACAAAAACAATCAAATTTTTTCTGTTGTGCTTGTGGATTAATTGGTTCCACTATAAGCCCTTGTGTGTACGGTGGAGTTCTCAGATGTAAGACCGTGTGTGTACAGATGATGGATATTGATTCACACTAGGACTTTTAACCCCCGCGCACGACGCGCACAATAGTTAATTGATTTCTGCCCTTCGTTGAGTTTATTACCGTCATTGCGTCAGTTTCCAACATTAACCATCTACTTTTACGTGAAAAGACTACTGGATGAATGCTATCATCCATATCTTTATCAAGCATGCACGAACAGCAGAAGAACTTATTATTTCCAGATGGAGGTTGTGTGGGCAAATAAAAAATAAGATTTATAGAAGGAAGTAGAGGAAGTTGTGAGAAGATGAGTGCTCGTTGTCTGCCATTTCGGAATTTGACCAATAAAAATGAAGAGTATAATAAGTTCGTGATCCTACAGTAATGCAATGGATCTCCGGAATCAACATTTATTTACTCAACGCACACACCGCGTAATACCAACGTGAAAATCACGTATTCCCAATTATTCTATCATGTGTATCAAAATAGATTAATTAATCTCCGCGCAAAACAAGGAAACTCAACGGTTTTTCGCCTTGATCAACATTGATGCTAATTGGAAAATTACTCCCAACAATACTAATCTCCACTAATATTTTTTAATACATTTTATTTGACGTGCACACCGTGCTAAATAATACAGAAGCGAGTAACAATCATAATTGCTCACCGCACAAAAACGCATGGAAAACGAGAATTGCTCAAGGCGCACAACGCATGGTTGAGGATGAGACAGAAGTAGAGTTAATGTGTGGCTACATCGAAGACCCCGTCATGCTACAGAGGGGTTCTCGGGAATATACAAAAGACTACTCGTGAATCTACAGTTGATTGATACCAGACATATGATTTTCCCAAGAATGTTTGACCGGTGGGAAGTGAGCTGGAAAAATTTATAGCCGCTTACGTAATTGCTCAACGCTCAGAACCAATAAATTTATGGCCGTTGTGTGCGGTGAGCAAATTTTTAATGGTTTAAATAATTGCTCATAGCGGACAACAAGCAAAGCCAGGTGATCGCTTTGAGCCGTTGTGCGCGTTGGGTAAATTTGTAATGGTTAACATAATTGCGCAAAGCGCACAACAAGCAAAGCCAGGTGTTTGCTTTGATCATATAAGATAGTTTATGAACAATTGTTAAACGCGCACAACTAGCATAATTATGCCCATTGTGCGCGTTAAGCTAAAGTTACATCGATAACAAATTTGCTCAACGCGACCATGTGAATAAATTTGCTCGTTTTGTGCTTTGAGCATATTTGTTAGATGCTATAATTTTAATTTCAATGCGTGCCACCGCAGTGAATCAATCACATTCCAAATTTCATCATACTTAATCTGAATCCCAATCAAGCCTACATGCAAACTGTTAGATTTAAGTCTGATACTTATTCAATCTGAAAACATTGTAGATTAAACCGGATACTTATTCAATCTGACTTAGAAACTACATGTAAACTTTTGATTAAATCTGATACTTATTCAATCTGAAGACATATTCAATCGAATTCAGAAACTGCTTGCAAAATTTTAGATTAAATCCCATACATATTCAAATTGATGACATTTTCAAAATGACCCAGCCATTCAAATATATTGATGTACATACTGATACAGATCCAAAATGATTCATTAGCCTATGCTCTTACAAACTGATACATTTGATTGTCTACATAGATGTTTGCAATGAAGGGCTCGCTGTAGGATAACGGACTTATACTCTTCAATTTGAGTGGTCAATTTCACTATAAATGGACCGTGAATGCCCTGAAGATGCGAATGAAATCGGAGGAGTACAAGTTGATGCAGTCTTCTCCCAGATATGCTCCTCTCCCTAGTCTGCGAAGAGAAGAATGGCCCCTGGCCTTTGGGCCCTGGATGGCGGCCCTTGGTCACATAGGTTGGCCGTGCATGGCTACCGTCCCTCTGAGGCACAAGCACTCCCTCCTGTTCTTTTCGATCTCTTGGCTCGCATCCAAATTGAAGAAGAAAATGAAGAAGAATCGCGTGGGAATATGGAAAATGGTGAAATTTCTGTAACTATTGATCCCGAGGTTATCGAATTGTTCGTTGGATGCGAGCCCTTGCGCCCCCCTTTGTTCATCTTTTTTTAATTCAAAAATCCATAATCGACTTCAATAAATTAAAAAAATATGGATACTTCCTGGGTCCAAGGACGTTGTTCGCGCTACAATCTTGAAGAGTATTCCGAAGGAGCATAGAAAGTTCGATGATCTTAGGAAGGATGAGATGATCCTCGCTCAGTTATGGCCCGAAGGTAAGGCGAGCTTAGTATTTCTTATTCCGATGGGCTTACCCTGACTCCCTTATTATTGCAAGCAGAATGTCGGGCCTTTCGAAGGAGGAGATGAAGAAGTTGATCGCCGAGAAGGCCGCGCAGACGAAATCTAAGGGCGGCGCCAAAAGGAGCAGAGAGGTGGCCGCCACTGCTTCCGCTGAGAAGACCATGGCGAAGAATATGAAGGTGGGCACTTCTGTCGATGATGTGTCCTCGCCATCTGTGGAGAGGATTGACGCAATGGACCTGACAAAAGATCCGCTAGCTGGAGGAGCGGCGAGGATGGAAGCTCCGGGATCTGGGCAAGTGCCTCTCAAGGCGATCCCTCAGCGGTTATATTTGCCTTCGGATGCCCCTGGAGGGTCGAGCCCGTAGCATCAGAAGTCAGGATCAACAGTTACAGAAATTTCACCATTTTCCATATTCCACGAGATTCTTCTTCATTTTCTTCTTCAATTTGGATGTGAGCCAAGAGATCGAAAAGAACAGGATGGAATGCTTGTGCCTCAGAGGGATGGTAGCCTCGCACGGCCAACCTATGTGTCCCAGGGCAGCCATCCAAGGCATAAAGGCCAGGGGGCCATTCTTCTCTTCGCAGACTAGGGAGAGGAATATATTTGGAAGACGACAGCATCAGCTTGTACTCATCCGATTTCATACGCATCTTCAGGGCACCCAGGGCATTCACGGTCCATTTATAGTGAAATTGACCATTCTCCAATCCAACCCTCCATAAATTGACTATAAGCCCGTGTGTGTACATTGGTATTATCATATGTGAGACCGTGTGTGTACACTGTACAGTGGAGTCGGCGTGATTCCACATTATAAAGCCAGTAAAAACGTATCAGACTTTACTCAGCGCGCACAACAGAAAAGATTGGAAAATTACTCACTGCGCAAACCCATCCAATCGATTTGTTGCTTTGTGCGCATTAAGAAATATGAGATTACTCGCAAAAATTACTCACAGCGCAACATGTATATATTCTGTATATTCACGAGCACAACAACTGTAGACTCAGGGGTTCTTTCTATAGACTCATAGTAACTCAACTGTAGTCGCATCCTCATCCATGGGCAGTCCAACTCGTCTATAAATGGTGTCCATACCCACAAGACCTCATCAACCACTACACTTCATGATGATAGTATTCTTGATCACTCCTTATTTTACACCTTTTTCCCGCATGTTTGCATGCCATTTAGATCGCCCAAATCATGTTTTTCACGATATATCGACGATATTGCGATGCTTTTCACGATTTGTTGTTCTTGTCGCATTTCAGGTGATTTGGCGCGATTTGGAGTGATCTCGAGATGCGCTTACTCCAGAGGGTCACCGACGACCTCCCCGAGGGGTATTTTGCTGTTGGAGAGGAGCGGAAGAAGAACGGATGTCGCAGGAGCGACGAGGAGGCCAAAATAAGCAGATTGGGCATGTTTAGTGTCCCACTCGGCCGAGTGGAGGAGCCACTCGGCCGACCAGCGAGACACCGCTCGGCCGACCAGTTCAGACACGATTTACCTGTGCACTCGGCCTAGCGACGGAGACCACATCGGCCGAGTGAAGACATCACGTCCGCCCGAGTGGCGCCCAGACGAAGCCCTTCAAAAATCTCCAAGTTTCTGTTTTTCGGCTGCCTGAGCTTCAGAAGACCCACTCGGCCGAGTGGAGAATCCTGTCCGCCCGAGTACTATAAAGCCATCGGCCGAGTGACGACAACTCACTCGGCCGAGCCGCCCCCGAAGTAGAGACCCCTGAAGGCCCCGACTTACTGGAAAATTACAGGGTTTCTCACTCGGCCGAGCGACATTTGTCACTCGGCCGAGTGCGACGCGCTGCCTGTAGCGAAAATTGCGGAAAACAGGCTGTGCATGGGTATTTTGGTCACAGTTTTTGGACGATTTTGGGGGCTATTTAACCCCTGTTTTTACCCTAGTTTTGGAGAGCTTCTCCTTAGATTTTTTGCAGCTTTTTAGATTAGCTTTTTAGTTTTATTCTTGAGATTGGAGAGGAGAAAAAGTTTGATTTTTGTTGGATTAATTGAAGAACTCCATTGGTTTGTCTTTCTCTTCTCTAAAAAATTCTATTTTTATTGCATATCTCAATATTGTGATGAATTCTATTGCTTATTTCATTGATTATTTTTGTGATCTTGCTATGAATTGTGAGTAGTCGCCACGTCTTGGGGTGTGGGGATGAACCCTACAAGCCCAACTTCATATTTGTGATGAATTAGTAGAAATCTTGCTAGAATTGATATCTAGGGATTAGGTTGGGATCAATTTACTCCGGTTAGCTAGGAGTTCATACCGATCGGGATTTGCAAGAGATTGGATCCCGATTCGATAGGAAACCCTAGAAATCCGAATTGGGTTGGAATCGAATTTCCGTAGTATCGGTTTGCAAGAGATTGGACCGATACTAGGGTTTCCGGTTGCAATTCCGTGCCAATACCCGTTTGCAAGAGATTGGACGGGTAGGAACTATCCCAATCTAGATCGCGAGCCGAGTTTGCAAGAGATTGGGCTCGGTGCGCGATTGGACGATGATGTTGATCCTAATGCTAGCTTTCCTAGGCTAGGGTTTGCAAGAGATTGGACCCAAACCTAGGATAGCTATAGACCGGCAACAGCGCGAGAGCGTGAGCTTGGTTCTACATTCAGTTGCGACTAGTCCATCCAAAATCTCAATCTAGCAATTTTGAAACCGACGAACCACATTCATGAGATACGGTGAGTAGCGGGGATTCCCCATTCCCTAGACGTTCTTTATTTGATTTGATATTTCCGCACTTTGTCTGACGATTGTGACAGGATCGCCAAAGGCAAATCTTTCTTCTTGAATAGCCAGGGTGATTGGAACAAGCACGGTCATTCGTCCTACCTGTGTTCGATATCCCGCTCGCTGCTACGTCGTGCACTTGCGGTAAAACTACAACCGTTCTTCCGGGACGTGTATCCGGGGCGCGATCAAGTTTTTGGCGCCGTTGCCGGGGAAGGCATTTTGACGGTGTTCGTCATCGACCACCCGGAAGAATGGAGGATGCAATGTCAACAATAGGACTCAATCAGGAAGATTATGACTCCTTCACAGACCTCCTTAAGGAGCTTATCGACGAGGTCCACGCTACCGGAGCTTTCGCTATCGATGTCAAGGACCCCGACGAACAGCTGTTTGCTAGTTTCGTGATGGACCAGATCTCCCCGGAGGGGACTATCGGGGGCAATGTCAGAGTTGACGTGATCGACGACAAATTATATTTCGAAGAAGGTGGAACAAGTGTCGAGGATCACTATACTTCGGAAGGATCTTCAGAGCAAATCAACGTTCAGGGAGTTACACCCCATGACACTTACTCTTGCTTCTATGAATCGTCTGATGTGTTTCTTGATTCCAGGAACGAACCGGACCCGATTGAAAACTCTGACGATGCTAGCACAGAATCAGAGCACTCCTATTTCGATGCATTGTCCTCACTAAGTAGTGAGTGTGACTCTTCACATGAGAGCGCGCCACCTGAACACGAGCTAGACCCAGCCGACAAGGAAGAAGCCGAACTCATGCAAGCTGATGAAGTAGAAGGAGCGGCGCCTCTTCAGGTTGAACTTAAACAATTACCTCCGAATCTAAGGTACGCCTTTTTGGGTAACAAATTAACTTTCCCGGTGATAGTAAACTCCCACCTCACGCCAGACCAACTTGAAAAACTCCTAGACGTTCTTAGGAGCCATAAAGATGTCTTGGGATACACTATCTCCGATCTAAAAGGGATAAGCCCAAGGCTTTGCACGCATAGGATCCATTTAGAGGATACCGACGCCACCTCCATAGAGCCTCAAAGGCGGTTAAACCCGAACATGAAGGAGGTGGTTAAAAAGGAAATCCTAAAATTGCTAGAAGCAGGTATAATTTATCCTATCTCAGATAGTAGATGGGTTAGCCCCGTTCACGTCGTCCCCAAGAAGGGGGGGATGACTGTCATAAAAAATGAGAAAGGTGAGCCCATATCTACGCGCACCGTCACGGGATGGCGAATGTGCATTGACTATAGGAAACTCAATAAAGCCACCCGAAAGGACCATTACCCATTGCCCTTCATTGATCAAATGCTTGAACGCCTCGCAAAACATAAATACTTTTGCTATCTAGACGGGTATTCGGGATTCTTCCAAATCCCTTTGCACGAAGATGACCAAGAGAAGACAACTTTCACTTGTCCCTATGGCACCTATGCCTACCGCAGGATGCCGTTTGGCCTTTGTAATGCTCCCGCTACCTTTCAGAGGTGTATGACGTCCATATTCTCCGATTACATTGAAAATATTATGGATGTTTTTATGGATGACTTCTCGGTTTATGGAAGTGAGTTTGACTCTTGTTTGGAAAATCTTACTAAAGTCCTAAAAAGGTGCCAACAAAACAATCTCACTCTCAATTGGGAGAAGTGTCACTTCATGGTTACGGAAGGTATAGTTCTCGGACATCTTGTCTCCTCGAGAGGAATTGAGGTAGATAAAGCAAAGATTGAGGTAATCGAGAAACTCCCTCCTCCTATTAATGTCAAAGGCATTAGAGGCTTTCTTGGTCACGCGGGGTTTTACCGCCGCTTCATCAAGGATTTCGCCTCGATTGCCCGACCACTTACCTTTTTGCTCGCTAAAGATATTCCTTTTATTTTTTCAGGTGAATGCTTACAAGCCTTCAACGCCTTGAAAGAAGCACTAGTCTCCGCGCCCATCATACAACCGCCGGATTGGAGCCTTCCTTTTGAGCTAATGTGTGATGCTAGCGACCAAGCCATTGGAGCGGTATTGGGACAAAGAAAAGATAAGAAGCTTCATGCGATATACTATGCGAGCAAGACATTGGATGACGCGCAGAAAAACTACACAACTACCGAGAAAGAGCTTCTAGCGGTCGTCTATTCCATAGAGAAGTTTCGCTCTTACCTCCTTGGGTCCAAGGTTATTGTCCACACCGACCATGCGGCATTGAAGTATCTTTTAAACAAGAAGGAGGCCAAGCCTCGGTTGATTAGGTGGATACTCTTGTTGCAAGAATTCGACTTAGAGATCAGAGACAAGAAGGGTACGGACAATGTCGTGGCGGATCATTTATCTAGGCTCATTCGCGACAAGGAGGACGAAAGTTTGCCTATCAACGACACATTCGTGGATGAGAGGCTATATGTCGTAAGGACCGGAGAAGTTCCTTGGTACGCGGACTTTGTCAACTACTTGGCTTGTGGAATCAAACCGCATGGGATGTCTACGCAACAAAAGAGGAGATTTCTGCATGAGGTCCGTAGCTATTTTTGGGAAGATCCCTACCTTTTCAAGATATGCAAAGATAGTGTCATTCGTAGGTGTGTTTCTAAAGAGGAGGCGACATCGATCATTTTGCATTGCCACGGTCTACCATGCGGAGGACATCATGCCGCCTCTAAAACCACCGCTAAGATTTTGCAGAGCGGGTTCTTCTGGCCGACAATGTTTAAAGACACCCACAACTTTGTAAAGGGGTGCGATAGATGCCAACGGACCGGGAATATCTCCAAGCGCAATGAAATGCCAATGAGGCCCATCCAAGAAATTGAGCTTTTTGATTGTTGGGGAGTAGACTTCATGGGACCATTTCCATCGAGCAATGGCAACAAATACATCCTATTGGCTGTCGACTATGTCTCCAAATGGGTGGAAGCAATCGCCACCCCTACTAATGATGCAAGGGTCGTCTCCAAGTTCTTCAAGCAAAATATCTTCCCGCGCTTCGGAGTGCCTCGTACCTTGATAAGCAACGGGGGAAGCCACTTCATAGAGAACAAGTTTGAAGCCATGCTAAAGAAGTACGGAGTAAACCATAGAGTTGGCATGGCCTATCACCCCCAGACAAGCGGCCAAGTGGAAGTCTCAAATAGAGAGATCAAGCAAATTCTCGAAAAGACGGTGGATCGATCTAGAAAGGATTGGTCAATGAAGCTAAACGATGCTCTATGGGCATATCGCACGGCCTTTCACACTCCCATAGGCACCACACCGTTCCGGCTCGTTTATGGGAAAGCTTGCCACTTACCCGTAGAGTTGGAGCACCGTGCGTATTGGGCCATCAAAACCTTTAATTATGATTACAAGAGTGCGGCAGTGAGGCGACTCTTGGACATCAACGAGCTTGATGAGATAAGAAGAGACGCCTACGAAAGCTCAAGAATTTACAAAGAAAGGACCAAGATTCTCCACGATGCCCGCATAACCGTCACGGACTTCAAAGTAGGAGACAAGGTCTTGCTCTATAATTCCCGGCTCCGACTATTTCCCGGTAAGTTGAGGTCACGTTGGTCCGGACCTTTCACCATCAAGCATATACAACCGGGAGGAGCTTTCGAGTTGGAGAGCAAGGACGGTTCCACGTTCAAAGTAAATGGTCAGAGGCTCAAACACTATTCCGAGGGAGTCCCGACGGGCGAACCCAATAGAATATATTTGCTTAAGGGACGGCCGGATGATCTTTCATACCTCCTTGATGAGGTAATTGAGGAGGCGATCCCCCACTCTATTGGCGCTCTTTTCGATGAGGATTTCGAGGAAGGCCCGGATTTAGGCCAAAATGAGAAGAAAGATGATTCCCCCGACCTCTCCGCTGAAGATGATGAAGGCGACGCTGATGTCGCATGGATTCGAGAGCTCTGTAAGCTCTCGAAATTAAAGTCTCCAAAGAAAGCTCCTCCGGTACGGAAATTGGCATCACTGGTGAAGCCGTTGACCGGAGCAAATGCTAGCTTGGGGGAGCCACCCCCCAACACTATTCGAGATGGGAGACCACCGAGGGAGAACACGCCGCCACGTCCAAATCCAAGCGCGCTCCCCGGAAAGTTTGATGGGTGCATCTCATATGCACCAAACATCCCGCATTGATTGAAAATTATAGGGGGTCGAGCTCACGACCTTAAATGAGCGCTTGTTGGGAGGCAACCCGACGGTTTTCGCTTTATTTTCACTTTTTCTTTATTTTCGTTTTAGAAATTTTTAGTGTTTTGAGTCGTTCGCCCAAAAATTTTGTGATAACGGGTCCTATTTTTCTTGACAGGAGAGGAGATAGGTAGATCCATCATGAGGAGGATGAACGAGACGATGAGGAGCGCCCCAAGAAGGCGCTCGACGCTTAGGAGGAAGATGGAATCAACTGGAGGAAGAAAGACGGAGTTTAGAGCCCAAACGAAGACAAACAGCAGAACACAAGGCTCACTCGGCCGAGTATACTAGTCACTCGGCCGAGTACACAAGTTCGTCCGGCCGAGCCGCTCACGAACGAGGGAAGTCTGCTGTACCCAACTCTCTGTTTATTTTCCTGATTTCAATATAACTGCTACTCGGCCGAGTATATATTCCCACTCGGCCGAGTAAAACGGATACGCTCCTAGGGCGAGTCTTGCCGAGTAGCTTGAGCCACTCGGCCGAATGGACTTACTCCACTCGGCCGAGGCTGGCAAGGCCACTCGGCCGATGCGTAAGCAGGGAGGAATTTCCATTGATTCCACTCGGCTGAGTGACCTAGTCACTCGGCCGAGTCGTAACTTCTGCTATATAAGGGGTCGAGGGGGACACGTTTTTCGAAACGCTGAAACCGATCGCGCCCCCCGACCTTTCAGCTTCCCTCGCCCGTTCGCACCCCTTACTCGCCCGACCGCCGTCGTCGCGCTGCCGCTCAGCCAGCCATCGCTGGCCGACCCCCCGCCGTGACTCGCCCGAGTCGCCGCCGGCGGCCGCCGCTCCGACCACCTCCGGTATCGCCTGATTTGCCTTTTTCTCCTCTTTTTGAGTATTTTTTGAGGATCCATGTGTTAAACGACCCCCAAACCCAAATCAATTTCTATATCTATCTGTTATACCCCTAATGCTCCATACGTTTTGAATATTACCCGCTGATATCTCCATTTCATGCGCAGGTTGTTTCTGGGAGCTTAGGGGAGCCCAGGGGAGCTTCTCGGGACTGATTTGAGCTTCGTGGAGGCGCTGACTTCGCACGCTTCCATTACTGAGCACTCGCGGTGTGTCTGGGTATACTCCTTCCACTCTTTTACACACACCGCACTTTTTACACTTTCGGCGCGCTCGGGGCCGATATGCCGCCCCGGACACGGCCGCGGTCGAAGAGAGCTTCCGCCAAGCGGAAGCGGTCGGATGATGCCGGCCCCTCCCACGAGTTGGAGGACTCTCCTCCACTGTCTCCCACACACGCCATCCACCCAGCACAGCCTGCAGGCCCCGCACACCCCGCACAGCCTGCAGTGCACCCACAGCCCGCACAGCCTCTCCCTGCCGCTGTACAGCCACCACCTCCGGCTCCACTGGTCGGGCCGCTCGGGATTACGTTCTGAGACGACGCACACCGCGTCGTCTTCGACCGTATCTCCCAGCGCTCGATCGTACCCTCCAGGTTTGCACACCTCGCTGACCTAGGACGCCTGGGGGTACTAGAGGGGATGCTCATGTTGTACGACAACGTGGGCTGGCGAGATTTCTTCCAGGTGTCGGCGGACACGTTCACCCGCCCGACACTTGAGGTTCTGAGTTCGATCGCCCGGACCGACGAGGGATGCTCGTTTCGGTTCATGGATCGAGAGTGCCAGGTCACTCTCGATATGATGAGAGCGTTTTTCTCGTGGCCCGCTGTCCCCGGTGCCGATCGCGGTTACGGCCCCACCCATATCCCCCCACCTTCCTTCGACGCCGGTGCCTTCTGGGCCCGGATTACGGGTCTTCACGCTGCCTTTGACCCTAGTAGGGCCAAGGCCTCGGCCATTGTCCATCCCTGCCTCCGCATTGCTCAGCGCCTTATGGCGACGACCTTTTTGGCCAGATATGAGCCGGGCACGATGTCTACGCCAGAGCTCTACATGCTCTACGCGATGACACGTCCCAGAGCTCTATCTAGGGATGGCGATGAGCTTGTCCCCGCCGTCGTGATCGATATCGCGGCTTGGTTTTTGGACCGCATCATCGTATCGGTGGGCGCTCGCTCACCGATATGCTGTGGCGGCCTGATCACCTTGCTTGCTCTTATGACCGGCGAGGACTTCCCCGATGACTTGCGACGCGTCCCGGGCCCCACTTCTCTGTCGATAGATGTTATGGCCCGGATGAAGATGCTTCGTCCGCACGGTGAGCGTCACTGGGTCTGGTTGCACGGCCCTTATGGTGCCGATTACATGATATTCCCGAGCCCAGCTCGGACTCAGATTGCACCAGCCCAGGCAGACTGGCTCCCTGCGATGGATGTTCTCATCCCCGCTGCTTACGTGCTCGAGGCCGAGGAGGCCGAGCAGGCCCACGCTGCCCCTGTAGACCCTGTTGCACACCCTGCCGAGCCTGCCGCCGAGCCTGTTGACCCAGTGGCCCCTCAGCCCATACCTAACGTTTCCACTGCTCCTGACACCTCTGTCGGTATCGAGAGCACCTCAGCTGAGCCCACTTCCACCACCTCCACCACTTCCGAGGCTGTCACCACCACTCCCACCACCACCACTGGCCCTCTGTCCGTCGAGCCTCTTTGCTCTGCACTCCTCGAGCGCCCATCGACCTTTGTTGAGAGTGGAGAGCCCTCGTTTACCGCGGTCGTGGAGACCATGGCTAGCATGATCTCCGCTGGGGTTGCGCCTTTTGGTCCACACACTTCCACCCCAGCGGTAGTCACCTCTGTCTCCACCCCTGCTATATTTTCCGAGAGCGTCGTGGCGTCTGTCCACACTTCTATGCCACCGACCTCTCTGGCCGCCTCGCTGCCATTTTTGCACTCTTCTTTCGCTGCTGCTGCCTCCACTTCTCACCAGTCTGTGCCCCGGCCTCACACTGAGGCCAGGCCCACATTTGCTGGCGCAGCACCTTTCGTTCCCTTCCCCGCTGAGCCCGTCACATACGCGACCCGAGTACGCCAGCCACGCCCTGCACAGCCCCGCCCGGTGCGTCCCTCTGCACCACCTCCCACTGACACTGTACTTCAGAGCATTCGTGCTCTAGAGGGGGCGGTGAGTGGCCTCAGAGGCGACCTTAGGACCCTGTCCTCCACCGTCTCTGCGATGGCTGGCCGCTTCGAGCTGCTACCGCAGATCCATTACTGTCTCACCCAGGTTCTGGAGCGTCTCCCGCGCATACCCCCACCCACCCAGCAGGTTCCCGCCCACACTTCCACACACACCCGACCTGCTACCACTTCCACAGCCACACCTGCTCAGCCGACTGTCCAGCCACCACCACCACCTCCGCCTCAGGACGGAGACGGTGCAGCACCACCTTCCTAGGCACCCTTGATGCCATTGATTCCTTTTGCCGTTGTGCTGCCCGTTTCTGCTGGGTCCTGATGCCTTTTTGTCCACCCCCCCCCCCCCCCCCCCCCCCCCCCCCCCCCCCCCCCCCCCCCCCGCCCCTCACTTATTTTGGGATTCTCATTTTGCCGTATCGTTATATATATTTTTGGGAGAGAGGGAGAGTTTTTGGTGCCACTTATATATCTGTATCACTCCTATCTGCGCATGCATCATGTCCGCATCTTATTTTCACTTATTTATTTTTCTTTTTATTTTTCATTTTTCATGCATGCATCCTCACCATCCCCTCACATTTCTTGTCTCTCGGTGTGCCACACTTTGCACATTGAGGACACCGTGCCATTTAGCTTGGGGGAGTGAGTTCTCACGTTCTTTTTCGATTTGCCACCTTTATTTTTAGTTTTTCACACCATTCTTCGCTTTTGCACTTATCTTTTATCATTTTTCTTTTGTTTTGCCATGCATCACGTTTTTCTTTTTTTTTTCTGTGTGCCGCATTATAAATAGTTCTTTTTTCCCTTTATCTTTATTTCTTTTTCGTCTCATGCTAGAGATGACTTTTCTGTGATGATGATGACGTTGGATTTAGCTTACTCTATATGCATGCTATATTTGTCATGTCTTAGACTTTATTTCTGATATCATATGCTATGACTTGCCTTGCATCTAGAGATAGTAACCCACACTTTTGCCACATGAAAATGGATGAAGTTCTATTATTAGTTGAATCTGAATATTCATATGTATGCTATCACAGAAAACACACCAAGATTCACGCATTGAATGCTTATATCTGGAGTACTGATTTCTTTTTCCTATATCACTTCTATATGCATGAATTGTACACTTCACTTCAGGATGATTGAATGATGTTAGCTATGATAAATCTGGATTAGTTAGCTTTTTTGTGATCAAAACTGAGTAGATTAGATTACCCTGCTGAAGTTGTCGTGCATGTCTTATAGAGTGAACCGAGAGTTATATCTATTTCTTTCTCCACAAATCTTGAACATCATTTCTCTACTTTTATAATCATTGGTGAATCTCCCCTTAGCGATTCTATATTATGGCATTTCCCCCGCTATTAATTCCTAGCTCCAATTTTCTTATTCAGAAAAAAAAATAATAAAAGAGAGAAGAATATTCTTGTATATCATTATCTCTCTTTGAGTTGGGATCGTTGTGTATATATGCTATAAAAAAGGAGAGAAAAAGAGGAAAAATCCTCAATAAAAGATCCCATCTCGCTTTCTTCATTTCTTCTTTCTTCTTATTACATTTGGAGCTATATAAAAATGGGGATGTGAATATTTTTTATGCCACCACGCTTATAGATAAGCTTGGGGGAGGGGATCCATTGATGTGTGTGAGAGTGACTACTTGACATTGCACGACAACCTAGGCTAAGTAATATTCTATACTCGGTGAGATTGTTTCTAGCATTACGAAATCCGGAAATCTAAGCCTAGCGTTCATTTCATGAAATCCATACTTTTCTATTCTCTCTATTCTATTGTGTGATACTCTTATACTCCTGATAGAAAGCATTCAATTGAAAAGTGTGTGATCTGTGATTTGTATACCGCTTTAAATGATTCAGACGATGTTAATTTTAGAATTATTCCGTTTTTCATGATTATATCGTTGTTCGTGGGTTTTCCATTTCTATTTGCACTATTACACTATGATATCAGAATAAAATCTTTTGACATGAGTTTTTCATTCATGCTATATGAGTAAGTGAAACCACCGTCCTGAGAAAATGATCTAGTAGCTTACCTCTTCGCTTCTTTCTCTCTTCTTTATTTTCATTTCGTTTTCCATTCTTCTCCGTTTTTCATTTTTTCATTTTTTCGCCATTTTCGTTTCCAAATTCCACCGGGTTCGCCATTTACTTATCTTCCTCGAGGACGAGTAAGAGGCAAGCTTGGGGGATTTTGATCACTCCTTATTTTACACCTTTTTCCCGCATGTTTGCATGTCATTTAGATCGCCCAAATCATGTTTTTCACGATATATCGACGATATTGCGATGCTTTTCACGATTTGTTGTTTTTGTCGCATTTCAGGTGATTTGGCGCGATTTGGAGTGATATCGAGATGCGCTTACTCCAGAGGGTCACCGACGACCTCCCCGAGGGGTATTTTGCTGTTGGAGAGGAGCGGAAGAAGAACGGACGTCGCAGGAGCGACGAGGAGGCCAAAATAAGCAGATTGGGCATGTTTAGTGTCCCACTCGGCCGAGTGGAGGAGCCACTCGGCCGACCAGCGAGACACCGCTCGGCCGACCAGTTCAGACACGATTTACCTGTGCACTCGGCCGAGCGACGGAGACCACATCGGCCGAGTGAAGACATCACGTCCGCCCGAGTGGCGCCCAGACGAAGCCCTTCAAAAATCTCCAAGTTTCTGTTTTTCGGCTGCTTGAGCTTCAGAAGACCCACTCGGCCGAGTGGAGAATCTTGTCCGCCCGAGTACTATGAAGCCATCGGCCGAGTGACGACAACTCACTCGGCCGAGCCGCCCCCGAAGTAGAGACCCCTGAAGGCCCCGACTTACTGGAAAATTACAGGGTTTCTCACTCGGCCGAGCGACATTTGTCACTCGGCCGAGTGCGACGCGCTGCCTGTAGCGAAAATTGCGGAAAACAGGCTGCGCAGGGGTATTTTGGTCAGAGTTTTTGGACGATTTTGGGGGCTATTTAACCCCTGTTTTTACCCTAGTTTTGGAGAGCTTCTCCTTAGATTTTTTGCAGCTTTTTAGATTAGCTTTTTAGTTTTATTCTTGAGATTGGAGAGGAGAAAAATTTTGATTTTTGTTGGATTAATTGAAGAACTCCATTGGTTTGTCTTTCTCTTCTCTAAAAAATTCTATTTTTATTGCATATCTCAATATTGTGATGAATTCTATTGCTTATTTCATTGATTATTTTTGTGATCTTGCTATGAATTGTGAGTAGTCGCCACGTCTTGGGGCGTGGGGATGAACCCTACAAGCCCAACTTCATATTTGTGATGAATTAGTAGAAATCTTGCTAGAATTGATATCTAGGGATTAGGTTGGGATCAATTTACTCCGGTTAGCTAGGAGTTCATACCGATCGGGATTTGCAAGAGATTGGATCCCGATTCGATAGGAAACCCTAGAAATCCGAATTGGGTTGGAATCGAATTTCCGTAGTATCGGTTTGCAAGAGATTGGACCGATACTAGGGTTTCCGGTTGCAATTCCGTGCCAATACCCGTTTGCAAGAGATTGGACGGGTAGGAACTATCCCAATCTAGATCGCGAGCCGAGTTTGCAAGAGATTGGGCTCGGTGCGCGATTGGACGATGATGTTGATCCTAATGCTAGCTTTCCTAGGCTAGGGTTTGCAAGAGATTGGACCCAAACCTAGAATAGCTATAGACCGGCAACAGCGCGAGAGCGTGAGCTTGGTTCTACATTCAGTTGCAACTAGTCCATCCAAAATCTCAATCTAGCAATTTTGAAACCGACGAACCACATTCATGAGATACGGTGAGTAGCGGGGATTCCCCATTCCCTAGACGTTCTTTATTTGATTTGATATTTCCGCACTTTGTCTGACGATTGTGACAGGATCGCCAAAGGCAAATCTTTCTTCTTGAATAGCCAGGGTGATTGGAACAAGCACGGTCATTCGTCCTCCCTGTGTTCGATATCCCGCTCGCTGCTACGCCGTGCACTTGCGGTAAAACTACAATCGTTCTTCCGGGACGTGTATCCGGGGCGCGATCAATTATATCTGTTTATATCTGATTCTACTTGTACAATATTTTTTCTTCATCATGCTATACTTTTTTGTTCATGACTGCTTCGGCTACAACACACAAAGATGGCCAATATACTAGAAGCAAGCGACGTGATGTTGAAATTGAATACATCACTTATATATGGACTCACACCTCCCCTCCAGCGCCTACTCCGTGACTACCTCCACCCCCGGGGGAGGCATCGCCGCCCGCGAGGTACGGTCCAAATCACCGGTGAAGGCATCGCCATGCCAAAGCACCCCACTGGGCACCTCCATTCCCAGACAACGGGTCCCTCTGCCATCCAACGGCCTGCCTTCCACTCCTCGACCTCCCGTCGCACATCTTGATGCTGTTTACAGTAAAGTGGAACTGCACGCCAGCCCGTCTACGGATCACGTCACACATACTCAACCACTGTCGTCTTTATCGATGGTATTGTAAAGAACGCGAAATTGTCCCTCTAAGCAAGTTGTTAGATTCCTTCTATGAGAAAATAAACTTATTTACATGCAAACTTTTATATTATCTCTGATACATATTCAATCTGAAGACATTTTAGATTAAATCGGCTACATATTCACAATTCAGAAACTGCATGCAAACTTTGTGATCAACTCTGATACATATTCAAACTGATGACATTTTCAAAATGACCCACCCATTCAAATATAATGATGCACATACTGATACAAATCCAAACTGATACATTTCCCTACACTTTTACAAACAGATACATATGACTGTCTTCGTAGATGTTTGCAATGAAGGGGCTCTTTACGGGATAAATTGTCGGCGTGATCTGCTTGCTTCACCCTACAACGACGCCTGCAATGACGACACTCCTATCCGGGCTACGGTAGCAGAAAATCGGCAACGACATTAATAAACGCAACGAAGCGACCATCTTCGTTGTGTTTATGAACCTGGTTCCCACTTTTTGCTACCGTAACCCAGATAGGAGTGTCGTCATTGCAAGCGTTGTTGTAACCTGCTGTCAAGTATGACTTCGGTTCGAAGACACCAAAAAGAACTTCGATTCCCAAGAGGCGGTGAACACCAACACATGGTTGCGTTTTAAATAGAATGAGCTTTTCATCTTCGAGATCGAAAAGGACAGGAGGAAGTGTTTGTGTGTCTTAGACGAGGTATACTGTAAAGATGAAGGGTTGGAGGAAGAGATGGAGGGTAAAGAGAAGATGGCCATTCCCCATGCATGCGTGATTATAAATGGACGATAGCCCTTTATTACGTTTATTACCATCATTGCAGTTTCCAACATCAACCATTTAGCTTTGCATGAAAAAAGTACTGGTTGAATTCTATCGTCCATTTCTATCTCAAGCATCACGCCAGAACAGTAGAAGACCATCTCGTCTTTACACTCCATATCCATCTCCATCTCGTCCATTTCTACCTCATGCATCATGCTCGAACATAAGAAGACCTTATTGTTTCCAGACGGAGGTTGTGTGGGCAAATAAAGAAGAAGATGATAGAAGAAAGTAGAGGAAGTTGTGAGAAGATGAGGGCTCCTTGTCCGCCATTTATAGGGGAATTGGACCAATCAAAATGAAGAGTATAATAAGGAAACAAAATAGGTTAATTACTCTCCACGCAAAGCAAGGAAACTCAACGGTTTTTCGCCTTGATCAACATTGATGCCAATAGGAAAATTACTCCCAACAATACTAATCTCTACTAATCTTTTTTAATACATTTTATTCGAGGCACACACCGTGCTAAATAATACAGAAGCGAATAACAATCATAATTGCTCACCACGCAAAACGCATGGAAAAAAAGAATTGCTTAATGTGCACAATGCACAACGGGAATTGTTCACAACTAATTGTTTCTTTTCATGATATCCAATCAAAAAACAGATAATGTTCTTAATTCTAAAGATAGTGCCATAAAAATCTATGGCAAAAATTAAAAAAGAAGGCAAAAATACAATAAAGCCGAGAATTAAAGACGCTGGCCCCGGGCCTGAAATGAGTCTTGGGGACATCATCGTGGCACTGTGAACGAATAGGGTAGTAGGCATCGGGATCCCAAGGATCAGCGGCTCCCATACAGCAATCCATTTTTTTATAAATAAATCCCAAAATCGCCTCAATTTCTCTGCAACAATATCCCTCAATTCAACCAATCCGTAATCCAAAAGCAAAAAAGGAACTATTATCGTTACCTTTCAACAAAAAACACGGATGCACGGATCAATCGATTGCAAAACTGCAAGCAAACTCGATCAGACTGATGTAGATGGATCTAGGGTTAGGGTTTAGTTCAGAATTTGGGCGAAGCAATGGAGATTAAAAAAATTAGTCATCAGATAAAAGCTTGGGCGAGGCGACCATAACCTTATATAACCATCTAGTTACCTCGGGCGACCATCTTCGTTGCGTTTATTAACGTCGTTGCCGACTTTCGGCAACCATAGCCAGGATAGAAGTGTCGTCATTGCAAGCGTCATTGGAACCGGCTGTCAAGTATGTATCATACTTGACACAATGTGCTGGTGATGTCCCCCTGACCCTGCGCCCTGGGTGGCCGCCCTGGGTACCCTGTGTCGGGGGCGGGCATGGTGGAAGGCGAAATCCTCACATCTGTAAGCCCTTTTCGGGCATGCCTGATTATAAATGGACGATAGCTCTTCGTAATGCGTTTATTACCGTCATTGCGTAAGTTTCCAACATCAATCATTTACATTTACGTGAAAAGACTACTGGATGAATGCGATCGTATATATCTATATCAAGCATGCACGAACAGCTGAAGAACTTAGTGTTTCCATACAGAGGTTGTGTGGGCAAATAAAGAAGAAGATGATAGAAGAAAGTCGAGGAAGTTGTGAGAAGATGAGTGCTCGTTGTCCGCCATTTATAGGGGAATTGGACCAATCAAAAAGAAGCGTATAATAAGTCATTGATCCTACAGTAATGCAATGGATCTCAGGAATCAACATTTATTTAGTCAGCGCGCAAACCACGTAATACCAACGCGAAAATCGCGTAATCCCAATTATTTTAGCATGTGGATCAAAATAGGTTAATTATTCTCCGCGCAAAACAAGGAAACTCAACGATTTTTCCCCTTGATCAACATTGATGCTAATAGGAAAATTACTCCCAACAATACTACTCTCCACTAAGCTTTTTTAATATTTGTTATTCTACGCACACACCGAGCTAAATAATACAGAAGCGAGTAACTATTATAATTGCTCACCGCGCAAAACGCATGGAAAACAGGAATTGCTCAATGCGCACAATGCACAACGCATGGCAGTGAATTGTATTGGTTGATGAGGATGAGACTGTAGTAGAGTTTTACTGTGTGGCTACATCGAAGACCCCGTCATGCTACAGAGGGGTTCTCGTGAATATACAAAATGCTGCTCGTGAATCTACAGCTGATTGATACCAGACATGATTTTCCCAAGAATGCTTGACCGTTGGGAAGTGATCTGGAAAAATTTATAGCCGCTTACATAATTGCTCAACGCTCAAAACCCAAAAATTTATGGCCGTTGTGCGCGGTGAGCAAATATTTTATGGTTTACATAATTGCTCAAAGCGCAAAACAAGCAAAGACATGTGTTCCCTTTGAGCCGTTGTGCACGTTGAGAAAATTTTTAATGGTTAACATAATTACGCAAAGCGCACAACAAGCAAAGCCAGGTGTTCGCTTTGAGCAAATAAGGTATTTTATGAACCATTGTTAAACGTGCATAACCAGCAGAATTATGCCCGTTGTGCGCGTTAAGCTAAAGTTGCGTCGCTGACAAATTTGCTCAACGCCCCCACGGGAATAAATTTGCCCGTTTTGCGCTTTGAGCATATTTGTGAGATGCTATAATTTTAATTCCAATGCGCACCATCGCAGTTAATCAATCACATTCGAAATTTCATCATACTTAATCTGAATCCCAATCAAGCTTACATGCAAACTTTTAGATTTAAGTCTTATTCTTGTTCAATATGAAAACATTGTAGATTAAACTGGATACTTATTCAATCTGAATCAGAAACTACATGCAAACTTTCATATTAATTCTGATACTTATTCAATCTGAAGACATATTCAATCGAATTCAGAAACTGCTTGCAAAATTTTAGATTAAATCTCATACATATTCTAATTGATGACATTTTGAAAATGACCCAGCCATTCAAATATATTGATGTACATACTGATACAGATCCAAACAGATTCATTAGCCTATGCTCTTACAAACTGATACATATGATTGTCTTCGTAAGATGTTTGCAATGAATGGGCTCTTTACGGGATAAATTGTCGGTGTGATCTGCGTGCTTCCCCGTCAACTTTCGCGAGTTCATCGGACGACCATCTTAGTTCCGTTTATTACTGTCGTTGCCGATTTTCTGCCATCATCGGCTGGATATGAGTGTCGTCATAGCAGGCGTCATTGTAACCTGCAGTCAGGTATGTAGCCGTTTCAAAGACATCGAGAGGAACTCCAATTCACATGAAGCGTCGAACAACAATAAATGGTTGCATAACAAATAGAATAAGCTTTTTATCTTCACGATCGGAAAGGACAGGAGGGAGTGTTTGTGTGTCATAGATGAGGTATAGTGAAATGATGAAGGGTTTCATGGAAGAAAGTAGAGGAAGTTGTGAGAAGATGAGGGCTCGTTGTAGGATAACGGACTTATACTCATCAATTTGAATGGTCAATTTCACACTAAATGGACCGTGAATGCCCTGGGTGCCCTGAAGATGCGTATGAAATCGGAGGAGTACAAGCTGATGCAGTCATCTCCCAACTATGCTCCTCTCCCAGGTCTACAAAGAGAAGAATGCCCCATGGCCTTTGGTCCCTGGATGACTGCCCTGGGTCACATAGGTTGGCCGGGCTTGGCTACCGTCCCTCTGAGGCACAAGCACTCCCTCCTGTTCTTTTCGATCTCTTGGCTCGCAGCCAAAATTGGAAATCTGTAGGAGAAAGGGACAACTATGATCTACTTCATCCACAGTCAGATTTGGCCAATTTGGCTACAAGCCAAGAGATAGAAAAGTACATGAGGGAGTGCTTGTGCCTCAGAGGGACGGTAGCCATGCACGGCCAACCTATGTGACCCAGGGCATCCATCCAGGGCCCAAATGCTAGGGGGCCATTCTTCTCTTCACAGACCAGGGAGAGGAGCATAGTTGGGAGACAACTGCATCAGCTTGTACTCCTCCAATTTCATACGCATCTTCAGGGCACATAAGACATTCACGGTCCATTTATAGCGAAATTGACAATTCAAATTGATGAGTATTAAGTCTGTTATCCTACAGTAATGCAAGGGATCTCGGGAATGAACATCTTATTTACTCAACTCGTAATCCCACCGAGAAAAATATGTAATCCCAAGTATTTTAGGCTCAGCTGAAAAAGAGCAAATTACTCTCCGCACAAAACAAGGAAACTGAACTGTTTTGCGCCTTGAGCAAAATTGATGCTATTAAGAAAATAACTCTCCATCAAAACCCGTAAAATTCTTTATTTTCCAGCGCAACATAAACAATCAAATTTTTTCCATTGTGCGTGCGGATTAATAGGTTCCACTATAAGCCCGTGTGTGTACATTGGTATTATCAGATGTGAGACCGTGTGTGTACACTGTACAGTGGAGTCCGTGTGATTCTACAAAATAGATCCAGTAAAACAAAACGTATCAAACTTTACTCGACGTGCACAACAGAAAAGATTGGAAAATTACTCACTACGTAAACCCATCCAATCGATTTGTCACTTTGTGCGCATTAAGAAATATGATATTACCCGCAAAAATTACTCACAGCGCAACATCTGTATATTCTGTATATTCACGAGCACAACAACTGTAGGATCACAGGTTCTTTCCGTAGACTCACAATAACTCAACTGTAGTCTCATCATCATCCATGGGCAGTCCAACTCGTCTATAAATGGCGTCCATACCCACAAAACCTCATCAACCGCTACACTTGTACAATATTTTTTCTTCATCATGATATATTTTTTTTGTTCATGACTGCTTCGGCTACAACACACAAAGATGGCCAATATACTAGAGGCAAGCGACGTGATGCTGAAATTGAATACATCACTTATATATGGACTCGAAGATGCTCTTTGCTTCTTCATATTTTCTATTCTTCTGTATTACAATGCCAGTAGTTTCATTTTCCATCCTGCAGCGCTCAACTGGCATCTTCTCTCTAACTGTGCATACATTGTCTCTCTAACTGTGCACTTAGCGGCGCTATTTTATCTGGACATATTAAAATATGTTTGTTTCTCAGTTTAACAGGACAAATTCTAACCATTACTTCGTTATGCTTGATGTAGATATATACCATGTTAATGGAAGACAAATTGAAAGTTACTCCTACAATTTCAATGTGGCCCATATCCTTCATGATGTAGATGCATGTAAAGAGAATGGGAAGGCGATAGAAAATTGTTGGATCCTGTGGATGGCAAGCAACACTAGAAGGGGGGTTGAATAGTGTTGATCAAATACTATAACTTTTTCGCTCAACGATATTAACACAAATAAATTCCTTCTAACGTTGCCTAAGAAACCAAGTAGAGTGATCTACGCTTGGTTCTTAATCAACAATATAATTAAAAATGCACATCGAGATTTCACAGCAGGTAGTCGACTCCTTATGAGCAGTAGTCGACTCCCAGAGAATATGTTAGGACAAATAAAATATGAATGTGAATTTCAGCGTATATGGATAAAATTGATCTTTGCAGTAAATAGAAGATATAAATGAAAAGATAATCAAACACAGAAAATGCAAGCGCAAAGACAAGGATTTTTATCCTGGTTCCCCACAACCCTGGGTACGTCCAGTCCCCGACCAATCCGGTACGAGATTTCCACTATCTGCCTTGGCAAATACAAGCACCTAACTTCACTCGTTAGGATTTCCAACGACCTAGCCTTGACCAGGATTTCCGAACACAACGCCTAGACTTGTCTAGGGTTCACCCTTGCCTCACAAACCGAGGACTTTCCAACTGGCAACAACTAGACTTGTCTAGTGTTCCAACAAATAACACAATAAGAGATTTGTTCAATACTCTTCAATAAATGATAGAGATTGAAAATACACCCGATTCTATAGCCAATCAAAAGATAGACAATTGTGTAGTGGCTTAATAGAATGATAGTCTAGATCACACAAAGATACGAGATAAGTTCTTTGTGATCTAGAGCTTTTTCAAAAAATCCTTCAAATAAGATTAAAGAGAAATAATAGAGAGGATTTTTGAAAAACAATTTAGCCAACAAAATAATAATATGATCTTCAAAAGAATTGGAAAAATATTGCAAGATCAAAAACTGAAATTAAAATTGGCTAGAGAAAAATGAGAGAGCTTTTTTGATTCACGAGAGCTTTTGCGAATTTTGATTTTCAAATGTTGTATTTTTCACAAAAGAATTAAGCTCTATTTATAGGGAAAAACTGGGATTTGAATTTTGAATTTCGTTTGACTTTTGTCCCAAAAATTTCGGAGTAAATTGCTCAAAAGATTTTAAAATTCAAATTCAAAACGTCTGAAAATTTCCAGCAGGTAGTCGACTCCCTATATAGGTAGTCGACTCCCAGAGGAGACTAGGAAATTTTCGTCCCTGACAAGTAGTCGACTCCCTACTTTTGGTAGTCGACTCCCAGAGGATTTTTTCCTGTTTTTCTAGTCAAAAGTGTAGTTAACTCCAGGGTGCGTGGAGTTTCACTACGAGAATTATGAGGTGACTAGAAAAGCTCTTTAAAAACTATTTTTGAAGATAGTTAAAACATTTGTTTTGAAATCATTTGTGTGTGTGTTGTCTATTTGATATGGCTTTGACAAATATCCTAAAAGACACGACACACTCACACTAGACTCTGAACATGTCTTCGGCAGTTTAGTCAACTTGATGAAGTGAAGATGAGCTTCTCTTTGAGCTTCTTGCTTTGTTTGAGCTTGAGCTTCATCACTTGAGTTTTAGCCATGTTCGTCTTTGTCGTGGAGCGTTGATGCGTGCTTCTTGGAGTATTAGTAGAGCTTCACGAAATCTGTATACTTAAAGTGTAGTGTAGTTAGTACACTAAGCATTCATTTGGTGTGCTCATCATCAAAATTACTTAGGGGTGGAATTCAATTTCCATCACTCTCCCCCTTTTTGATGATGACACCCAAATGCAAAATTTGAAGAAATACATGAATATGAATAATATTTTCAAGTATACCATGAATATGAATAATATGTTCACGTATACTTACTCCCCCTGCTTTGATGCGGTTCTCCCCCTGCATCGAAGCTATTAGAAGTACAATGCATATTTTTGCATTTCATATTTTCTTCTCCCCCTTGTCATCAACAAAAAAAATTTATAACTGAGCATTATTCAATTCCTTTTCTCCAACAATACCCAATTCTCGACGAAGTCTCGAGAATGTATCCTTGTGTAAGGGTTTTGTTAGAATATCATCAACTTGAAACTCAGAGGAGACAAATTTAAGTTCAACATCCTTTTTGGCACAATGATCATCAATAAATCTGTGTCTTATATCAATATGTTTTGTTCTAGGATGAAGAACAGAATTTTTAGTGAGATTTATGGTGCTTTTATTATCACAGTAAATTACACATGTAGATGTATTAACACCATAATCGACGAGGACTTGTTTCATCCAAAGTATTTGAGCACAGGCAAGTCCGGCAGCTATATACTCTGCCTCAGTGGTAGATAGTGAAACGGAACTTTGCTTTTTGCTAAACCACGAAACAAGGGAATGTCCAAGGAAGTGACATGTTCCACTTGTGCTTTTTCTTGTGGCTTTACAACCAGCATAGTCTGCGTCACTAAATGAAGTTAAATCGAATGTGCTTCCTTTGGGATAGAAGAGTCCAAAGTCAGATGTGGTTTTAAGATATCTAAATATGTATTTTACTGTTTTAAGGTGTGATTCCCTAGGATCACATTGAAATCTAGCACATGCACAAACACTAAACATGATGTCAGGTCTGCTGGCGGTTAAGTAGAGTAAAGAACCGACCATACCTCTATATGTTTTCTGATCAACCTTCTTACCTGCTTCATCTTTGTCTAAGGAAGTGGACGTTGCCATTGGTATATTCTTTCCTGATGCAGTTTCCATCCCGAACCTTTTGATCAAGTCTCTTGCGTACTTTGTTTGATGAATGAAGGTTCCTTCTTTTCCTTGTTTGATTTGTAATCCGAGAAAGTATGTTAGTTCTCCCATGTGGCTCATTTCAAATTCTTCCTGCATTAACTTGGCAAACTCTTGGCAAAGATCATTATTAGTAGATCCAAAAATGATGTCATCTACATAGATTTGGATAAGAATGATATCATTATGATCTTTCTTAACAAATAAGGTTGTATCTATTTTTCCAACAGTATAACTAGAGTCACTTAAGAATTTTCTTAGTCTTTCATACCAAGCTCTTGGAGCTTGTTTTAGCCCATATAATGCTTTGTTTAACTTGTAAACAAATCCAGTTTTCTTATCATGTTCAAATCCTGGAGGTTGTTCAACGTAGACTTCCTCCTTTATGAATCTGTTTAGGAAAGCGCTTTTTACATCCATTTGATAAAGTTTAAAATTCTTATATGATGCAAATGCGAGTAACATCCTAATGGATTCTAGTCTAGCAACAGGAGAAAAGGTTTCATCGAAGTATATACCTTCCTCTTGAGAGTAACCCTGTGCTACTAACCTTGCCTTATTTCTTATCACATTTCCATCTTCATCTAGTTTGTTGCGGTATACCCATTTAGTACCGATAACAGGACGATCTTCCGGTCTAGGCGCTAACTCCCATACTTGATTGCGTTCAAATTGTAGAAGTTCTTCTTGCATAGCTTCGATCCATGCTTCATCTGCAAAAGCTTCTTCTACCTTTTTCGGCTCAATGTTAGAAACAAATGCAATATGTGTTAAGTGTTCTATTTGGGATCTAGTTCTAATTCCTGCATCAATGTCACCTAAGACTTGTGTGTGTGGGTGATGTGTGACTTCAGGAAATGATTTAGGCAAAGAACTGGGGATATCATTGAGAAATTCATTATTAGGAGTGCGTGCAATGAGCATGCTATCATCATCATCATGAGCAATGTTATGAGGTAGAGATTCATCAAATGTTACATGTAGAGTTTCAACAATAGTCTCGGAACTTTTATTGTAAATTCTATATGCCTTACTACGTAAAGAGTAACCGATAAATATGCCTTCATCCGCTTTGGAGTCAAACTTATCTAAGTTATCTTTAGTATTCAGAATATAGCATTTACAACCAAAAACTCTGAAGTAAGATACTTTTGGAATTCGTTGGAGCAATAATTCATACGGGGTCTTTTCAAAAGGTTTTCTAATTAAAACTTTATTTTGAATATAGCACGCGGTTGCTACAGCTTCCGCCCAAAATTTCTTTGGAAGGTTGCTTTCACACAACATTGTTCGTGCACACTCTTGGAGTGTTCTATTTTTCCTTTCAACTACCCCATTTTGAGGAGCAGCTCTGGGAAAAGCAAAAGTGTGAGAAATACCTTGTTCTTCACAAAATGATTTAAAATGTTCATTTTCAAATTCTCCACCGTGATCAATTCTTAAGGAAATAATTTTCATGGAATATAAACGTTCAATCCTTTTGAAAAATATTTCGAATTCACGGAAGGCATCATTCTTATGAGTTAAGAATAATACCCACGTATATCGAGTAAAATCATCAATTATGACAAATACGTATCTAGAGTTGCATATGATGGAGTTCTAGTTGGGCCAAACAAGTCCATATGGAGTAGTTCAAGTGGTCCATTAGAACTGAGAGCTCCAATATTTTTAAATGAACTCTTGTGCATTTTGCCAAATTGACATGAGTCACAGATTTTATCTAATTTAAAACTTATCTTAGGAAGTCCTTGCACCAACTCTTTCCTAGAAATCTTATCCATGTTTTTGATGTTCACATGGCCAAAGCGTCTATGCCAAAGTAGTGGATCATTTGTTGAAACAATTAAACATACATTTGATTCATACTCATTTAGTCTAAGTACATAGATATTTTCTACGCGCTTACCTTTACCAAGGATATTTTTCATATCTTTGTCATAGACTAAGCATGAGTCGAGAGTAAATATAACTTTCATACCTTTGTCACATAGTTGGCTTATGCTTAAAAGATTATGCTTTAATCCTTTCACCAAGCTTACATCTTTGATGAGCAATTTTGAGTGACTGCCGATATTGCCAATTCCGACAATTTTACCTTTCTTATTGTCACCAAAAGTCACGGTTCTGCCATCATACATTTTTAGATTACTAAGTAATTTTGCGTTCCACGTCATGTGTGCAGAGCATCCACTATCCATTATCCATATGTCCTAAAATAAAATAATCTCTACAGGTTTGGTACCCACTTCTGATTGGGTCCGAAATGTTAGAAATAAAATTTATTTACATATCCTTTTAAAGGTTTGGGTATCAGAATAATATACATGAAACATGTGGATACCCTTAAATTAAAAAAACGGTTACTTGTTTGGAACCCAAATTCGATGCGAATTTGATTTCCTATGAACAAATGAATCTTTATGGGATATATGCATACTGCTAGTCAAATTATGAATATAAGCATTTTTATCATGCAAGCCTAAGTGTTTAGGCACCCATATCATGGTATTTCTAGCATTGTGTATGTTTTGAGGTTTGTGTACAAAATGTGGTTTTTGATGTGTATTGTGTACACTATTTTTGTGTGCCTTACGTGTAGCATGTAGATCATGTGAGGCGTGAGATGCGTTATTGTATCTAACATTTTTCACATACATGAAAGCATACTTTTTAACATTGGCATGCACAACATTTACATTTCTACCTATATCTTTAGATGTAGAAGCTTGAGCATGAGTAGATTTATCAACAACATTTCTAGGAGTATAAGAGCAAGAAGAAGTAGTGTTATTCTTGATACAATCAAATTTTGCAATTAGTTCTTCATGCTTTATACGACTAGAAGCAATAATACTTTCAAGTGAATCTATCTTATCATTTAGACAGGAAACATACAGAGCATGTTCATTTTTCAATAAGTTATTATCAATCAATAATGCATCATATTTTGCCTTTAAGGAATTATGATCATTCAATGAAATATTACTACAATCATTTTTCAAAGCATTATAATCATCCAGCAAACTATCATATTTCTTGTATAGGTCATCATGATCATTATTCAAAGCTTTGTACTTGTTATTTACACATTTGTATTTCTTATTCAATCTCTCAAATTCTCTATACAAATTTTCATATGCACTAGCAATGTCAAAATCATCTTCATCGTCAGAACTAGATTCACATACCTTTTCTTGATTGTCTTGACAAGCCATCATGCACATATGATTTTTAGATTGCTCTTCCTCTTCTTCGTTGGTGTTGATGGTCTCTATGGGTGTTTGAATTTCTTTTGACTTTGATCCGAATCTCTCATCCAATAAGTTGAGGATTTGGTGTGCGGTTTCAGCCCTTTCTACAAGATCTAACATTTCATTAGTTAAACCAATATAGAGTAAATGCATTACCTTTATGTTTCTGAAGTAGGCTTCTTCTTGATCAGGATTCCATTGATTTTGAGGAGTGGTTGGAATCTCATATCGTTCACCGAGAGATCTTGAGTAGCTTAGATCTTGTGCTTCCAAGAAGATCTCCATTCTCCTTCTCCATTGGGAATAAAAGTTGCCGTCAAAGATTGGAGGAGTATGGGTGTTGTAGATGTTTGTTGATGCCATCGTTTTGACCTTGCTCTGATACCAAGTGTTGGATCCTGTGGATGGCAAGCAACACTAGAAGGGGGGTTGAATAGTGTTGATCAAATACTATAACTTTTTCGCTCAACGATATTAACACAAATAAATTCCTTCTAACGTTGCCTAAGAAACCAAGTAGAGTGATCTACGCTTGGTTCTTAATCAACAATATAATTAAAAATGCACAGCGAGATTTCACAGCAGGTAGTCAACTCCTTATGAGCAGTAGTCGACTCCCAGAGAATATGTTAGGACAAATAAAATATGAATGTGAATTTCAGCGTATATGGATAAAATTGATCTTTGCAGTAAATAGAAGATATAAATGAAAAGATAATCAAACACAGAAAATGCAAGCGCAAAGACAAGGATTTTTATCCTGGTTCCCCACAACCCTGGGTACGTCCAGTCCCCGACCAATCCGGTACGAGATTTCCACTATCTGCCTTGGCAAATACAAGCACCTAACTTCACTCGTTAGGATTTCCAACGACCTAGCCTTGACCAGGATTTCCGAACACAACGCCTAGACTTGTCTAGGGTTCACCCTTGCCTCACAAACCGAGGACTTTCCAACTGGCAACAACTAGACTTGTCTAGTGTTCCAACAAATAACACAATAAGAGATTTGTTCAATACTCTTCAATAAATGATAGAGATTGAAAATACACCCGATTCTATAGCCAATCAAAAGATAGACAATTGTGTAGTGGCTTAATAGAATGATAGTCTAGATCACACAAAGATACGAGATAAGTTCTTTGTGATCTAGAGCTTTTTCAAAAAATCCTTCAAATAAGATTAAAGAGAAATAATAGAGAGGATTTTTGAAAAACAATTTAGCCAACAAAATAATAATATGATCTTCAAAAGAATTGGAAAAATATTGCAAGATCAAAAACTGAAATTAAAATTGGCTAGAGAAAAATGAGAGAGCTTTTTTGATTCATGAGAGCTTTTGCGAATTTTGATTTTCAAATGTTGTATTTTTCACAAAAGAATTAAGCTCTATTTATAGGGAAAAACTGGGATTTGAATTTTGAATTTCGTTTGACTTTTGTCCCAAAAATTTTGGAGTAAATTGCTCAAAAGATTTTAAAATTCAAATTCAAAACGTCTGAAAATTTCCAGCAGGTAGTCGACTCCCTATATAGGTAGTCGACTCCCAGAGGACACTAGGAAATTTTTGTCCCTGACAAGTAGTCGACTCCCTACTTTTGGTAGTCGACTCCCAGAGGAGTTTTTCCTGTTTTTCTAGTCAAAAGTGTAGTTAACTCCAGGGTGCGTGGAGTTTCACTACGAGAATTATGAGGTGACTAGAAAAGCTCTTTAAAAACTATTTTTGAAGATAGTTAAAACATTTGTTTTGAAATCATTTGTGTGTGTGTTGTCTATTTGATATGGCTTTGACAAATATCCTAAAAGACACGACACACTCACACTAGACTCTGAACATGTCTTCGGCAGTTTAGTCAACTTGATGAAGTGAAGATGAGCTTCTCTTTGAGCTTCTTGCTTTGTTTGAGCTTGAGCTTCATCACTTGAGTTTTAGCCATGTTCGTCTTTGTCGTGGAGCGTTGATGCGTGCTTCTTGGAGTATTAGTAGAGCTTCACGAAATCTGTATACTTAAAGTGTAGTGTAGTTAGTACACTAAGCATTCATTTGGTGTGCTCATCATCAAAATTACTTAGGGGTGGAATTCAATTTCCATCAAAAATGACTCCAATGAAATGAGGCTAACTACGCAACGAAAATTCACCTTCAAATCTTCCCAGAAGATCTCAGCGGTCAGCGGACCTTCTAGGATAAAGGAGCATTTTCTTGCTTTCTTGCGTCTGAAAGTAGGGATTTTCGAGATTTTCCATTTGGTAAGTATATACTTTTAAATACACAGTAGTTGAAATTCTTATTCAAATGGGTAGAAAATGACGTGGAAATTTGGGGATTTTACATGCATGGTAATACGGCCAGTTAAAACAAAGAAGTGTCAATGCCCGTTCTCATTGCGTGGTAATATGGTGGACGTCGGTGTAGGTGTTGAGGAGTGGTGGTTAACAATCGTTGATGGCAGGCACAACCATCAAGCTGTTAATTATGTCGAGGGCCATTCCGACGACGGGAAGTTGCAGGGAAAGGAGGTGGAATCATTGAGAGATTTGGCAAATAACACGCTGAGACCGGCTGAAATTTTGAAAGTCCTGAAGGAAAAGATATGTTACCCATAATGCTACCATTGATGACATTGATTTATTGTAATCTATAACGTTGTATCAATGTAATAAGTTTTTTTGTATCATATTGTCCACATGGTAGCATAAATTTGTATCTTGTCTGCCAAAATGTGCACATGTATCATCTGTGTGGCTTGATGTTGTTTATCAAACAAATTACCCGCCGTGTGCACGACACGCACAACGGGGAGTAATTTTGCACGTCGTGCACCAGGATGGTTATTGCTTCACTCTTGGTGTTTTAACCCCCGCGCACGACGCGCACAACGAGTCGTAATTTTGCCTGTTATGCGTGGGGATTGATAGTGCTTCACTTTTGGCATTTTAACCCCCACGCACGATGCGCATAACGGGGGTAATGCCGGTTGTGCGTGCGGATTGATATTTCTTCACACTATGCGGTTTAACCCCTGCGCACGACGTGCACGATGGGGCGTAATTTTGCCTGTCGTGCGCGCGGATGGATATTGCTTCACACTAGGCCGTTTAACCCCCGCGCACGATGTGCACGACTGGGTAATTTTGCCCGTCATGCACACGGATGGATATTGATTCACACTATGCGGTTTAACCTCATGCACCATGCGCATGACGGGACGTAATTTTGCTTGTCGTGCACGCTGATGGATATTACTTCACACTAGGCCGTATACACGATGCGCACGACGGGGGTAATTTTGTCGGTCGTGCGTGCAGATGAATATTGATTCACACTAGGTGTTTTAACCGCCGCACACGACATGCAGTGCGCAGGACACGCACGACGGGGCGTAATTTTGCACGTCATGCGCACGGATGGATATTGCTTCACACTAGGCCGTTTAACTCCCGCGCACGACGCGCACGACGAGGGTAATTTTGCCCGACGTGCGCGTGGATGGATATTGATTCACACTATGCGGTTTAACCCCCACGCACCACGCGCATGACGGGACATAATTTTGCACGTCGTGCGCGTGGATAGAATTGATTCACACTAGGCCGTTTAACCCCCGCGCACGACACGCACGACAGGGGTAATTTTTCCGGTCGTGAGCGCGGATGGAAATTGATTCATACTAGACGTTTTAACCACCGCGTATGACGTGCACAACGGGGGTAATTTTTGTCGGTCTTGCGCACGGATGGATATTGCTTCACACTAAGCGTTTTAAACGCTGCGCACAATGTGCACAACGGGGGCAATTTTTCCGATCGTGCGCACGGATAGATATTGATTCACCCTATGCATTTTAACCCCCGCGCACGACGCACAGGACGGGACGTAATTTTACCTGTCGTGCGCGCGGATGGATATTGCTTCAAACTAGGCGTTTTAACCGATGCGCACGACGCGCTCGAAGGGGGTAATTTTTGCTGGTCGTGCGTGCGGATGGATATTGATTCACATTATGCGGTTTAACCCCCACGCACGACGCGCACGACGGTGTGTAATTTTGTCTGTCGTGCGTGCTGATGGATATTGATTCACACTAGGCCATTTAACCCCACGCACGACGCACACGACGGGGGTAATTTTGCATATGACGACAGCTCAACCAACCGTTAGGCTCCTACAATTTCGGGGTCCACCCCTTAAATCGAGCAATCAGTGTTTGACTATTAACTGTCATCAATACGGACGACATATGCCAAAGGCAATAAAACACCATAAATGTGCGAGCATTATGGACAGATGTCGTTGACAAAACCATTGCCAATAAATAGTCCAAGGGAGGATGAATCTCTTGGATCTGAGACTCAGGTATTCATATACATTCAATCTGCTCCACCAAACACTTTTTTCCTCTATATACTCGGCCTAAGAACTCGTGGTCGATCTTTTAATAGGTCAGACGTAGTTCCATCGAGCATTCCTTAGTCATCTACTGAGTTAAGCATTGGAGGGGATTTGGTCGGAACCCAGATCTGACCCATTGACAAGCTTTTTGTGTTACAGATCACTGGGGAGATACCTTGACCGCGTCTCAGTCCGAAGTCTATAGCTCAACCTGGATCCCTCTCTCTTCCTGGAGTTAGCTCGTCCTGCGACCTGAAGGTTGTCCCCAACCTCTATATCATCGGCATCATTTGGGCCACACTTCAGCAACAAATATGTGATGAAAAAACACCCTGAAACAACTACCATGGCACCGTCAACTAGCAAACGAGTCCGTCCGCTCATTCAAACAACATATTTTATTATATTACTAGAAAATACCAGTGCACAGAGTGCACAGAGCAAAAAACCCCACGAATAGGATTTGGTTCTCGTGCGCAAACGAATATGAGCGAAAAGTGTGGGAGTGTGTACCAGTATCATCGAGGGTTAATAGGATAAACCCAAAAACCTTGGGGCTTATAGGAGAAAAGCACATATGGCAAATATGCAATAAAGTGAGTTTGCATGTTTTTTTTTGGGTTTCTTGCAAAATGGGATGAGTAGATGTCAAACATGTAAATGTGTGAGTGTGGGGGGCATGTGGCATGCCACATGGGACAAAGATGGGGCCCAATTTTGTCACGCCCCGCTTCCCTAAAATGGAGGCGAGACATGAAAAGGTCCGCACGAGAGTGGAGCTGTGAAGCCCCAAACCCGATAAGCGTCAATAAAACAAAAACAGGTCCCTGTAACCACAAACAGAACAACAATAATAACACAAGGAGAGACAGAAATAAAATCTCCAATCTCAGAATTTGTCCAACATTAAAATTAAGTTCAACATCCAGAAAAGCCACCAGGCTAAAAGAAAGAGTCTAAAGGCCCAGAACAAGGCCAACAAAAGGGACGACATAACAAAGTATAGGTGCTGCGCACCGAAAACTACAGCAGTCTAAAACAAAAGGGGAAAGCTCAACTAAGACACTAGGACTGGTCCCTAGTGTCCACGTACTCCTCGCCAAACACAGGCTTGGGCTCGACGTCCGCAAACACCTCGTCCTCAACAACGAACTCAGGCTCGGGATCTAACATGTGTCACCCAAAAGAGTAAAGGGGCACATGTCAGCAAGTCTAAAAGACTTGGGCAAGGAAACTGAAAGTAAGGTAAACTAACAACCTAGCAGTTATAGTATGATGCATGACATGGCAGGTATAGTATGGAAGTGACAAGTAAAGGGAAGTACAAGTAGCAAGTAGCAAGTATGTCATGGATAACAAGTTTTACAAGTAAAACACAGACAAGTACAAGTCAAGTGGATCACGTCAAGTAAACACGTTGTGCACAGAGATTTCGTCTGCTGGCTAGAGTGGCTGATCAGGCCAACTCGTAAGCTTAGGTGACCGCTTATCCCTACCCCTCCACGTGTATCGAGCCAGGGCATTACCCTGAACACGGAATGCTCGCTTCTGGATCACGAGCCAGGAAGTGTATTTAACACGTATGGCGTAGGGTTATGCCTGCAACGCAGGTGCCTAGCCGGAAACAAGTAGATCGGGCATTGGCTATCAACCAACTCACGTGGCCTGCTTCTGGAACACGAGCCAGGAAACACAAGTATTGTAGCGTGTGCTACGAATTCGACATTCAACATGGATAGCATGGATGGCAATTAATTCGCGTACCGTTAATTAAAATTAAACATGACATGTAGTTATGCAACATGATAAATGACGGATCTAGCTTCGTTATCAAGCTAGTTCCTGAAATTGTGCCTAGGCGAGTATCATTTCGTCGCCTAGTCTCTTTTACGCCTACAACAAGCAAATGGCCTAAGACATGACCCAAAACCCTAAGTGGCAAATTTCACTTGCCTAGCACCGAGGACGACGATCAACGAGACCGTCACACAAATGCTAACTATGGAGATGAGATCGCTGCCATGGCAAAACAATATTAGAACAACATCCAACCTAGTTTTTATTAGGGTTTTACAAAACACAAATGGGTTAAGAGAACTCTATAGGATCGAGTTATTACCGAATCGTTAACGGAAGAATGACGCCGAGCAAGCACAGCGACGGAAGAAACGATCCGGGGAACCTACTGTTCAGATCTGGAAAAAGGGGAGAAATTCTGGAGAAAATGGGGTTTTGGGGATTTTTGGGGGTTTTCCGGCGACCTAGAGGTGGTGGCCGGCCTAAATGGAGAGGGAGAGGGGCTCTTGATGAAGGAGGAAGGCTACGGTTAGATGGATGATGATTTGGGGAAGAAGGAGGCTCAGGAGAAATGAAAGAAGAAAAGAAAAACGTTTGGGGGGTTTAAATAGGAAGAGCTGGCGGCTGCCCAGAAATTAGGGTTTCGACACTGATTAGTCGGTCAAAGAGCAACCACTGACCGACTAGTTTGGGAACTAGTCGGTCGGTCAACCAACGCAGACCGACTAAGTCCAAACAGTAACTCTTGTACAAAAATAGGATTTAGATTTAGTCGGTCAAAGAACAACTACTGACCGACTAGTTTGCAACCTAGTCAGTCGACAAATGTTCTTAGACCGACTAACGACAAACAGTAACTCCTGAATAATTAACAAAGCCAACTAGTCGGTCCATGAAGGTTTGCCGACCGACTAAATCGTCATCTAGTCGGTCGGTTCCCCTTCTTGTACCGGCTAACGTGCACCGAAAGTTCCGAAATGGAGCGCGAAGCTCCGGGATCGATTCCTAAGACTCCTAGGCTTGATCTAACAATAAGATATGACCGATATGAAGCCCGTCACGAATGACTTACTCCGAAATCGACGATTCCAAGGAAGAAGCTAGAAAATCACGACGAAACGATCGAAAATGAAAGATACGGAGTCGAAAACCACGCATGAGGAGAAAATCCTCCAAAACATATATATAATATAGATAATCCAAATACATAAAAAACCAGTCGTTACATCCTCCCCAACTTAAGAAAAATTCCGTCCTCAGAATTTCCAAACACTCACGTGTCTGGAAACAAAAGTGGGTAGCGCTCTCGCATCTCATCCTCATTCTCCCAGGTAGACTCTCCTGGCGAGCCGTGTTGCCACATCACGCTCACAAGATTGACAACCTTGTTCCGAAGTGACTTCTGACGCCTGTCCAGAATCTGCACTGGCTGCTGGTCATACGTCATATCAGGGCGAACGGTAATCTCCAATAAATCCACAGCATGAGATGGATCGCTAATGTATCGACAAAGCTGTGACACATGGAAAACATTGTGAACTCCCTCCAAGGATGGCGGCAAGGCTAAGCGGTAGGCTACCTCGCCAACCCTCTCCAGAACGTCAAACGGTCCAATGTATCGCTGGATCAACTTCCCTCGCTTCCCAAAGCGAATCACACCACGATTCTGGGAAATCTTCAAGAACACATGATCGCCAGGCTGAAACTCCAAAGGACGACGTTTAGCATCCGTACAATGCTTATAACGGTCCTGAGCCATCCTCAGCCTCTCCTGAATGTTCCGGACAACATCCACGGCCTCCACAATCATCTCAGGTCCCAACAGCTCCCGATCACCAACGTCATCCCAACTCAACGGCGATCGACATTTCCTCCCAAAAAGCGCGACAAAAGGCGCCATGCCAATACTCGCCTGGAAGCTGTTATTGTAGGAAAAATCTACCAGATGTAGATGGTCCTCCCACGAACCCTTGAAATCCAACATGCACGCCCTCAGCATGTCCTCCAAGATCTGAATCGTCCTCTCGGACTGGCCATCCGTCTGCGGATGGTACGCCGTGCAGAAACTCAGACGCGTACCCAAACTCTTCTGCAAACTCTACCAGAACTGAGATGTGAACCTCGTGTCTCTGTCCGACACGATACTCACAGGGACTCCGTGAAGTCGTACGACCTCCTGCACGATTCACGTTACATCACTATCTAAACTAGGGAAAAGGAAATAAAACGGAGAGCAAAAGGATTTACCTCCATGTATCTCCTCGCTAGCGCCTCAGTGGACTGCCCTACTCGGAATGGAATAAAGTGCGCGGATTTGGTCAATCGATCTACGATCACCCAAATCGCGTCATTCTGCTTCGGACTCTGAGGTAGTCCAGTCACGAAGTCCATATTGATGTGTTGACACTTCCACTCCGGAATCGAAAGCGGTTGTAGTAACCCTGCCGTACGCTGATGCTCCGCCTTCACTTGCTGGCAAACCAAGAACTTGGCTACACTCCGAGCCACACTCCTCTTCATACCATGCCACCAAAAATTCAGACAAAGATCCTGGTACATCTTGGTCCCACCAGGATGCACAGAATACGGCGAACTGTGTGCCTCCACCATCAACTCCTCTCTAATATCCCCAGCTGGCACACACAACCTAGCTCCAAACCTCAGCGAGCCATCCTCATGATCAAAAAGTCAGTCCGCAGACCGGCTTCCACCTGCTCCCGAATCTTCACCAGCTTCGGATCACCGGCCTGGCCAGCCTTGATCCGATCCACGATCGTCGACTGAATCTGCATACTCATCAACGAAGAAGCCTCTCCAGGAAGAACAATCTCAACACCAGACTCGCAAAAATCCTGCTGCAATCTCCACTGCGAAGTCAACAACATCACCGCTGGAAGCCTACTCAGCGCATCAGGAACCACATTCACCTTACCAGGGTGATACTGCAAATCAATCTCGTAATCCGCCATGAGCTCCAACCATCGACGTTGTCGCATGTTGAGATCCTTCTGAGTAAAAATATACTCCAAGTTTTTGTGATCGGTGAAGATCTTCACTTTCTCACTCAGCAAGAAGTGCCTCCAAATCTTAAGAGCAAACACAACAGCAGCCAACTCCAAATCATGCGTCGGGTAATTCCTATCATGAGTCTTGAGCTGACGCGAAGCATACGCCACAACATGCCCATGCTGATGCAACACACAACCGAGACCCTTGCCAGAAGCATCGCAAAAGATCTCAAATCCACCGCTGTGATCAGGCACAACAAGAATAGTGGCAGTCATTAATCTCTCCCTCAGAACACCAAAGGCATTCTCACAATCACCCGACCAAACAAAAGGTACATCCTTCCGCGTCAATCTGGTCATCGGCTCAGCAATACAGGAAAAGTCCTTAATGAAGCACCGATAGTAACCAGCGAGCCCAAGGAAACTCTGGATCTCAAACGCTGACTGTGGAACAGGCCACTCTCTGATGGCCCTGATCTTCTCGGGATCCACTGAAATACCATCTCCAGTCACCACATGCCCCAGAAAAGCAACTCTGTCCAGCCAAAACTCGCACTTCAAAAACTTAGCATACAACCGATGCTTCCTCAAAATCTCCAACACCGTCCTCAAGTGCGATGCATGCTCCTCCTCCGACTTTGAATAGATCAGAATATCATCGATAAAGATAACGACAAACTTATCCAAAAAGTCGTAGAAAATCAGATTCATCATATTCATGAAAACTGCGGGTGCATTGGTTACACCGAAAGGCATAATGTAACGACTGGTTTTCATGTATCTGGATCTATTATAATATAATATATGTTTTGGTGGATTTTCTCCTTTTGTGTGGTTTTCGTCTCCGTAGCTTTCATTTTCGATCGTTTCGTCGTGTTTTCTCGTTTCTTCCTTAGGATCGTCGATTTCGGAGTAAGTCATTCATGACGGGCTTCATAACGGTCGTATCTTACTATTAGATCAAGCCTAGGAGTCATAGGAATCAATCTCGGAGCTCCGCGCTCCGTATCGGAACTTTTGGTGCTTATTAGCCGGTGTAAGAAGGGGCACCGACCGACTAGATGACGATCCAGTCGGTCGGCAATCCTTCTTGGACCGACTAGTTAGCTTTCTAAATTTCTCAGGAGTTACTGTTTATCGTTAGTCGGTCTAAGAACGTTGGTGGACCGACTAGGTTGCAAACTAGTCGGTCGGCAATGCTTCTTTAACCGACTAACACATCATCTTATTTTTGGTATCAATACTGTTCACTCTTAGTCGGTCTAAGTTCATCTCTCGACCGACTAGTTGTCAAACTAGTCGGTCAGTAGTTGTTCATCGACCGACTAAATCTAAATTCTATTTTCGTTCAGAAGTTACTGTTTACACTTAGTCGGTCTGCGTTGGTCGATCGACCGACTAGTTGCTAAACTAGTCGGTCAGTGGTTGCTCTTTGACCGACTAATCTGTGTTAAACCCCCTAATTTCTGGGCGGCTGCCAGCCCAACCTATTTATACCCCTCCCAAACGTTTTCTTCTTCCTCCACTCGACCCAAAACCCTAGTTTCTCCCCCATTGAGCCCCCATCTTCCCCAAACCCTTATTCCTTCATTCCAAGCCCTAAATCCATCATCTAAACCCTCCATCAACTCATTCTACCTCTCATCTTCCCCAAAATCTCATCAAATCCCCAAAATCCCCCAAAAACCCTAGTTTCCCAAACTTCTCCATTGGTTTCCAGATCTGGTCCCTAGGTTCTCCGGAGTGTTTCTTCCGCCTCCTCTCAGTAAGAAATCGATCTCTTGATGTTTTCATAACCTATTTGTATTTTTATGAAACCCTAATGAAATGGATGTTGTTTTGATGATTGTTTCCCCTTAACAGCGATTTCCCCGTAGTTTAGCATCCGCGAGACGAACCTTCGTGATCGTCATCCCCGGTGCTAGGCAAGTGAAACTTGCCACTTAGGGTTTAGGCCATGTTTTAGGCCATTTTGCTTGTTGTAGGTGTAAAAGAGGCTAGGCGACGAAATGATACTCGCCTAGGCGCAAATTTAGGAACTAGCTTGACAACGAAGCTAGATCCGACATATATCATGTTGCACAATTACCATGTCATGTTTAAATTCCATTAACGGTACGCAAATTAATTGTCATGTCATTGCATTCTTTAAGTGATCCCGTGATTGCGTAGCATCGCTACAATACTTGGGTTTCCTGGCTCGTGACCAGAAGCGGGCATAATGAGTTGCTAACCCCAACGCTCGATATTGAATTGTGAACTAGGAAAACAAGCTCCCGTGCGGGGCAACCCTGGCTCACTTGCTGGGCTCATGTACAGGGACCCTGGCTTGTTTACGTGTGGGATGGGGTAAGAGTTAAGCGGTCATTCAACTGGGGGTCTGCCTGATCAGCAACTGCAGTTGTAAGGCGTAAACTCTGGGGTGGGGTAGTGTTTAGTGCCGATCGGCGTGAATGTCGTACCATTCAGCTGAAGGGCGTAAACATCTACAAACAACGTGAAACGTGAATAGTGAATTGATTGAGATTGTTAGTAGCTTGGCTACTCTTGTCTTGTACCGATAATTGTTCTCTTGTACCTATTGCTCACCATGTCGTACTTGTGCACTCATGTTATAACTGCCATGTCATACATACTATAACTGCTAGGTTGCTAGTTGCCTTACTTTCAGTTTCCTTGCCCAAGTCTTTTAGACTTGCTGACATGTGCCCCTTTACTCTTTTGGGTGACACATGTTAGATCCCGAGCCTGAGTACCTTGTTGAGGACGAGGTGTTTGCTGACGCCGAGCCCGAGCTTGTGTTTGACGGGGAGTACGTGGACACTGGGGACCAGTCCTAGTGTTTTCGTTGTGTTTCCCTTTTATTTAGACTGCTGTTTTGTTGTCGGTGCGTGGCACCTATACTTTGTTATGCGGTTGGTTTTGTTGGCCTTGTTCTGGGCCTTAGACTCTTTCTTTTAGCCTGGTGGCTTTTCTGGATGTTGGACTTATTTTTCGTGTTGGACAATTTGTGAGATATGAGATTTTATTTCAGTCTCACCTTGTGTTATTATTGTTGTTCCGTTGTGGTTACAGGGACCTGCTTATGTTGTATTGACGCTTATCGGGTTTGGGGCTTCACAGCTCCACTCTCGTACGGACCTTTTCACGTCTCGCCTCCATTTTAGGGAAGCGGGGCGTGACAGGTTTTGTTGGTGGCCCATGCAGGTCCTTCTGTAACTGCGATTATCGGAATAGCGATAATAATATTAGAATGTCCAATAAACTAAGTTCGACGTCCGAGTCATAAGCTATGAGTCTAATCTGATTCGTTTTCTGTGTCACTAGATGGCAGGAAGGCAATTCACCCGTGGTGGGGGTAGTGGTGCGCTCCCTCATGATGAGGAGCCTGAGCGGGAACCAACCAACGGTGAGATGATGCGGATAATGTTGCAGATGATGCAAGTGCAGCAGGGCGTGCTCCTGCAAGTCCAGAATGCTCCACTTGCTCGAGCTGCCTGGGCTCTTCCGGATGCCCCTCGCTCTGAGCCAGGAGCGAAGCAATTTCGGGAGCTGGGTCCCGCATATTTTGATGGGTCTGAGGGTCCTCTGGCTGCCGATGAGTGGATTCGGAACATCGAGGACAATCTGAAGATGGCCAAGATCACCCCGGCTGGATGGGTTGATTTGGCGAAGGGGTAACTCAAGGATAATGCTCGGAACTGGTGGGATGCGGAAGAAAAGATGTTGGTGGAGCCGATCGCTTGGGCTACCTTTAAGTCCAGGTTTGATGAGGAATTCTTTCCGAAGGCTGCGAAGAAGGAGATGCTGCAGCGCTTCATTGATCTGAAGCAAGGGAGCTTGACGGTGGACCAGTACCACCAAGAGTTCACTAGGCTGAGTCGGTTCGCACCGAAGATGGTGCAGGATGCTGATGAGAGGGCTCAGAGGTTCCTGCAGAGACTTGCTTTGGAGCTCCAGAGTTTTGTGTCTTCCTCCGATCTGGACTCTTATCAGAAGGTTCTGGTCGCTGCGAGGAGGCAGGAGCTGAACCTGAGTCAGAGGAGGGGGTCTATTGTTGGTGCTGGGAAGAGGCCTATGGAGCAGGCCAGAGCAGTGGTTAGGCCTGGTTTCAAGCCTAATCAGCCAGCTCAGTTTAAGAGGCCAGGAGGGCCTATTCTGAAGACTTGTCATTTCTGCAGCAAGCCTGGCCACATCAAGGATCAGTGTCGGAAGTTTTTGGGCCAGTGTCTGGTTTGTGGTGATGCTTCCCATGTCGCAAGGGATTGTCGGCATGCGGGACCGCTGCAGAGGGCGCATGTTGCAGCACAGCCGTTGCAGCAGCGAGCGTCTGTTCCTGCTGGACGTGGAGCAGCTCTTGTTCCACAGAAACAGGCTTTTTAGCAGGCTGTTCTGCCAAGGAAGCAGGCTTTTCTGATGACCGCGGTGGAGAGCGAGGATGTGGATGAGGTTATCGCTGGTAATCCTCAATCTAGCTATTACCTTCCTAGCTGGTTTGAATGTTAGATTGTGTTGTTTGCTTGAACATGATTGTTTGCTAGACTAGGGTTTGATTGTTAATTGCTTGTTAGGTGTGGTTTTGGTTTGCACATTTCCTGCACGAGTCCTCTTTGACTCTGGTGCATCGATGTGCATTATTTCTCGGAGCTTCGTGGAGAGGCATTCCTTGTCGACGTCCCCTCTTCCCAAGAGTTGGAATATCGTTACAGGGAATGGCGTGGTCTCGGTGCATCGTGGTTGCAATTCTTGCTCGTTGGTGGTCTGTGGACATGAGCTTTTCGCTGATTTCATTATCCACGACATCATCAACTATGATGCAGTTCTTGGGATGGACTGGCTTGCGAGCTTCTATGCTACGATTGACTGCATGAGGAAGAAGGTGGTGTTCGAGATTCCCGGACATCCCGTATTTGAGTTCAGTCATGGTAGCAGTTCGCTTGGTCCTGTCAGATTTCGGGCCAGGCCGGTGGAGGTTGTGGCTATGCAGATGGAGCTGGAGTGGCCAGCTGTGGTGCATGATTTTGGCAACGTCTTCCCCGAGGAGATGTCTGGTTTGCCACCTGATCGAGCTCTAGAATTTTCTATTGATCTTGTTCCGGGTGCGCAGCCGATTTCGAAGGCGCCGTATCGTATGGCACCCGCTGAATTGGATGAGTTGCGGAAGTAGTTGGATGAGCTTTTGCAGAAGGGTTATATCAATCCCAGTGTGTCTCCGTGGGGAGCACCAGTGTTGCTGGTGAAGAAGAAGGATGGTTCGCGTCGCATGTGCGTGGACTATCGGGAGTTGAATGCGGTGACCATTAAGAATAAATACCCGTTGCCTCGCATCGATGATATTTTTGATCAGCTTGGGGGTTCGAGGGTGTTTTCTAAATTGGATTTGAGGAGTGGTTACCATCAGTTGAAGGTGAAGAAGGATGATGTTCCGAAGACAGCGTTCAGGACGAAGTATGGACACTATGAGTTTGTGGTTATGCCTTTTGGCGTAACTAACGCGCCCGCAGTTTTCATGAATCTGATGAACCTGATTTTCTACGACTTTTTGGATAAGTTTGTCGTTATCTTTATTGACGACATTCTGATCTATTCGAAGTCGGAGGAAGAGCATGCCTCGCACTTAAGGACGGTATTGGAGATTTTGAGGAAGCATCGGTTGTATGCTAAGTTTTCGAAGTGCGAGTTTTGGCTGGATAGGGTTGCTTTTCTCGGGCATGTGGTGACTGGAGATGGTATTTCAGTGGATCCCGAGAAGATTAGGGCCATCAGAGAGTGACATGTTCCGTCGTCTGCGTCTGAGATTCGGAGTTTCCTTGGACTTGCTGGATACTATCGGTGATTCATTAAGGACTTTTCTCGTATTGCTGAGCCGATGACCAGGTTGACGCGGAAGGATGTACCTTTTGTTTGGTCGGGTGATTGTGAGAGTGCTTTTGGTATTCTGAAGGAGAGGTTGACGACTGCCCCTATTCTTGTTGTGCCTGATCGCAGCGGTGGATTTGAGATCTTTTGCGATGCTTCTGGCAAGGGTCTCGGTTGTGTGTTGCATCAGCACGGACATGTTGTGGCGTATGCGTCTCGTCAGCTTAAGGTTCATGAGAAGAATTACCCGACGCATGATTTGGAGTTGGCTGCCGTTGTGTTTGCTCTTAAGATTTGGAGGCACTTCCTGCTGAGTGAGAAAGTGAAGATTTTCACCGATCATAAAAGCTTGAAGTATATTTTCACTCAAAAGGAGCTCAACATGCGACAGCGTCGATGGTTGGAGATTATGGCGGATTATGATATTGATTTGCAGTTTCACCCTGGCAAGGTGAATGTGGTTCCTGATGCGCTGAGTAGGCTTCCAGCGGTGATGATTTTGACCTCGCAGTGGAAATTGCAGCAGGATTTTTGCGAGTCTGGTGTTGAGATTGTTCTTCCTGGGGCGGCTTCATCGTTGATGTACATGCAGGTACAGTCGACGATCGTGGATCGGATTAAGGCGGGCCAGGCTGAGGATCCGAAGCTGGTGAAGATTCGGGAGCAAGTGGAAGCCGGTCTGTGGACTGACTTTTTGATTCATGAGGATGGCTCGCTGAGGTTTGGAGCCAGGTTGTGTGTGCCGGCTGGGGACGTTAGAGAGGAATTGATGGTGGAGGCACATAGTTCGCCGTATTCTGTGCATCCTGGTGGCACCAAGATGTACCTGGATCATCGTCTGAATTATTGGTGGCATGGTATGAAGAGGAGTGTGGCTCGGAGTGTAGCGAAGTGCTTGGTTTGCCAGCAAGTGAAGGCGGAGCATCAGCGTACGGCCGGGTTGCTACAACCGCTTCTGATTCCGGAGTGGAAATGGCAACACATCACTATGGATTTTGTGACTGGACTACCTCGGAGTCCGAAGCAGAATGACGCTATTAGGGTGATCGTAGATCGATTGACCAAGTCTGTGCACTTTATTCCGTTCCGAGTGGGACAGTCCACTGAGGCGCTAGCGAGGAGATATATGTAGGTAAAATTCTTTTACTCTCCGTTTTATTTCCTTTTCCTAGTTTGGATAGTGATGTAACGTGAATCGTGCAGGAAGTCGTGCGACTTCATGGAGTCCCCGTGAGTATCGTGTCAGACAGAGACACGAGGTTCACATCTCAGTTCTGGCAGAGTTTGCAAAAGAGTTTGGGTACGCGTCTGAGTTTCAGCACGGCGTACCATCCACAGACGGATGGCCAGTCCGAGAGGACGATTCAGATTTTGGAAGACATGCTGAGGGCGTGCATGTTGGATTTCAAGGGTTCGTGGGAGGACCATCTACATCTGGTAGAGTTCTCTTACAACAACAGCTTCCAGGTGAGTATTGGCATGGCGCCTTTCGCTGCTCTTTATGGGAGGAAATGTCGATCGCCATTAAGTTGGGATGACGTTGGTGATCGGGAGTTGTTGGGACCTGAGATGATTGTGGAGGCCGTGGATATCGTCAGGAATATTCGGGAGAGGTTGAGAATTGCTCAGGACCGTTTTAAGCATTGGGCGGATGCTAAACGTCGTCCTTTGGAGTTTCAGCCGGGCGACCATGTGTTCTTGAAGATTTCCCCGAATCGTTGTGTGATTCGTTTTGGGAAGCGAGGGAAGTTGAGCCCGCGATACATTGGACCGTTTGACATTTTGGAGAGGGTTGGTGAGGTAGCTTATCGCTTAGCCTTGCCGCCATCTTTGGAAGGAGTTCACAATGTTTTCCATGTGTCGCAGCTTCGTCGATACATTAGTGATCCATCTCATGCTGTGGATTTTTAGGAGATTACCGTTCGCCCCGATTTGACGTATGACCAGCATCCAGTGTAGATTCTGGACAGGCGTCAGAAATCGGTTCGGAACAAGATTGTCAATCTTGTGAGGGTGATGTGGCGACACGGCTCACCTGGAGAGTCTACTTGGGAGAATGAGGATGAGATGCGAGAGCGTTTCCCACTTTTGTTCCCGGACTCGTGAATTTTGGAAATTCCGAGGACGGAATTTTTCTTAAGTTGGGGAGGATGTAACGACTGGTTTTCATGTATCTGGATCTATTATAATATAATATATGTTTTGGTAGATTTTCTCCTTTTGTGTGGTTTTCGTCTCCGTAGCTTTCATTTTCGATCGTTTCGTCGTGTTTTCTCGTTTCTTCCTTAGGATCGTCGATTTCGGAGTAAGTCATTCATGACGGGCTTCATAACGGTCGTATCTTACTATTAGATCAAGCCTAGGAGTCATAGGAATCAATCCCGGAGCTCCGCGCTCCGTATTGGAACTTTTGGTGCTTATTAGCCGGTGTAAGAAGGGGCACCGACCGACTAGATGACGATCCAGTCGGTCGGCAATCCTTCTTGGACCGACTAGTTAGCTTTCTAAATTTCTCAGGAGTTACTGTTTATCGTTAGTCGGTCTAAGAACGTTGGTTGACCGACTAGGTTGCAAACTAGTCGGTCGGCAATGCTTTTTTAACCGACTAACACATCATCTTATTTTTGGTATCAATATTGTTCACTCTTAGTCGGTCTAAGTTCATCTCTCGACCGACTAGTTGTCAAACTAGTCGGTCAGTAGTTATTCATCGACCGACTAAATCTAAATTCTATTTTCGTTCAGAAGTTACTGTTTACACTTAGTCGGTATGCGTTAGTCGGCCGACCGACTAGTTGCTAAACTAGTCTGTCAGTGGTTGCTCTTTGACCGACTAATCTGTGTTAAAACCCTAATTTCTGGGCAGCCGCCAGCCCAACCTATTTATACCCCTCCCAAACGTTTTCTTCTTCCTCCACTCGACCCAAACCCCTAGTTTCTCCCCCATTGAGCCCCCATCTTCCCCAAACCCTTATTCCTTCATTCCAAGCCCTAAATCCATCATCTAAACCCTCCATCAACTCATTCTACCTCTCATCTTCCCCAAAATCTCATCAAATCCCCAAAATCCCCCAAAAACCCTAGTTTCCCAAACTTCTCCATTGGTTTCCAGATCTGGTCCCTAGGTTCTCCGGAGTGTTTCTTCCGCCTCCTCTCGGTAAGAAATCGATCTCTTGATGTTTTCATAACCTATTTGTATTTTTATGAAACCCTAATGAAATGGATGTTGTTTTGATGCTTGTTTCCCCTTAACAGCGATTTCCCCGTAGTTTAGCATCCGCGAGACGAACCTTCGTGATCGTCATCCCCGGTGCTAGGCAAGTGAAACTTGCCACTTAGGGTTTAGGCCATGTTTTAGGCCATTTTGCTTGTTGTAGGCGTAAAAGAGGCTAGGCGACGAAATGATACTCGCCTAGGCGCAAATTTAGGAACTAGCTTGACAACGAAGCTAGATCCGACATATATCATGTTGCACAATTACCATGTCATGTTTAAATTCCATTAACGGTATGTAAATTAATTGTCATGTCATTGCATTCTTTAAGTGATCCCGTGATTGCGTAGCATCGCTACAATACTTGGGTTTCCTGGCTCGTGACCAGAAGCGGGCATAATGAGTTGCTAACCCCAATGCTCGATATTGAATTGTGAACTAGGAAAACAAGCGGGCATAATGAGTTGCTAACCCCAACGCTCGATATTGAATTGTGAACTAGGAAAACAAGCTCCCGTGCGGGGCAACCCTGGCTCACTTGCTGGGCTCATGTACAGGGACCCTGGCTTGTTTACGTGTGGGATGGGGTAAAAGTTAAGCGGTCATTCAACTGGGGGTCTGCCTGATCAGCAACTGCAGTTGTAAGGCGTAAACTCTGGGGTGGGGTAGTGTTTAGTGCCGATCGGCGTGAATGTCGTTCCATTCAGCTGAAGGGCGTAAACATCTTCAAACAACGTGAAACGTGAATAGTGAATTGATTGAGATTGTTAGTAGCTTGGCTACTCTTGTCTTGTACCGATAATTGTTCTCTTGTACCTATTGCTCACCATGTCGTACTTGTGCACTCATGTTATAACTGCCATGTCATACATACTATAACTGCTAGGTTGCTAGTTGCCTTACTTTCAGTTTCCTTGCCCAAGTCTTTTAGACTTGCTGACATGTGCCCCTTTACTCTTTTGGGTGACACATGTTAGATCCCGAGCCTGAGTACCTTGTTGAGGACGAGGTGTTTGCTGACGCCGAGCCCGAGCTTGTGTTTGACGGGGAGTACGTGGACACTGGGGACCAGTCCTAGTGTTTTCGTTGTGTTTCCCTTTTATTTAGACTGCTGTTTTGTTGTCGGTGCGTGGCACCTATACTTTGTTATGCTGTTGGTTTTGTTGGCCTTGTTCTGGGCCTTAGACTCTTTCTTTTAGCCTGGTGGCTTTTCTGGATGTTGGACTTATTTTTCGTGTTGGACAATTTGTGAGATATGAGATTTTATTTCAGTCTCTCCTTGTGTTATTATTGTTGTTCCGTTGTGGTTACAGGGACCTGCTTATGTTGTATTGACGCGTATCGGGTTTGGGGCTTCACAGCTCCACTCTCGTGCGGACCTTTTCATGTCTCGCCTCCATTTTAGGGAAGCGGGGCGTGACACATAACCACGAACTCGTAATGTCCATACTTCGTCCTAAATGCTGTCTTCAGAACATCTTCCTTCTTCACCTTCAGCTGATGATAACCACTCCTCAGATCCAACTTCGAAAACACCCTCGAACCTCCAAGCTGATCAAAAATATCATCGATGCGAGGCAACGGGTATTTATTCTTGATGGTCACCGCATTCAACTCCCGATAGTCCACGCACATGCGACGCGAACCATCCTTCTTCTTCACCAGCAGCACCGGTGCTCCCCACGGAGACACACTAGGATTGATATAACCCTTCTGCAAAAGCTCATCCAGCTGCTTCCGCAACTCCTCCAACTCAGCGGGTGCCATACGATATGGCGCCTTCGAAATCGGCTGTGCTCCCGGAACAAGATCAATAGAAAATTCCAGAGCTCGATCAGGTGGCAACCCAGACATCTCCTCGGGGAAGACGTCATCAAAGTCCCACACAACCGCTGGCCTCTCCAGCTCCATCTGCATAGCCACAATCTCCACCGGTCTGGCCCGAAATCTGACAGGACCAAGCGAACTGCTACCTCGGCCGAACTCAAATACCGGATGTCCGGGAATCTCGAACACCACCTTCTTCCCCGGACCGTCGATCGTAGCATAGAAGCTCGCAAGCCAATCCATCCCAAGGACCGCATCATAGTTGATGATGTCGTGAACAATGAAATCAGCGTAAAGCTCATGTCCACAGACCACCAACGAGCAAGAATTGCAACCAAGATGCACCGAGACCACGCCATTTCCCGTGACGATATTCCAATTCTTGGAAAGAGGGGACGTCGATAAGGAATGCTTCTCCACGAAGCTCCAGGAAATAATGCACATCGATGCACCTGAGTCAAAGAGGACTCGTGCAGGAAATGTGCACACCAAAATCACACCTACAAATAGTCTAATAATCAAGCCCTAGTCTAGCAAACAATCATATGCAAGCAACCAAACATAATCTAACAAACAAAGCCAAATAAGAAAGGAACAGCTAGATTGAGGATTACCTGTGATAACCTCATCCACAGCCCCGTTCTCCACAGCTGTCATCAGAAAAGCTTGTCGCCTTGGCGGAAAAGCCTGCTGGAAAGCCTACCTCTGTGGAACAAGAGCTGCTCCATGTCCAGCAGGAACAGACGCCCTCTGCTGCAACGGCTACGCTGTAACAGGTGCCTTCCAAGGCTGCTTCGACCTCGGACAATCCTTCATGGTATGGGTAGGATCTCCACAGACAACACACTGGCCCAGGAATCTCCTACACTGATCCTTGACATGCCCGATCTTGCCGCAGAAATGGCAAGTCCTCTGAATAGGCCCTCCTGGCCTCTTGAACTGAGCTGGCTGATTAGGCTTGAAACCAGGCCTAACCACTGCCCTGGCCTGCTCCATAGGCCTCTTTCCAGCACCAGAAACATGTCCCCTCCTCTGGCTCAGGTTCAGCTCCTGCCTCCTCGTAGCAACCAGGACCTTCTGATAAGAGTCCAGATCAGAGGAAGACACAAAACTCTGAAGCTCCAAAGCAAGCCCCTGCAGGAACCTCTGAGCCATCTCATCAGCATCCTGCACCATCTTCGGTGCGAACCGACTCAGCCTAGTGAACTCTTGGTGGTACAGGTCCACTGTCAAGCTCCATTGCTTCAGATCAATAAAGCGCTGCAGCATCTCCTTCCTGGCAGCCTTCGGAAAGAACTCCTCATCAAACCTGGACTTGAAGGTAGCCCAAGCTATCGGCTCCACCAACATCTGCTCTTCCGCATCCCACCAGTTCCGAGCATTATCCTTGAGTTGCCTCTTCGCAAATCAACCCATCCAGCCGGGCCGATCTTCGCCATCTTCAAGTTATCCTCAATGTTCCAAATCCACTCATCGGCAGCCAGAGGACCCTCAGACCCATCAAAATATGCGGGACCCAGCTCCTGAAACTGCTTCGCTCCCGGCTCGGAGCGAGGGGCATCCTGGATTGCCCGACCAGCTCGAACAACTGGAGCATTCTGGACTTGCAGGAGCACGCCCTGCTGCACCTGCATCATCTGAAGCATCATCCACATCATCTCTCCATTGGTGGGCTCCCGCTCAGGCTCCTCGTCATGAGGGGGCGCACCACTACCACCACCATGGGTAAATCGCCTTCCTGCCATCTAATGACACAGAAAACGAAGCAGATTAGACTCATAGCTTATGACTCGGATGCCGAACTTAGTTTATTGGACATTCTAATATTATTATCGTTATTCCGATAATCGCAGTTACAGATGGACCTGCATGGGCCACCAACAAAACCTGTCACGCCCCCGCTTCCCTAAAATGGAGGCGAGACGTGAAAAGGTCCGCACGAGAGTGGAGCTGTGAAGCCCCAAACCCGATAAGCGTCAAAAAAACAAAAACAGGTCCATGTAACCACAAACGGAACAACAATAATAACACAAGGAGAGACAGAAATAAAATCTCCAATCTCAGAATTTGTCCAACATTAAAATTAAGTTTAACATCCAGAAAAGCCACCAGGCTAAAAGAAAGAGTCTAAAGGCCCAGAACAAGGCCAACAAAAGGGACGACATAACAAAATATAGGTGCTGCACACCGACAACTACATCAGTCTAAAACAAAAGGGGAAAGCTCAACTAAGACACTAGGACTGGTCCCCAGTGTCCACGTACTCCTCGCCAAACACAGGCTCGGGCTCGGCGTCCGCAAACACCTCGTCCTCAACAACGAACTCAGGCTCAGGATCTAACATGTGTCACCCAAAAGAGTAAAGGGGCACATGTCAGCAAGTCTAAAAGACTTGGGCAAGGAAACTGAAAGTGAGGTAAACTAACAACCTAGCAGTTATAGTATGATGCATGACATAGCAGGTATAGTATGGAAGTGACAAGTAAAGGGAAGTACAAGTAGCAAGTAGCAAGTATGTCATGGATAACAAGTTTTACAAGTAAAACACGGACAAGTACAAGTCAAGTGGTTCACGTCAAGTGATCACGTCAAGTAAACACGTTGTGCACAGAGATTTCGTCTGCTGGCTAGAGTGGCTGATCGGTCCAACTCGTAAGCTCAGGTGACCGCTTATCCCTACCCCTCCACGTGTATCGAGCCAGGGCATTACCCCGAACAGGAATGCTCGCTTCTGGATCACGAGCCAGGAAGTGTATTTAACACGTATGGCGTAGGGTTATGCCTGCAACGCAGGTGCCTAGCCGGAAACAAGTAGATCGGGCATTGGCTATCAACCAACTCACGTGGCCCGCTTCTGGAACACGAGCCAGGAAACACAAGTATTGTAGCGTGTGCTACGAATGCGACATTCAACATGGATAGCATGGATGACAATTAATTCGTGTACCGTTAATTAAAATTAAACATGACATGGTAGTTATGCAACATGATAAGTGACGGATCTAGCTTCGTTGTCAAGCTAGTTCCTGAAATTGCGCCTAGGCGAGTATCATTTCGTCGCCTAGTCTCTTTTACGCCTACAACAAGCAAATGGCCTAAGACATGGCCCAAAACCCTAAGTGGCAAGTTTCACTTGCCTAGCACCGAGGACGATGATCAACGAGGCCGTCACACAAATGCTAACTACGGAGATGAGATCACTGCAATGGCAAAACTATATTAGAACAACATCCAACCTAGTTTTTATTAGGGTTTTACAAAACACAAATGGGTTAAGAGAACTCTATAGGATCGAGTTATTACCGAATCGTTAGCGGAAGAACGACGCCGAGCAAGCACGGCGATGGAAGAAACGATCCGGGGAACCTACGGTTCAGATCTGGAAAAGGGGGAGAAATTCTGGAGAAAATGGGGTTTTGGGGATTTTTGGGGGTTTTCCGGCGACCTAGAGGTGGTGGCCGGCCTAAATGGAGAGGGAGAGGGGCTCTTGATGAAGGAGGAAGGCTAGGCTTAGATGTATGATGATTTGGGGAAGAAGGAGGCTCAGGAGAAATGAAAGAAGAAAAGAAAAACGTTTGGGGGGTTTAAATAGGAAGAGCTGGCGGCTGCCCAGAAATTAGGGTTTCGACACTGATTAGTCGGTCAAAGAGCAACCACTGACCGACTAGTTTGGGAACTAGTCGGTCGGTCGACCAACGCAGACCGACTAAGTCCAAACAGTAACTCCTGTACAAAAATAGGATTTAGATTTAGTCGGTCAAAGAACAACTACTGACCGACTAGTTTGCAACCTAGTCGGTCGACAAATGTTCTTAGACCGACTAACGACAAACAGTAACTCCTGAATAATTAACAAAGCCAACTAGTCGGTCCATGAAGGTTTGCCGACCGACTAAATCGTCATCTAGTCGGTCGGTTCCCCTTCTTGTACCGGCTAACGTGCACCGAAAGTTCCGAAATGGAGCGTGAAGCTCCGGGATCGATTCCTAAGACTCCTAGGCTTGATCTAACAATAAGATATGACCGATATGAAGCCCGTCATGAATGACTTAATCCGAAATCGACGATTCCAAGGAAGAAGCTAGAAAATCACGACGAAACGATCGAAAATGAAACTACGGAGTCGAAAACCACGCATGAGGAGAAAATCCTCCAAAACATATAAATAATATAGATAATCCAAATACATGAAAAACCAGTCGTTACAAATTTTTTTCCTAATCATACATTCTCTAATGATCTTTGCATAAGAAACATCCCTTGGCTCTTTAATTTTTAGTGGGAAAGCTTGTTGTGTCTGAGTTCTCATATTGAAGCATGCAGTATATTTATTACTAGAAATAACCCGTGCACACAGTGCACGTCGTAAGGAAAAATTCTGACGAACAGGATGTGGTGAACATGCGCAACCGAAAAAGAGCAGGAAGTGTGGGTGTAACGGCCTGTTTCCATCGTACCTTCTTTGTGCACGTGCTCTTGATCGTGCACGTGTTTAATTTTGACTTTATTTGTTTTCGAACGTTTTTGTGTGATATGTTGTCGTGAGCATCTATGAAAGTATTAGATTGTGGAACAACTTTGGAACGACATATCTCGAGTCGTTCTTCCGCGATACTAACTTATTTGTTGTGACGTCGCGACTTTCTGTTTTGACGCGAGACATTTCTATTTTTAGTTTCGTCTCTCGATATCGAAATTTAGATCCGTCTTCTCCACTCTCTTTCTTTCGTTGTCCCGAACACCCTATAATTATTTTACAATTTTTGGACTTAATTTGACCTATTTTCCATTTTTTTGAAAGCTTTAAATAATTTTAAAACTTATTTTTATAAGTGTTTTAATCACAATAAAATTCCTATATTACAATAACGTATTAAAGAATTTTTACACCAAATTTCAGAATTTTTGGCCGCACCCATCTTGCGTGAGGGAGAGGAGAGTAAATTTGATTTAAATTAATTATTTTAATTATTTTAAATACGTTTTTCTTAAACCCTAACCCTAACCCTAGATCTAACCTATTTATATTAGCCCTAGGCTAAGTTATTTCGGCATTACACAAAACCCTAGCCGCCGTTTCCTCTCCCAAAGCTTCGTCGCAACGTTGCGACGATCGCCCCAGTGCACGACCGACGGCCGCCCCCGCAAATCCTAGTGCACGACCGGAGCCGCTCCCCGCATCGCCGCTTGCAGTGCACTGCTGCAACGCCCCCTTCGTTTCGCCCGCTCCGACCGAGGCCGTCTCTCGGTCTGACCGAGAGACTTTCCCCGCACAGCCGCTTCGCCCGCACGCTGCACGTCACCCGCATCGCCCTAGCGCCCGACCGACCCGCCTCGTCGGTCTGACCGAGAGGCCGCCCCGCTTTCCCCCAAGCGCCGCTTCGCCCGCACCCGCAGCGCCCAACCGACGGGATCCATCGGTCTGACCGAAGGATCCCCTCGCACCGCACGAGCCCCGCTTCCGCTGCGCTGCACAGCGTCCGACCGAGAGCCCCTCTCGGTCTGACCGAGAGGAACCCCCGCACCGACGGTGTCCGACCGACCGAACTTCAGCGCAACATTGTTTCTCCCACACCAACTCCTGTGGTGGGCCCCCCAAGTTCTCCAGAGGTGTTGTGGGTCCCCCTTGGACCCCTAGCACTGATGTGGGCCCCACTTGGACGTGCTACTTCGCGGATTTGCCGTCTACGACGTTGCGACACGTCGTAGGCCTTCGTCGCAAGTTCAAACTGTTGGGGAATCATGCGAGGACCAGATCTGAAGCTGAGGAGTTCTCTGATCAGACCCGACATCCAATCTACAACAAACTCCGGTTCAGGTTGGTTCCCCGAAACTCGTAGAAACCCCCACAATAGCTGACTGAACCCTAAACTAAAAATCGTCAACTTGAACTAAAATTTACTTTCCAGCACCAGTAAAACGTTGTACGAACTTAGAAAATCGACGAATGGACTTTGTTGACTGTGCACATAGGATAGATCGTCGATTAGGCTGAAACATCAAAAAGTGACTTTTGACGAATAGGATAGTCCCGATAACCTAGAAACGAACCCTAATAGGTTTTGATGAAATTGAGACCTGACACCATCGCCGTGGGGATATTTCAGACGGACTTCCGCGGACGAGACGCTTGGACGAGACGCTTCAAGAGGACGACACACTCGCTATCGCAGGCAAGTGTACCCACTTGTGTTTTTGACCGTGCTTTGGTCTTAGATTTCTAGAACTGTTAGACTGTGAATGTAAAGAACCGGACGTGAAATGATAGCGCCCGGGACGACTCCTGACGGCTCAGACTTGACGACGAAGTCTGAGCCCGACAACAACAACTTTTGACATCATAGGACTATCATGTGTGTGCGTGTGTGTGGACACCCTAGAATAACCCTTCCCATCTTGTCACGTCTCGTCTCGTCTTGCACAGCCCGCTGGGCAATAGGGCACTCTCCGAGTGATCCCTTGTACTGATTCACAGCCTGCGGGCAATAGGGCACTCTCCAAGCTAGAGAGAGTGATCCCTTGTACTGATACACAGCCTGAGGGCAATAGGGCACTCTCCAAGCTAGAGAGAGTGATCCCTTATACCGATTCTCAGCCTGCAGGCAATAGGGCACTCGCCAAGCTAGAGCGAGTGATCCCTTGTACTGGTGTCTTGTCTTGTCTTGTCTTCCTTGGGGTTTGGGGTTGGGTTGAGCGTGCGCACGGTAAGAGGGTCTGATCCCCCTCGAACCGTAAGGCGTGAACCCTTTCGTGTCTCACTTGTCTTGTCCTGTCTTGTTCCTGTCACGTCCAGACTTGTCATGACACCTGTAGGTTAGTCCCGTAGCTGGTGGCACACGCTACTACTACTACTTGTCCCGTTTTACTTTCCTGCTACGTTACTTCCTGTCGTGTTACTCTGTTATAACCTCAGCATGCTAATCAACTAGTAAACTGTTGTGTAATAGAACCTCAGCATGCTAATCAACCAGTAAACCGTTGTTTTAAAGTTTGGTGCACTTGCAGTAAAGTCTAACCCTTCTTGTAGACTTTACCTGACGTACAGTTCCTTTCTCTTGGGTGCTGTACGTCAGGTGCTCAGCCAGAGTTCGTGGACGAGGCAGACTCACTGGAGTACGAGGAGCCGAGGACGTCGACCCAGAGTACGTGCTTGACAAGGACCAGACCTTGAGGTCTTTTAGTCGCCACTTTCAGAGGTTACTACTTTCAGTTTTCTTTTAGATAGTTTGTTGCCACGCTTAGGCTTCTTTTGTTAAACTTTGTACTTGTTGAATATTATATCTCTAATTTAATGAATGCAACTTCCTTTCCGTACTTTCTGTTGTTTCGAACTATATTATGCAAGAACCTGTTTTCTTTTAAAATGGTACATCTACAGACGCTTATTGGGTCCGAGCTTCTCAGCTCTGGCCTAAGCGGGCCTCGTCACGCTTCGCCTCCGTCCATTTTGGGAAGCGGGGCGTGACAGTGGGTGTGTGTGTCGGTATCATCAGGGGATAAAAGGGTAAACCCAAAAACCTTGGGGGTTAGCGGGGAAAAAGTTCATAGGCCAAAGATGAAATTATGTGAGTTTGGGGGGGTTTAATGGGTTTTTCACAAAGTGGGATGAGGGGGATAGTAAACATGCAAATATATGAGAGTAGGGTATTTTTTTGCAAAGTGGGACGATGTGATATATTTCCAAGTCAACTTGTGACTAGGACAAGGGTTGCTGACTGGGACAAACCCAGTCAGCAGCCCTCAAATGTATAATAGATGCACAGTGCACGGAGCTTAAAAACCCCCCACGAAGAGGATGCGGTAAACGCACGCAACCAAAAAGGAGCGAGAAATGTGGGTGTCCTGGTATCGTCGGGGAAAAAGTACAAATTCCGGGGGTTAAAATGCAAAACCCCTTGGGGGTGACTAACATGTAAATAAGATGGTGTTTTTTGGTTTTTGGGTTGAATGGCAAACATGTAATTACGTGGGATTGGGATTTTTTTAAGGGGATGGCAAACATGTAAATTTAGTGGCTTGGGGTGAGATTTGGGTGATGTGGAGGATGAGGTGGAGTGGGGTGATGTGAGATTTTTCATAGTCACACTTTCACCTCCACCTAGGACAAATGCATCAATTGTAATATAGACTAGATATAACCTGTGTACACATTGCATGGAGCAAAAAAACCCCTTACGAAGAGGATGCGGTGAGTGCACGCAACCGAAAAGGAGTGAGAAATATGGGTGTGCGTGCCGGTATCGTCGAGGAAAAAGTGCAAAGTCCAGGTGTTAAAATGCAAAAAACCTTCAGGTGGCAAACATGTAAATAAGTGGGTTTGTTTTGGTTTTTTTGGGGTGAATGGAAAACATGTAATTAAGTGGGGTTGGTAGGTTTTATTTGAGGGGATGACAAACAAGTAAATTAGTGGCTTGTGGGATGAATTTTTGGGTGAGGTGGAGGGTGAGTTGGAGTGGATGATATGGGGGGTGGGGCCTACATTTTGTCCTAGTCATGTTTTTCATGCCACCAGGACATCTTCATCAAATGTATAATAAACTAGTTATAACATGTGCCCTCAGGCACAGTTCATTTATGATTTTCCCTCGCGAAATCTTTGTTCCCTAAAAAATTATTTCCACAGCCAAAATTTAAAATAACAAAAATTAGCGTAAAAATATTTAGCGGTACGGGCGCCGTCAGCATGGAACAACAAATTCGGTGCATGCGCTTTCGAAACGGAACAACAAATTTGGCGCGGATGCCATAGACACGGAACAACAAATTCGGCGTAGAACAACAAATTCGGTGCGAGCTCCTTCGACACGAAACAACAATTAGCGTAAGAAAATTTAGGGGGCGCCTTCAGGACGGAACCCGCATAACCTATGGCACGGTCATTTAAGATTTTCCCCTGCGAAATCTTTGTTCACCAAAAAATTATTTTCACAACCAAAATTAAAAAGAACAAATTAGCGTAAAAATATTTTACGGCACGGAGCCTTTGGCGTGGACACCTTCGTCGCAGAACTACAATTCGACACGGGCGACTTCGACATGGAACAACAAATTCAGCATGGGCACCTTCGGTGCGAACCAACAAATTAGCGTAGAACAACAAATTCGGCGCAGCAACAAATTAGGGTAAAAATATTTAGCGGCATAGGTGTCTTTGGTGTGGACACCTTCGGCACGAAACAACAAATTCGGCGCAGGCCCCTTCGGCGTGAAACTACAAATTAGTGTAGAACAAAAAATTCAGTGCATGCGCCTTTGACGCTGACCCGTGCCCTCGGGCACTATTCATTTATAAGATATCCCATCAAAATATTTGTTTTTAAATAATTTGAAAATCTTGAAAATGTTATGAATGAAAAATAATATGATGCTCTGACTTGTCCTAGTCATACTTGACACCATGTGCTACTTTGGCTAAAAAAACCTGACACCATGCAAATTAAAATATTAGAAATATCACATACGTGGCAGCCACATGGGCGGTTGCGAAATTTTTAGTGCTGCATACTGATTACACCATCCAACCGCTGGTTCAAGTAGTCAACCCGAACGACGCAAGACTTCAATGAAGATTAATTGTGACACATTTTGTTGCAATTATTTGATTTTGGGTTACTGTGAAGTTTAGGATTTTGATCGAGGGGAGTTGCATTTTTCATAAAAATTTCAAAATATAAGTTTTCCAACCAAATTGATTCCCCCCAAAACTTTCTCAAACTTATCTCAACCTTTTATTCTTTAAGAACAAATCCTAGCCACTCTTTATCTTGTCCTAGTCATCCCTAGGATTCTTAGAAATATCACATTTGTGGCAGCCACATGGGTGGTTGCGAAATTTTTTTAGTGCTACATGCCGATTACACCATTCAACCGCCGGTTCCAGCAGTCAACTCGAAGACACAAGACTTAAATGAAGATTAATCGGGACATGTTTTGTTGTAATTATTTGACTTTGGGTTACTGTGAAATTCTGGATTTTGATCGGGGGACAGCTGCGTTTTTCCATTAAAAAATTCAAAAAATTGAGTTTTCTAACCAAATTGATTCCCCCCAAAACTTTCACAAACTCATCTCAACCTTCTATTCTTTAAGAACAAATTCTAACCACTTTTTATCTTGTTCTAGTCAGTCCTAGAATTCAAAAACAGTTGTGCTTTAATATAAAGATATTTTTCGGGTCTGCACCGCAGTCGAGGCCACAGTTCCCCACAGGGACAGACCCACATGGGGGCTGGGGGGCACGTGCCCCCCTGAAAATCGAGAATAAAATTACATTTATACCCTTTTAAAACAAAGTTATCCTCACAATATAGGTTTATATATATAACTTTCAAAGAGTATCAATGTAAGCAAAGTAGCTTGATGTTATGACCGCGTGAGTTTACGGGGCTTAATGTAAGCAGCACGTGTTCGAAACCTGCGCAGATCAATTAGATTTTTTAATCCCTAAATTAATGTTGTTCGGGCCGCAATTACTATTTTTGCTCCCGAATTAAATATTGTTAGGCACCTCAATTACTATTTTTGGCCCCCTAATGGAATACTATTTTATTTTTTTCCGCTAGGATTTGCACATGAACGGCTTAAATACTGTTTTTCCCCTGGGGTTTGCAAAGGAACTACCAAAGGCGGTTGTATTTTTTCTCTAGGTTTTGCAAAGAACAACACTACAGCGTTATTAGAATCTCAAGGTAATTTTTGTAGTGTTATTATTTTTTTGGTAGTTAGTTCTTAGAATCTCAATGTATATAAATTATTGCCTCCTTAAATACGGTTTATATTTTTTTCCTAGATTTTTGCAAAGGAATGGAGCTTCGTCAAAAATTTCGATCTGCTCTTGGGTACAGGTCGTCATTCTCAATGTAATTTATTTTTAGTATTATTCTCGATGTCATTATAGTATATAGAATGTTATGTGAATCTCTTTAACTTATTGAATGTTAATTTTTTCGAAATTTATGTGAATCGCTTACCAAAAAATATGATCTTTTTCAGTTCTAGGGTTTTCTATTATTTGAATGTATGGGCAGTTTAATCGTGTCTTGAATTTTTTTCGGCGCATCTATTCCGTTTAAGATTTTGAGGAGCCAATGTAATTGTTCGTGCTACAATTTTACAATAAATAAAATAAACAAAAAATATTTCTTGCTAAAAAATTGTGCCCCTGAATTCAATTCATGTATCCGTCACTGGTTCCCCACATTTGCATTTCCATCAAGGGTTTTTCAGAATTCGGTCTCCAAAAAATGAGTTATTCGAAAAGAGTCCTTCAAATCATAGCATTTGCTAATTGCTCCCCCAAATAATTTAAAACACTCGAAAGGAGTCCTTTTGGGCGGATTCTGTTACAAGGCTTAACTCGGGTGTAGTTTAAGCTGAGTTAGACTCGAGTTATCCGAACCCCACCCAAACCTGCATCCCCATCTCCAGCCTCTCCCCTCATCGTCCTGTATACACCACATCGCCACCAGCCCTGCCCTCTCAGCCTCCCTCCCGTCATACTCTCCCACCAAGCGAGAGCTCGTCGCAGAACACAGCACCAAAGCCTCCGTGGCCTAGCTTTTTGGAGAAGCCACGGGCGGCGGCAGAGAGTTCCTTGTAGGTGAATACTTTCAGATTGGTCACTGGATAATGAATCCCATCTTCTTCCTCTTTGCCCCTTTCTTCTTTGGGTAGTCTCCACCCCCTTCCTCTCATCAGAACAACTGAACTTAGACTAATGGCTACCAAAATAGCAAAGAAACCACAAATGCTGAGGATCAAAATTGTTGTTGCATTCCATCTCCCCCTTTTGTTGCTACATCTGCTAAATGAAACCCAAAGGTAGAGGGGTTGACACATTTTGCTCTCTTGGAAGCAATCGTTGGCTAAGGAAGAGGCCGGGGATTGCAGACAATGGAGGAGGAGGGGAGCTCGGCATGCGGGTTGAGATTGATGCAGGAAATGAGGGGCTGATTGGTTGTGGCGTTGCGCGACCAAGGCAGGGAGAGGCTCGGGCGTTGGCTCGGGCTGACTGGGATCTTCGGCAGGCTGTTAGGTGATGGAGTTTGGCGTCGGTTGGGGTTGCGAGCATGCAGAGGGCGGCAGTGGGGGAGTTGGCTGTGTCGCTAGCGGGGGCTGACAAGGGCCAGAGTGACGTTGGGATGGAGACATTGGGAAGATGGAAATGAAAAGAAACGTGGGTATAACGGCTATTTCACATTTTCTATTAGAGTAGACGGAATATTCTCTTCAAATTAACCATAAGGACTCTTTTCAAGTGAGTTAAATAAATTGAGGACCACCTGATAAACACAATTATGTGAAAACTCTTTTCAAATAACTTGTTTTTAGGTCTTATATAGGAAAACCCCTTCCATCAAAGAGTGCTGTTATTTGCACCGCGGTTTTTTATGATTTCACCGTATTTTTATTTACAAGTTTGCCATTAACTAAATACATAAACAAAATTACATTTTTACCCAAGTTATATATGTTCATCGCACAAAAAATAGAAAGGAAAAAACCACCTGTTTTTTGAATCGATAGAAGAGCTGACCGATGCAACCCAAAGAGATTATCCCTTATATCGATATATGGGATGAAGACTGTATCAAAGGAATTTACAAGTTCTACATGCTCTCATGGTTACACTTCAACGGATTTTGCCGTAGAATCACTGTCGTTGCTAACTCCTTGATCAACTAGGTTTTGTTTCAATTTTGAAAAGCAACAGTCCTGCATGCATCATGACTACATGGGCTTTCTACCCAAAACAAACTTCAAGACGCGAGTGATTCTAGTGCACACAGAAAATTCGAGTTGATGCCTGAATCCCTGTGCCTGATCTTGCACATAATCGACCGCTACCTCTCGCTGAATAGGTTGCCCAGGACAGGAGAGAGCTTCAGCTCGTGGGGGTCAGATTCATGCTTGTCGCCTGCAAGTACAAGGATATTTGGGCTCCGAAGGTCAACCACTTCATCTGCATATCCGACCGAACAAACACCAGGGAGCAAATACTGCCAATGGAGGTGCTCGAATGGAGCCAGACAGGCCCAATACCGTACGTGTTTCTAGTGAGACTCCACAAGCCGCGATGGGTGATAAAGAGATGGAGCATGTCTTCTTCTGTGCTGAGGTGGAGAAAGAGGTGGGGGATAAAACGGGAAATAAGGGTGGGGTTTTAATAAAAACAAAAATATAAATACGGTGAATCTAAAGGTATGGTGAATTAATAAAAGCTTGCGGTGCAACTAACAACACTCTCCATCAAATAACACTCAGCGACAAAAGCAGCAGGTAAAGTCATTATTTTTTTTTTTTGATTAAACGTAAAATCATTATTAACAGCTGCTGTGCGGTCAATATTTCTCGCGTTTCAAACTTTCAAATTTTCAACAATGATACTCGGATCTTTTCAAACCATCCAGACGTCCCCTCACGCTTTCACGCTTCCCGAGGTCTGACACTACCCAACCCTTCCCCCTTTCTTTTTACGTGCTCAAATACCACCAAAAGCCCCAGCAGCAGCGACAGAAGCAAGCAGTAGCAACTGGTCTCTCGTCTGCTACCAAGCTATCATTCTCAGATCCAGATCCACATTAGGGGCCGGCCAGCCGCATGGATCATCGGCGGTCAAGAACCGGTTACAGCGGCACCACCGATGTGCTATTGTTGCTTGCAGCGGCCGTGCTGGCTGGTACCAGCTGCTTTAGCAGAGGCGCAGAGGCGACGACGCTGGCCATGTACAACAAATGCAAGGAGACAGTCTGGCCCGGCATCCAGCCTAGTGCAGGCAGACCAATCGTAGCCCGCGGGGGCTTCCGCCTCCTCCCCAACCAGGCCACCTCCCTCCGCCTCCCCGACGGCTGGTCCGGCCGCGTCTGGGGTCGCCAGGGCTGCTCCTTCGACCCAGCCACCGGCCGCGGCCGCTGCTCCACCGGAGACTGCGGAGGATCCCTCTACTGCAACGGCCTCGGCGGCACTCCCCCGGCCACCCTCGCCGAGATCACCGCCGGACAGGGCCCCAACCAGCAGGACTTCTACGACGTCAGCCTCGTCGACGGATACAACATCGGCATGTCCATGAAGCCGTTCCGTGGGAAGGGCAACTGCGGGAACGCCGGGTGCGTCAGCGATCTCAACCTGCGGTGCCCCGCGGGGCTCGCCGTGAAGGACGGTGGAAATCGTGTGGTGGCGTGCAAGAGCGCCTGCTCGGCGTTTGGATCTCCGAGGTACTGCTGCACGGGGAGCTTCGGCAGCCCTCAGCAGTGCAAGCCCACATCCTACTCTCGTCTCTTCAAGTCTGCTTGTCCCAAGGCATACTCTTATGCTTACGACGATCCTACCAGCATCCTCACCTGCACCGGTGCTAGCTACCTCATCACCTTCTGCCCTCATCACTAATTGATGCCAATTTGGTATTAATCGTCTTGGTTAATGATGGCTAGTTGGTTGGTTAGTGCTCGTATTTGGGGCTGCTGTTGCTGCTTGATTTGCTTCGTCTTGGCCAAGCTGGTAGTTGAGCTAGCATGGCTATCAGCTGGATAACTTGTAATCGCACGGTTATCTATTAATTAGTTAAGTGCTTTATGGTCCATTTTATATGAAGAAATCTGATCCTTTGTAATCTGATCTGAGGTTGAGGGCCTGTTCATTTGGGAAAGTTGATAAATTGTGGCATCTGATAAGAGAGGAAATGGTGTGTAGTGTGTTGTTTTGTTGGAAAGTGTGGTTGGATTGTAGAGTTGGAAAGTTAAGATGGATCTTACTTCGTGTACTATGTTTTTTTGTTTGAAGAAAGTTGGAGGTGGAAAGTGTTGTTGGCTCTATTCAAATTTAATTTGTTCTATTTATACCTAAATTAAATACTTAAAAATTAATTAATTAATTAATATAAGATTTAATTAATACTTAATTTAATTAATTGATTACGAATAGTTTATTCTCAAGTGCAAATAGCACTACCCATATGCTTTTCACGCGATTGCTGTTGGAACAAAACGAAAAGAAAAAAAAGCGGATTGGTTGGAAGGAGAGAGAGGGGCCCGCTTTTTTGGGGATTCCTTTGTAATCGAAGCAATGTGCTCCAATTTCTTCTGGCCATTTGGAATCCCTCTGACACGTCGGATTGAAATTAAAAAAAAAACCCGAGCTCCAAAAGAACGGCATACACGAAATAGAGGCTGTAATCCATTGAATAGTGTCGAAATAGTGTCGAACTGAGGAATCCAAGCCAACAATATTGCAAAAGAACAGGCCCTAAACGTCCAATTGCCCTTCTCATTAGGCCTGGCCATTTCAGTTTTTTCCCATCTCTGCTAATTTATAATTAATGGTCAGATGTTCCATTTGATTAGCTTTCATGTCTATGTGGATGTCATTTGGTATAGACTGTTGGATGTTAGAATAAGATGAAGACTAAATACACCCTAGAATGAGGTGCATGGAATCATTTCATTGCTTAAAAGAGTAAAATTTTCAAATTATAGTCAATTCATCACATCCTCGATTGTACTTTTTTTTCTTTTTTGGACAATGATGATTGAATGCACCGCAATTTTGCGGTGCATGTAGTCCTCACCTAGAATAAGGGGTGGCGGATGGGTTGGGTCACCGCAGGTTGAACCCAATCTGACCCGTCACATAGGGGTGGCAATTTGGGCCGGCCTGGTCTTTTCGTACTGGGCCAGCCAGATCCGATTTTCTTAAACGACCGGGCCAGCCCTGTCCAATAAGACTTTAGGCCATTCCGGTGCGGCCCGGGCACGATCTGATAAAAATTCGGGCGGCCCGGCCCAGTCCAATAGGGTTGAAAGAATTATTGGGCTATGTTGTTTATTAGATTTCCACACCACATGTTAATGATGCATCTTTAAATGCACTAGAATTTAATTTAGAATGCAACCTACATATGAGCTTTTTTCTCGGAGTAAATTCTCGTGTAATTAATTTTCAGAATATGAACTCAAACTATACATAAGATGTCCATCTAGCTTATTTTTTTGTCGGCAAGTTTGAATGAGCTACTTTGTTTTGTGACAATTGTATGGTTCAAAGATTGGTTTATGATCGAGTTACTTTGTTTTGTAAATCATGCTCTTTTGTTTAAATCAAGCAAACTCAGAAGGATTTCGTGCCGTGTCGTGCCGTCCAATGGGCCGAATAGCTTGGCGCCTGGCATGAAAATGAACCGTACCATGTCGGCCCGGCCCAATAAGGATTTCGGTCCAAAATTGCCGGCCCAGGCACGGTCTTATCGTGCCGTGCCCAGTCGTGCTATCGTGACAGGGCAAAAATTGCCACCCCTACTGTCACAGAATGAGTTCGGCTCGACCTATGACTGGCTTGAAATGGGCCGAACCTGCCACGGATTAGCCTGCAAGCCTAATTGTGCAAGGTGGTGTTTTTAGGAGAGTGGCATGTAATTAGTGTGTCCAGTGGCAAGTTGAGTCAAACTCGACTTGCTGGTTGGCTAACTTGCGACTAGGTCTGTGGGTTGATAGGTCTTGAGTTAGCTCATCAATTTATACTCCTACATCATCTACCCTTTTAATTTTTTGTGTTTTTGTAGTGGCTATTATTGAGGCATGAAATCCGTAACAGAGAGTCCGGTTAGGATTTCGACAGGCTAAGCTCTTTCATCGATATCTGAGAGAGACAAAGGCTTCAAAGTATCAAATAGTGGAACCATGATTTGACTCCAATGCTTAAGTTGGATAAGGCATGAGGAAGGAAGTGTGACGTAGCTGATGAGTATGTAGATTGTGGTGTAGTTTTTGCGTACCTGCTGATGAGGTCGTTCTGTTGTTCATATTGGGGTAAGTCATGCCATGTCAGACGGAGTTATGAAGATCCAAGATCTTTCGCACGTAACTGAGTTCCTAGATCAGGCATGCCTTTACGCACACGATGAATGGATATGAATGTTATCCACTCGTAACGGCTTGGAGAGAGAGGGTTGAATGTCTATCGAGGATCGAGCTGCCTTGATGACGTGGGATGACCTCACTAGATGGATGTTGTTGAATGCATTTCGCACGTTACGGCTTAGAGAGAAGGCTGGTCGTCCGTTAAGGATCAAGCTCCCTTGATCACGTGGGCTGACCTCATCAGATGGATGCTGTTGAATGCTCTCCGAACGTCACGACTTGGAGAGGGTGTACATCTGTCTAGAATGATCCGCCTTGATCACATGGGTTGACCTCGCTAGGTCGGGCCAGCTGCTGGTCGTGATTGGTCGACCTCGTCAAACGGACGGGCCTTTGGTGAGGAGGTTGTTGAGCCGACCTAATGTGTTTGCTGCTTAGGCTTGCATGGACGAATGGCAGTCTATCTTACAGAGCTATGCTCACAGCTTGGCCAGGCCGACATCCCAAGTTGTTCTCAGGTCGTCCCTAAGGACACGTGTGGTTTTATAGACGTGCATGGTGGGCCCTAGCTGCAGAGTTCGGTTAGGTCCCAATGAAGATATGTGAAAGCCTAAATATCATCTGCATGAGCCCCTCTTCTTCTAGCTTGACAGTGCCAACCTGAGTTCAACTACCTAGGTCGGATGTAGAGAGGTGTGAAGACTAAGCTTGAATAGTCAGGAACAGTATGCCGACCTCATCTAGTCGGTCCACTTTGCCTTCAGAATATGGCGGCTGGCTTGGAGGATGGTGCCGAGGGAAGTCCTCCTCATGATGTTCAATTGACATGGCCACCTCCTCTTGGAGCACGAACACACAGAGATGACGTGACAACACTTTTCTTGAAACCCAAAAGTATTGGATATTGGCCATTAAGCCCAATATGATTTAATGATGATCACCACATTATGTGGACTAATGTTCTCAAAGTGTTTTAGTTTTAGATAATTAATAATATTTATATCAAGGGGAGACAAAACAAGTGGTGATGGGATGATGGACTCAATGCATAGATCAATGGATGCATTGAAGCCCTGAAGAATCAAGAAGTATATTGTAAATCATTTTTGATTCTGTATTTATTTTGCTCTGTATTCAGTAGAATATTTTTATGCCTTGGTTAGATGGTCACACACACACACTCTTTCATGTCATATTCTATCTTAGTGAACCATAGAAGAAGTCTACAATCTATCCCAATAGGTTCATTGGCCAAAACACTCTTTACTGTGCTTTTTGGACCAGGACAGACGTTGGGTAGTCAGTCTTCAGACGTCTGGCATATCGGTTTTTGTATGGCCAAAACCTAGGGTTTGATCAGCCATCTGAAGTTTAGAAACCAAACGTCTGAACAGTGTCACAGACGTCTGGTCAAAGAACTCCAGTCGACTTAATATGGTGAGTTAAATTTCTTGAACTTCATGTCTTTTTCACTTATATTTATTCAGTCGTCTGAAGAAGTCTTGCCAGACAACTAAACAGTGCATCAGCCGTCTAACAAGTTTTCTTCAGACGCATGATTGCTTGGGGTTTGGCCTTTAGTTTTTTCATGACAAACTCACTTTATTAGCCGTCTGAAGAAGGAGTCCCAGACGACTGAACAGTTCGTCAGCCATCTGGTCACCTTTTTTCAGACGTCTAATGACTACGAAATCTGCCCTTTTATAGCCGTTAGACTGCGTTTTTGAGGGACCATTTTCGTGGTTTTTTGCACTATTCATAGTGTATTTATACAACTTTGTGGGGGAGTTTTTGGAAGCAATTCACCCATTATAGAGATTCATTTGTGAGCCAAAACTAAGTTCCAAACTTTCATCTTCTCTCAAACCCTTAGAGCTTCTTTGATGTTGATTTGAACTCCAAGCATAATAGAAGTCCACTAATGCATCAAACTTCATATCTAGTGCTTAGACATCAATCTTCATTGCCTATACACTTCATGTCTAGTAAGTACATTTAATCAAAGGCAATAGAAAGATTGTATTTTCTATTTCATTTATTGTGAAACTTTGCTTCTGGGTTGTGGAAGTGTTCTCTTTGGAAAGAGAGGTGTGGCCCTTGGAATAGGATGTGCTATCTTGGAATAGATAGTGAGCACTTGGAAAAGTGTGTGGCTTTCGGAATAGAGTGTGTGAGCTGTATCTCAGAAGAGAGTATATGCTCTGCCTTGGAAGAGGATTTATAGTGCAAAATCAACAAGACTTTGAAAAAAGTGTGGGACTGGAGTAGGCATTTGCCGAACCAGGATACATCGTTGGCTTTGCGATTGTTGTTTGTGTGCTTGTGGACTTTGTTATTTGACTTGCTTTATTTCCACATTTGTAAGTATGTTATAATTAGCATTTTATTTGCCATTACACTATTCACCATCCTCTGGTGAGTGTTACCTAGTAGTGCTGGTGTTTAGGCATTTATTCAGATCCTACAGTTGGTATCAGAGATTGGTTGAAGCACTCTAGAAACAATGGCATCGGGCCCCTCATCTAGCTTTCATGAATAATGTCAATATATCATCAAACCGCCTTTCTTCAACGGAACGAACTATCCATATTGGAAGCAGATGATGATGCTTTGGTTGAGAGGCCAAGATCTTTGGTATGTCACCGAGGAGGAATATGTGGAGATCAAAAAGCCCTCGAAGGCGAGAACGAAGGCAGATATGGAGGCCATCAAGTACAATCCCAAGGTGATGACGGATTTCTATTGCGCCGTAGATCCAAATGAGTTCAATTGCATATCAACATGTAAATCGGCAAATGAAATTTGGCATATGCTCCAAGTTACACATGAAGGAGCGTCAAAGGTAAAACAATCTAAAATTAGTGTCTTTCGTTCTAAATATGAGCTTTTCAAGATGTAGGAAGGTGAGGACATTAAAGGGATGTTTACACGGTTCATAGAGATTGTGAACGCACTTGAAGCCCTTGGGAAAGTCATTTCGATAGAGGATAGAGTGACAAAGATCCTATCATCACTTACACCGAAATAGGAGTCTATGGCCAACGGTATCAAGGAGTCAAACGACATGAGCACATATACCGTTGATGATTACATCGGAAATCTTATGGCTTATGAAGTACAGCTTCAACATAAGAAAGATTGTGCCCCGCCTCAAATTCACATGTTCAATGAGAAGCCTAAACCGAAGGGGGCCGCTTTCAAAGCCATGAGACAAAATAGAGTGGAGGAAGAAGTTCAAGCCATACTAGTGAGGATGAAGGGGATGATGAGAAGAGCGAGGTCAATGGAGACATTACGGAGCTTGTGCAACAACTTATGAAATTCATGAAGAAAGCTCAAGGTAAGGATTTGTCAAAGTTTACGAAAAAATTCTAACAAATCCGTTACTTGTGATCAGTGTCAGGGAATATGACACATTTCTATCAATTGCCCTAACAAAAGAGAGATAAAGTATATGGAAAAAGGGAAGAAGTATTACAAGGTCACGTACAAGCCAAAGAAGAATCCAGCCTTGATTGGAACTTAGGATAATTCGTTGTCGTCCTATAGCTCAGGTGATGAAGAAGATGAGCATGGAAATAAGAATGAGAAAGTCAATCTATGCCATATGGAGGTGGACGAAGCAATTTGCTCGTGCTCAATCGATGAGGAAGTAGAAGAGTGGTTCACCTCAAAGAATGTCACCACTTCTATGACTGATGGTGGCAGCATGGAAGCATGGGTGAACTCTGATTCACCTATGGAGCATGTTGCATTCATGGCCTGTGAGGATGATGATGCATCTTCAAGCTCAAGTGAAGATGATGAAGAGGAGGAGCCCGAGCTATCGAATGAGGATCTAAATTTTCGCAATGACGAGTTAAACAAATGTATAAATAAACTCATGCTAGCTTTCTCTTCGTTACAATCCAAATTCGATGATGCTATGATTAAATTGCATGATTTTGAGGCATCTAGTGTTATTTCTCTGACTTCTACTAGTGTAAATGATAATGCCATGCATGTATGTGACACTAATGAGAGAGACACACTACTCTCTCAAGTTAAAGAATTAAGAAAAATAAATAACGATTTGAAAGCTCAAAACCTTAGCCTAGAGTCTCACAATCAACAACTTTTGTTGAAATGCGAAGAGGAATCCTGTAAGCTCAAAAGTTTCGTTAGTTATAGGGATTCACTCCACAATTTGCTTGGAAAACAACATCCGACAAATCATATGAAGGGTTTGGGTCTTGATCCAAATGTGGTTTCTAAACCGAGCTCTTCATCTTCTTTTGGTGTGAAATCAAGACCTATTGCTCAAACACCAACGAAGAACCACCATGCTTTCTTATACAACAATAACACTCATAAGAAGCATGTGCTTGATTACCTAGGAAATCCATGAGTCTTTTGATTCCCACTAATGTTAGTGTGCAAGAGAGGGATATTTACATCAACAAATTGGTTAGGGATGTGATCACCTCGTGTGAATATATTAGAAAATCAAAATCCTCTTGGGTTTGGTTCCCTAATGCTTAGGTTCCCCACACATATGCTTGATTGCATGTGTATTATGCTTGTATGTTTATATTTATTGCATACCCATTGTGTGTAATTTTCTTGTTTTTGAAAAATTCTTTCAAACATTTTCAAGAAAATGGGAGTTATGGGGATTTTTATGTCATTTCTTATCCATGCACTAGTCATAACCCGTGCTCGCACATACGGTTCATGTAATATTTCCCCCGTGGAATCTTTGTTTCCCAAAAAATTATTTCCACAACCAAAATTTAAAAGAATAACAAATTAACATAAAAATATTTAGCGGCACGGGCGTCTTCGGCGTGAGCACCTTCGGTGGGGAACAACATATTCGGCGCGGAACAACACATTAGCGTAAAAAAATTCGGCGTGGACGCCTTCGACGAGTTTTACCCCTGGTTCATCGTTCCCCTTATTTGGGACTAAATTAGCCCCCCTTATTTGGCAGTGGGCATGGGTTCCCATACATAGATGGGTCTGATAGTGAGCCCCCGCATTCAGAGAGACTAACATTTTTTTCCATGTTCAGAGAGACTAACAATTTTTACCCTGCTGTATTAAATGAGGGATGGCATTGTAGTCCCCCTGAATGCGTCCATAGCGAGCCCCTGCATCCAGAGCATGTCTGCGTCCATTGCATCTGCTGCATTGTGGTCTTTGATGGCCGACCAAACCACGTCCATATGCAATTGTGGTCCCCCCAATTGCATCTGCTGCATTGTGGTCCCCCATTTGATGGCCCCCCATTTGAGACCTTGAGTGAATTAAATGGAGTAACTCGGATTTCCCCAAAAAAGTTTTCCCCCAATTGAATCTGCTGCATTGTGGTCCCCCCATTTGATGGCACCCCCATTTGAGACCTTGAGTGAATTAAATGGAGTAACTCGACTTTCCGCAAAAAAGTTTTCCCCTAAAATATAAAGATCATCCCCAAGTTTTTTTTCACAAACTCAAATCCTATCTATTCATTCCTGAAGATTAAATCTGTGCATTCTTTCTATCAACCCATTTGTCCTAGTTAGCTTGTCCTAGTCAGCAAAGCAATTCAAAAAAGTCCTCAAATGTAATATAGATATGACATAGGGGGAGATTTTATGCTATACACATATATTTTCAAATTAATTTGAAGCATATTGTTCTCTCTTTGATGATTTTGAAATATTTTCCCTCATTGTTGGATATTGTTTCAATTTCATCTTGACATTTTGTTTTTTGTTAGTAAGATTAATTTTTTATACAACAATGTCATGTATCAATGTATATGCTTGATGTTTTATATCAATGCGTTGATACGTTTGGAACATGACTCCATATTTGTATTAAGCTCATAAAGTTAAATTTTGACCTATTCTATGATCTAGCCAGAGCATGACATATTAAATTGATACATACTTTAACTTCTTTATTTGGTATCATACATCTCTTTGTATCATGTCATTTGTCCTATATTTTTGAGGGAGAGACATTTATGGGGGAGAGTCTATAGGGAGAGAGTCATCTATGTCCACCTTCTTTAGGTCCCTTTTTTTTGACAATGACAAGGGGGAGGGAGGTGGTTATGTAAAAATATGATGCATGCATGCATGATTTATTTCATTTAGCATGTTTTTTCATAATACCTATTATATGCATTTTGCCTTCATTTCTTTTCAATTGGTATTTCAATTGTTAATTGTTGGTATGCATATAAGTAGGGGGTAGAATTAATATGTTTTTGATGTCTATTTTTACATAATGGGTGTCTTCATCAAAAGGAGAGATTGTTGGATATTGGCAATTAAGCCCAATATGGTTTTGATGATGATTACCACATTATGTGGACTAATATTCTCAAAGTTTTTTAGTCTCAGATAATTGACAATGTTTATATCAAAGGGGGAGACAAAACAAGTGGTGATGAGATGATGGACTCAAGGCATGTAGCAATGAATGCATTGAAGCCATGAAGAATCAAGAAGTATATTGCAAATCATTTTTGATTCTCTATGTATTTTGCTCAATATTTCGTAGAATATTTGTATGCCTTGATTAGATGGTCACACACACTTTCATGTCATTTTCTATCTTAGTGAACCATATGAGAAGTCTAGAATTTATCCTAATGTGTTCATTGGTCAAAACACTCCTTACTGTGCTTTTTGGACCAGGACAGACGTCTAGTAGTCAGTCATCAGACATCTGGCGTATTAGTTTTTGTATGGCCAAAACCTAGAGCTTGATTAGCCGCCTAAAGTTCAAAAACCAGACATCTGAATAGTGCCCCAGACGTCTGGTCAATGAACTCCAGTCGAATTAAAAGGGTGATCTAAATTTCATGAACTCTCTGTATTTTGCACTCATATTTATTCAGCCGTCTGAAGAAGTCTTACCAGATGACTACACAATGCATCAGCCATCTAATAAGTGTTCTTTAAAAGTCAGATTGCTTGGAGTTTGGTCTTTAGTTTTTCCCTGACCAACTCACTCTGTCAGCCGTCTGAAGAAGGATGACTAGACGATTGATTAGGTCATCAGTCCTCTGGGCACCTGCCTCGTCTTAAATGATGTGAGCACTACTCCCAAGCGTAGGAGATCGAATAAGTAATAATCCTGGTGAGTCCAGGTATCGTATCCACGGGACAACTGACCTGCAAAGCCACGAACTTCAGTTTGTAAAGAGTACTAAAACGATAATAACCAACCACCTAAAGATATAAAGATATAGGATCAAGAGTTTAAGATAACAAAAGAAAATCCTACGATAACTACGATGAATTCGAAATGGGTTACTAATATGGAGAGTATGTGTTGGTAGTGATTTCGTTAGGATGTGTGCGATCAATGATTATAAATATCTTTTCTATAACTCAACGTTTCGTCCGGTCAGGGCACGAGAAAGTCGGAAAATATAACGATAAACGAGCATCGAAGTGCCTTAAATATCGAATAAAATACTAGTTTCATGAGAAAAGAAGCGTATGTGCCCGCAAGAGTCACACCATGAATAAATTTTCAGAGATTATATTTGATACAAGTACATCAACAACGATAATACTTGAGCAATACGTGTAGAAACTAGCAAAATACGCGATTATACAATGCAAATAGGGCGAAAAGATATCAAAATCAATGATTACGACACCCTAACTACATCAACACCAACACATATGAAGATTAACCACACATGGAGAGATTATAATCAGTATTCATAGACAAATACATCATAAAAACATCAAAATACGTGAATAATACTTCAATTCTAAGCCAAATACGCAAAATACAAGGCTAAAGTTAGGAAAATATCACAAATCCTATCCAAATAGCCCCAAATCTCCTTCAGATGATAGAACTAGCCTCTGTCCCCAGTGCCTCCAAATTTCGTGGCAAAATACGGCTCCTAGAGCCCCCAATACGCCAGAATACGCTCAAAAACCCGAGAAATAACTTATATACTTAGATTGCGGGTTTAATGTGTGTTAACGGGTCGAAAATTCGCATCCGCAATCAATTTTCACCCAAACACACGAGCGGGTTAAACTCTGCCCGTTGGACCGAGCTGTGCACTGTCCAGATTGCGCCACGTAGCTCCAGGCACTCGCGTGATCCGACTCTGATACGGAGTCCTTCTCAACCGTTGGATGTATGATCTCGCGGTCGTCGCTTCGCTTCGTAGTTCTGCATCCGAGTTCGAATCGCCATCAATCTTAATCGTTGGATCGAGATCCAATGTTCAGGAAAGCGCCACGTCGCCCGTTACGCATCTCATCTCCGAATGAATCGTCACCGTTGGATTCGAGGGCGACGGTTCAGATGGGGCCACGTCGCCCGCTATTTTACTGAAGCTGAATCAATTGCGGGATCCATCTGGTTCGTTGAATGCAGATCTTGCGGCCACAAAAACGCCGCGTCGCCTCGTTGCTGGGAGCCGCTCGATTGATCGAGAATCGTTAAGATCTCACCACGTGTCTACCAAGATTCGTGCGGCCCGTATTTCCAAGCGTATTTTGAGCGTATTTCCTCCTTTAATTGGTATTCTGTATTCAAAAATTCACAGTAATTAGCACAGATCTCAGAAAAATATAAATAAATATTCGTTGGAACCGTGAGATCGAGATCTAGCCATGAAAAATATAAAAAGTGCAGAAATACTCAGTTTATTACTGTTTTGTGCTCAAATTAAGTGATTTCTCTAATAAATGATGGTATACAAAATACGAACGTATTAGAGACCAATTAAGCATCATATAAGCACAAAATAGGGCTAAATAAGGGGTCAAATATGCAATATTCAACCCGACTCAGCACCTTTCTTCAGACGTCTCATGACTAAAAAATCTGCATGTTTATAGCCGTTAAACTGCGTTTTGATGGGTCGTTTTCTTGGTTTCTGTGCACTATTCAGAGAGTATTTATACAACTTTATGAGGGAGTTTTTTTTTGATCTGTATCTAAGCCTAGATGGGGATGAATAGGCTTATAAAAATATTCTTACAACCCACATGAAATCTCATGCAGTTATAGCACAATCAATCAGACGCAGCGTATAGTAAAGCAGTCACAGCATGCACATGCGATATACCCTGGTTCGGTCGTCCCAACGACCTACATCCATCCCCAAAAGCAATACTAGATTATTAAAGTTAACCGGTACAACCTGTAGCTAGAGCACCAACTCTATACTCACCTGGCTCTTAGTACCTGCACTCACCAAAGTACCCAAATAATAACAATCCTAGTAAAGCTCTCTCTTGGCTAGTCCCAACTAGCCAAGTCTCCAAAAAGATAATAAATTGTTCTACAGAGATTACAACACCAATATCACAAAAATATAATAATGTATGAGTTTAGAATTGCTCAGTTGTGATGGTGTCGATGTATCTGTCATTCAGCGCGTGGTCAGATCAGCTCTGCCAAGTAGTAAACTCTGATGGCTCCTCAATAGTTTGGCTCTCCTCTCGATGAAACTTGCACCCTCCACCAAAGGTTGAAACTTGCGGCACATCACCAAAGACTGCAACTTGCGATCTTCACCTCAAATTGGAACTTGCGGCTGCCTTCATAGGGAATTGCTAAAAGACAATGGAACGGCTATGCTCTTGGGATTTTGTGAGGAGCTCTTGGAGGGTTGAAATTTTATTGGAAGATGTAGTCAAATCTTTCGGCCTCTTGGAAATTTTGAAAGGAACATGCAGCTCTTTTGAGATGAACAGAAATAAATTACGGCTTGAATATATTTGGAGGCCTTGAGAATTTGTTGCGGCTGCTTGGAGATTTTTTGATAGGAACTGGTGGCTGCTCTTGAAAATTAGAGATCAAAGGATGTGGCAGGCTGTGTTTGATTGGCTTGTGAAAAAAAGGTTTTTGGCCTGCTTCTCTGAGATTTTGCAATGGGGAGAAGAACAATGCACCTGGGCTTTTTTTCTAGGAGAAAAAAATGATGTACTCTCTTAGTTTTTCAAAGGAGACCCCAATCACAAAAAAAAATTCCTGCGGCTTTGTGTTTTTTCGTTGTTTAAAAGGTGGATGCTGGCTTTGGGATTTTTCAAAGAAAGTGCAAAAAAATGTTCCGGCCTGTGTCTTTTTTGTGCTTTTTAATGAGATGTTGTAGCTCTTCTTTTGGATTTCTAAAAGTAATTTTAAATAGCTGCTCTTGGGATTTGCCTTGAAACATTGCGGCTAGCTATTTCCCCTTTTTTGGCTTTATTAGTAGGTTACGGCTGAGAGGTGTTGCAGGATAGAATCTGCTATAATGAATTTATATTGAGTGGGGAACCAAGGGCATGATGGTTACAAGTTTTGGGGTGGGATGACGAGGATAACTTTGGCCAGAGGATGATTTGAGTATGAGGTTCTCGAGGTCGCCTGTTGTTTGGTGAGGGAAGCTTGATCGCTGGTGAAGGATGACGTGGGATGCTCGTCTGGAGGTGGGAGAGCAAGCTTCCTGCAAGAGTATCAACTCGTCAGAAAGGCCAGGCCGGCTTTCAGCCCGCAGCCACTCCAATGCCTAAGTCAATAGGTAACGGAAGAAAGGTTGTCGGACACGAAGGGCGATCTTAGAGGTGGATCAGAGCTTGCGTGGCAGACTAGTATGGAGAGTATGAATATGTGGAAGATATTAGATGTGTTAGGAATTTGTTACCAATTTCAACTAATCCCCCTCTTTCTCGCTGGAGGAGAAGGGGTATTTATAGGCTGATATAGTCGGTTGCTTCTGCTGAGCTGGCGGGGCTGGGGTGTTAGGGATCCGACCGTTGGCGTCAGGGCCGGACGCGTCAGACGTGCTTTTGTCAGGCGGTCAGAGTCGTAAAGGTAAGGTGGAACTTTTATCAGGCTGTCTAGCGGCAAAACGTCTAGGCGTGCTTTTGTCAGGCTGTCAGGTGGCGAAGCAGCCAGGTGCACTTTTGTCGGGCTTGTCTGTAGTAGGATTGTTAGTGGCGTGTCGTCTTCCTCCGTGGGCGACCTCGGTAGGTAAGCGGCATTTGGGCAAGCTTCTTGCGGGTGGGTTGTCCTGGCTGTGAGCTATACCGGGGCGAGCTAATGTAGACATGTGCGATCTGCAGGTGGATGCTTAGTCCAAAAACGTGCTACTCTCAAGCGTAAGAGTCCGTGCAAGTAATATAGATCTGGGAGTCCAGATGTTGAATTCTCGGGAGAAAACCTGTTGCAACCACAAAGCTCAAATCAAATAGGGATTAAACGTAAAGAGACCAACCACTTTTGATGGTGATGGTTTGAATGGGGTTTGATTGTGGTTCTTTTAATTTATGGACAATACAAGCAAAAGAAAGTTTCGTTTATGTAAATTTCTATGAGAAGTATGCACATGATATGGGTTCATTAGGGTCCATGATTTATATTAATTTGGTTGACTAACAATAACTCAATGATATCTCTTTTTGAGAGAAATTCATCGGAAAATACCCTTGTGGGGATTAAGGCACAAAATCGAATAAAGTTGTTGCTAAAGCAATAATCTTTTAAATATAAGAGATAAAACTCCCTTTTGGAGAGATCAAGACTCACCCTTGTGAGGCGATCATCAACTCAATCATGTTCTAGTAAAAGATGAAGAGGAGATTTTAAGTAAAGATTATAACTTTATCAACGTCAACAATTTTAGCATGAAGATTCAACCAAATAAATACACATCATGTCCCCTAACTACACCATATCATGCACAATCATAATTTAGCCACACATAATGAAAATAAGAAAGGGTTTCATCGTATTAAACATGGTTCTAATCAATAGAAGTAGATGGAATTGAAAGTAAATAATTAAGTTCAAGAGATATCACCAAAACACTCCTCTTTTCGCCTATGAAACCTCTTCTTCTTCCTTTTAAAAGCTCTCTGAAAATCCCTCAGATTATTCTCTGTAAACTCTGAAAAATTCTGCAAAAAACACCGCCAAAATCGCCCAAATATGTCAAGAATATGGAACAAAACCCTAAGAATACCTTAAATACAAGCATTGCAGGTTTAAGTCGTGTTAACAGGTCGAAACCCGCTACAAAACCAAACCCGCAGACCGCTGAATAACGTGGACCGTCCGATCGAGGCACGATCTAACATGGACGAGCCACGTGTGCTTTAAAATTCGCGCGCCCGCTCCATTTCCGAGCCCAGCTCGGGATGCTCACGTCCGTCCGATCGGCATCCGACGGCCCTTAGCGAGCCATGTCGCTCGATTCGTTTTGCTTCAACGGGGATCTTGTGCGCCGTCTGATCGGCATCCGACGCTCAGAAAACGGCCACGCATCCATCAGATGAGCGGGCTTCACCTGCTTCGTGCCCGGATCCGACGCGCTTGCAGCCCGTAGGATTGAGATCCAACGGATGACGAATTTCCACGTCGCCCGCTCGTCTTGCGCCGCCGGATGAGGCGGGAACGTGTACGATTGTGTCACATGTCCCGTATATATGTATTTCTCGCGTATTTCTCCAATTAAATGGTATTCTGCATTCAAAAATTCACAGTAATTAGCACAGATCTCAGAAAAATACAAATAAATAGTCGTTGGAATCGTGAGATCAAGATCTACCCATGAAAAATATAAAAAGTGTAGAAATACTCAGTTTATTTCTGTTTTGTGCTTAAATAAAGTGATTTCTCTAATAAATGACGATATACAAAATACGAACGTATTAGAGACCAATTAAGCATCATATAAGCACAAAATAGGGCTAATTGGGGTGTTAAATATGCAATATTCAACCCGAATCACACCCTCCAACTAGCGTTTTGCTAGTATCTAGCAAAGTGAGCGAAACATGATATCAAATATACACCTAGATCACCTTATCAGATCTCAAATCACTCACCACCATACTACAACGACAAAAGAAGATGACCACACACTAATATCAAGATTTCAAGCTCATAAAATAATGGTACTCATGGGTTTAAAGATGAAGAACAAGTATCTCTCAAATGGTCATGAAATCGACTTAACTTCACTAACCACTACTTCATAGTGCATAATATGCAAAATCAATGGCTCACATCTTTCAATCAAATATTCTAACTTGGAGCGCAGATGTATCATGCAAAGCAATCATAAAGAATAGAATGGTATCAAGACATACACACGTCAATCTTCATTCATAGGAAATCACACCATATCTTGTGCTTTCTTTAAGCTTTGGAAATTCTCTTGCCTTGCAATTATGCACACTTATTCACACACACACACACACATACACACACACACTCACTCACACACACACACACACACACACACACACTCTCTCTCTCTCTCTCTCTCTCTCTCTCTCTCTCTCTCTCTCTTATTAGTTCCGCGTAACGCACATAAAGTAACATTCACGGAAAAATGTATAACTTGGATCGCTCTATCAAATGAGTGAGTTTCCGGTCAATGGCTCCCAAATCAGACAATAATAGGGCATTAGGCCAAAAAGGACCCCTCAGACTGTACTACTCGAGCCAACCAAGTTATTTATTTAGTGACACACTTATTCTTTTTTTTAATTCATTTTTTTGCTGTTTCTTCATTTTTCTCTCTTTTTTGTTTGCTTTTGTGTTTCTCTCTTTTTGTTGTGTGTGCATAAATAACTTAACAAGATAGCTTCCTCTTCTTAATTCTTTCACAAGAATGGGTTATCCTAATCATTTCAAAAGACAGTGTACTCTATCTACCCAGAATCATACAAAGCATGCAAATAGCAATGAAATAAGAGATAGAAAGCAATGCTCCAGTTATTTTGTAAACTATTGATGCATGAACCTTGGTGTGTTCCATTGAAAGCATACGATTTGCTAATTCATAATTTCTAGATTCATTAAGTTATCAATCAATCCCACCATTGAGATATATCAACAGAAATTTACGATAAGTACTAGCATACATGTCAAATGAGACTGAAATATTTAACAATAGTGGTGGAAGAAAATGAATCACATGTGTACAGTGGTGAATAGATTTCGAGAATTTTCATCACATGAGGTTCATCTCTATGTGAAATAAATATTGGTGACAGAACTTGACTCAATTTTTTTTCAATGCAAAAAGGGAACTACTAAAAAAATCCTAAAGAAAAATAAAATAAAATTCCTAAAAGTTTATACCCTTCCCTAATTTAAAATAAGCATTATCCTTATTGTTAAGGAGAGGGAAGCATGGAAAGAACACACCTGATTAGTTGCCACCCGAGGGTGGGTCCGTGAGATCAATGATGCTCGCATCCTTGGTCCAAGGCTTGTGAAAATGCTTCAATCTTTGGCCATTTACCTTGAACTCACTCCCGTCTTTTTCATTAAGCAATAGCACTGCTCCATGTGGGAAAACTTCTTTGACTGTGAAAGGTCCAAACCATCTAGAGTGAAGCTTCCCAGGGAATATGTGTAGCCTGAAAGAAGAACGTTTTAGCCTGGGGTGAACTCCCTCCTTAGGATCATCATGTCATGGATGGATTTCATCCTTTCTTTTGATATCTTGGCTTTGTCATAAGCATTTCTCCTCAGCTCCTCTAGCTCCAACAGCTGTAACCTGCGAGAAGCAAAAGATGAATCAATATCAAAGTTTAATTTCTTAATAGCCCAATAGGATCTATGCTCCAATTCTACAGGTAAGTGACAAGACTTTCCAAAGACAAGACGGTAAGGTGACATCCCTAAAATCGTCTTGTAGGCCGTCCCGTAGGCCCACCGAGATTTAGATAAGTGCAAGCTCCAATCTTTCCTGGAAGGATTCACCGTTTTCTGTAAAATGCCTTTGATCTCTCTATTCGCCAGCTCCTCTTGACCATTGGTTTGGGGGTGATATGGAGTAGACACTTTGTGCGTGACCCCAAACCTTTTCATTAGATTAGCGAACATGCGGTTGCAAATATGGGACCCTCCATCACTGATCAAGGCTTTGGGAACTCCAAATCTAGAGAAAATGTTCTCTTTGAGAAACTTGAGCACAACTGAAGTGTCGTTCGATCTGCAAGATATAGCTTCCACTTATTAGGAACATAATCGATTGAAACCAAAATGTAAACATATCCTAATGAAGGTGGGAAAGGTCCCATGAAATCTATGCCCCAACAATCAAATATTTCTAGTTCTAGAATGGGGTTTAATGGCATCATGTTACGTCTAGTAATACCCCCTAACTGTTGGCATGAAACACATGTCATACAATAATGAAATGTATCCTTAAACATAGTTGGCCAATAAAAGCCACATTGCAAGATTTTAGCCACAGTTTTATTCGCAGAAAAATTTCCTCCACACACTCCATCATGACAAAATTGTATCACACTAGCTATCTCATGGTCAGGGATGCACCTCCTAAGAATTTGGTCGCTACAATATTTATATATGTTGGGATCATCAACGAAAAGTATTTTACCTCGTACTTGAACCTTTTAAAGTCTTGACTTGACCAAGTTTCAGGAGTCTTACCAGTCACTAGATAATTCACTATATCGGCATACCATGGGGAGTGTAAGGATTGCATTACCCTTGCAATACTAACAACAACACACTAGAGGGGGGGAGGTGAATAGTGTAATGGCAATAAATTGTCCAATTAAAATTAAACTTGCAAATGCGGAATAATAAATGCAAGAGGAAATAATTGACACAATCAATCCAAACGCAAACACAAGATTTTACCCTAATTCCTCAAACTTGGGTACGTCCAGCCACACCAATATTCACTATAATCCCATAAAGAGAATGGAATACAAATCCCACAAAGAGATACCTCACCAAGAGGATTTTGCCCTACACAAGGACCCAATCAACCCTACATAAGGGTCAAACTCCCACCTAGAGAATTACTAACTCCCACTCAGAGAATTAGGGTTAGCACTATACTAAGACATCAAACTCCCACTAAGAGAGTTACTCCCACAAAGAGAGTTATTCCCACTAAGAGAATATACTAATCCCACAAAGAGATAAACTCCCACAAAGAGAGAAAGACTAATTCCCACAAAGAGAGAAAGACTAATTCCCACAAAGAGAATTAGTGTTACAAAGAAACAACAAGTAAAATATATAATCTTACCTATGCCTTGAGATGCTTACTCATAGATGAATGCAAGGCATGGAAGAGGATCTCCAAGTGTTAAGATTTGCTTGAAAGCACTTGGATGATTTCCCTTGAGCTGGACTTTAATGCATGAAGAGGAATGAGAGCTCAATGAAGGAAATGTGAGAGTTTGATAGTGGCTTAATTAATCTCTAATGATTTGCAATAGCATCAAGAAGGTCTTATGAACTCAGCCCTCTCATATATATAGGAACAATATACAAACCCTCAAAACCCAAGGAAACAGCTAAAAACAAAAAGCTGCAACGGCTAGTTTCTGGGCAGAAACGTCATTGACAGTCGACTGATGAACAAATGACAGTCGACTGTCCAACAACTAGAAAATATCCAACGGCTATAATCTGAGCCTCGAAAGTCGACTGATGAAGTCAATACAGTCGACTGTAAACAGGACAGGCGCCTGTAAAACCTTCAGCAGACGACTGCTGCAGGGGATGGAATAAACAAAGAGCTGCACTCTTTCTCCAGATAAGCAAACATACGATTGATGACAAGAATACAGTCGACTGTAAAATAGTCAGGCGACTGTAAACCCTTCATCAGTCGACTGCTGCAGGAGATGGAGAAAAACAGAGAGAAGCAGTATATGCACTTACGCTACTCAGATGACTGTTGACCAATTCACAGGCGACTGTACATATACAGGCGACTGTAAACTGATCATCAGTCGACTGATGTGAAAAGCTCAAGTAGAGTCAATAAAAATGTTGACTTGAGTCGTGCATCACAGTCGACTGTAGAAGGATCGACAGGCGACTGGAAATCACCTAGTCGACTGTGAATCCTTCAGCAGGCGACTGTAGGAGAACCAGAGACTCCAAATGAATCTTTGGTCAAGATGAGCCTATAGGGTTGGATTCTATGATAATCCTAAGGCTCACTAAGATGGTTAAATGCATATGCATGAATGAGTAGACCATCTATCAAGGCATTACATTAACCTAGACTCAAAGAGAGAGAAAGAAATAACGGAAATATTACATGGATTACATTGTTTTCCTTATAGTCTATGGCTTTAATCTTGATGCCTTGATGCTCCCCATCATCTCCAAGCTTTGGCACCCCTTGAGTCCAAGTTTTGGCCCTTCTGAACTTGATGTCCATCCTTTCACCAAGTGTTTAGTCTCCAAAAATGATATTCTAGAAATGTAACTATGAGACTAAGACAAGAGAGTCATTAGCAACAACATAATATTGTGATCATCATCAAAATCACATTGGTATGAAACACCAATACTCAACAATCTCTCCCTTTTTGATGATGACACACATTATGTAAAACAAATAGAAATAAAGCAAAATGCTAATGAGCTCCCCCTACTTATATGCACCAAGTGTAAAATGAGATACACAATAGTAAATACTCATTATACCAAATGAAATAATGAGACAACATGGTGACATATAATAGGTAGACATGGATTACATAAACCAATTGCAATAGACAAAATTATGCAAACATGAATGGTTTATACAATCCCATATATCTCTTCCCATAGATATATCTCTCCCTAAATACATATGTATGAAATACAAGAATTATATTTACATAATGCATATCTCTCCCCCTTGACATCGTCAAAAAGGCGGACATCATAAATATCCCTCTTTGTCATCTTAATCAAAGATGTGACAATATGCAAGATATAAGGAGATGTATGATACCAAATTGTAAAATTTAGTGGGTATCAATCACTATCCCATGCTCCCCCTAAATCATAGAAAAGGTCAAATTTTGACTTCTAGGATCTAATACCAATTGTTAAGTAGAAGATAAACAATCTCTAACAATTGAGGTAATACCAATTGTAGACAATGAATCTTGGAATAATCCTATTTACCAATTGATATACATATATTGGAGCCATGGGCCTAAAGTGTATCAAAGCAATAGATATGGAAAAATCAAGCTTCAATGACACACAATGATATTGCCAAAAGAAAATATAACATGAAACATGTTGGCAATATCTAAGGGGTTTAGTTTGAGACCAAAACTAACCAATGTAAACAATGATCTCAAACACACCCCGAAATGAGAGTCAAAATATGTTTTAAAATAGTTTAAACATACAACATATTAACTCTCCCATTGACATACATGTGGATCAACAAATGCATGTACGTCAATGTATTCCCCAAGATTCACATTTTCATGAAAAAATAAATTTGAAAACATTTTCAAAATCATGAAACACACACAAACAATGGGTATGCTAAAATAAACATTTAAGCACAATACCCATGCAATATGCATATGTGTGAGGAACCTAAACACTAGGGAACCAAACCCAAGAGGAGTTGATTTCCTAATGTAATCACATGAGATGATCACATCCCTAACTAGAGAGTTGATGTAACTATCCCTCTCTTGCACACTAACTTTAGTAGGAATCCATAAACTCAAGGATTTCCTAGGCAAGGGTTTTGCCTTTGCAAGAGGGGTGGATGTGGTATGCTTAGGTGTAGAAACGAATTTCTTGGCATGCATAGAATGAGGATTTTGCTTCTTAGCAAAAAATGAAGAGTTTTCATTCTTCCTCATCACCTTGTGATCTACATGCTTCTTTTTGGTGTTATTGTTATACAAGAAGGCATGGTGATTCTTCTTAGGTGCTTTAACAATATTTCTTGTATTAGCACCATAAGAGGAATTAGAGGTGGGTTTGGGTAACACATTTTGAATATACCCCAAACATCCTCTATGATTTGCCGGATGTTGTTTTTCAAGCAAATCGTGGAGTGAACCCTAGAATACACAAAGCTTTTGAGATTACGGGATTCCTCTTCACATTTCAACGTAAGTTGTTGAATGCGAGTTTCTAAGCTAAGGTTTTGAGTAACAAGATTATCATTAGACAAACTCAATTCCTTAACTTGAGAGAGAAGTGTGTCTCTCTCACTAGTGTCACAATCATGCATTTCATCATGGATTACACTAGCAATTTCTAGTTCATGCAATCTACTCTTAGCAATCTTATATTTTGCTTTTAATTTATTGTAAGAGTTGATGCACTTACTAGCGTTTTCGGAAACCATACCGAAACGATATTCAAGCTCATCGTATGAGATCTTCTCCTCAATCTCATCATCGACTTCTTCCTCGCTAGAGCTTGATGATGACTTCTCCCCCATTGCCATGAGGCACGATTCCTCATAGGAGTTGAGCCATGCTTCCAACTCATCTTCATTTGAGCCAGAGGGGATTGGTGTAGGAACATCAATTGCTACAAATCATGCGTGAGCACCCTCCTTTACATCCTCTTCTTCGTTACTTGATATATCCTCACTCGAATAATCAAACGTCCCGACAAGCCCCTTCTTGTGGTTTTTGGACTTGGACTTCCCTTTCCAATACTTCTTCCCTTTACCCTTGTAAGTCTCTTTGTCGAGTTTGGAAGGGCATTCAGTGGATAGGTGACCTTTTCCATTGCAAGTGTAACAAGTAGGAACCTTATTAGAATTGGAGGCAAAATTTGACAAAGACTTACCTTGCTTGCACTTGAGGAATGCCTTGAATTGCTCGGCAAGATCCTCAATTTCTTCTCCACTCGCCTCTTCTAGCTCATCCTCTTCACTAGGAGCTTCTCGATGGAATTTCTTCCTCCATTTGATTGGCTCCTCCTTGGCATGGAATGCAACCCCCTTGTGCTTCTCGGGATTCTCGGGCTTTGATGGTTGAATCTCCTTCTTGTGTTGAAGCTTTACTTTGTACGCCATGAGATTTCCATTGTACTCCTCAACGGTGTATTTGGACGTGTCATATGACTCCAAAATTCCGTTGGCCTTTGACTCCCAATGAGGTGTGAGAGAGTCAAGGATCTTCTCTACACGATCCTCTTGGGAAATCATCTTCCCGAGTCCCTCCAAAGCGTTCACGATATCAGTGAACCTTGTGAACATATCTGAAATGCTTTCTCCTTCCTGCATCTTAAACATTTTATATTTAGATCTAAACACAGTTTGTTTAGATTTCTTTATCTTTGTAGTCCGTTCATGACATATCTACAAAGTATGCCAAATTTTGTTGGCCATTTTGCACATGGAGTGCGGTTGAACTCATTTGCTAAGAGGGTGCAATGGAATGCATTCATAGCCCTCGCATTGAATTTGATCGAGTCCTTCTCCGCATTTATCCTTGAAGCCATAGGTGTAGTGGGCTTCTCAAATGGCACCTCCGTAATATCCCATAGGTTTTGACCCTCCATATAGATCATCATCCTGATCTTCCAACTTGGGTAGTTGGTTCGATTGAAGAGCGGAGGTCGAATGGTTGAATGACCTTCTTCGTGAGTCGCGGATGAGGCGTTGAATGCCATCGTTGCAGTATTCTATAACCTCGCTCTGATACCAATTGTAAGGATCGCCTTACCCTTGCAATACTAACAACAACACACTAGAGGGGGGTGAATAGTGTAATGGCAATAAATTGTCCAATTAAAATTAAACTTGCAAATGCGGAATAATAAATACAAGAGGAAATAATTGACACAATCAATCCAAACGTAAACACAAGATTTTACACTGGTTCCCCAAACTTGAGTACGTCCAGCCACACCAATATTCACTATAATCCCACAAAGAGAAGTGAATACAAATCCCACAAAGAGATACCTCACCAAGAGGATTTTGCCCTACACAAGGACCCAACCGACCCTACACAGGGGTCAAACTCCCACCTAGAGAATTACTAACTCCCACTCAGAGAATTAGGGTTAGCCCTACACTAGGACACCAAACTCTCACTAAGAGACTTACTCCCACAAAGAGAGTTATTCCCACTAAGAGAATATACTAATCACACAAAGAGATAAACTCCCACAAAGAGAGAAAGACTAATTCCCACAAAGAGAATTAGTGTTACAAAGAAACACCAAGTAAAATAAATACTCTTAACTATGCCTTGAGATGCTTACTCATAGATGAATGCAAGGCATGGAAGAGGATCTCCAAGTATTGAGATTTGCTTGAAAACACTTGGATGATTTCCCTTGAGCTGGACTTCAATGCATGAAGAGGAATAAGAGCTCAATGAAAGAAATGTGAGAGTTTGAGAGTGGCTTAATCAATCTCTAATGATTTGCAATAGCATCAAGAAGGTCCTATGAACTCAGCCCTCTCATATATATAGGAACCCTATACAAACCCTCAAAACCCAAGGAAACAGCTAAAAACAAAAAGCTGCAACGGCTAGTTTCTGGGCAGAAACATCATTGACAGTCGATTGATGAACAAATGACAGTCGACCCTCCAACGGCTATAATCTGAGCCTCGAAAGTCGACTGATGAAGTCAATACAGTCGACTGTAAACAGGACATGCGCCTGTAAAACCATCAGCATGCGACTGCAGCAGGGGATGGAATAAACAGAGAGCTGCACTCTTTCTCCAGATAAGCATACATGCGACTGATGACAAGAAAACAGTCGACTGTAAAGTAGTCAGGCGACTGTAAACCCTTCATCAGTCGACTGCTGCAGGAGATGGAGAAAAACAGAGAGAAGCAGTATATGCACTTACGCTACTCAGACGTCTGTTGACCAATTCACAGGCGACTGTACATATACAGGTGACTGTAAACTGAGCATCAGTCGACTGATGTGAAAAGCTCAAGTAGAGTCAATAGAAATGTTAACTTGAGCCGTGCATCACAGTCGACTGTAGAAGGATTGACAGGTGACTGGAAATCACCCAGTCGACTGTGAATCCTTCAGCAGGCGACTGTAGGAGAACCAGAGACTCCAAATGAGTCTTTGGTCAAGATGAGCATATAGGGTTAGATTCTATGATAATCATAATGCTCACTAAGATGGTTAAATGCATATGCATGAATGAGTAGACCATCTATCAAGGCATTGCATTAACCTAGACTCAAAAGAGAGAGAAAGCAATAAAGGAAATATTACATGGATTACATTGCTTTCCTTAGAGTCTATGGCTTCAATCTTGATGACTTGATGCTCCCCATCATCTCCAAGCTTTGGCACCCCTTGAGTCCAAGCTTTGGCCCTTCTCCACTTGATGTCCATCCTTGCACCAAGTGTCTCCAAAAATGATATTCTAGAAATGTAACTATGAGACTAAGACAAGAGAGTCATTAGCAACAACATAATGTTGTGATCATCATCAAAATAACATTGGTATGAAACACCAATACTCAACAAGGTGGAAACACTAAAAAGATGCTTATCAGGAAAATAGTCATTCAAAGGCACATCTGCGGAATCAAGGCCTACTGTCAATCGTGATAAGCGATCGGCTACTAGATTCTCCACGCCTTTCTTGTACTTGATTAGGACATTGAACTCCTGCAACAATAAAATCCATCTTATCAATCGAGGTTTTGCATCTTTTTTGACAATAAATATTTCAAAGCAGAGTGATATGTATAAATCAAGATAGGTGATACCAAAATGTAGCTCTTGAAATTTTTCCAAAGCGAATACTACAGCCAGCAACTCCTTCTCTGTGGTTGTATAGTTCCTTTGAGCATCATTCAATGTTTTGCTGGCGTAGTAAATAACCACTAGAGCTTTGTCCTTCTTTTGGCCAAGGACTGCGCCAACTGCGTAGTTGCTGGCGTCACACATGATTTCAAATGGTAGGGACCAGTCTGGGACCTGCAAAATGGGAGCAGAAATTGGCAACTTCTTTAAAGTTTCAAAAGAGTGTTGACACTCAGGTGTCCAAATAAAATCCACATTCTGAGTTAGCAAGTTGCAACGAGGGTGAGATATAGCGCTGAAATTCTTGATAAATCGACTATAGAATCCTGCATGACCCAGGAATGATCTGATATCCCTCACACACTTGGGACTTGGAAGCTTCTCAATTTCTTCTACCTTGGATCTGTCTACCTGAATACCATCTTTAGAGACTAAATGACCAAGGACAAGTCCTTCTGTGGTCATAAAATAACATTTCTCCCAATTTAATAGGAGATTCTTCTCAATACACCTGTCAAGAACATGGGCCAAGTTAGCTAAACAATCATGAAAAGAGCTACCATACACAGAGAAATCATCCATAAACACCTCCACAATTTTCTCAACCATATCATCAAAAATACTAAGCATGAATCGTTGAAAAGTAGCAGGAGCATTACATAGACCAAACAGCATCCTCTTAAAGGCAAAAGTACCAAAGGGACAAGTAAAAGTCGTCTTTTTCTGATCCTCTGGTGCAATATCAATTTGATAATATCTTGAATAGCCGTCTAGGAATCAACAGTAATCATGTCCAGCCACTCTCTCTAAAATCTGGTCAAGAAATGGTAGATGGAAGTGGTCTTTCCTAGTTCTGGAGTTCAGCTTCCTATAATCTATGCACATCCTCCATCTTGTGGTGGTTCTAACAGGGATAAGTTCGTTATTCTCATTTCTAACCACAGTGAGGCCAGACTTTTTAGGTACAACCTGTGTTGGACTGACCCATTTACTGTCAGAAATTGGGTATATGATACCTGCATCCAATAATTTTAGAACCTCACATTTCACTACTTCTTTTAATGTGGGCTTTAACCTACGTTGCATTTCTCTAGTGGGTTTGGCGTCATCTTCCAAGTAAATGTGATGCATGCATACAATGGGACTAATACCTTTTATGTCAGCAATGGACCAACCAATGGCCCCTTTATGCCTTTTCAACACTTCAAGTAAAGAGCTTTCCTGTTCTAAAGGGAGTTTAGAAGATATTACCACAGTGAAGCTGTTTTCATTTCCAAGAAAGGCATACTTGAGATATTCAGGTAGTGGCTTTAATTCAGGCTTTGGGTCTTCCACTTCAGATGACATTTGAGTTGGCACATTTGGTGGCAAAGCCTCGAACTTAGGCTCCCATATCGCGTTGAGTTCCTTCACATTTTCCTGCACAAGAAAGATGTCATCAGTACCTTCCACAATTGTTTCAATAATAGTAGCATCACCATAAAATTCAGAGCAAGTATAATCATTCACCAATGAGTCAATCATGTTTACCTTTTCAACCTCATCATCCACATTTCGTAACTTGCAAGTATTAAATATATTCAAATCTAAAGTTATGTTACCAAAAGTGATTTTAAGTTGACCATCATTACAATTTATTAAAGCATTGCATGTTTCCAGGAACGGTCTACCTAGGATGATGGGAGTGGAATTGGCAGTTTGGGGTCCTTGGATGTCTAGAACTATAAAGTCTGCAGGGTAGTAAAATTTGTATACTTGAACAAGGACATCCTCAATACATCCCTTTGGAACTTTAATAGATCTATCAGCTAATTGCAATATGACAGATGTTAGTTTTAGCTCTCCTAACCCAAGCTGCACAAAGATAGGATATGGCAAGATATTAACACTAGACCCTAAATCCAATAAAGCATTTCCAATCTTTTTAGTGCCAATAGTACATGTAATGGTGGGTGATCCAGGATCTCTAAATTTAGGTGGTGTATTTTGTTGCATAATAGAACTAACCTGTTCAGTTAAAATGCTTTTTTCTTCACATTCAGTTTTCGTTTAATAGTGCACAGGTCTTTCAAAAATTTAGCATATGGAGTATTTGATTTATGGCATCAAGCAGTGGAGTATTTATTTGGCACTTCTGAAAAATTTCACGAATTTCGGATTGATACTTATCTTTATTTTTCTGAAGTAGCCGATGAGGGAAAGGTGTTGGAGGTACATATGTTGCGGGCTCTTTCTCTTCAATGACATTATTGTTCAGACCCACATCCGTGCTCTCCTCCTGCACCTCTTCTTGCATTTGAATTTCCTCCTCTTGTTCAGCTTCTCTGCTTGGTGGGTCAGGTTTTTGAATTGCCTTTCCATTCCTCAGAGTGGACACGACTTGGCAAGTCTTCATATTATTACCTGCAGAAGAAGATCAGCTCATATTAGGATTTGGAATTGGTTGTGATGGTAGCTTACCTTTTTCCAATGTTGCCGTAAGCCTAGCTAAGCTTTCGCTCATCTGTTGGTTTTGAGTCTGTTGAGCCTGAAACTGAGCCTGTTGTTGTTGCATTTGGACTTGCTGCAATTGAATAAGCTGCTGAAGCGCATCTCCAAATGGTTGCATCTGTTGTTGTTACATTGGCTCTTGGTTCCTCCTTTGGTTCCCCCCTTGGTCGTAGTTGTTGTTGTATTGTGATTGTCTAAATTGAGGAGGAGCTTGTTGCTGAGGTTGCTGCTTGGGGCCCCAATTTAAGTTAGGATTGTTGCGCCACCCCTTGTTGTTGGAATTGAAGCCCTGGTAGTTTGTGGATACTTGGTTCACCCCTGTTGGATTGCTTAGCATTCTCTTCAAAGCTGGAAGTGTGGGGCATGTATCGGTGTCATGGCCACCAACATCGCAAAGTGCACAACTCTGCTCTATCTCAACTACTTTGGCCTCTTTCAAATTGAGAGCTTGAAGCTTGTTTGTAATCATTGTTTCCATTTTTGCCTCTAACGCATCTTCTCGCTTCAAATTGTATACCCCTCCAAGTGTTGGCTGGGAAGGTACAGAGGGGATTCCCCTGTCGTACTCTGGAGTAGTATCCCAAGTTTGTGCATTCTCCGCTATATCCTCCAAGTACGTCCAAGCCTCATCTGGCTCTTTATAAAAAAATCCCCCATTGCACATCATTTCTACAAATTGTTTCATCTGGGGTTGCAGTCCATCGTAGTAGAAACCAATAATCCTGCTTTTGTCGAAGCCATTATGTGGACATGCTAGCAATAGCTCATTGAACCTTTCAAAAGCCTGATAGAATGTTTCCTCGCTTTTCTGGGCAAAGTTCATGATCTGTCTTTTCAATCCCTGTGTCCTGTGAATAGGAAAAAATTTCTTTAAGAACTCAGCCTGCAATTCAATCCACGTTGTAATAGAACGTGTGGTAAGGCATTTAACCAGTTTTTAGCTTTATCTTTTAGGGAGAATGAAAACAATTTCAGATATATCGTGTCCTCACTAGTCTTTCCATCAAAACATGTCAAGCACACTTCCTCAAATCCTTTTATATGAAGATAAGGGTTTTCCTTGTCCAACCCATGAAAGGTGGGCAGGAGTTGGATTACCCCTTGTTTGAAATTAAAAAGAATTTGCATCAGTGGGTAAGATAAAGCATGAAGCTGTGCTAGTCCTAGTGGGTCTGAGAAGGTCTTTTAAAGTTCTAGGAATTCCAGGTTGCACATTATTTTCATTGTTGTTATTAATGTTTTCAACATTGTTATTATTATTAGCAGCCATTTCAAAGCGTCTAGTCAACCTCTGTGTCCTAGGAGTCCTATGCCACATAAACTAGGTTCCTAACACAAATTTTTTTGACACTAAACAAAAAAATTATGAACAGTAAAGTGGAAAGATCTCACCGATGTTCCTCTGAATGAAATAAACTGTGGTAACAAACCGTTCTCCCCGGCAACGGCGCGAAAAACTTGCTTAGCCCAAAAACGTGCTACTCTCAAGCGTAAGAGTCCATGCAAGTAATATAGATCTGGGAGTCTAGATGTCGAATCCTCGGGAGAAAACCTGTTGCAACCACAAAGCTGAAATCAAATAGGGATTAAACGTAAAGAGACCAACCACTTTTGATGGTGATGGTTTGATTGGGGTTTGATTATGGTTCTTTTAATTTATGGACAATACGAGCAAAAGAAAGTTTCGTTTATGTAAATATCTATGAGAAGTATGCACATGATATCGGTTCATTAGGGTCCATGATTTATATTAATTTGGGTGATTAAAAATAACTCAATGATATCTCTTTTTGAGAGAAATTCATCGGAAAATACCCTTGTGGGGATTAAGGCACAAAATTGAATAAATTTGTTGCTAAAGCAATAATCTTTTAAATATACGAGATAAATCTCCCTTTTGGGGGAGATCAAGACTCACCCTTGTGAGTCGATCATCAACTCAATCATGTTCTTGTAAAAGATGAAGAGGAGATTTTAAGTAAAGATTATAACTTTATCAATGCCAACAATTTTAGCATGAAGATTCAACCAAATAAATACACATCATGTCCCCTAACTACACCATATCATGCACAATAAGAATTTAGCGACACATAATGAAAATAACAAAGGGTTTCATCGTATTAAACATGGTTCTAATCAATAGAAGTAGATGGAATTGAAAGTAAATAATTAAGTTCAAGAGATATCACCAAAACACTCCTCTTTTCGCCTATGAAACCTCTTCTTCTTCCTCTAAAAACTCTTTAAAAATCCCTCAGATTACTCTATGTAAACTTAGAAAAATTCTGCAAAAAACGACGCCAAAATCGCCCAAATACGCCAAGACTACGGAGCAAAACCCTAAGAATACCTTAAATACAAGCATTGCAGGTTTAAGTTGTGTTAACGGGTCAAAACCCACTACAAAACCAAACCCATAGACCGCTGAATAACGTGGACCGTCTGATCGAGGCGCTATCTAACGTGGACGAGCCACGTGTGCTTTAAAAGTCGCGTGCCCGCTCCGTTTCTGAGCGCGGCTCGGGATGCTCACGTCCGTCCGATCGGCATCCGACGGCCCTTAGCGAGCCACGTCGCTCGATCCATTTTGCTTCAGTGAGGATCTCGTGCACCGTCCGATCGGCATCCGACGCTTAGAAAACGGCCACGCATCCATCAGATGAGCGGGCTTCACCCGCTTCACGCCCGGATCCAATGCGCTTGCAGCCCGTTGGATTGAGATCCAACGGATGACGAATTTCCATGTCGCCCGCTCGTCTTGCACTGTCAGATGAGGTGGGAATGTGTACGATCGTGCCACGTGTCCCGTATATACGTATTACTCGTGTATTTCTCCAATTAATTGGTATTCTCTATTCAAAAATTCACAGTAATTAGCACAGATATCAGAAAAATACAAATAAATAGTCGTTGGAATCGTGAGATCAAGATCTAGCATGAAAAATATAAAAAGTGCAGAAATACTCAGTTTATTTCTGTTTTGTGCTTAAATCAAGTGATTTCTCTAATAAATGACGATATACAAAATACGAACATATTAGAGACCAATTAAGCATTATATAAGCAGAAAAGAGGGCTAATAGGGGTGTTAAATATGCAATATTCATCCCGAATCAGTGGACTCTTCTGATTCTAATGGCGACCTTGTTGTTCCCCTTGGTAAGCTTCCTTGCATCTTGGCGAACTTCGGTGATCTAGGCATCATTTTGGAGATTCGGCGGGCCAAGACACGGGCCTTGAAAAAGTGGGCTTAGATTGTCTGGGTCGAACTTGAGGTCGTAACAAGAGGTGAAATATCTTTTGGTTTCGGCCTTGAGAGGTTGGGGTATGTGTGATGTAGCAAGAGGATCCAATGTCTAGGGATGATGGGTCGGCTTAGGGATTCCTATTGCCAGGAGGAATTGCAATTGGTTATGAGGTTTGGACTTGGTTTGGTTGAAATTAAGAATGCGCTCTAGTAGATATGAACCAAACCAAGTAGAATATCTCCTTCCCATCATATTGGCCACGACTCACAATGAGTCTCTACAAGCTTTGCCTTTCCTGAAACACTTAACACACACGTTAAAAACGTTCACACATGTTTGTTATCATCAAACACGAAGTTCATAGATCGTTGCTACCAACAATCTCACCCTTTTGATGATGACAAACTAAGTATAAGATTTGCACAATAAAGTTCCAAATAGTGTGTGTGAAAGAGTGACGATAGAGGGTGACATGCAATGTATATAATGATGTGCAATGATGTGCAATGATGTGCAAAGTTAACAATATGCATGCTCCCCCTATATCCATGCTCCCCAATATTCATGCTCCCCCTTAATTAAGCATTCATATGTTGTTCATGAGCATTAATATTACCAATTCATAGTACCAAATCTTTCCAATTTTTCTTCCCCTGTATTATCATCAAAAGTTGAAAGACGAAGTCAATAACATATATCATGCAAAAAGAGAGCATTATAAGCCACTACCAACAATTGCATGTATACAATTATAGAATAAACACGTCATAGTCCAACGAAATTAAACAACTAAGACTTCGACACCAAGGTGTAAGTGTGATGATTAAAATTGAAGCACATAGGGAGAATCATTAAGAAAGCAACCAAAACCAATCCACATTTTCCATATAACGTTCTATCACCTAGGATTGATTTTCCCCATCTCATTAAAAATGAGTTCAAGGTACCACACCCCCAAAACATAGCCTATAAGACTCTTAGATGTGGGGGTGGCATTGCTTGATGAGTAAATACACCAATGCTAAAGTTTGCCCATAAAGCTTATATTGGATACTCGTGGGTAATACCGTTGCCAAGGATTGTATCCATTTTTCATACAGAGCAATTATTCTACTTTTTCAATTTTTTTGTTTATAATCATAACAATATGTTTATTTGCTTAATTTTTATCCATGGCAAGGTATGTCATATCCCTTAGATTTTCAATTAAGTTTTCCTCATACATTCACATTCCAAATTCCATAAGTGATGTCTCCAAATGTGTAACAATAATAATACATGTGGAAGTGAAATAGTAGGTGTAGAAATCAAGTTATTTTCAATCATTAAACATGCCATGAATATTTAGAAAGATGAACATGCGCATGTAGCAAAAGCAATAATACACCAATTTCTACATAGATATGAAATCATTCATGAAGAATTATTTTAATGAATCAAAGAGAAAGATACACATTTAAGCACCAATTTTTTGATATTTTTCAGGTTTTTTAAATGCATGAAGTACTAAAGCAAACATGAGATGCTATCACACAAAACAAAGAAATCATCACACATAACAATGCAACTACTAGCACACAAACCAGGAACATGAAATCTCGTTCTAAGTTTTATCAATAATAATAGGCTCTATTTCAGAAATAAAATCACTATAAATACATAGAGCACAATGATTTCTAAAAGCGGAATGAGTGCGTATACATGCCGTAGGTTCACCTATAATCAAGTCTGATGGGTGGTTTGGATTGAACCTCAGCTCTCCTCTGTTAACTACTTCTTCTTGTATTTCTTCTGTGCCAGTTTCAGTTTCCTCTTGTCTTTCAGGTTGCTCCTCATTATTCCTTGGAATGCTTTGTTGTTCTTCATTTTCCTCTTCTTCGTTATTCCTGCAAACCAAAGGATGTATATCAGATTCATCAAATTTAACATGTATAGATTCAATAATAGTGAGAGTGCGTATATTATATATCATGTATGCTCTGCTCCTCGCTGAATAGCCCACGAACACTCCTTCATCTGATTTGGATTCAAATGTGCCAAGTTGATCTCCTGTATTTAATATATAGCACATGCATCCAAAAACTCTAATATAAGAAATATTTGGAGTGTTGCCATGCCATAGTTCATAAGCAGTTTTATTTAATAAAGGTCGAAGCATAACTCTATTGCACACATGACATGTAGTATTAATGGCCTCAGCCCAAAAAGACATAGGCAAACTATATTCATTTAGCATACTCCTAGCCATCTCTTTTAATGTACGATTATTTCTTTCAACCACCCCATATTGTTGAGGTGTTCTAGGAGAAGAAAATTCATGTAAGATTACTTTTTCAAGACAAAAATTGTCAAACATAGCATTTTCAACCTCACCTCCATGATCGCTTCTAATTTTTATAACGGAAGAATTTTTCTCATTAGAAACTTGTATGTAAAAGTTTTGAAAATTATTAAATGAGTTTGATTTGTTGGCTAAGAAGTAAACCGATGTGTATCTTGAGATATCATCAACCGATACTAAACAATACTTTTTACCTCCTAGGCTAGCAATGTATGTGGGACCAAATAAATCCATGTGCACTAATTCCAAAATGCGTGTGGTGGCAACTTCATTAATGCTAGAAAAATCAGATCTAGTTTGCTTACCTTTTGTGCATGCCACGCACAACTTACCATTCATATATGTTTGATGCGATAGTCCTCTTACCAGATTTTTGCTTTCCAGCTTCTTTAGCAATCCCATGCTTGCATGTGCTAATCGTCTATGCCATAGTGTGGCCTCTTCTTCACCAACAAGCAAGCATTTAGAAACGGTCAGTTCTTCAAGCATAAGAGTATAAACATTATCTCTTCTATTAGTAGTAATAATAGTGTCACCTATGGAGCCATCAATAATTCTACAAAAATTTGCATCAAATTCTACTTTCATACCTTTGTCGCACAACTGACTAATAGAAATGAGGTTGTGTTTAAGCTTTTCAACCCATAGGACGTCTGAAAGCTGAAAGATTTCGTTACCTACAACACCTTTACCAATTACCTTGCATTTTCCATTGTCCCCTAAAGTAACACTTCCTCCTTCACGATTTACAAGACTAAGGAACTTTTTGCTATCACCTGTCCTGTGTCTTGAGCAGCCAGAGTCTAAGTACCACTCACACTGTTATCCCTTAGCCGTGCCATGTACCTACACATAGGAAGATCATGATATGTGTGACCTAGGAATCCAAATAGGTCCACTGGTATTAGTCACACTTTTTGGAACCCAGATTTTCTTAAATTTAATGTTGGTGTTCCTATACTTGCAATTATAATAAGCATTACCAACACCACCACATGTATAACATTTAGCAAACACACTTCTTCCTACACCAGTTTCTTTTTGATACTTTCTATTAATTCTAGGCCTTTCATCACTTCTATTTCCATAGCCCAAACCACGTCTATTATTACCATGTATCTGATTTCCTAGAATAATGGCTAATGAATGCTTTCCAACACCAAATTTTGTAATAGACAATTCAACATCAGATATTTTAAATTTTAAGAACATATTCTCATTAATAAGCATGGTACATTTACTAATGAAAGCCTTTTTGTTCTCTTCCTCACTCTTTTTAAAGTTAGCCATCTTCTTTTCTAGCTCTTTGTTTTCATTGATTATCATGCAAATTTTCTCATTTAGCAATTCATTTTCAACTTCTAGCTTAACTATATTTTGTTTAAACATGCTAGTATCTTTAATCAGAGTAGAGCAATTAAGACATTCAGTTTCAGCATGCATGCTATATTTTCCTTTTTTCATTGAACTAATTGTGGCATTACATTCATCAAGCTTTTCTTTTATTTCATCAACTTCTAATGACATGTTATAGTTGTCTTGCTGCAGTTCAAAGTTAGCATTTTTGAACTTCTTTACAAGGGATTCAAGTAACTCAACAGTTGATTCCAAGCTTTGAATTTCTTCTTGCATTTCTTTAAAAGTAGTCACAAGTTGAGCTTTGGTTAGAGATTTTACCTCATCTAGTTCTCCCATCAGGCAGAGGGAGGAGTGCGCAACTTCCTCTTGAGATTCATCCTCGCTGTCCATATCCCATGTTAGCACTAGAGATTTTCCTTTTTGATCAGCAGCATTGTTCTTTGATTGAGGGCATTGCTTCATGAAGCATCCCTGCTTTTTACATTTAAAACATATAACCGTATCAGTAGTAGTCTGCTTAGAAAATTTATTTGCAGAATTAAACTTGTTAGAGCGATTAAACCTTTTTAGCATCTCTGATCTCCTATTGCCTGTTCTGATATATTTCTTGAAGCTTCTCACCTAAAAAGCCTCCTCTTCATCTCCATCTTCATCCTCCTTAGCCTGAAGGGCTAGTGCCTTTGAAGTCTTGATTTCATTTTTCTCTCTAAGTTTAATGCTCTGCAGCTCCAGCTTATGGGACATCAGGTTCCCTATCAGGTCATTCACTCTCATCAGCGATAAATCTTTCGCTTCCTGAATAGCTGTAATCTTGGGACGGAAGGAGCTAGGCAACGCTCTTAAGATCTTTCTGATTTGCTCTAGATTCGAGTACGGCTTTCCAAGAGAGGTAGATTTGTAGACGATGTCTATGAACCTCACAAACATCTCCTTAATTGACTCTGATGGAAGCATGCGGAAGCTTTCATATTCAATGATGAGCAATGCAAGTCTGGATTCCTTAACCTGCAATGTATCCTCATGAGTCACCTCCAGAGTATGCCAAATTTCCTACGCAGTTTGACATTGAGATATATGTTTAAACTCGCTTTATTTAAAGAACAAATTAGAGCATTCATAGCTTTATTATTAAAAAAACGTTTATTATCATGATCATCACACTTATCTTCTTGTTTTAGCATTTCATTATCTTCAATTTTAAAAGTGGGATGTTTTTAGCCTTTTTCCACAATGCTCCACACATCATAATCAACAGCTGCTAAGTATATCATCATCCTAGTTTTCCAATAAGCAAAATCAACACCGTTAAACTTAGGGGGACAAGAAATAGACTGACCCACAGCAAAATCAGAATCAGACATATTCATAGTATGGTCAACTAGGCTAGATCCTCTAAACTGGCTCTAATACCACTTGTTGGATCGGGATCTAAGCCTAGGGGGGTGAATAGGCTTATAAAAATATTCGTGCAAACCACACAAAATCTCAGGCAGTTATAGTACAATCAATCAGACGTAGAGTATAGTAAAGCAGTCACAGCATGCACATGCGATATACCCTGGTTTAGTTGTCCCAACGGCCTACGTCTAGCCCCAGAAGCAATACTAGATTATTAAAATTAACTGGTACAATCTGTAGCTAGAGCATCAACTCTATACTTACCTGGCTCTCAGTACCTACACTCACCAAAGTGCCTACACAATAACAATCCTAATAAAGCTCTCTCTTGGCTAGTCCCAACTAGCCAAGTCCCCAAAAAGATAATAAATTGTTCTATAGAGATTACTACACCAATATCACAAAATATAATAAAGTATGCATTTAGAATTGCTCAGTTGTGATGGTGTCGATGTCTCTGTTGTTCAGCGTGTGGTCAGATCAGCTCTGCCAAGTAATACACTCTGATTGCCCCTCAATAGTTTGGCTCCCCTCTCGATGAAACTTGCACCCTCCACCAAAGGTTGAAACTTGCGGCACATCACCAAAGACTGCAACTTGCGATCTTCACCTCAAATTGGAACTCGCGGCTGTCTTCATGAGGAGTTGCTAAAAGACAATGGAATGGCTGTGCTCTAGGGATTTTGTGAGGAGCTCTTGGAGGGTTGAAATTTTATTGGAAGATGTGGTCAAATCTTTCGGCCTCTTGGAAATTTTGAGAGGAACATGCAGCTCTTTTGAGATGAACAGAAATAAATTGCGGCTTGAATATATTTGGAAGCCTTGAGAATTTGTTGCGGCTTCTTGGAGATTTTTTTGATAGGAACTGGCGGCTGCTCTTGGAAATTAGAGATCAAAGGATGTGACAAGCTGTGTTTGATTGGCTTGTGAAAAAAGGTACGTCTCTTTGAGATTTGCAAAGGGGACGATTTTTGGCCTGCTGCTCTGAGATTTTGCAAAGGGGAGAAGAATAATGCGTCTGGGCTTTTCTTCTAAGAGAAAAAATGATGTACTCTCTTAGTTTTTCAAAGGAGACCCCAATCATAAAAAATAATTCCTGTGGCTGTGTGTTTTTTGTTGTTTAAAAGGAGGAGGCTGACTTTGGGATTTTCCAAGAAAGGGCAAAAAAATTGTTTCGGCCTGTGTCTTTTTTGTGCTTTTCAATGGGATGTTGCAGTTCTTTTTGGTATTTCTAAAAGCAATTTTAAATAGCTGCTCTTGGGATTTGCCTTGAAGACATTACGGTAGCTATTTCCCTTTTTTGGCTTTATTATTAGGTTACAGCTGAGAGGTGATATTTCTTTTGGTTTCGGCCTTGAGAGGTTGGGGTATGGGTGATGCGGCAAGAGGATTCAGTGGCTAGGGATGATGGGTCGGCTTAGGGATTCCTATTCCTAGGCGGAATTGCAATTGGATATGAGGTTTGGACTTGGTTTGGTTGGAATTAAGAATGAGCTCTAGTAGATATGAACCAAACCAAGTAGAATATCTCCTTCCCAGCATATTGGCCACGTCTCACAATGAGTCTCTACAAGCTTTGCCTTTCCTGAAACACTTAACACACACGTTAAAAACGTTCACACTTGTTTGTTATCATCAAACACGAAGTTCATAGATCGTTTCTACCAACCGTTTTTGGTAGCAATTCACACATTATAGATATTCATTTGTGAGCCAAAAACTAAGTTCCAAACTTTCATCTTCTCTATCAAACCCTTAGAGCTTCTTTGATACTGATTTGAACTCCAAGCTCAAGGGAAGTCCACTAGTGTGTTAAGATTCAGAACTAGCACTTGGACATTAGTCTTCATTGATGTTACACTTCTTATCTAGTAAGTACATTTAATCAAGGCAATAGAACAAATGTATTTTCTATTTCATTTATTGTGAAGCCTTGCTTCGGGGTTGTGGAAGTGTTTTCTTTGGAAGGAGATGTGTGGCCATTGGAACAGGGTGTGCTATCTTGCAATAGATAGTGAGCACTTGGAAAAGTGTGTGGCTTTTGGAATCGAGTATGTGAGTTATATCTCGGAAGAGATTGTATGCTCTACCTTGGAAAAGGCTTTATAGTGGAAAATCCACAAGGCTATGGAAAGAGTGTGGGACTGGAGTAGGTATTTGTCGAACCAGGATACATCGTTGTCTTTGCGATTGTTGTTAGTGTGCTTATGGAGTTTGCTATTTGACTTGCTTTAATTCAGCATTTGCAAGTATTTTATAATTAGCATTTTATTTTCCATTACACATTCATTCATCTCTAGTGTGTGTTTCCTAATATTGCAGGTGTTTAGGCATCTATTTAGATCCTACAAAAAGGACACGTTCGGTCCTCGAGGGGTCGGCTATACTGATATAGAGCTATCCCATTCGTGGGTGGCAAGATGCATGGATGTCGAACGATCATGTGATCGAACAGCCACGTTTAGCTCCTCCCTAGGTCGAGTAAAGGTGAGTGAATGCAGCAGTTAGCCGTACTTGTGCCTAACCTCTTGCCCCTCTTTGCTTGTCTTCTAATGTTGTGCTTTCATGATCTCTAACCTTCGCGGTGGTTGTTGATCTTTGTCAGAAATGGTAAAATCTCTTTTTCCGGCCGCTTGCTTCACTACATGTAGCTTTCAAATTTCTTTCTTCCTCCACCGTTTCACCCCCAAAACAAAACATGTCAGATACCAGTGACTCTCAAGCTACCCACTTTGATCACTACGAGGTTTCATCACTAGATAATTCAACGTCACCCGTTGAGGTCTCCGTCAGTAGTGAGGGTGACCAGTTCCTATGAGAGGGGGCGATAATGTACTGGACCATTAGAATGCCGGCGAGACTCATGCCTACTGTGAGGAAGCTGCCTTTTAGGGTTGGTTTCTGTGGTGTTCGGTGTTGGAAGCAACGATCTAGGATCTTGGTTTGATGATGACAAACGTATCGTTATATCTCATGTGTGTGCTTAGTGTGTTTCAGGCTTGGCGAAACAATATATTCTCGGTATTTGGCGGAATCGCTATTCGTATAGCACATTGGGGGAGATGGAGTTTGTGTGCACAAAGAAATTGGACTTGGTTCAATATTGAGAGATAGAACCAAATCTTTTTGGTTATTGGAATAAATCCCATTGCCATACAATTTACTTAGCCAAAACAAATTCCTAGTATATTATAAACTCCCTATTCATATCTTTAAAGGAAATTTGAATTGTGCTTCAATAAGAGGATCGGCCATCTTTTTTTAAAAAAAGGAAACAAGTCTATCTCTCTCTCTCTCCTTGCCGCATTCCCCAAAAAACCCTAGTCTTATTGTGTTATAAAAACCCATACTTCATTACTTTGATTACGGCAACACAAAATTAAAGAAGGGGCCGTAACTTAGAAAATAGAAGGGAGGTCAGATTTTTTATGAGGGGAGAAGGAGAGCCTAGTTCGAAATATTCCCAAGCCTATATCATCTTCCCAAGCTTTGAAACTCCTCCGTCAACGTACAAAAACCCGTGATCTCCAAAACCCTTCCTCTCAAAGCGTTGAGCTTCGCAGCTACTTCTACATTGTCCAAAGCCAAGAGCTGCAGTCCGCCGCCGCTCATCGGAGAACCCCTGAAGCCGTCGTCATCATCAACGTCAAAGAGTAAGCCGCCATCACCATCTCGAAGAAGCCCATGACGTCAGAGCAAAGCCATCGAAGGAACCGAGTCTCGACGCTACCGTAGAAGCCCGCCGCTACCGCTGCTCGTCGAAGAACTCTCGAACTCATCATCGGAGCAGCCGCCGTCATCTGCCTAGCCATCGAAGAGAAGCTCGCCGTCGAAGCTGCCGCTGCTCTCATCACTCTGACGTCGAAGCGAAGTCGGAGAAGCCGACTGCTGCCGTCGCTACCCGAAGATCATCGTTGTCGGAGACGAAGAAGGCATAGAGGAGGTCGCTGCTTCACCGCCAGACTAATTGCTGCCACCGGAGACGAGACGTTGCTGCTGTAACCTCATCGTCGCTGCAAGCTTTGAAGGAGACGCCGACGCTGAAGAAGAACGGAGGCTGCTTCAGTCGGAGTCGCCGTGAGCCGCGGACGAAGATAAGGAACTCGAATGCCTGCATGCCCTAAGAATTGAAGACGGAGACGAAACGATCGAAAATCGCGCTGACGTGGCACCGCAAAGCCAAACGATCAACGGCTGTGATCAAAGGGTGCGCGACTTTTGGAGGGTGACGTGGCGTGGGATTATTTAAGGAGTTACTTAACGCACATGCCACTAAATAAAAGGAATTGAACTCAGTTCCTTTGCACACCGACTGATCATTCTGAAGGGTTTTTGCTGAGTACATAGACTGCTGGAAACCAGGATTTGAACTGAACTGCTTTACACACAGACCAGTGTGTATTTTGCAATCCAGGAGTCAGATTGAGACACCGTTTGCGTCAGATTGGAGCTGACGACGTGCTGATTGACAGAGACGCCTACACGGACACAAACTGATCATTTCTAAACTCTTAAACTCTTTTTTTGTGTCTTAGTGTAACGTTCTCTGTAGGGGAAACTTTTACCTGTTTTGTGGACTATTTTGGGACTTGTCTAGTTGGGACTAGACAAGTGGGACCCAGCTAGTTTGGGACTAGCTGGTAGAAAGCTTTACTAGGATTGATAGTGAGAGAAAACACTGTGTGTGGGGTACTGAGAACCTGGCGAGTGTAGAGACGTAGAGGGTGCTCTGAGCGTGCTCTAACTTGTGGTTTTGTACCTATTGCGCTATTCAATACTAGTTCTGCTTTGGGGGCTGGAGTAGGTCGTTGGGACGACCGAACCAGGGTAAATCTGTTGTGTACTCTGTGTCTGCTTTTTATTTACCCTGTTGCTGCTATAACTGCGTGTGATTATTCGTGGGTTGCACAAATTATTTTTATTAGCCTATTCACCCCCCTCTAGGCTAGGATCCAGATCCAACAAGTGGTATCAAAGCCAGTTTAGTAGATCTAGCCTAGTTTGACCATGGACCACATTGATAGTGCTTTTGCTGAGGGTCAGTCTATTTCCCGACCACCTAGATTTAATGGAGTAGACTATGCTTATTGGAAAAATCGTATGAGAATCTACTTGATTTCTATTGATTATAAAGTTTGGCAAATTGTTGAAAAAGGCTATAAATCACCTGTTATTAAAATTGAAAACAATGAGATGCTTAAACCTGATGATAAATGGGATGATAATGATTGGAAGCTTTATTCTCTTAATGCTAAAGCTATGGATGCTCTCATTTGTGCATTAGATAAATCTGAATTCAATCGCATCTCACATTGTTTAACTGCGCAGGAAATATGGCATACATTGGAGGTGACGCACGAGGGAACGTCACAGGTGAAGGAGTCTAGACTTGCACTTCTGAGCACGGAATACGAGGGATTTCGCATGCTACCATCAGAGACGATATCAGAAATGTTTGCGAGGTTCACCAACATTGTCTACAAGTCTAGTTCGCTCGGTAAGCCATATTCTAGCCTTGAGCAGGTGAGAAAGATATTAAGAGCACTGCCAAGCTCTTTCAGGCCTAAAGTTACTGCCATCCAAGAAGCGAAGGATCTATCGCAGATAAGGGTGGAGGACTTGATAGGTAATCTAATGTCCCACGAGCTTGAATTGCAAAATATTAATGAAAGGGAGAAACCTGAGGAAAAAGAAAAAGCTACCAAGCCACTTGCTCTGAAAGCTGACGAAAGTGAAGATGATGATGATGACATAGCGCTAATGGTCAGAAATTTCAGAAAGTTTGTCCAAACCAAGCAAGGAAGAGCAGCAATGGCACCCAAGTTTAATCGCTCTAACTTTTTTCAGTCTTCTAAGCAAAATTATGATCAGAATACTACTAATAGAATGACTTGTTTTAAATGCAAGAAAAGAGGACACCGAATGAGGGATTGCCCACATGAGACAGCTCAGGTAGCTAAAGAAAAGGGAAAATCCAAGGTGCTTACTTGGGACATGGATATCGAAGCTGAGAGCGAGGAGGAGGAACACGAAGCCCATTCATGCATGGCATTGATGGGAATACACGATGAGGTAATTTCTGGTAGTAAAACTGAACTCCTTACTCTTTGTAAAGAAAAGCAAGATAAAATAGTAGAGCTTGAATCCACTATAGATGACTACCAAAATGAAAACTTTGAAATGCAACAATTTGAATATGAAATGTCTAAAGAGATTGAAAAACTCAAAATTGATATTGTTGCTCGTGACTCTACTATTGATATTCTGAAAAAGGAAAAATCCAGTTTTAATGATGAAGCACCTTGTCTCTCTTGCCCTTCCTTGATGAATAATATTAGCATGCTTAAACTTGATTTGATTAAGCTCGAAACTGAAAAAGACTATGTTATTAGAGAGCTTAATGATAAATTCTGCATGTTGGATAATGATTTTAAAAGAAAAATGGTTGAATTTGAAAAGAAGGAAGAGGAAAACAAGAGAGCTTTTATAAGTAAATGCACATTGCTTGTGGAAGAAAATAGATTGTTAAAATCCAAAGTCTCTAATCTTGAATTAGCCATTAAGAAATTCTCTATGGGAAAACAATCGTTGGATATTATTTTAGAGAATCAATTATATGGAAATAATAGAAGAGGACTTGGATTTGGTTCGAAAAACGTTGAAAAGTCAAAATTCAAAAAATTCCACAATGCATCATCTATTGCGAAGAACTTATATGCAAAGTGCTTCACTTGTGATAGTGTAGGCCACACATCATACTATTGTAATTTAGGAACACAAATATCAAGTTTAAACAAGTGTGGGTTCCTAAAACTATGTTGGCTAACACTAGTGGACCTTGTTGGATTCCAAGGTCACACTTAACACCTTTCATGTAGGTGTGATGGAGTTTTGGCAAGGAGCAATAAACTCAATGTCTCATTCTTTTAGCTCCTTCGTCAAAAAGCGACGAGAAGGTATAATTTTCTATCCCTCTTTGCATGTTCATTGCATACCTTCATAGATTGCTTTGTGTGCTTATTTTTATTTGGTTTTGTGTGCTTTCTTACATGTTTTTTTATGTTTTTATTTCTGAAAAAAAAACAAAAAAAAATTGAAAAATCAAAAATAAAAAAAAAGAAAATTGTGCTTATTGAATCCTCTTATGAATCTCTTGAGTGATATTGTATGAATGATCAATTCTATCCCTTGTAGAAGTCAATTCATTATTGTTGAAGCTACATGAACATGATGTTATTCTTTTTAGTAGCCATGACATGTTTCATAAGTTTCAAACTTGACTTCTACACCTACATTTGCACTTTCACGATGTTTGACTTTTTAGTGCTTTTGGAGATTCTTTTGAAGAATAATGGAAAGTGAATGTAGGAATGATTAATTTCTGAAATTTCTAAGGGATATGATGTGTTTAGCCAAGAATTAAAATTGAGCACAAAAGAATGAAAAAAAGGGACGATATTTGCTCCGTATGAAAAATGGATACACTTCATGGCTAAAACACAACCCACGAGTATCCAACTTGTGCTACATGGGTAATCATTAGCGTTGGTGTATATAACTCGTCAAGCAATGCCATCCCACATTTAAAAGTCCTTTTAGGCCATGTTTTGGGATTAGGTAACTTGAACTCATCTTTGATGAGGTGGGAAAAATCAATCCTAGTGATGTTCATGAAAAGTGGAAAATGTGGATTGATTTGGTTGAATATTTGAAATTGAATCTCCTCTTGTACTTTATTGTCTATATCACTACACTTTCACAAAGGTGGAGAAGTCCGGTTATGAAATGCTATAAACTTGAACTGTCTATTATTTGGAATACTCATGCAAATTGCACGCTACCTCTAATAATGATTTATTTTTGCATGGGATATTCTTGTGACTTCATTAATCCACTTTTGGTGATTACAAAGGGGGAGAAAGAAAAGATTTTGACATCTTTGAGCTTTGATGTTGATATTATTTGTTGAAGGGGGAGCCTGAAATATTCTTGAATACTTGTTGAAGGGGGAGCATGCTATTGTATTTGTTATTAGTTTGTGCATGCCATGTTGTAGTGCTTGAATATTCATCTCATGCTTCATATTGCATTACACCCTTCAACACACTTCACACACTCATTTCTATTGCTCAAATCTTTTCATGGGTTTGTCATCACCAAAAGGGGGAGATTGTTGGAAGCAACGATCTAGGATCTTGGTTTGATGATGACAAACGTATCGTTATATCTCATGTGTGTGATTAGTGTGTTTCAGGCTTGGCGAAACAATATATTCTCGGTATTTGGCAGAATCGCTATTCGTATAGCACATTGGGGGAGATGGAGTTTGTGTGCACAAAGAAATTGGACTCGGTTCAATATTGAGAGATAGAACAAAATCTTTTTGGTTATTGGAATAAATCCCATTGCCATACAATTTACTTAGCCAAAACAAATTCCTAGTATATTATAAACTCCCTATTCATATCTTTAAAGGAAATTTGAATTATGCTTCAATAAGAGGATCGGCCATCTTTTTTTTAAAAAGGAAACAAGTCTATCTCTCTCTCTCTCCTTGCCGCATTCCCCAAAAAACCCTAGTCTTATTGTGTTATAAAAACCCATACTTCATTACTTTGATTGCGGCAACACAAAATTAAAGAAGGGGCCGTAACTTAGAAAATAGAAGGGAGGTCAGATTTTTTATGAGGGGAGAAGGAGAGCCTAGTTCGAAATATTCCCAAGCCTATATCATCTTCCCAAGCTTTGAAACTCCTCCGTCAACGTACAAAAACCCGTGATCTCCAAAACCCTTCCTCTCAAAGCGTTGAGCTTCGCAGCTACTTCTACATTGTCCAAAGCCAAGAGCTGCAGTCCGCCGCCGCTCATCGGAGAACCCCTGAAGCTGTCGTCATCATCAACATCAAAGAGTAAGCCGCCATCACCATCTCGAAGAAGCCCACGACGTCGGAGCAAAGCCATCGAAGGAACCGAGTCTCGACGCTGCCGTAGAAGCCCGCCGCCGTCGCTGCTCGTCGAAGAACTCTCGAACTCATCATCGAAGCAGCCGCCGTCATCTGCCTAGCCATCGAAGATAAGCTCGCCGTCGAAGCTGCCGCTGCTCTCATCACTCCGACGTCGAAGCGAAGTCGGAGAAGCCGACTGCCGCCGCCGCTGCCCGAAGATCATCGTTGTCGGAGGCGAAGAAGGCGTAGAGGAGGTTGCTGCTTCACCGCCAGACTAATTTCCGCCGCTGGAGACGTGACGTTGCTGCTGTAACCTCGTCGTTGCTGCAAGCTTTGAAGGAGACGCCGATGCTGAAGAAGAACGGAGGCTGCTTCAGTCAGAGTCGCCGTGAGCCGCGGACGAAGACGAGGAACTCGAATGCCTGCATGCCCTAAGAATTGAAGACGGAGACGAAACGGTCGAAAATCACACTGATGTGGCACCGCAAAGCCAAACGATCAACGGCTGTGATCAAAGGGTGCGCGACTTTTGGAGGGTGACGTGGCGTGGGATTATTTAAGGAGTTACTTAACGCACATGCCACTAAATAAAAGGAATTGAACTCAGTTCCTTTACGCACCGACTGCTCATTCTGAAGGGTTTTTTCTGAGCACACAGACTGCTGGAAACCAGGATTTGAACTGAACTGCTTTACACACAGACCAGTGTGTATTTTGCAATCCAGGAGTCAGATTGAGACACCGTTTGCGTCAGATTGGAGATGACGACGTGCTGATTGACAGAGACGCCTACACGGACACAAACTGAGCATTTCTAAACTCTTAAACTCTTTTTTGTGTCTTAGTGTAACGTTCTCTGTAGGGGAAACTTTTACCTGTTTTTGTGGACTATTTTGGGACTTGTCTAGTTGGGACTAGACAAGTGGGACCCAGCTAGTTTGGGACTAGCTGGTAGAAAGCTTTACTAGGATTGATAGTGAGAGAAAACACTGTGTGTGGGGTACTGAGAACCTGGCGAGTGTAGAGACGTAGAGGGTGCTCTGAGCGTGCTCTAACTTGTGGTTTTGTACCTATTGCGCTATTCAATACTAGTTCTGCTTTGGGGGCTAGAGTAGGTCGTTGGGACGACCGAACCAGGGTAAATCTGCTGTGTACTTTGTGTCTGCTTTTTATTTACCCTGTTGCTGCTATAACTACGTGTGATTATTCGTGGGTTGCACGAATTATTTTTATTAGCCTATTCACCCCCCCTCTAGGCTAGGATCCAGATCCAACAGTTCGGATCCACGGGCCCCAACGTTTCACCCCTTTAGCATGTTGCCTCAATTATATTGCTCCCTCGTTTGGCGCCTACCCGACTCCTAGGTGCGTCTTCATCTGGCCATCATACTCTGTCGATGTCTTCTTCTTCTGAGGCAGGTCAAGACGCCTTGGATGTGGTCAGTGTTGGGTTTTGATAGACCCTCAGGGAATAAAATCTACGCCCATCCTACGTCGGACGAACAATAGAAGCACAAAAGGCAGTGGAATAAACTACATTAAACTATTTATATATCATGAACCATAGTCAGGAAAGTCTACTATCTTGGGGTGGGTCTGACCAACCCCAAAGACAGATCTAAACTACTGCAACATTTATGAAAGTATAAAATAAAAGACATACCTGTCACTTCATTACCACACGAAGCGTAGTTTTTCAGAAACATGTATTTATCTCCGAAGCAATGCCCCGCATTGGGGCTAAGCTACTTCTCTCGAGCCGAATCGCATCCCGAGCCGAACCGTGTCCTGAGGCGAGCCAACACCACACCTTCGAGCCAACCACTTGTCGAAGAAAGTTTCACTTGATCAGAATCTACGTCAAAGACTTTGGATCCGATCCAAACCTCCTCTTCGTCTTGCTAGGACTCGAATGGAGGAACACAAGAATTTTAGGAGGGAATAATTAATAGTCTACGTTTGGGCATGCTTAAAACTTTTTGGAGCTACCTGAAGCGAATACTTGGTGCAGACTCAGAGAGGAGGCTCATCCCCTATTTATATAGAGAGCTGGCCCCCTTCATCGTCTCACGAGCAATGTGGGACTAATCAAATTAGAGGAGAAAAAATTAGTTTAGTTTGCATTACACTAAGGTCACACTTCAACAAATTTTTTCGCCTTCACCATTGAGCTTCGTAGTGATATCTTATATCAAATCGAAGAGTACTGAACGGTGAACGAATAGAAACAAACGACGCTCAAATCCGATTTTGTTTGACCCCTCAAATGATAGCTTAAAGTTATCAAAAAAGTTGCAATCGACTGGAACCATCAAAGGGTTTCAAAAACCCTAGTCGTGTGCCCCAAAGTAGGGCACACCCGAATTAGCCACAAGCTTGGCATTCGTTAGGGCGCCCGCTTGGGCACCTGCTGGGCGCTGGGCCTGAGCACTGGTTGGGCCAGCAGCCCAGCCATTTGGCACCTGCTGGGCACTTGCTGGGCTAGCGGCCCAGCCATCTTGCTAGGCATTTTGTCCAGCTTTGAGCTAGGCCCCGGCTCAAAATTTGGGGCCTTTCTTCTTCATTTTAATTTAAAAAATCTTTTCTGTTTGAAACACTTTTAAAAAGATATTAAGCTCATTAAATAATTAAAATACCTTTAAATATCATTGTAGCATCCATTTGGACTCCGATTTGAGCGCGATTTTTCCCCCAACTTACGTAGAAAATTCCTCTCTTCATTTCTATGCATCATAAGTCCATAAAAACTTTATGACATATTATAATCCCCAATTAATTATTTTAGACTTATTGTCACAAACCCTTTGTGATATAATTATTCCCGTGCACACGAGTGCATGCCTCCTTTATTCTTCCTATTACTAAGATGTAAATCCTACTCGGTGTGAGATCCTACATCCTGACCCTACTACAGGTTGGGGCTCGAAACCCTTAGATGACAGTGACCACGAGCAGCAGGTGTCGTCCCTATTTCGGCATCATAATTACTTGATTGACCCATTGACTACAGTGTCGTCGGGATCACACTGACTGTGTCCGTGATGAATACCGCAGTTTTAGTCCTTTCATCATAACTATGTCGCTTTGCCAAGCCTAGGGTATGGTCAACTGTCATCCCCAATAGCTTGAAACCGGATAGTCTCCATCGATCTTTAGTCAAATAATGTTGGACTTTTTCCAACATACACTGGCCATAGTTTTTACTTAAGATCGAACTAAACGTGCGACCCTAACTCCCCATTAACGGGAGAGACGAATCCTCTCTTGGTCATTACTCTCCTCGCACGTTTCAAGTGTCACCCAACCAAAGACCTTTCAATGTGCCTTGCCTCGAAGCTAGGTCAGAGATCTAAGTGACACCGTTCATGTACATGTTCGTACATTGACCTCAAGTCTAATGACCAACTTTCCTATCATTACTGAGAGTTATCACTGACAGATTAGTTGAGTCAACCATGTGATAAATCTCATTGGGTCATTCAATGAACTCATTCTCCAATGATCACCTGTGTCTCGTCTCCGACTTCGCCAAGTCGAACGACCTTGAGATCATCGTCACCACTCCATGGTGAAGACAAAGACACAATGATCTATCCGATGTATCGATATCCTTTTCTCGAAACATCTACAACAACAAACCATTTTAGACTTATGCTACAAACGGTCAAGCAACTCTCCATGATCGAGATCCTCATCTCGATACTTGTTTGACCTTGCATCAAGTCTCAGGACTTTACCTAAGTTCTAAAGTAAACTACATTATTATTAACTTGGGTAAATTCTTACCAAAGTGCTTACTGTTATTTCGAACAAGATATTTGTACATATTCATAGAGATAAATTGCCTTGAGGGAATACACATCTCTCCACAGTCAGGGTGGCTGACCTTCAAGATAAGAGAGACAAAATAGCTAGTGAGAGGCTGTAAGACTTCAGGTCCAAGATGACTGCGGCTGACCTTGTACTACTTAGGGGTGGTTTCAGATCCCTTGTTTGTAAGTCTGCGATTCCCTCATGAGTTGGAGGGAACTCCCGACCAATCTCCATGGGGTGCGATTGCTCAGAGCTCAATGCATTTGGATACATGGATAAGACTCCTTCGCTTCTTCTACCTCTCAAATTTGGTGCCAAGCCAACTTGCTCCAAATTGCTTCGGGAGCTTGGTTTCCTTGGGCACAATGTTTACCATCTACCACATGGGCTGGTTATTGGTACATGCTATTTTTAAGTTGAAGAAAATCACAGACGACTACTATTACATCTATGGCCGAGCTGGAGCCTCCTAGATTTTTGGGAGAATCTATCAGGGAATAAGAAGTGGATGGAGAGATAGTTTTGGGCCACAGTGGGTTGGAAGAACTTTGAGCAGAACCCCCTCACTGAAGAAAGGGTGACACGTCAGTTTGGATGACCGTGCAGGTGGGACCAGACACCATACTGAAGTTGGCTAGGGAACACGAGCTTCCTTGGTGGTGTGGTTATCTAGCCAACCTGTTGCTGCAAGATCTCGCAATGTTTTATCATTGTATGTGATGCCTATCGAGGTGAGCCTTAATCTCGACATAACCCCCAATATTACTGGCGAGTACCAACTCAAAAGCTGCTAAAGCTCAAATGTTTTTTGAATTTCTCACCGTGTTACTGACTTTTACTTCTTTTGCCTTTGTAGATGTGGGGAACTACAAGCTAAACCCCATCTAGAGGAAGCATGCCTACCAGGATGTTCTCCAGCAGACCTCGTCGTTCGAGCTGAGGGAATGGGAGAGGAGACCTCTGCTGCTACTCCTCGTAAGGTAGAGCCTTTAACTGTCCTAGCATTGGAAGCTGGGATCAGAGTGGGGGCTTCGAGGTCCTTAAACGAGCATATTTCTTCTATTGTGTCAACTACTGCTCCTCATGATGTGGAGCCTACTCCTGTCCTAGCTCTGAGGCTAGGAGCAGAGTCATATGACCTTTCTCCATGATCCATCTTAACTCTAAGTTGACTTTGACATCCACTCCCCTAGCAGACCTACAGAGGAAGGGGAAGAGGAAAATAAATGAAGATGCAACTCCCAAGCTGCCATATGTGGAGCCTGCTCACTCAGTCTTTATTGAGCATTCACAAAGAAAAGAGCGCATTTTCGGGTCTTTTCGATAACCCTCTGTATGAGACAACACATGCAAAATTTACTAAATATATTTAGGAGCTTCTATTTACAGTATGGTTTTTTAAGCTCATCACAGTTCTTATTAGCAAGCATAGATCAATTCACCACTCATCTTATAGCAACAAAACAAATATGGTATGAACATGTTGTGCAACAGAGCTCATGAATAAAATGGTAAGATTCTTCAACACCATATGTTAAGGCCAAAATTGGCAACAATAGTATTTGGGCTGACGTGGGTTCCTCTTAATGAAGTGGATCCTCGTCAGCTAGTAGGGTGGGACACTAGGTTGGTAGAACATGTGTCATTGGTAGTTGAAATGAATGTACAATGTTCGTTCGACCCTCTGAGTGGATCGAGCTTCAAATGATCACCAATTAGAAATGGTCGTACGACCCTCCTGTTGGGTCGAACTTAGATCACCTGCACCACAAAGAAGCTGTTGGATCTGGATTGTAGCCTAGAGGGGGTGAATAGGCTAATAAAAATATTTGTGCAACCCACGAATGATCACACATAGTTATAAGCACATGCAGAGTAAATAATAAGCAAACACAGATGCACAACAGATTTACCCTGGTTCGATCGTCCCAACGACATACGCCGTCTGCCAAAGTAGATACTGGTATTAATAATGTAATAGGTACAACCATAATCTAGAGCACCTCTCTATGTCTCTACACTCGCCAAGCTCTCAGTATCGCACAACACACATGCTCAACAAGATTAATCCAAGTTAAAGCTTTCTATTGGCTAGTCCCAACTAGCCAAGCCCTCTTGTCTAGACCAACTAGACAAGACCCCAAAACACAAAAATGGTAAAGTTTCCCCTACAGATACCTACACACTACAATCACAAAGATAATAAAATAGAGTTTAGAATAGCTTAGTGATGATGTGTCGTCTCTGTCGTTCAGCACGGGTTAGATCACGTCTGACAAGAAGTAGTTGTCGTCTGTAAGTTGTGGCCTTGGTTGTCACATACTTGAAACTTGCAGCCTTGGTTCTTGATTTTGCAACTTGTGGCACTTGATCCTCTCAATAGCAACTTGCGGCACTTGCTTGGATGTCACTCTGAAGCTTTCAGTCGGCAGCAAGGAGATGCTAAGGTCGACAGCCTCAAGTTTCTTGACTTGACTTGCAGTAATGTAGAGGAGATAGACTTTGAAGCTTGTGCAATAGGGATGTTTGGCAATGTTGCTTTGTGGCTTGGAAGATGTTAGAACCTCTTGCTTGCGATAATGATGATGGTCCATCTCCTTGATGTGCTTGCAGCAATGGGGAGCTTGAGGAGTAGGCTTGCAGTAAGGAAAGGAACAATGGGAATTGAGGCTTTGCGCAAGATGATGACTTTGGGAGATGATGCTTCGCCTCTTGGTTGCCGCAACTTGCCTTGGGATTTCAATTTGGCCGACCCCCTATGATGGCTTGGAGAGGAGGTTTAAATAGGGTGATGGCTAGGGTTTAGGTTACGACCAAGGGGATCCCTAGCCATTGGATGGGATGGAGAAGTTGCGGCTAAGGGGGAATCCTAATGGAGATAGGAATATGATCTTGTAGATGGTGTTTGAATTGGATTAAGGAGATTTGATTTGATCTTAAGGGCATTCAAATAGGAATATAAGATGGAGAATGATTTGAATTGCGATGCTAATGGGATTTGAATTTGAATTAAAATAGGATAGGAGATTTGATTCATGCACCAATAGATTTGAATGAGGTACTCCATATCCCTCCATCTTTAACCAAGTCCAAAATGCTATATGAATAGTGATTTCTCCATCTTCCAATTTACGATGTGTATAGCAATTTTGCCATCAATTGACTTAGTCATCACTTTGAAGATTTACAAGCGTGTCACTCCTGAAAACACTTAGCACACACATTAGAACGTTCACACACATTTGTTATCATTAAACACAAAGTCAACGATCGCTGTATCCAACATACGTTGTATCCAATAATCTCCACCTTTTGATGATGACAAACTATTATAATATTTGCACTAACGTTCCAAATAATACATCATGACATGTAAGTATGAAGTGTGATAATGGAGGCATGTATGCAACAATATACCACTTGATTTACAAGCATACAATTATGCAATGATGCAATGATGTAACAATAACATGATACAAATAAGCATGGCATGCTCCCCCTATTTTCATGCTCTTCACATATTCACATATTCACATATTCATTAATGCTCCCCCTTAAACCAATATTCATATGTGCATATGTAAGCATTAATGCACCAAATCTTCAATATTTTCTCCCCCTTTTGTTATCATCAAAAGTGTATAAATGAAGTCTAGTTCATGTCACATGCAAAAATAAAGTATTATAAGTTATAACTAGTACTTGCATGCCCTTTTTCTTAGAATAAGCACTTCAAATTCAATGAAGAGTGTAATGTAGACTTCTACACCATCGTCTAAGTGTGATGATTAAATAATTGAAGCACAAAGGGAGAAACTCTTACGAAACTCAACTAAACCCAATCCACATTTTCCATTATACATGAAATCACCTAGGATTGATTTTCCCCATCTCATTAAAAATGAGTTCAAGGTACCACCCCCAAAAACATAGCCTATAAGGACTCTTAGATGTGGGGGTGGTATTGCTTGACGAGTATAACACCAACGCTAAAGATCACTCATAAAGCATATGTTGGATACTCGTGGGTAGTGTACTTGCCATGAATTGTATCCATTTTTCATACAGAGCAATATTCATGTATTTTTTCATATTCAATTCTTTGAGCTCAATTTTTATCCATGGCAAATACACATCATATCCCTTAGATTTTTCAGTTATTTTCAACCTACATTCACTTTCCAACATTTCATAAAAGAATCTCCAATTGTGCAACAATATTCAATACTAGTGGAAGTGAAAGTGTAGGTGTAGAAATCATGTTATTCAATTCATTAAACGTGTCATGGCTATTTAGGAATTCTGACATGCGCATGTAGCTATAACAATAATACAATGATTTCTACAAGGATATGAATGACATTCAATAATATCACTTGAATGATTCAAAGGAAAAGATAGATATTAAGCTTGTTTTTGATTTTTTGATTTTTTTGATTTTTCTTTATAATCAACTAAAGCAAACTAAGAATCAATCAAACAAGCACACAAAAATAAAAAAGTCGAGCACACAAAAAATGCACAAAAAAGCTATGAAGGTATGCATTATGTTCAAAGAAAAGATATACCTTCGCGTCGTCGTTTGGCTAAGGAGCTAAACAATGAAATGTTCAATCCTTAGCACCTCGCCAAATCTCCATCTTACCTACACAGTAGATGTTTTGTGTGACCTTGGAATCTAACAAGGTCCACTCATGTTAGTCATCAAAGATTTAGGAACCCATATTTGTTTAAATTTAATATTGGTGTGCTGAACTTCTTATTGATTGTAAAAAGATGCAAGATAAAATTATAGAGCTAGAATCTTCCGCAGATGATTATAGAGATAGTAACTTTGAATTGCAACAAGAAAATTGTGATTTCTTTAAATAAATTGAAAGCCTCAAAGAAGAACTTGTTGCATGTAATGTTGAGTATTGGACTCCCCGGATTTGGTTTTGGATGATGAGCAGACATAAATATATCATGAACTAACAGTTTGTGAGCGCAGTTATGTAGATCGTCGCCAAAATACCACGTACATCAAAAGCGACATCTCAAGACTTCTCAATACGCGTGATCGTATGCCTGGAGCTTCGGAGAAGCTCGAGGAGCAATATTGAAGTCAAGAGGAATGAAGATTGAAGCTTTGAAGACGGCTCGTAAGGTTTATTTTATAGTCTTCTAGCTTCATAGATTAGAATGTTAAGCCTTGAGTAGGACTTACCTTATAACCTTCATTTCACTCATATCTTAGAGCTAGGATTATCATAGAAGCCATTAGAAACTTTCCCGAAGCCTTTCGCTCTTTACCTCGGCTTCGAGTGCATGTTAGTTGGTTCATGAAGGGTCACCAACCGACTAGATGACGATCTAGTCGGTCGGCAACTCTACTTGAACCGACTAGTTTGCCTTCTCTAATTCAGCTCTTTCTATGACTACAGTTAGTCGGTCAAAGAAGAGTCACCGACCGACTAGATGACGATCTAGTCGGTCAGTAATCCTTCTTAGACCAACTAGTTGTGTTCACTCATTTTCAGCCTGAGCTACTGTTTCGAGTTAGTCGGTCAAAGAACGTTTACCGACCGACTAGTTGAGAAACTAGTCGGTCAGCATTTGTTCTTAAACCGACTAAGTCATCTTGAAGTCAACCTATTCCTTTTCCACGTTAGTCGGTCCAAGAACATTCACCGACCGACTAGTTGAGAAACTAGTCGGTCGGCAAGTCTTCTTAGACCGACTAGTTGTCTTTGCCTGGAACTTCACCTTTTGGCTGTTCCTCACTTAGTCGGTCCATGTTGTCTCACCGACCGACTAGTTGATGAACTAGTCGGTCAGTGATCCTTCTTTGACCGACTAGTCTGGTTCAGAAAAGAGCCGTTGGGATCTTTTTGAACTCGTTTTTCCTTGCCCCTATAAATAGAATCATGATTCATTTCTTGAAGGGGTTAAGCAACATATTGGAGATATTTTCAGATCAAAAGAGAAGAGCTATCAACTCTATTTCCAAGCTCTCTCTTCTCACAAGAATCTCTCCCTCAAGTTCTTGAGTCCTATATCCTCAAGAGAGATTCTCTCCATTGTGAGCCATTCAAGCTAGAAGCTTGATTCTAGGTCACCATCTCCACCCTAGGTTTCCATTGCTGGTCATCTTCTTGAAGCTAGGGTTTGGTGACTTTTCCTCCATCAAAATCCTCTTTGCCCTAATTTGGTAAGAAATCTCATGGCATAGGTATTTTGTTGGTAAGCATTTCATTTCAGTTATATTTGAATTGTATACTCTCGGTTGTGAGAGGTTTTGTGTGATCCCGGGTTGTGGGAGTCACGGTCATCGATTGTAGGTCGATTGCGCTTGTGAGGTTTTCGCAAGTGTTCATAGTGGAAATCTTGAGTTAGGGTTTCTAACTCAAGTATCCGGAAGGGATCCGGGTGGTTGGGACGTAGGATCACCGGGAACAAGTCGGGGAGACTTGGGTGGATCCGAACCCATTAAACCATTTGTTTGCGTTTGCATTTATTCTTTTTGATCGTTGTTATTCCGCATTGTTGTTTGTTAATTGCACGATAATTAGGAATAACTCTCCCTATTATTTAAAAGTACTATTCACCCCCCCTCTAGTACATGTGCAGTAGCTTCCCAGGGTACTACAATTGGTATCAGAGCCAAGTTCAAAGCTACACATAGCCAAAGTTCAAAGCTATGACGAACAACGACTACAACGTCTTCAAGAACCGCGATGGAGCTTCTTCAGTTATGGAAGGACTATCCTCAGTCAGGCCTCCACACTTCAACGGTACCAACTATGGGTACTGGAAATGCCGGATGCAAATTTTCCTCTGGAGCGCTTCACTATGGAGAGCCACCATGACGGAGTATGTCGAGCCTTCCGAAGAAGATTTCGCGAAGTGGACTCCCGCGGAGGTCGCCGCGGAAGTAGCCAATGCCAAGGCAATGAATGCCTTGAATTGTGCGTTGGAGCCCGAGGACTTCAACAAGATATGCACATGTAAGAGTGCATATCAAATATGGAACCAACTCCTCATATTGCACGAAGGATCGAGTACGGTAAAAGATTCTAAACTCGTCGTTGCTAATAAAGAATTTGAGTTGTTTCATATGGAGCAGGGCGAAACCATGAAGGAATATTAGGCTCGCTTTGTGGATATATCAAACGACTTGGAAGCTCTTGGGAAGGTATATACCCAAAAGGAGAAAGTCGCGAAGATTATCGACGGTCTTCCATCATGTTGGGAAAAGCGTACCTTCGCCATCGAGGAAGGTAATGACATGAATAAATATACCGTCGTACAACTAATGGGTACCTTGTTGTCTTACGAGGTACGCAAGGATAGTAAGATCCGAATGAAGGAAAATATGAAAGCATACTTGAAGCAAGATGAGCCAAAGAAAAAGGCGATTGCCTTCAAGGCCGCACCATCTACCAATGATGAAGAATCGGAAGACGAATTGGACATGGAATCCATTGCCCGTATGGCAAGGAAGTTCGATCGATTCCTCCGAGAAGGTATATCTTTGAATAAATCTAAAGTTAGTTCGACTAATGCTTCTACTCCCGTGTGTTATAAATGCAACAAGCCAGGACACATCAAACCGGATTGTCCTCTCTACAAACACAAGGAGAAGGGGAAAGCATCGAAGTACGACAAGTCGAGAAAGTACAAGAAAGGACTTGTTGGCACATTCACCGACTCCGAAGAGGATTCCTCAAGTGGAGAGTCGGATGATGGAAGAGTGGAGAAAGCAAAACTTTGCTTCATGGCTAATGAGGCAAAAGATCGAAAGTCCTCCTTCGATGATAGCGAGGATGAAAGCGAGGATGGTAGCGAGGAGGAAAGCGGAGAACCTACTATTGATGAAATGAGGTTAGCAAACCAAGAAATTTGGTCTAAATTTACTAAATTAGTAGATAGATATAATAAGACCAAAGATGAACTTGTTAGCCTCCAAACCTCTCCTAAGTCTACCATCACCAACAATGACACCATTGTTGAGACTCTCGCCAATGAGAAAGCAAGTTTGCTTACTCATAATGGCTTGTTGAGAAATGAGGTGAAGTCCCTCAAATCTCAACTTGAGCATGTTCTTGTTGAGGATTCGGATGAACATGTGATAGCGGATTTGACGTCTCAAAACTCAACTTTGAGTATTGAGAATAAGAATCTCAAATCACGTGTTTATGTACTTACATCGCAAGTATCCACTTTGGATGCTTCTTTGCTTTCTCTCAAAGAGAAGTATGAGTGCACGTTAGGCCGTATCAATGATTTCAATAAAGGTAAGGGCCATTTGGATAATATCCTAAATGACTTACTTCCGGCCAAACACCACATTGGCTTGGGGTATAAGATGGGAGACTCATCCAAATCGCCTACCACCTTTGTTAGGCCGACATCTGATGCCTCGACGAGTGGGAGCAAACACCCCATTGGTAGTTCTCCTACCAATAGTGCTTCCACTTCGTACACACCCCCGATTGGAAAGAAACCCACTTTGGGTAGACCTCCAAAGAGGGGTCATGCATTTTTGTACTCACATGCTATGCCATGTAGGAACACACATCCTACTCCACCGGTTCATATTAATGATGATTTTTATGCTCTGCACCCACGAGCACGTGCAAACACTCATATGAGACACCCACATGCACGTAATCATGCTCATTCACATCCCAATGCTTATGTTCACACATCTAATCCTCATGTGAATACCTTCTCTCATAATCATCCTCATGCATACACACCTCATGCTTATCCACGTATGTATGCTACACCACATCATGGATCTCATGCTCATCATAATGCTATTGCTAGATCTCATGCTCCTAGGCCACATGCACCACATAGAAATCAACCTTTTGTGCATGCAACCACTAGGAAGAGGATTCCCAAAATGTACACTATTTGGGGTCCCAAGAACACTAGCGATGATGCTATGAATGTTTATGTGAAATCATATATTAATGATGTTATTTTGAATGATGATTATGTTGGGAAGTCAAGTTCCTATTGGACTTGGTTTCCGAAGGGTTAGTTCCTTTAACCTTTCAATGCTTGGTACCATGAGCTTATGATCATGTTATGGGTACCAAGGCATTTGTTTATAAATTTGATTTTGATTACATTAACTTATGGGTTACAATAATTTTTATTTCGTATCTCAAATTTGTTGTCTAACCCATTGGATCCAAACGGATTTTTGGATACCAAAATGAAGTTTTCTAGGTTCAATCCACCGAGGGATACCAACCCTACCAACTCCTCGATTTGCGAAGACTTTCATTCAAATGGAGTTGATGGTGCTTAGGTAATGCACCAATGTAGGGGGAGCTTAATGTTGTAAGTATGATATTACATTTGGTCTCCATGAGGGTTGAATGCATGCTTGGTTAAAATCTATTTCTTTACATTGGTATCATTTTGTTTCTCCTAACATGATAGAATTGTGAATGCCATAAATGGTTTGAAATTCATATCTATTTTTGGCATGACATGTTTTAAAAGTTATAATGATAACTTTCGTATTACTTTTATCACATTGTCACTTCTCTTCGCACACTTCACTTAGTTTTGATGTGCTTTTACTTTATGTTCATTTTTGATCGATTTTGTGTCAGTTGATATTCTATGATGTGCACCACTCTTCTGATGGATCATTCCTTTGTGCACATTTTATGTATGTCTCTGATATTGATTTCGTCGCTCGACGATGTATTTTGATTCAATAGCTTTAGTTGTATGAAAACATAGAATTGTTTTCCATGCACTAAAATAGCTATAAATGTTGATATTGGAGAGTAAATTCATTTCATCAATAAGTGAATTTACATTTGATATTTTGATGATTTAAGTTTTCGATTTTCGACTATGGTCTCATTGACACGCTTTGATTTTATTCGAATTTTATTTTGGTGTCATATGAAACGTGGTCGTATTCTTAGACTCCCATGCTTAATGAATTATTTGGACATGATTTATTGTCATTGGCTTCCTCCCGCTCTTTTTGGATTATGCCAAAGGGGGAGAGATATAATAATGACACCATGAATCTAATTTGATATGTTAGATTCAGGGGGAGTTAAGATATAAAAATGGATTACAAATCCTAAATCTCAAATATTGGATTTGCATTTTTACTTTCCCCGTCTGCTTGATGTATGTGCTTATTATTTCATATGGAACTAATGTGTCATCAATGCAGGGGGAGTAAGTATATTTCATTTAGTTCATTATTTTTGATTATTATTTATGTTGGTTTGTCATCACCAAAAAGGGGGAGAATGTTGAGTATTGGACTCCCCGGATTTGGTTTTGGATGATGAGCAAACATAAATATATCATGAACTAACAGTTTGTGAGCGCAGTTATGGAGATCGTCGCCAAAATACCACGTACATCAAAAGCGACGTCTCAAGACGTCTCAATACACGTGATCGTATGCCTGGAGCTTCGGAGAAGCTCGAGGAGCAATATTGAAGTCAAGAGGAATGAAGATTGAAGCTTTGAAGACGGCTCGTAAGGTTTATTTTATAGTCTTCTAGCTTCATAGATTAGAATGTTAAGCCTTGAGTAGGACTTACCTTATAACCTTCATTTCACTCATATCTTAGAGCTAGGATTATCATAGAAGCCATTAGAAACTTTCCCGAAGCCTTTCGCTCTTTCCCTCGGCTTCGAGTGCATGTTAGTTGGTTCATGAACGGTCACCAACCGACTAGATGACGATCTAGTCGGTCGGCAACTCTACTTGAACCGACTAGTTTGCCTTCTCTAATTCAGCTCTTTCTATGACTACAGTTAGTCGGTCAAAGAAGAGTCACCGACCGACTAGATGACGATCTAGTCGGTCAGTAATCCTTCTTAGACCGACTAGTTGTGTTCACTCATTTTCAGCCTGAGCTACTGTTTCGAGTTAGTCGGTCAAAGAACGTTTACCGACCGATTAGTTGAGAAACTAGTCGGTCAGCATTTGTTCTTAAACCGACTAAGTCATCTTGAAGTCAACCTATTCCTTTTCCACGTTAGTCGGTCCAAGAACATTCACCGACCGACTAGTTGAGAAACTAGTCGGTCGGCAAGTCTTCTTAGACCGACTAGTTGTCTTTGCCTGGAACTTCACCTTTTGGCTGTTCCTCACTTAGTCGGTCCATGTTGTCTCACCGACCGACTAGTTGATGAACTAGTCGGTCAGTGATCCTTCTTTGACCGACTAGTCTGGTTCAGAAAAGAGCCGTTGGGATCTTTTTGAACTCGTTTTTCTTTGCCCCTATAAATAGAATCATGATTCATTTCTTGAAGGGGTTAAGCAACATATTGGAGATATTTTCAGATCAAAAGAGAAGAGCTATCAACTCTATTTCCAAGCTCTCTCTTCTCACAAGAATCTCTCCCTCAAGTTCTTGAGTCCTATATCCTCAAGAGAGATTCTCTCCATTGTGAGCCATTCAAGCTAGAAGCTTGATTCTAGGTCACCATCTCCACCCTAGGTTTCCATTGCTGGTCATCTTCTTGAAGCTAGGGTTTGGTGACTTTTCCTCCATCAAAATCCTCTTTGCCCTAATTTGGTAAGAAATCTCAAGGCATAGGTATTTTGTTGGTAAGCATTTCATTTCAGTTATATTTGAATTGTATACTCTCGGTTGTGAGAGGTTTTGCGTGATCCCGGGTTGTGGGAGTCACGGTCATCGATTGTAGGTCGATTGTGCTTGTGAGGTTTTCGCAAGTGTTCATAGTGGAAATCTTGAGTTAGGGTTTCTAACTCAAGTATCCGGAAGGGATCCGGGTGGTTGGGACGTAGGATCACCGGGAACAAGTCGGGGAGACTTGGGTGGATCCGAACCCATTAAACCATTTGTTTGCGTTTGCATTTATTCTTGTTGATCGTTGTTATTCCGCATTGTTGTTTGTTAATTGCACGATAATTAGGAATAACTCTCCCTATTATTTAAAAGTACTATTCACCCCCCCTCTAGTACATGTGCAGTAGCTTCCCAAGGCACTACATGTAACGCTACTATTAATTTGCTGAAAAAGGGAAAAGCTCACATGCCTAAAAATACTGAATGTCTCTCTTGGCCATCTTTGATAAATGAGATTAGCATGCATAAACAAGATCTGATTAAACTTAAAACTGAAAATGAATTGCTTACTAAAAAGATTAGCATGCTTAATCATGAGCTTAAAGAAAATATGATTTCTTTTGAAAAGAAAGAAGAGGAAAACAAGAGAGCTTTCATAAGTAAATGCACTTTGATTGTGAATGAGAATTCTAACTTGAAGTCCAAAGTCACAAATCTAGAATTTTCATTAAAGAGATTCTCCATAGGAAAACAAAATTTGGATATTATTCTTGGAAATCAATTATATGTCAATAATAGACGTGGGCTTGGATTTAATTCTAAAATTGTTGAAAAGCCTAAGTATAAGAAATTTCACAATGTGCATACCATTGCAACAATGTTAATGCAAAGTGTTTTACTTGTGATAGTGTTGGTCATACTTCATATCATTGCAAATATAAGTACATGAAACTACCTCATCGTGTTTTTCCATCAGAGCAAGATTGCTACCAACTTCATGCTCCTCATCCTCATCTTCACTATCCATGTCCCACGTTCTCACCACGTCTTTTTCTTTCTTGTCTGCAACATTAGCCGTTTCTTATGGGCAGTTTCTCATCAAGTGTCCTCTGTTCCTGCATTTATAACACATAACTTTTTGAGTAGCAATCTGATCAGAGGAATTTTTAGCAGAATTAGAGTTATTAGAACATTTAAACCTGGGTTCCATTTCTGCTCTTCCTTGCTTGGTTTTGATGAACTTTCTGAAGTTTCTGACCATTAGCGCTATGTTCTCATCTTCATCATCATCAGCATCTCTAGCTTGAAGAGCTAGTGGTTTTGCTTCTTTTTCTTTCGTCTCTGGTTCTCTCTAGCCTCAATATTTTGCAGCTCAAGCTCGTGGGACATTAAATTACCTATCAAGTCCTCCACCCTCATCTGTGATAGATCTTTGGCTTCTTGGATGGCAGTGACTTTATGTAACGACTGGTTTTCATGTATCTGGATTTATTATATTATAATATATGTTTTGGTGGATTTTCTCCTCGTGTGTGGTTTTCGTCTCCGTAACTTTCATTTTCGATCGTTTCGTCGTGTTTTCTCGTTTCTTCCTTAGGATCGTCGATTTCGAAGTATGTCATTCGTGACGGGCTTCATAACGGTCGTATCTAACTGTTAGATCAAGCCTAGGAGTCTTAGGAATCGATCCCGGAGCTCCACGCTCCGTATCGGAACTTTTGGTGCTTATTAGCCGGTGTAAGAAGGGGCACCGACCGACTAGATGACGATCCAGTCGGTCGGCAATCCTTCTTGGACCGACTAGTTAGCTTTCTAAATTTCTCAGGAGTTACTGTTTATCGTTAGTCGGTCTAAGAATGTTGGTTGACCGACTAGGTTGCAAACTAGTCGGTCGGTAATGCTTCTTTAACCGACTAACACATCATCTAAATTTTAGTATCAGTACTGTTCACTCTTAGTCGGTCTAAGAACGTTCATCGACCGACTAGATGTCAAACTAGTCGGTCAGTAGTTGTTCTTTGACCGACTAAATCTAAATCCTAATTCTGTACAGGAGTTACTGTTTACACTTAGTCGGTCTGCGTTGGTCGACCGACCGACTAGTTGCCAAACTAGTCGGTCAGTGGTTGCTCTTTGACCGACTAATCTGTGTTAAAACCCTAATTTCTGGGCAGCCGCCAGCCCATCCTATTTAAACCCCTCCCAAACGTTTTCTTCTTCCTCCACTCGACCAAAAACCCTAGTTTCTCCCCCATTGAGCCTCCATCTTCCTCAAACCCTTATTCCTTCATTCCAAGCCCAAGATCCATCATCCAAACCATCCCTCAACACATCCTACCTCTCATTTTCTCCAAAATCTCATCAAATCCCCAAAATCCCCCAAAAACCCTAGTTCTCCAAACTTCTCCATTCGTTCCCAGATCTGGTCCCTAGGTTCTCCGGAGTGTTTCTTCCGCCTCCTCTCGGTAAGAAATCGATCTCTCGATGTTTTCATAACTTATTTGTATTTTTATGAAACCCTAATGAATGAATGTTGTTTTGATGGTTGCCTCTCCATAACAGCGATTTCCTCGTAGATTAGCATCCGCGGGACGAACCTTCGTGATCGTCATTCCCGGTGCTAGGCAAGTGAAACTTGCCACTTAGGGTTTAGGCCATGTTTTAGGCCATTTTGCTTGTTGTAGGCGTAAAAGAGGCTAGGCGACGAAATGATACTCGCCTAGGCGCAAATTTAGGAACTAGCTTGACAACGAAGCTAGATCCGACATTTATCATGTTGCACAATTACCATGTCATGTTTACTTTCCATTAACGGTACGCAAATTAATTGTCATGTCATTGCATAATTTGAGTGATCCCGTGATTGCGTAGCATCGCTACAATACTTGTGTTTCCTGGCTCGTGACCAGAAGCGAGCATAATGAGTTGCTAACCCAAACGCTCGATATTGAGGCTAGGTGCACCCCTATGCCAAATGCTTATGAATCGTGAATTAGAATGCGAGCTCCCGTGCGGGGCAACCCTGGCTCATTTACTGAGCTCGTGTGCGGGGACCCTGGCTCGTCATCATGTGGGTATTGGGGGTAAGAGTTAAGCGGCCATTCAACTGGGAGTCTGCCCGATCAGCAACTGCAGTGGTAAGGCGTAAACTCTGGGGTGGGGTAGTGTTAAGCGGCCAATCAGCGTGAATGCTATACCATTCAGCTGTAAGGCGTAAACATCTACAGACAACCATGAAACGTGAATAGTGAATTGATTGAGATTGTTAGTAGCTTGGCTACTCTTGTCTTGTCCCGATAATTGTTCTCTTGTACTTATTGTTCACCATGTCTTGCCTGTGCACTCATGTTATAACTGCCATGTCATGCATACTAAAACTGCTAGGTTTCAAGTTGCCTTACTTTCAGTTTCCTTGCCCAAGTCTTTTAGACTTGCTGACATGTGCCCCTTTACTCTTTTGGGTGACACATGTTAGATCCTGAGCCTGAGTACCTTGTTGAGGACGGGGTGTTTGCTGACGCTGAGCCCGAGCTTGTGTTTGACATGGAGTACGTGGACACTGGGGACCAGTCCTAGTGTTTTCGTTGTGTTCCCCTTTTGTTTTAGATTGCTGTTTTGTTGTCGGTGCGTAGCACCTATACTTTGTGGCGATGTTGCTTTTGTTGGCATTGTTCTGGGCCTTAGACTCTTTCTTTTAGCCTGGTGGCTTTTCTGGATGTTGGACTTATTTTCATGTTGGACAATATAGGAGATATGAGAATTTTATTTCTGTCTCTCCTTTTATTATTATTGTTGCTCCGTTTGTGGTTACATGGACCTGTTTATGTTTTATTTACGCTTATCGGGTTTGGGGATTCACAGCTCCACTCTCGTGCGGACCTTTTCACGTCTCTCCTCCATTTTAGGGAAGCGGGTCGTGACAGGTTTTGTTGGTGGCCCATGCAGGTCCTTCTGTAACTGTGAATTGTCGGAATAACGATAATAATATTAGATGGCTAATAAACTAAGTTCGACGTCCGAGTCATAAGCTATGAGTCTAATCTGATTCGTTTTCTGTGTCATTAGATGGCAGGAAGGCGATTCACCCGTGGTGGAGGTAGTGGTGCGCTCCCTCATGATGAGGAGCCTGAGCGGGAACCCACCAACGGTGAGATGATGCGGATGATGCTCCAGATGATGCAAGTGCAGCAGGGCGTGCTCCTGCAAGTCCAGAATGCTCCACTTGCTCGAGCTGCCCGGGCTCTTCCGGATGCCCCTCGCTCTGAGCCGGGAGCGAAGCAATTTCGGGGGCTGGGTCCCGTATATTTTGATGGGTTTGAGGGTCCTCTGGCTGCCGATGAGTGGATTCGGAACATCGAGGACAATCTGAAGATGGCCAAGATCACCCCGGCTGGATGGGTTGATTTGGCGAGGAGGCAACTCAAGGATAATGCTTGGAACTGGTGGGATGCGGAAGAGAAGATGTTGGTGGAGCTGATATCTTGGGCTACCTTTAAGTCCAGGTTTGATGAGGAATTCTTTCCAAAGGCTGCGAAGAAGGAGATGCTGCAGCGCTTCATTGATCTGAAGCAAGGGAGCTTGACGGTGGACCAGTACCACCAAGAGTTCACTAGGCTGAGTCGGTTCGCACCAAAGATGGTGCAGGATGCTGATGAGAGGGCTCAGAGGTTCCTGCAGGGACTTGCTTTGGAGCTCCAGAGTTTTGTGTCTTTCTCTGATTTGGACTCTTATCAGAAGGTTCTGGTCACTGCCAGGAGGCATGAGCTGAACCTGAGTCAGAGGAGAGGACATGTTTCTGGTGCTGGGAAGAGGCCTATGGAGCAGGCCAGGGCGGTGGTTAGGCCTGGTTTCAAGCCTAATCAGCCAGCTCAGTTTAAGAGGCCAGGAGGGCCTATTCTGAAGACTTGCCATTTCTGCGGCAAGCCTGGCCACATCAAGGATCAGTGTAGGAAGTTTTTGGGCCAGTGTCTGGTTTGTGGTGATGCTTCCCATGTCGTGAAGGATTGTCGGCATGTGAGTCAGCTGCGGAGGGCACCCGTTGCAGCACAGCCGTTGCAGCAGCGAGCGTCTGTTCCTGCTGGTCGTGGAGCAGCTCTTATTCCACAGAGGCAGGCTTTTCAGCAGGCTGTTCCGCCGAGGAGGCATGCTTTTCTGATGACTGTTGTGGAGAGCGAGGCTGTGGATGAGGTTATCGCAGGTAATCCTCAATCTAGCTATTACTTTCCTAGCTGGTTTGAATGTTAGATTGTGTTGTTTGCTTGAACATGGTTGTTTGCTAGACTAGGGTTTGATTGTTAATTGCTTGGTAGGTGTGGTTTTGGTGTGCACATTTCCTGCACGAGTCCTCTTTGACTCTGGTGCATCGATGTGCATTATTTCTCGGAGCTTCGTGGAGAGGCATTCCTTGTCGACGTCCCCTCTTCCCAAGAGTTGGAATATCGTTACGGGGAATGGCGTGGTCTCGGTGCATCGTGGTTGCAATTCTTGCTCGTTGGTGGTCTGTGGACATGAGCTTTTCGCTGATTTCATTGTCCACGACATCATCAACTATGATGCAGTTCTTGGGATGGACTGGCTTGCGAGCTTCTATGCTACGATCGACTGTCGAAGAAAGAAGGTGTGTTCGAGATTCTCGGACATCCAGTATTTGAGTTCAGTCGTGGTAGCAGTTCGCTTGGTCCTGTCAGATTTCGGGCCAGGCCGGTGGAGGTTGTGGCTATGCAGATGGAGCTGGAGTGGCCAGCTGTGGTGCGTGATTTTGGTGACGTCTTCCCCGAGGAGATGTCTGGTTTGCCACCTGATCGAGCTTTAGAATTTTCTATTGATCTTATTCCAGGTGCGCAGCCGATTTCGAAGGCGCCGTATCGTTTGGCATCTGCAGAATTGGAAGAGTTGCGGAAGCAGCTGGATGAGCTCTTGCAGAAGGGTTATATTAATCCTAGTGTGTCTCCGTGGGGAGCACCGGTGCTGCTAGTGAAGAAGAAGGATGGTTCGCGTCGCATGTGCGTGGACTATCGGGAGTTGAATGCGGTGACCATTAAGAATAAATACCTGTTGCCTCGCATCAATGATATCTTTGATCAGCTTGGAGGTTCGAGGGTGTTTTCTAAATTGGATTTGAGGAGTGGTTACCATAAGTTGAAGGTGAAGAAGGGAGATGTTCCGAAGACAGCGTTCAGGACGAAGTATGGACACTATGAGTTTGTGGTTATGCCTTTCGGCGTAACTAACGCACCTGCAGTTTTCATGAATCTGATGAACCTGATTTTCTACGAATTTTTGGATAAGTTTGTCGTTATCTTTATTGACGACTTTCTGATTTATTCGAAGTCGGAGGAAGAGCATGCCTCGCACTTAAGGACGGTGTTGGAGATTTTGAGGAAGCATCGTTTGTATGCTAAGTTTTCAAAGTGCGAGTTTTGGCTGGATAGAGTTGCTTTTCTCGGGCATGTGGTGACTGGAGATGGTATTTCAGTGGATCCCGAGAAGATTAGGGCCATCAGAGAGTGGCCTGTTCCGTCGTCTGCGTCTGAGATTCGAAGTTTCCTTGGACTTACTGGTTACTATCAGCGTTTCATTAAGGACTTTTCCCGTATTGCTGAGCCAATGACCAGGTTGACGCGGAAGGATGTACCTTTTGTTTGGTCGGGTGATTGTGAGAGTGCTTTTGGTGTTCTGAAGGAGAGGTTGACGACTGCCCCTATTCTTGTTGTGCCTGATCGCAGCGGTGGATTTGAGATCTTTTGCGATGCTTCTGGCAAGGGTCTCGGTTGTGTGTTGCATCAGCACGGACATGTTGTGGCGTATGCGTCTCGTCAGCTTAAGGTTCATGAGAAGAATTACCCGACGCATGATTTGGAGTTGGCTGCCGTTGTGTTTGCTCTTAAGATTTGGAGGCACTTCCTGCTGAGTGAGAAAGTGAAGATTTTCACCGATCACAAAAGCTTGAAGTATATTTTTACTCAGAAGGAGCTCAACATGCGACATCGTCGATGGTTGGAGCTTATGGCAGATTATGAGATTGATTTGCAGTTTCACCCTGGCAAGGTGAATGTGGTCCCTGATGCGCTGAGTAGGCTTCCCGCGGTGATGATTTTGACCTCGCAGTGGAGATTGCAGCAGGATTTTTGCGAGTCTGGTGTTGAGATTGTCCTTCCTGGGGAGGCTTCATCGTTGATGTACATGCAGGTACAGTCGACGATCGTGGATCGGATTAAGGCTGGCCAGGCTGAGGATCCGAAGCGGGTGAAGATTCGGGAGCAGGTGGAAGCCGGTCTGCGGACTGACTTTTTGATTCATGAGGATGGCTCACTGAGGTTTGGATCCAGGTTGTGTGTGCCGGCTGGGGACATTAGAGAGGAGTTGATGGTGGAGGCACACAGTTCGCCGTATCTGTGCATCCTGGTGGCACCAAGATGTACCAGGATCTTCGTCTGAATTATTGGTGGCATGGTATGAAGAGGAGTGTGGCTCGGAGTGTAGCCAAGTGCTTGGTTTGCCAGCAAGTGAAGCCGGAGCATCAGCGTACGACGGGTTGCTACAACCGCTTCCGATTCCAGAGTGGAAATGGCAACACATCACTATGGATTTCGTGACTGGACTACCTCGGAGTCCGAAGCAGAATGACGCGATTTGGGTGATCGTAGATCGATTGACCAAATCTGCGCACTTTATTCCGTTCCGAGTGGGACAGTCCACTGAGGCGCTAGCAAGGAGATATATGGAGGTAAAATTCTTTTACTCTCCGTTTTATTTCCTTTTTCCTAGTTTGGATAGTGATGTAACGTGAATCGTGCAGGAAGTCATGCGACTTCACGGAGTCCCCGTGAGTATCGTGTCAGACAGGGACACGAGGTTCACATCTCAGTTCTGGCAGAGTTTACAGAAGAGTTTGGGTACGCGTCTGAGTTTCAGCACGGCGTACCATCCGCAGACGGATGGTCAGTCCGAGAGGACAATTCAGATTTTGGAGGACATGCTGAGGGCATGCATGTTGGATTTCAAGGGTTCGTGGGAGGACCATCTACATCTGGTAGAGTTTTCTTACAACAACAGCTTCCAGGTGAGTATTGGCATGGCGCCTTTCGCCGCTCTTTATGGGAGGAAATGTCGATCGCCATTGAGTTGGGATGACGTTGGTGATCGGGAGTTGTTGGGACCTGAGATGATCATGGAGGCCGTGGATATTGTCAGGAACATTCGGGAGAGGTTGAGGATTGCTCAGGACCGTTTTAAGCATTGGGCGGATGCTAAACATCGTCCTTTGGAGTTTCAGCCGGGCGACCATGTGTTCTTGAAGATTTCCCCGAATCGCGGTGTGATTCGTTTTGGGAAGCGAGGGAAGTTGAGCCCACGATACATTGGACCGTTTGACATTTTGGAGAGGGTTGGCGAGGTAGCTTATCGCTTGGCCTTACCGCCATCTTTGGAAGGAGTTCACAATGTTTTCCATGTGTCGCAGCTTCGTCGATACATTAGCGATCCATCTCATGCTGTGGATTTTTCGGAGATTACCGTTCGCCCCGATATGACGTATGACCAGCATCCAGTGCAGATTCTGGACAGGCGTCAGAAGTCACTTCAGAACAAGGTTGTCAACCTTGTGAGAGTGATGTGGCGACACGGCTCACCTGGAGAGTCTACTTGGGAGAATGAGGATGAGATGCGAGAGCGCTTCCCACTTTTGTTTCCGGACACGTGAGTGTTTGGAAATTCCGAGGACGGAATTTTCTTAAGTTGGGGAGGATGTAACGACTGGTTTTCATGTATCTGGATTTATTATATTATAATATATGTTTTGGTGGATTTTCTCCTCATGTGTGGTTTTCGTCTCCGTAACTTTCATTTTCGATCGTTTCGTCGTGTTTTCTCGTTTCTTCCTTAGGATCGTCGATTTCGAAGTATGTCATTCGTGACGGGCTTCATAACGGTCGTATCTTACTGTTAGATCAAGCCTAGGAGTCTTAGGAATCGATCCCGGAGCTCCGCGCTCCGTATCGGAACTTTTGGTGCTTATTAGCCGGTGTAAGAAGGGGCACCGACCGACTAGATGACGATCCAGTCGGTCGGCAATCCTTCTTGGACCGACTAGTCAGCTTTCTAAATTTCTCAGGAGTTACTGTTTATCGTTAGTCGGTCTAAGAACGTTGGTTGACCGACTAGGTTGCAAACTAGTCGGTCGGCAATGCTTCTTTAACCGACTAACACATCATCTAAATTTTAGTATCAGTACTGTTCACTCTTAGTCGGTCTAAGAACGTTCATCGACCGACTAGATGTCAAACTAGTCGGTCAGTAGTTGTTCTTTGACCGACTAAATCTAAATCCTAATTCTGTACAGGAGTTACTGTTTACACTTAGTCGGTCTGCGTTGGTCGACCGACCGACTAGTTGCCAAACTAGTCGGTCAGTGGTTGCTCTTTGACCGACTAATCTGTGTTAAAACCCTAATTTCTGGGCAGCCGCCAGCCCATCCTATTTAAACCCCTCCCAAACGTTTTCTTCTTCCTCCACTCGACCAAAAACCCTAGTTTCTCCCCCATTGAGCCCCCATCTTCCTCAAACCCTTATTCCTTCATTCCAAGCCCAAGATCCATCATCCAAACCATCCCTCAACACATCCTACCTCTCATTTTCCCCAAAATCTCATCAAATCCCCAAAATCCCCCAAAAACCCTAGTTCTCCAAACTTCTCCATTCGTTCCCAGATCTGGTCCCTAGGTTCTCCGGAGTGTTTCTTCCGCCTCCTCTCGGTAAGAAATCGATCTCTCGATGTTTTCATAACTTATTTGTATTTTTATGAAACCCTAATGAATGAATGTTGTTTTGATGGTTGCCTCTCCATAACAGCGATTTCCCCGTAGATTAGCATCCGCGGGACGAACCTTCGTGATCGTCATCCCCGGAGCTAGGCAAGTGAAACTTGCCACTTAGGGTTTAGGCCATGTTTTAGGCCATTTTGCTTGTTGTAGGCGTAAAAGAGGCTAGGCGACGAAATGATACTCGCCTAGGTGCAAATTTAGGAACTAGCTTGACAACGAAGCTAGATCCGACATTTATCATGTTGCACAATTACCATGTCATGTTTACTTTCCATTAACGGTACGCAAATTAATTGTCATGTCATTGCATTCTTTGAGTGATCCCGTGATTGCGTAGCATCGCTACAATACTTGTGTTTCCTGGCTCGTGACCAGAAGCGAGCATAATGAGTTGCTAACCCCAACGCTCGATATTGAGTCTAGGTGCACCCCTATGCCAAATGCTTATGAATCGTGAATTAGAATGCGAGCTCCCGTGCGGGGCAACCCTGGCTCATTTACTGAGCTCGTGTGCGGGGACCCTGGCTTGCCATCAAGTGGGTATTGGGGGTAAGAGTTAAGCGGCCATTCAACTGGGAGTCTGCCCGATCAGTAACTGCAGTGGTAAGGCGTAAACTCTGGGGTGGGGTAGTGTTAAGAGACCAATCAGCGTGAATGCTATACCATTCAACTGTAAGGCGTAAACATCTACAAACAACCGTGAAACGTGAATAGTGAATTGATTGAGATTGTTAGTAGCTTGGCTACTCTTGTCTTGTCCCGATAATTGTTCTCTTGTACTTATTGTTCACCATGTCTTGTGTAAGGACCACTTTTCGTTGTACGTTGTTCGTGCACGTGCTTTTGTCCGTGCACGTGTTTGTTTTGGACCTTGTTGGTATGTGAACACTTTCGTGTGATATGCCGTTGTGAACGTCTCTGAGAGTATTAAATAGTGGCACTAAATTGGAACAACGTTTCTCGAGTCGTTTTCCCACAATTTAAACTTATTCGATGAGACGTGGCGATTTTCACTTTTGACGGGAGACGTTTCCATTTTTGGTTTCGTCGTCCGACGTCGAAATTGAGATCCGTCTTCTTAGTTAGCTCACATTCGTCGTCACGATCACCACGATATTTATTTTATAATTTTTGGAGTTTATTTGACCACTTTTGTATTTTTAACAAGTTTTATATTATTTTTAATAATTAATTTTTAAATTAATTTCGGCCAAATAAAATTTATTTGAGTTTTAAACGTTTTAAGGAATTTTTGAGCCAATTTCCAGCTCATTTGGACCAGGTCAAACCCTTGGATGAGTTGGAGTAGTTGGATTTCAAATTTTAAATTATTTTAAACTTCTAATCCTATTAGATTTAGCCCTAGACCAAGTCAACCCATCTATACTAAATAAGCAACCCCTAGGAAGACCTATTTTCGCAAGAAATTAGCCCTAGCCTCTTCCAAAACCCAAATTGGACGTTGCGACGATTCGTCGCAACGTTGCGACGATCTTCCCCCGCTCTGACCGAGAGAACGAGCTCCGTTCTCCCGCACCGACCGCTGCTCCGCCCGCACCAAGCTCCGCACAGCCGCTCCGCATCGCACCCGCCCTGTTCGCCCGCTCCGACCGAGAGATTCCCTCGGTCAGACCGGTCGCTCGCTCCGCTCATCCGCATCGCCCCGCTCCGCTTGCAAGCCCGCTCCGGACCCCGCATCTCACCGTGCCCGACCGAAGCCCCCGCCCGCACCCGCAACGTTGCAACCGTTGCAACGTTGCAGCACCCCGCTCCCCGCATCCAAGCGCTGTGACCGAGCCGCCCCAAGCGCCCGATCGACAAACCCCTCCGCACCAAGGCCCGCACCGACCCGCTGCGCTGCACCAAGCCGTTCCCCCGCAGCGACCGATGGAGCTCCCCGCACCGAGGCTGTACGACCGATGGCCATACGTCGCAACCCCGCACCCGTCGCATCGCTTGCCACCGTGGGCCCCCCAAGTTCTCCAGAGTTATTGTGGGTCCCCCAAAGGTCCCTAGGACTACTGTGGGCCCCACCTAGGTGTGTTCTCTTTGACGACTTGCCGCGTACGACGTCGTCGCATGTCGTAGCCCGTCGTCGCACGTGCTAACTTTGGAATCTGGAACCGTCACCCCGGTTGAAGCTCTGAATTTCCAGCGAGGAATCTAATTGGAAACTGGACTTGGAGCGCGATCTTATTATTCCAACCCCCGGCGTCGCTACCCGACGCCGGTGTAGCTTTCGCGTCGTGTTGAGGTAACGTTTTGCACCCCTAGGACCCCTAACCCAATGCATGCTAATCAAGACTAAAATCAGTATTTTTTTTAAAGTATTTCAAATGTTTTAAATTCACTAATCAAGATTAATAATATGGACTCTAGGCCGGTGGACTTGTGCACGTAGGATAATTGTGATTTTTGGACTCATTGGATGGTGTGCTCAGACGTCGTACTTGCAGGCAAGTGAAACTTGCCAACTCTTGTGTAGGGCCATGTTTTTAGGCCACTTCCTTGTTCCTAGCGTAAAAGAGACTAGTCAGTGAAATGATAGCTGGCTAGACGCCTACTTGATCTAGTTTGACAACGAAACTAGATCCGTCACCTAATTGATCTAGCTTGACAACGAAGCTAGATCCAACCCTTTAAACTTGTTGTTCATGCATACTAAACTGTCACGTTTACTTTCCTTACCTGTACGCACTTTTAACTGCCATGCATTGCATCTTACATGTCATCCATGCATTGAATATTGCATTCGTAGCACACGCTACATACTTGTACTTGCTTGTCCAGGGCTAGGTGCACCCCTATGCCAAACATGAAAAACACTTCCTGGCTCGTGATCCAGAAGAGAGCATTACCGTTCGGGGGTAAGGCCCTGGCTCGATACACGTGGGATGGGGTAAGAGTTAAGCGGCCAATCAGCTGGGAGTCTGCCTGATCAGCAACTGCAGTTGTAGGGCGTAAACTCTGGGTGGGGCGGAGTTAAGCGACCAATCAGTGTGAAAGAAAGTCATTTCAGCTGTAAGGCGTAAACTTTGCACATGACATGAAAACATGACTAGAGAAATCCTTGTAAATGTTATTAGTCTTGCCACACTTGCCATGCCATGCTAGTTTACTTGTTGTTTTCTTTACCTGCTGCACTCATACTTAAACTGTCATGTCATTGCATCATGCTAGAACTGCTAGGTTGCTTTACTTTCCCTACTTTCAGTTTCCTTGCACAAGTCTCTTGTAGACTTGCTGATATGTGCCCCTTGCTCTTTTGGGTGTCACATGTTAGACCTGAGCCAGAGACCGTTGCTGAGTACGTGTTGTTTTGCTGACGCTGAGACTGAGTCCATGATTGCACAGGAGGATTTTGGTGGACACCGGTGACCATTCTTTGAGTCTTTGTTGAGCTTTATTTTGTTTTAGGCCTTTTGTTAGTTGTTGGTGCGTAGCACCGTTGTTTTGTACTTTGTACTTTTGTTGGCCATGTTTGTGCCTTTAGCCTCTTTTTCTTTTAGCCTGGTGGCTTTTTCTGTGATGTTGAAACTTATTTTATGGATATTCTGAGACTATTCTTTTGTCTCATTTCATTATTATTATCTTGTTTCTCTCGCGTTGCAAGGACCTGCAGTTTTAAATTTGATTGACGCTTATCGGACTTGCAGCTTTGTAGCTTCAAGTCTGAGCGGACCTTCTCACGCTTCGTCTCCATATTTTTGGGAAGCGGGGCGTGACAGGTTTTGTTGGTGGCCCATGCAGGTCCGTCTTGCAATTGCGAACTAACGAAACAACGATAATAACGGAATGTCCATTAAATAAATTGCAACATCCGAGTCATAAGCCCGGAGTCTAGTCGTTTTCTTACGACACTAGGTGGTAAGAAGGCTTAGTTATACGTCTGTGCTTGCTAATTAGAGGCCTCTGATTGTTAGTTAGACTCCCTGTCAGCAATTGATCATCGTAGGAGTTACCTTAGTGGTTAATGCCTAACCCTGACCATATTAGGCTTCTAGAATTTCTTTTAGTCGTTCGCTTGGGTTCATCGATTTCGGGCCAAGCCGAATGCATTTCCTTACCGTCTAATCTTTAGAAGTCTTAGCGCTTAGTTCTTAATCTTTAGTTGGTCGACCGTATGAGTTTCCCCGTAGAGTCTCCTGATTCATATCCTAGGTGTATGTATGTTCTGATCACCTGACCAAATTTCCTTGCCTCGATTCACGAGATCGCCTCATGACGACCGTCGTCCATTTTCAAACATCTCCATTGCAAATCTTGAACCTTCTGAAAGTATTTTTCAAATCTTCTCTTCCACTAAGTTTAATTTTGTCCAAAATTTTAATATACATATATTTCATCCTCCTTCATTGATTCAAATTTTTAAAAACGTTGTCGGAATTTCTGAATACTAGTTTATAGTATTTTCCCAGCCTATGTTTTTCGTACTTGTGTAAATGTGTCGTTCCTTCATATATTAATTTTATTCTGAACCGTACTTTTATTTTGCTCAATTCGATTTATAATTTCCCTCTTATTTATGCCATTTGAATAATACATCGTGTTTACTTTTAATATACTTTTCAAGTCACATGGAATTTCAGATTTCAGCAAGTTGGTTTTTTGCTCGTCGTTCTCACTATTTCAGATTTTTGCAAAATTACTATTTTCATAACCTCTTCCTGCTTTAGACCCTCCCTGATTTGATTTTAAAGATTTACTATTCGATCTTGATAATTCTTATGCTAAGTTACTATAATTTTCTTTCCGCTCACCATACACGCTTTTAGAAAATTTCTAAACCAAATTGAATTTCAATTATTTTATACCCGTATCAGGCCCGTTGTGCTTGTACGCTAAGAGCTTAGTAACCAGTTTTATTTTTGACAAATCCTGATTTCTCTAAAAGAAGTTTCAATATTGATTTTCCATAGCCGAAAAGTTTTGAAAGCATTTAACATGAGTTTAAATCCTTCCGTTACTTGATTTCATTCTTTGACTTTCAAAAACTTTTGACAACATTATATTAAATTACTGCCGTATAATATTTTCAAAAAATTTCGTCTTTAATGTCCGTGCGAATGATTTACTTTCCTTTCTTAATGATTTGCGATAAGCCATTAAAAACATTTTCCCTTATTATGAATTTTCGACTCAAACTTATTTTGAACAACTCGTTTTATCGACCTCCAATACTTCTTTTCAGACGAGGATTTTAATTTTGAAAAACAACAGTTTTCAAAATCCACGTATTTTAGCTTATGCTATTTACCCTATTTCCTTTCCTGTATCCTATTTAAGCATCACTACATCTCTTTTTCCCTCAACATAAACATCACCATTGAGTTAATGTTTCGTCTAACCAAGCTGTCTCCGTGTATTCGTCCTATCTGAACTCGTGTTTATCGATCCTTCCCTCGTCACGCTCTCGACCTTTCTTTATTGCTTAGGCCTTAGGGTCCTTCAATGTCTGTGTCAACTCTAGTTGTTAGTAGACCCTTGGACCCTTGTGAGGTTGTCGTAGTGCACGTACCTAAGCTGTGTACGTGGGCTTGAATGAGTACACCCCCCATAGTATATTAATGCTTGCCTAATGTGTGATATATATATATGTACTCGGAGTTATTCGTGATGGTATGAAGTTGTTGTGTGTTAGTAGTTATAGATTTTTGCGAGGATATCTATACTATACTAGGGATGCCTGTGTATATAAGAGTTAGCGTTGAAATATCTAAGTTGTGTATGTAGTAAGAGATACTTATAATGGTTGAAATAAATGATTGGTAAAGCTATGTGTATGTTAGTAGTGATAATAATAAGAGTACGTATGGTTAAGAGGGTAGGCCTATTATGTGACGTATATGTTAGCACGTATGAGTGTGTGCTCGTATGTGGGTATGTATTGTGTTTAGACGTAAGTAGTTATGTTTTGTTGCCTGAGTATATAGGTGATATACATATGGTAGTAGGAGTATAATTTTGATTGGTATTGCTTGCTTTTCGGGATGTTGCATGCGTGCATACCGTGAGGTATACACGACTATTGCACATCTTAATTATGTATGTGTGAATGTGTTAGTATACTAATTATAGGTAGTAGGCTATGGTGTGAATATATACATTATTTATGTGTGACTATACGGTGAATGTTTGTACTAGAGAGGGTATTATAAATATGTGGGTGCTGATGTCTGTAATGTTATTATTATGGTATATAATTAGATTGAACTATGTGGGTGTTATCTGACTAAATATTAAGTGTGATTGATTTATGGAATGTATATGGTTGTATTGGTAGATGTATATATATATATGGGAGTAGTATTGGTATATGTATGAATGTCGTGTTACATATATAGAATATTCTAATATGTGTATTGAGTCTCACTCAAGCTTGAGTGGGTATAGTCTAAGTATATCGAATGTATGTTTGTAGTTTGAATATAGCAATGCTTGATGTATGTATAGTGATAGAAGTGTTTGTGCCTGGTTGAGTTACGCACATGATTGTGGGTCGCTACGCCAGTATATAGTTATAGGTGTTGGTCTTGTGGTATAGTTAATTACTAAGGACTTGCTAGTGTGAACATATGTGTACTAGCTAAACTAGGTGTGTTGGTGTGCTAGTTATATATAATGGTGTGAATGGTATGCGTAAATGAAATGTTAGCGTGCATGGGTGTGCACCATGCACGGGTAAGTGTGTGCTTAGTTATAGGCATTGATGACTATGGTATATGTGGCGTGCCGTAAATACAGTTATAGGACCGAATGTGATGAGAATATACGGTGAAATTATTGCATGCATTTGTATGACTATATAATGAGTGAAATATGGTGGTAGTGAATATATATTAGATATAGTAAAATTTGACTTAAAAATGGTATGGTGTGACTGCTTGTGTGGATGTGCTTAGTATTGGATGTATACTAGGAAATATTAGAGGGAAGTATACTCTTGATGTTTGTGCATAGGTAACTACCTATAGGTAGAGCAATGATTGTATTTGCTAAGTGTGAGACGATCCTTATATAAGTATCTGAACTGTTGTTTTGCGAGTAGTAGTTATATAAGGGATGTATGTTTATATATATGATTGAAATACATGTATGAATTTGACTGACTATAATAGGTATAAGTGTATACGTACGTGAATGTATATATATACGTGTTGGTAGTGTTAACGTTTGACTACCTAGTGCATATATAAGCACTTGTAATGACTATACCTGGTTGAATTATTATATGACTTGATTGGGGTAGTTACTAGAGCGACTAGCTATATTAGAAAGTCCGAGGACGGACTTTATTCTAAGGTGGGGAGGATGTAACGACCACTTTTCGTTGTACGTTGTTCGTGCACGTGCTTTTGTCCGTGCACGTGTTTGTTTTGGACCTTGTTGGTTTGTGAACACTTTCGTGTGATATGCCGTTGTGAACGTCTCTGAGAGTATTAAATAGTGGCACTAAATTGGAACGACGTTTCTCGAGACGTTTTCCCACAATTTAAACTTATTCGATGAGACGTGGCGATTTTCACTTTTGACGGGAGACGTTTCCATTTTTGGTTTCGTCGTCCGACGTCAAAATTGAGATCCGTCTTCTTAGTTAGCTCACATTCGTCGTCACGATCACCACGATATTTATTTTATAATTTTTGGAGTTTATTTGACCACTTTTGTATTTTTAACAAGTTTTATATTATTTTTAATAATTAATTTTTAAATTAATTTCGGCCAAATAAAATTTATTTGAGTTTTAAACGTTTTAAGGAATTTTTGAGCCAATTTCCAGCTCATTTGGACCAGGTCAAACCCTTGGATGAGTTGGAGTAGTTGGATTTCAAATTTTAAATTATTTTAAACTTCTAATCCTATTAGATTTAGCCCTAGACCAAGTCAACCCATCTATACTATATAAGCAACCCCTAGGAAGACCTATTTTCGCAAGAAATTAGCCCTAGCCTCTTCCAAAACCCAAATTGGACGTTGCGACGATTCGTCGCAACGTTGCGACGATCTTCCCCCGCTCTGACCGAGAGAACGAGCTCCGTTCTCCCGCACCGACCGCTGCTCTGCCCGCACCAAGCTCCGCACAGCCGCTCCGCATCGCACCCGCCCTGTTCGCCCGCTCCGACCGAGAGATTCCCTCGGTCAGACCGGTCGCCCTCTCCGCTCATCCGCATCGCCCCGCTCCGCTTGCAAGCCCGCTCCGCACCCCGCATCTCACCGTGCCCGACCGAAGCCCCCGCCCGCACCCGCAACGTTGCAACCGTTGCAACGTTGCAGCACCCCGCTCCCCGCATCCAAGCGCTGTGACCGAGCCGCCCCAAGCGCCCGACCGACAAACCCCTCCGCACCAAGGCCCGCACCGACCCGCTGCGCTGCACCAAGCCGTTCCCCCGCAGCGACCGATGGAGCTCCCCGCACCGAGGCTGTACGACCGATGGCCATACGTCGCAACCCCGCATCCGTCGCATCGCTTGCCACCGTGGGCCCCCCAAGTTCTCCAGAGTTATTGTGGGTCCCCCAAAGGTCCCTAGGACTACTGTGGGCCCCACCTAGGTGCGTTCTCTTTGACGACTTGCCGCGTACGACGTCGTCGCATGTCGTAGCCCGTCGTCGCACGTGCTAACTTTGGAATCTGGAACCGTCACCCCGGTTGAAGCTCTGAATTTCCAGCGAGGAATCTAATTGGAAACTGGACTTGGAGCGCGATCTTATTATTCCAACCCCCGGCGTCGCTACCCGACGCCGGTGTAGCTTTCGCGTCGTGTTGAGGTAACGTTTTGCACCCCTAGGACCCCCAACCCAATGCATGCTAATCAAGACTAAAATCAGTATTTTTTAAAGTATTTCAAATGTTTTAAATTCACTAATCAAGATTAATAATATGGACTTTAGGCCGGTGGACTTGTGCACGTAGGATAATTGTGATTTTTGGACTCATTGGACGGTGTGCTCAGACGTCGTACTTGCAGGCAAGTGAAACTTGCCAACTCTTGTGTAGGGCCATGTTTTTAGGCCACTTCCTTGTTCCTAGCGTAAAAGAGACTAGTCAGTGAAATGATAGCTGGCTAGACGCCTACTTGATCTAGTTTGACAACGAAACTAGATCCGTCACCTAATTGATCTAGCTTGACAACGAAGCTAGATCCAACCCTTTAAACTTGTTGTTCATGCATACTAAACTGTCACGTTTACTTTCCTTACCTGTACGCACTTTTAACTGCCATGCATTGCATCTTACATGTCATCCATGCATTGAATATTGCATTCGTAGCACACGCTACATACTTGTACTTGCTTATCCAGGGCTAGGTGCACCCCTATGCCAAACATGAAAAACACTTCCTGGCTCGTGATCCAGAAGAGAGCATTACCGTTCGGGGGTAAGGCCCTGGCTCGATACACGTGGGATGGGGTAAGAGTTAAGCGGCCAATCAGCTGGGAGTCTGCCTGATCAGCAACTGCAGTTGTAGGGCGTAAACTCTGGGTGGGGCGGAGTTAAGCGACCAATCAGTGTGAAAGAAAGTCATTTCAGCTGTAAGGCGTAAACTTTGCACATGATATGAAAACATGACTAGAGAAATCCTTGTAAATGTTATTAGTCTTGCCACACTTGCCATGCCATGCTAGTTTACTTGTTGTTTTCTTTACCTGTTGCACTCATACTTAAACTGTCATGTCATTGCATAATGCCAGAACTGCTAGGTTGCTTTACTTTCCCTACTTTCAGTTTCCTTGCACAAGTCTCTTGTAGACTTGCTGACATGTGCCCCTTGCTCTTTTGGGTGTCACATGTTAGACCTGAGCCAGAGACCGTTGCTGAGTACGTGTTGTTTTGCTGACGCTGAGACTGAGTCCATGATTGCACAGGAGGATTTTGGTGGACACCGGTGACCATTCTTTGAGTCTTTGTTGAGCTTTATTTTGTTTTAGGCCTTTTGTTAGTTGTTGGTGCGTAGCACCGCTGTTTTGTACTTTGTACTTTTGTTGGCCATGTTTGGGCCTTTAGCCTCTTTTTCTTTTAGCCTGGTGGCTTTTTCTGTGATGTTGAAACTTATTTTATGGATATTCTGAGACTATTCTTTTGTCTCATTTCATTATTATTATCTTATTTCGCTCGCGTTGCAAGGACCTGCAGTTTTAAATTTGATTGACGCTTATCGGACTTGCAGCTTTGTAGCTTCAAGTCTGAGCGGACCTTCTCACGCTTCGCCTCCATATTTTTGGGAAGCGGGGCGTGACATCTTGCCTGTGCACTCATGTTATAACTGCCATGTCATGCATACTAAAACTGCTAGGTTGCTAGTTGCCTTACTTTCAATTTCCTTACCCAAGTCTTTTAGACTTGCTGACATGTGCCCCTTTACTCTTTTGGGTGACACATGTTAGATCCTGAGCCTGAGTACCTTGTTGAGGACGGGGTGTTTGCTGACGCCGAGCCCGAGCTTGTGTTTGATGGGGAGTACGTGGACACTGGGGACCAGTCCTAGTGTTTTCGTTGTGTTCCCCTTTTGTTTTAGACTGCTGTTTTGTTGTCGGTGCGTAGCACCTATACTTTGTGGCGCTGTTGCTTTTGTTGGCCTTGTTCTGGGCCTTAGACTCTTTCTTTTAGCCTGGTGGCTTTTCTGGATGTTGGACTTATTTTCATGTTGGAAAATTTATGAGATATGAGAATTTTATTTCTGTCTCTCCTTTTATTATTATTGTTGCTCCGTTTGTGGTTACAGGGACCTGTTTATGTTTTATTTACGCTTATCGGGTTTGGGACTTCACAGCTCCACTCTCGTGCGGACCTTTTCACGTCTCGCCTCCATTTTAGGGAAGCGGGTCGTGACACTTTAGGCCTGAACGAGCTTGGCAGCTCCCTTAAGATTTTTCTCAAATGTTCAAGGCTAGAGTATGGCTTACCGAGGGAACTAGACTTGTAGACGATGTCGGTGAACCTCGTAAACATCGCTGAAATGGATTCTGATGGAAGCATGTGGAAGCTCGCGTACTCTGTGGTCAGCAGGGCAAGTTGAGACTCCTTCACTTATGACGTTCCCTCATGCGTCACATCCAGCGTATGCCATATTTCTGTTGGGAGATGTATGCCCTCGAGGCAATTTATCTCTGTGTAATTGTACAAACATCTTGTTCAAAATTACAGTAAGCTGTATGGCAAGAATTTATCTAAGTTAAATCATAATCTAATTATCATTAGAAACTTATGTAAAGTCCTGTGATTTAATGCAAGGTCAAACATGTATCGAGATGAGGATCTCGATCATGTAGAAGTGCTTGACCGTCTGTAGCATAAGTCTAGAAACGGTCGTGGTCGTAGATGTTTCGAGAAAAGGATATCAAAACATCGGATATACCATTGTGTCTTTGTCTTTACTGTGTAGCGATGACGATGATCTCATGGTCGTTCGACTTGGCGAAGTTGGAGATGAGACACAGGTGCTCATTGGAGAATGAGTTTGCTGAACGACCCAACAAGAGTTATCATATGGTTATGATTGATCAATCTGTCAATGATAACTCTTAGTGATGATAGGCGAGTTGGTATTTTAACTTGAGGTCATTGTATGAACCTATACGTGAATGGTGTCACTTAGATCTCTGACCTAGCTTCGAGGCAAGGCTTGTCGAAAGGTTTTTGGTTGGGTGACATTTGAAATGTGCGAGGAGAGTAATGACCAAGATATGATTCATCTCTCTCGGTCAATGGGAGTTAGTGTCGTAGTGTTAGTTCGATCTTTAGTGGAAACTCTGGCCAGAGTATGTTGGAAGATGTCCAATATTATTTGACTAAAGATCGATGGAGACTAACCGGTTTTGAGCTATTAGGGTTGACAGTTTGACCGTACCCTAGGCTTGATGTTAAACGACATAGTTTTGACGAAAAGATTATAACTGCGGTATTCATTACAGACACAGTCAGGGTGGTCCCGAAAACACTCATGTCAATGAGTTAACCACATAAGTATGATGCTGAAACAGGGACGACACAGTCTGCTCGTGGTCACTGCCGTCTGGGGCTTCGTGCCCCACCTGTAGTAGGATCAGGCTGTAGGGTCTCACACAGAGTGCGACCTTCATCTAGTAATAGGTAGAAACATTAGGGAGAATATGCATTTGATGCAAGGGATAGAAAACTGCATTTGATGCAAATGATATTTTAAGCTTAGATATGGACTATTTTTCATATGATGCAAACAGAGTTAAATGTGTCGCAAATTGTTTACGACCATATTTAATGAAATAAACGCGAGGAAAAGTTTACTTGTAAGACGAGAATGTCCCGCTCTAAACACAGGTTCGAACGACATCCAAAACGGATGCCAAATGCACAAGATATGCCCAAAACCGTCAAATAGGCACCATAGGCCTTACCCATGCCCAAACTACGCATGGGTCAGCCCAAACTGTGCTGGGCCTGGGGCACCCTGGGGTTTCGAACCCTAGGTGTAGAATTTTGGGTGACTGCTGATTTTGAACGAAAATCAAGTTTTGGGCTCATCTTTGGACGATCAATTGAGGGGTCAAACAGACTTCGATCGACTCGCTGTTTTTTCTTACGCGTTCACCGTTCAGTGCCCTTCGATTTGATAGGTTGTATCAAATGTGAAGCTCAATGATGAGGGAGTTAAAATTCATGGAAGTTTGGCCTTTATGAAAGGCAAACTAACTTGAATCATTTAACTCCAAATACTTAGTCCCACATCGAAAGTGGAGAGAAGGGGAAGGGTCAGCCGCCTATATAAATAGGGGCCTGCTCCCATCCTCTAAACTCGTCCCAAGCCCTAGATCTGAGCGGCTCCCAAAAGTTTGGATCGCACTCGGATCTAAGCTTAAAATAAATATTTTTCTCCTCTCCCTAAATTTCTGCCTTGCTCCTGAAGGGCTCTAGCAAAGCCACGAAGGGGCTTGGATCGGATCCGAAGTCTTGACGGAGGATCAACTCAAGTGAAACTTTCTTTTGCGCATGGTTGGCTCAGCGACAAGGGGGTTGCTCGCCTCGGGACGTAGTGCAATTCGGGAAGCGGTTAGGCTCGGGACCAGGAGCGGTTTGGGAAGCGGTTCAACTCGGGACGGGGAGCTGCTCGGGACGTGGTTCGATACACCTTACCGGTGTAAGAAAGGTTTCGGGTATGTAGTTTAATTAAGCATAGTATTTATAATATTGCAGTAGCTTAGATCTATCTTGAGGTGGTCAGACCCACTTCAAGATAGTAGAGATCCTGGCTAGAGTCTTGATATCTTTATGGTTGCATGTTAAATAGTTTAACATTTTTCTGCTGCATGTTTTCTTTTGCCTCTATTGTCCGTCCGACATAGGACGGGCATATAAATGCGCCCTAAGTGTCTCAAAACCCATCAAGATATCGATTGAAACTTGGTAAATTCCATCATCTATTCCATATGGTTTTGATGTGACAATCAATATATTTTCTGCTACTAACAATATCTATACAGATGTGCAGATATAAAGCTCATTCTATTTTCATAATACATATGTTCACTTGACAAGGACTCTCTGCGAAAGAAGCTTCGCAACTCAAATTACGTGTGGATAACGTATCTTTGGAATGACGTAATTTTATTTTTAGATAGCTTCAGGGCCTTGGCTATAACATATCATATATCCATAAGCTCCAAATTACATTATCTTCCAACCCATTTAATCCTAAGTCAAAGTTCCCATTTTTCATATTTGGTCGACTAGGATTTTTCGTAGTCGACTAAAAATATTTTCTTTGACTTTTGACCTGAAAATTTCTGACAAGGATCTATCCGTTGACTGATCCACGTCACCATCCTCAAATGGACAGTTTATGACCGTTTTAAAATTAGTCGACCTAAGGTTTTTTGTAGTCGACTAAATCATTTTTTTGTTCGTTTGAGTCCGAAATTTTCTGAACAGTTTCTATCCATTTGGAACTGCCCCCATAACCATTTTTCAACACTATAAAAGAAGGGGTACCTCCTCTCTCTTCATTCCCCACTTTTCCTCTTCTTTTGTTTTCATTTGTGGAAATTAAGGCTTTAATTCTCTTGGGAAAAGTTGTTTGTGTTCTCATTTGTAAGAAGAAATTCTGATCCCTTTCTTCATTTGAGAACTAAAGAACTTCAAGGGTGTTTCGCAAATTTCTCATTTAGAAACATTGAAGTTCTCTTTTTAAACACCATCCTTTGAATTCATTCTTGATATTCATACCAAGGCTATGTGTGTTTTCTAGTTCATTATTTCTCTAAGAAGTTTGAATCTCTAGTTGTAGTGATTGTACAAAGTTTGGGACACGGGGAGTGTCACAATTTTTGTAAGTTCATGCTTGCGGGGCAAGTGATTATAGTGGATTGAAAATCTCTTTGGAGAGTAGAGGACTGGAGTAGGATCAAAAGGATCCGAACCAGGATACATCTTTTTATTCACGATTGGTTTATTTTCAATACTTGTCATTTAATTTCTGTTCCATCTTTGCAAATTTTAGTAACGTTTTATTTGCAACAAATTTTTTTATAATAAACTATTCAACCCCCATTCTAGTGTATTTATGTATACAGGTGATCCTACATTTGGTATCAAAGCAAGGTTAAGATGGCAGAACAGAACATGATAGCAGTTCCACACAACTATTCATCACAATATCCAGAAGGCAACTCTCAAGTTCTTCCTCCTCTATTTGATGGTTCAAATTATTCATACTGGAAGGTTAGAAAGGAGATTCATATCTAAAGTATGGATTATACGTAATGGAACATCATAGAGACATGATATTAGAAGCCAACAACTGACGCGTGTTCATATTTCACCTTTTGCACATGCTCTTTATCGTGTTTTCATATGCATTTCATCTCATTCCAAGTTGTATATATCACTTTTTTTGGTTCATATTAACTATAGGGTGTATTGTTTGTATTTCAGGTAAATGTCGGCAATTCGGTGTCTTCTGGAGTCAGCCTTGCATGTCGGGACCAAGGCGCGCTTATAGGGCGAAGATCCGATTGCCAAAGATGAGGATTCATTGTTCTGGAGCTTCAACCGATCGGGTGAACAGACTCACCCGATCGGTTCGTGCACATATATCCGACCTGGACAGAAGCTGAAATGAAGAAGACCCCACCCGATCGGTTTAGCGATCGGGTGGCCACCGCAGAGCTCTCTGTTTTGTGAGTCGAACTCCACCCGATCGGTTGACTTCCCAACCGATCGGGTCATCTCCTCGGGTCATTTTGGGGAAGAACTCACCCGACCGGTTGACACTTCAACCGATCAGGTGGCCTTTTCTTTCCCTTTCGCGCACTGTCGATGCATTCATTGAAGATTTGCTACCATTCCAGTGAGAGTTTGGGTGATCTCTTATTTTTATAGCTTCAGCATCGTCGTTAGCTTTCCAACGATAGGTCGCATGCCCAAATCCGATTTTTCTACATTTTTCTGAAATTTTCTGAGAGCAGCTGCGTGCTGAAATTGGGAGCTGTCTAGAATTGAACTTCAACCGATCGGGTGAACCTTCACCTGATCGGTTCCGGTCATTTTTAGAAGCTTTGAGTCTCTGTTTGCTTCCACCTGATCGGTTGAACTTCCAACTGATCGGGTGGGCCTGTTTTAGATGTTTTAGTGGGTTTTTGGACCTGAACTGTTAAGGGTTTGTGGGGGCTTATAAAGATGGATTTGTGCATGACTTGAAGGGGGTTATCTCCTATTTTTTCAGCAGTTTTCTTCCCCCTTTAGGTGATCTTTAGGTTAGGTTAGATTAGGGCTTCTACTTCAATAAGTATTGTAATGGATTGATGATTTAATGGCAAGGTAAGTATTTCTTTTCCTACTTCGATTGTTTTGTGTTATTTTTATTGTGCTTAATGGTGAATGCTTGTTTGTCCATTTTATTGCTTTCTATCATGTTCTTCACCATTGAGTAGTGTTTGATGAACCCTAATATGGGTTTGAGTAGGATTGATGCTTGGGATTTTACATTTGACTTGATTGCATGGCAAGTGTTTGATGGATTGTGTCAATGGGGATTTCTAGCAATCTGAGTCCAATTCGTATGGCAACACACTAGATGTGTTGGGGGTTGGCATCCGGATGCTTGTCCTATCAAGATCCGCTTTGATGTATTGCTAGAAATCACATTTGACCTAGTTGGCCATTAGGGTTACGCGGAGCGTTTTATTGTCACTGACGGGAGACAGACCGCCTTTGACCGTCGGGCCAAGGGGAAATAAAACTAGCGTTTGATCCCCTAGCCACAGCTCACACCCCTAGCATTGACATCGAATCCTTGCACGTGGGAACGGCTTGGACAAAATGTTAGGAGTTATCATTGTGGCCTTAATGCTCCCGGTTACGGAGGGTGTTGGACATGGGAATGCCCACCGTCCGAAACCGGGTAGACTAGCGTATCATCATGGGCATCGACCGGAATATCGGGCCCATGGGATGCTAGGTACCACCTTTAAGGGCAATGTCTCACCCTGGGTCAAGTCGAATGCCAAGTGTCATGAGTGCTCTAGGCCGTGTTAGCGGGGATTCATTTCTTTTTTTTATTTCTTACTTTTATTTCTTCACTACTCACTCATATTAACCACGTAGCTCTCATACAACCTAGGCAAGGCTAGTAGCCATTCAAGCCATCCACCTCCATGTGTTCGATAAACCCGCACCCTACACTAACTGTGCACTTGCGGTAAAATGACAATGCGCCCAAACCGTAAACGTGGCACCGGTCAAGTTTTTGGCATCGTTGCCGGGGAGGCGTTCGGCTTGATATTAGCTTAGCTTGGGTTCGTTAGACTATGTATAAAAAAACAAATACAATAACCAAGAAATTTTTTCCCCACCATTATATTATCCTTTTGTTATTCTCTTGTACTATTGACGCTCCTCTCTAGTTTTCTTATTTTTGTTATCAATGTATTCTTGGTATAACCATGTGGAGATCAAATTTCGATGCTCAGATGGGAGGCTACGATCCTTATTCATTTGTGGTTTGTGAGACTTGTGGGATGGCAGGGCACGTGCATTATGATTGCCCATTTACGCTTGAGAGCCTCCCCCTAAACCAAGGCCAAACATTTTCCCGTAACCATAGCCCAAAAAACCCCCCATCCATTTCCTCAACCTTATATCCCTCTACCAACACAAGAAAAATCATGTCTCGTGTCTCTACTTGAAAGTGCCATGTTTAACCAAGGCCAAATATTACAAAACTTTATGGTACCAATCACCGAGCCTACACCGAGGAGAGGGGATGGAGGAGAGGATATACCCACTTTTATGGTTGAGACCACCATGCCATCGGCCACCATAGACACATCTCATGCTGATGCCCCAGTTTTTCCACACTACCACTTGGATGACGAAGCATTTTTTGATGATGATATTGATGATGGGGTGATTTCTCTAGGATCTGTGGGAGAGACTTCTCATCTCGATTTGGATACCCCACATGAGTCCTACGAGAGCACCGAGGAGACTACATAGCTTATGCATACCGGCAAGGAGGATGTGCGTGAGGACACGGACACCACGACCACATACAAGTGGTCCGCTCCACATCCACTTCCACTGTCATCTCTGTTACTGCTTCTTCCTTGGTATGTGGTCAACCACGATGATGTCATTCAGGACATCGGGCAGATGGTGGAGCATGAGCATATCATCGAGGAGGATGTGCATGAGGGCTTGGATACAATGGTCCACTTCATGGAGCCCGAGTCACATCTACCTCTACCGTCACTCTCCATTTCTTCTGCGGCTGAGCATCTACTTGAGAATATTGCCCATATTCAGGGAGATTTTCATACTCACTCTCACTTCACATTTAAGTCTCGCTTTTCACGTCCTATTTCTTTAGACTTATATGTTTTTGACACACCATATCTCTCGCAGGACACATGATCAACTTCCCTTGAGGTTTGCTGCGGTGTTTCACCACCTGGAGAGCCACTTCTCTTGGAGAGCGAGGATTTGGTCGTCACTAGTACAAAGGATAGCGACCCATTCTCAGGGAGTATTCGTCACCCCTTTATTATTTTTCCATCTTATGTTGACGATTATCTCTGGGATACATTTATTTTGGGAAATAATTTCTTACCATGGACTAATGCACATCGTCCTTTGCAGGTCACAGGTGGACACCTATTAAGGATGCTTGGAGGTGTATTGCTTAGGTCCATTGGCACACGTGGCACAGCGTTCTGGCAGAGCCACAGCAGGAGCAGTTAGAGCATCTACTTGCCCCACTCGAGATTCTGGATCCGCCTATGCTTAGGTGTATCCTAATCTAGTAGTATAGAAATTTACAGCTTTCTAGTTTAGATTAGAATAATCTCGTCTCCTCTCATTAGCGAGGGGAGCGTATCTAGGTTTTACTTTTGCATCATAATAACCCATCATGTCGTGTCCTTATATCATTTCACCCCCATTACCATATCCTTGTTCTTTTGGCACTTTTCTTGGCCCCGTTGTCATTTTTCTCCATGAGTCCACTACCACCTCCAAAGGGTGGTGATGCTTGTTTTGCCTATTGGTCACTCTCCCCTTTATCTTTTATGCCCCGTATCGGATTTTCATATCTTTTGGGGATAGCTTATATTAGCTTGGGGGAGAGTATCACCCATAGTCTTCTTTGTTATTTTTGATGCAATTCCCCTCCCATTTTATCTTTGCCCTCTCATGAGTAATTTTATTGCATTGAGGGCAATGCAAGATTTAGCTTGGAGGAGTTGCATTTCATGCATGTTTCCTTTATTTTCTTCCATTTTTCACTTTTTTCATGCATCAAAAATTTTTCTTTTCATTTTTATGCATCATTCCCATCATGCATTTTTCTTTCTCCATTTCATTCTTGCCTCTTTCTAGAGATGAACCCTCAATGATATTTTGCCACTCATGCTTCACTTTTCGCATTTATGCACCTTTTCCATCACGCTATTTCTTTGATTACTCAATGCTCATATATGTGTTCTGCATATTTTGGGTTTATTTGCTATATTTTGAGATTGTTGGTTGTGATTGTGTTTAAGGCATACTTCTAGCTATATATCATATTTTAATATGCCCTTCTATTTGACGTTCCTAGATTTTCACGCTTCACTTCCAAGAAACGGTTATTTTACCATCCTACCCCCGTGCTTCTAACTCTTGCATGAAATACTACATGTGTAGTCTTATCGCATGTGTTAGCTACCTTTCAACGGGATTAGGATAACCACACATTTGTTCCGTACTTTAATTCATATAGGATTTCTTGCCATGCTTGGGTTTCTCAAAAATTCTCTTTTATTTTTCTTTGTACATCCCCCCTCGTCGTGTATCGTTCTCCCATTTAGGGGAGTGCACACTTTTGTACATATTTTTGTATAATGGTCCTTCGGGGTTCTTCGTAACCCGATGCCTTAAAGCCATCTGGCTTAGGATGCGTAGGTCGCCCTTGCATTCCATTGCGATCCCGCAAGTTTGCAAGACAAAAATATTAAAATCAAAACAAAAACAACAAAAAAAACAAAAAAAAACAAAAAAATATAAACCATTGTATATAGGGAAGGCGAGAGTTTGTACAAAGTGATCTTTCCACATTTTCTCCATCTCCTTTTGAAAATACAAGTAAGGCAAGAAAGTGTTTCAAAAATCAAAAACGACAAATGTGTGTGGTGATTCCTTTCATCCTAGAGATTGATAGTTATTCATATGATTCATATCTATTCTTGCTTACTTCTTCATGCATGTATGGTATCTTGTATTAACCGTTTGGAAGATTTGAAAAGAATTTTGAGCTTCCTTATATATTGGGCATATTATCTACTATAACATGCTATGATAGCTATGCCTTGGCAATGTCACGCTTCTATCTCTTTTGTGCTCTATTGATATGAACCCATGATGCTATATTATAAGATTGAATTCTTGATTTAGATTGTGATATGCTTTTCCCTTGTGCTTGATTGTGTTGGTGATTACATTTGTGGTTTGGAGAGGGCGATCAAGTATTCTTCGCTTTCCTTTCTTGCTCTCGCACCCGAACTTCATTCCAACTCGTCTTCCTCGGGACGAGGAAGAGTTTAGCTTGGGGGATTGACGTGTGTTCATATTTTACCTTTTGCATACGCTCTTTATCATGTTTTCATATGCATTTCATCTCATTCCATGTTGTATATATCACTTTTTTGGTTCATATTGACTATAGGGTGTATTGTTTGTATTTCAGGTAAATGTTGGCATTTCGGTGTCTTCTGGAGTCAACCTTGCATGCCGGGACCAACGCGCTCTTATATGACGAAGATCCGATGGCCAAAGATGAGGATTCGTAGTTCTGGAGCTTCAACCGATTGGGTGGACAGACTCACCCGATCTGTTCGTGCACATATATCCGACCCGGACAGAAGCTGAAATGAAGAAGACCCCACCCGATCGGTTCTGCGATCGGGTGGCTACCGCAGAGCTCTCTGTTTTGTGAGCCGAACTCCACCCGATCGGTTGACTTCCCAACCGATCGGGTTATCTCCTCGGGTCATTTTGGGAAAGAACTCACCCGACCGGTTGACACTTCAACCGATCAGGTGGCCTTTTCTTTCCCTTACGCGCACTGTCGATGCATTCATTGAAGATATTCTATCATTCTAGTGGGATTTTGGGTGATCTCTTATTTTTCTAGTGTCGGCATCAACGTTAGCTTTCCAACGATAGGTCGCATGCATAAATCTGATTTTTCTACATTTTTCTGGAATTTTCTGAGCGCAGCTGTGTGCTGAAATTGGGAGCTGTCTGGAATTGAACTTCAACCGATCGGGTGAACATTCACCCGATCGGTTTTGGTCATTTTCAGAAGCTTTGAGTCTCTGTTTGCTTCCACCCGATCGGTTGAACTTCCAACTGATCGGGTGGGCCTGTTTTAGCAGTTTTAGTGGGTTTTTGGACCCGAACTGTTAAGGGTTTGTGGGGGCTTATAAAGATGGATTTGTGCATGACTTGAAGGGGGTTCTCTCCTATTTTTTCAGCAGTTTTCTACCCCCTTTAGGGGATCTTTAGGTTAGGTTAGATTAGGGCTTCTACTTCAATAAGTCTTGTAATGGATTGATGATTCAATGGCAAGATAAGTATTTCTTTTCCTATTTCCATTGTTTTGTGTTATTTTTAATGTGCTTAATGGTGAATTTTTTGTCCATTTTATTGCTTTCTATCATGTTCTTCACCATTGAGTAGTGTTTGATGAACCCTAATATGGGTTAGAATAGGATTGATGCTTGGGATTTTACATTTGACTTGATTGCATGGCAAGTATTTGATGGATTGTGTCAATGGGGATTTCTAGCAATCTGAGTCCAATTCGTATGTCAACAAGCTAGATGTGTTGGGGGTTGGGGTCCGGATGCTTGTCCTGTCAAGATCCGCTTTGATGTATTGCTAGAAATCACATTTGACCTAGTTGGCCATTAGGTTACGCGGGGGCGTTTTATCGTCACTGACGGGAGAAAGACTGCCTTTGACCGTTAGACCAAGGGGAAATAAAACTGGCGTTTGATCCCCTAGCCATAGCTCACACCCTTAGCATTGACATCGAATCCTCGCGCGTGGGAACGGCTTGGACGAAATGTTGGGAGTTATCATTGTGGCCTTAATGCTCCCGGTTACGGAGGGTGTTGGACATGGGAATGCCCACCGTCCGAAACCGGGTAGACCTAGCGTATCATCCTGGGCATCGACCGAAATATCGGGTCCATGGGACGCTAGGTACCACCTTTAGGGGCAATGTCTCACCCTGGGTCAAGTCGAATGCCAAGTGTCATGAGTGCTCTAGCCCGTGTTAGCGGGGATTCATTTCTTGTTTTTTATTTCTTTCTTTTATTTCTTCACTACTCACTTATATTATCCGCGTATATCTCACACAACCTAGGCGAGGCTAGTAGCCATTCAAGCCATCCACCTCCCTGTGTTCGATAAACCCGCACCCTACACTAACCGTGCACTTGCAGTAAAACGAGACCGCGCCCAAACCGTAAATGGGCGCCGGTCAACAACTCCCTTCTCTGATTGGATTGCCAACGACAAAACTGCAGCAACCAACACTCAAAGGCTATGAATTCTCTATTCTGTGCCATGGATAAAAATGAGGTTAATCGAGTATCTCAGGCCAAAACTGCTAAAGATATTTGGCACATACTCGAGGTAACTCATGAAGGAACTAGTAAAGTGAAGGAAACTAAGATTTCCGTTTTGGTTCACAAATTTGAGTTGTTCAAGATGAAGGACAAAGAGACAATTGGAGAAATGAGCACCATGTTTACTAATATTATAAATTCTTTAAATGCTCCTGGAAAGACTTACACTTCACTTGAACAAGTTCACAAGATTCTTAAAGCTTTAACTCCAGAATGGCGTCCAAAGATCACCGCAATTGAAGAAGCCAACGATCTCTCAAAATTATCTGTTGAAAGTCTTGTTGATAATCTAATGGCTTTCGAAGATCAATTAGAAGACGAGAAAGAAGAAACACACCAGAAGAAGAAAAGCTTCATAAGAAGATGAAGATTCAGAAATGGATGATGATGATGTTGCTTTCCTCACAAGGAACTTTAAGAAGTTCTTAAGAAAAGGTAAGTATAACAATTTCAAATCTAAAAATTCTTATTCTTCTCTTTTTTTAATTGTAATAGGCCAGGACATATAAAGAAGGATTGTCCACTCCTCACAGCAAAGTACAAAACTTCCAACAACTTCAACAATGATCATTCCAAGAAGGAAAGGAAGTTTGATAGAATGAAGAAAGCATTCGCAGCAACATGGGATTCTTCAGATGAAGAAGACAACAATGAAGAGAATGCTAACATGTGCTTAATGGCATAAAATGATGAAAGCGATGTAAGTACTATTGATAATGAAGAATTATTAGATGCATTTAATGATCTCGACTAAATGCACAACATAAGTCTTTGAAACAAAGCAATGATGATCTTATTCTTGAACATCAAGAATTAACATCAAAATGCATTTCATTTGATGCAATAAACACTGAGAATACATCTTCTTAAATCTTGGATCTTAGCAAAGAGAATGATCTTCTCAAAACTAAGAATCAAGAATTGCATGCACATATATCTAAAATGGATAATAGTATTTCATCGCTAAAGATGAAGTACAATGAGATGTCTTCTAATGTTAATAAATTTAACAAAGGCAAGACTAATCTCGATGAGTTGCTTCAATTTCAATATCCAGCAAATCATAGGCAAGGATTGGGTTATTCTAATAAGAATATATCCAAACCTTCTAACACATCTTCATTTTTTGGAAAGACAACTTTTGTAAAACCACAAAAGAAGAATCATGCATTCATCTACACAAAGATAGTAAACACAGCTACATCTTCTTCACAAAGAAATGTTTCAAACATTTCAATTGCATCTGCTAAGAAACCTAATACAATTAGTATATGGGTTCCTAAGGATACATGTTTAGATAATAGAAAATCATACATTTATGATTCTATGCAATCTATTGTTCATTCTGTTAATTATTTAAGAAAGCCAAATTCTACTTGGGTTTGGCTACCTAAGATCTAATCCCAAGGACCCTAAAGAAAAAGGGTACCAATGCTTCATATTTTATTTTTTCAGGTACCAAGAAAAGAAAAATGGATCTTACATAGTGGCTGTTCAAAACACATGACAGGAAATATCAATCTTCTTTCAACCATTCAATATAAAGTGGAGGCTCAGTAACCTTTGGTGATAACAACAAAGGAAGAATCATAGGCATTGGAACAGTTGGGAACTCTGATTGACCTATCATTGAGAACGTACTCCTGGTTGATGGTTTGAAACATAATTTGCTTTCCATTAGTCAATTATGTGATAATGATTTTAAAATTGTTCTTGAACAACATGACTGCATCATTAATAATTCTGATATGTCTCCTATTTTATTTCGTGGTAAGCGTAAGAATAACATTTATGTCTTATACATGTCAATTACCACTCACAATCACTGTTTGATGATTTCATCAGATGATACACTTTTATGGCATAAACGTTTTACACATACTAATTTCAAAAATCTTGCACACATTTCAAAACACAAGTTAGTTATTGGAATGCCAAATATTTCATTCAAACACAAACATTTTTGTGATGCTTGTCAACAAGGAAAAATGCACAAATCTTCTTTTAAATCAAAGGACATCATCTCAACAAAGAGACCTTTAGAACTCCTACACTTGGATTTATTTGGTCCTTCAAGAGTAGCCTCTTTGAATAAAAGTAGATATGCATTTGTTATTGATGATGATTATTCACGATACACTTGGGTTTTAGAATAAAAGTAGATATGCATTTTTTATTGATGATGATTATTCACGATACACTTGGGTTTTATTCTTACATAATAAGAATAATGCTTTCGAAGAATTTTCCATCGTTTGTAAAAAGATTCAAAAGATCAAATCCTCAAATATTGTTACTATTCGTAGTGATCATGGGGGAGAATTTGAGAATAAATATTTTACTAAGTTTTGTAATGAAAATAGTATTACTCACAATTTTTCTTTTCCACGTGCTGCACCACAAAATGGTGTTGTAGAAAGGAAAAATAGAACTCTTCAAGAATGTGCCAAAACAATGCTTTGTGAAAGTAACTTACCAAAACATTTTTGGGCAGAAGCTGTTGCAACTGCTTGTTACATCTTGAACAAAGTTCTTATAAGACCATTTCTAAACAAAACTTGTTTTGAATTATTCTTCGATCGTATTCCCCGAGTATCTTATTTTAAAGTGTTTGGATGTAAATGTTTCATTCTTAACACTAGAGATGCACTTGACAAATTTGAATCTAAATCTGATGAATGAATTTTTGTTGGATACTCAACACGTAGTAAAGCCTACCGAGTTTTCAATAAAAGCGCTTCAGCAGTTGAAGAATCATTACATGTCACTTTTGATGAGACCCCCTCATCTAATTCTCGAATCATTAATGATGAAGAGAATTTATTACCTGTAATTAAATATTTTGATAATGCTAAACTTAATGATGATGGTGCTACTAACCCTTCTGTTGAGTATGTTTCAGATCTTCCAAAAGCATTTACACAAATTCCAAATCATCCATCAGATTTAATCATTGGAGACATTACAGATGGAGTGAAAACTCGCCGACTGATAGAACAAATGGCACATTGTGCATTTCTATCATCCATTGAACCAAAGAACATTAATGATGCTTGTAATGACAGTTCATGGATCATGGCTATGTAGGAAGAACTCAACCAATTCCAAAGGAATGATGTTTGGGAATTAGTTCCTTGACCTTCAGATCATCTAGTTATTGGTACCAAGTGGGTATCCAAAAATAAGTTGGATGAATCTGGACAGGTAATAAGAAATAAGGCAAGATTGGTTGCACAAGGTTATAATCAAGAAGAAGGTATTGATTATGAAGAAACATATGCACCAGTTGCTCGCCTTGAATCTATAAGAATGTTATTATCTTATGCATGTTTTAGAAATTTTAAATTATTTCAGATGGATGTTAAGAGTGCTTTTCTCAACAGATTTCTTAAAGAAGAAGTCTAAGTTGAACAACCTCCTGGTTTCCATCATGAAAAGGTAGATAATCATGTTTTCAAATTAAGAAAAGTTTTATATGGTCTTAAGCAAGCACCTTGTGCTTGGTATGAAAGACATAAAAGTTATCTTTTGAATTCTGGTTATTCTATTGGTAAAATTGATTCTACTTTATTTATCAAAAATATAGGTTCAGATATAATCATTATTCAGATATATGTTGATGATATTATATTTGGCTCTACTAATGAGTCTCTTTGCTAAGATTTTTCTAACATTATGTAGAAAGAATTTGAAATGAGTCATATGGGTTAACTCACCTACTATCTTGGTCTTCAAATCAAGCAAATGAAGGAAGGCATATTCATCCACCAAAGCAAGCATTCAAAAGAACTCATAAAATGCTTTGGACTTGAACATTCTTCATATAAGCATACTCCTATAAGCACATCAACATCTCTTGACAAAGATTTAAACGGTAAGGATGTTGATCAACGTCTCTATAGTGGTATGATTGGTTTTCTACTTTATCTTACGCCAAGTAGACCAGATATTATGTTTTCAGTATGTTTATGTGCTCGTTTTCAGTCTAATCCAAAACTTTCATATTTAACTGCTGTGAAAAGAATTATTAGATATATATTAAACATACAGCTAATTATGGTGTATTCTATCCTAAAACTAGCACATATGATTTATTATCATATAGTGAAGAAGATTTTACTGGTTGTAAATCAGACAGAAAGAATACTAGTGGCACATGTCATTTTCTTGGACATGCCTTAGTCTCTTCATTATCTACCACTGAGACAGAATATATTGCCGCTGGTCTAACACGTGCTCAAATTTTATGGATAAAACAAACTATATCAGATTATGGCATTCAGTGTTCCATATACCCTATTATGTGTGACAACACTAGTGTAATTAATTTATCTAAAAATCCTGTTCACCATTCAAGAACAAAACATATTGACATACGTCATCATTTTTTAGAAGATCATGTTCAAAAAGGTGATATTATATTAAAATTCATTTCCACTGAACATCAAATTGCCGATATTTTGACAAAGCCTTTGAAAGAGGAATCTTTCATTAAACTTAGAAGAAATTTGGAAATCATCAGTGAATCTGAATTTGATATTTAAGTATGTTAATTTGTTTTAATTTTTGAGAATTTTTTTTAATTTTTTGGTCTTTATTTGTTTTTAGCCGACTATATATTTTTGTAGCCGACTAACTCATAAAACTCATTTTCGTGTACTCTTGTTGTTTATCTTTTTGTCTTTTCTTATTTTATTCAGTGTGTTATCATTTTTGTCCCATACCATATAACATGCGGTCTTGGAAATGATTTTTTACACAAAAAAACCAAAATTTTAATAAAAATTTTACCTACATTCTCTTGCATACGGTCAGAGATATATAGTCCTCTGTTTACTTTATCTCTTGGAAAGTTTAATGGCATTATGTCTCTTTCTTTGGATGAGATTTCTCTTGTCAAGTGGTTGTTTCCAATTGCATTCACCCACCAAACCCGTCCTCCTCTCTTAAATTCGGCTTTGACTCTCATTTTTTTAATTTTACTTCTTCTCCACTTTCCAATGTCCTTGGGACACACCAAACATTAAAACGTTCTGAATGACAAAACCCAACAACTCTCTTTAAGTTTTGTCCTTTTCTTCACAATTACTCTCTTGTTTGATTTTTTTGGGTTATTTAAACGGGTATCTCAACCGTCTCTTTTTGCCTTTTCGATTTTTTTTGCGTCTCTTCTTCTTCGCATCTGTTCAGTTCTCATTTGAACCCTTTCGATTTTTGTAACCCATTCAGTTTTTTGTAACTCCCACACTTGAAACTGCTCATGGCATCCATTCAGTTTCAGCAACCACCCTTTCATCTCTTTATATTTCTTAGTTTGCTACGTTTTATCAACCATCTTCATCACTATTTCTTTCCACTCCTATTTTCTAATCTTGTTCCTACCTTTCGCCATGGCTGACCCGGATATCCCTTCTCGTTTCCGATCGTCTGTAGCCAAAGCCTGCTACCACTATTTCGAGGCCACCAGATTTCATCCCGAATGTTCCTTGATTTCACCACTCTCTACATGTTCAATGTCCGCAAGATCCTTGAAACCGTCGGCCTTCACAACGTTTGGTGCCTTGACAACAAAGTCCCCTACTATCCTTCGCTGGTAAAAGAATTTTATGCTAATCTTGAAACCTCTATTTGTCGTGGCCAAAAGATCTTCACTACCATGGTTAGAGGCATTTCCTTTACTGTTTCTGGCAAAACAATTTCCAAGATCATCGATCAGCCCCTGGATTTTCGTGGTTCTCTCTCTTTTCCTATGACCGATCCTACCATTCTCGCAAAATTGGCCCTAAAATTTTTCTCTCACATTTCGGCTACTCGACTTCATCCTGATGCACGGCTCCTCCACAAAGTCATCATCCACAACCTCATGTCGAAATCTGGGTCACTTAATTACCTTAGTTCCTCAATCGAACATTGTCTTTATGCCCTCGTAGATGGATTTCCAATTCACTGGGGAAATGTCATGTTCTTTACACTTGCCAAACATGTCTCTTCCCATTTTATCTCCCATGTTTGATAACCCTCATCCTCCGAGTTTTTTTCGTACCAACTGATGGAGAATATTTCGTCCATACCGATGTTCATTTCGACGAACTGACCGTTAACCACATGCGGCTACCGAATCCTCACTCTTCAACTTCTGAATCTGAGGATGCTGACGATGCTGACGATACTGACGATGATGAGTCTGATGTGGCTCCTACAAAGACTTCACAGTCTTAGCCGAAGGTCTCTCCCGCACCTACTGCCACGCCTGGCACTTCTAGCCGTCGGTCTCACCCAAAATCTCTTGCTTCCAAGGATGGAATTTCTCCTTCTTGAGAAACTAATGCTGTCCTTATCCGTCGTCTTACAACATCCGTTTCTGAAGGATTCGCAGGAATCCAGATGGAGTTCAGTAATTACGATGCGACGCCGAAACATCATTCTGAATTACTTGCTCAAGTTCGGACCAATCAGTCCCAACTTGTATCCTCTCTTGAGGCACTTCAGATCTTGCCACCTCGTCGTACCCGTCCTCGTCCCTCATCCCCTGGTTCCTCCTCCTATCATCCCTAGGCCGTTTGGTTGTTTAGGGATTGCTCATATCGTTCCCTATTGCTCTCGGATGCTCTCCGTTCCATTTGGGGTGTTACACTTAATTTGTTTTGGTGTTCTCTTAGGTTTTCTCGGTTGTTTTTGGTTTTCCTCGGTCTCTAGTCTGTTACTGTTGGACGTCTGTCTAATTATCGTTTTGTTGGATGTCTGTCTTGTTGTTTAATGTACTACTAGTCTATCTTGTATCAGTCTATGTTTAATTAAATGTTTGTTGGATGTTACTTTCTCCGGTTGGGGTTTTATGCGAAATTCTCTCCATTAATGAATTAGTCGTCTACAAAATTTCGTAGCCTGATAATTTTGTTTTCCACTTTTTGTGGATGACAAAGGGTGAGAACTTAAGGCATATGTTCAGGGGGAGTAATAATCATACCATAAGGTTTAATTGTTTGTCATCATCAAAAAGGGAGAGAAGGTTGGAACTTGGTATATTCCATCTTCTATTCCATACGGTTTTGATGTGACAATCAATATATTTTCTGTTACTAACTCTATCTATGCAGATGTGCAGACATAAAGCTCATTCTATTTTCATAATACATATGTTCACTTGACAATGACTCTCTGCGAAAGAAGCTTTGCTACTTAAATTACGTTTGGATAACGTATCTTCGAAATGATGTAATTTTATTTTTAGATAGCTTCATGGCCTTGGCTATAACATATCATATATTCCTAAGCTCCAAATTACATTATCTTTCAACCCATTTAATTCTAAGTCAAAATCCCATTTTTCATATTTGGTCGACTAGGATTTTTCGTAGTCGACTAAAAATATTTTCTTTGATTTTTGACCTGAAAATTTCTGACAAGGATCTATCCGTTGACTGATCCACGTCACCATCCTCAAATGGACCGTTTATGACCATTTTAAAATTAGTCGACCTACGGTTTTTCGTAGTCGACTAAACCGTTTTTTTGTCCGTTTGAGTCCGAAATTTTTTGGACAGTTTCTATCCGTTTGGAACTGCCCTCATAACCGTTTTTGAACACTATAAAAGGAGGGATACCCCCTCTCTCTTCATTCACCACTTTTCCTCTTCTTTTGTTTTCATTTGTGGAAATTAAGGCTTTAATTCTCTTGGGAAAAGTTGTTTGTGTTCTCATTTGTAAGAAGAAATTCTGATCCCTTTCTTCATTTGAGAACTAAAGAACTTCAAGGGTGTTTTGCAAATTCCACATTTAGAAACATTGAAGTTCTCTTTTTAAACACCATCTTTTGAATACATTCTTGATATTCATACCAAGGCTATATGTGTTTTCTATTTCATTATTTCCCTAACAACGTTTGAATATCTACTTATAGAGATTGTACAAAGTTTGGGACACAAGGAGTGTCACCATTTTTATAAGTTCATGCTTACGAGGCAAGTGATTATAGTGGATTGAAAATCTTTACAGGGAGTAGAGGACTGGAGTAGGATCAAAAGGATTCAAACCAAGATACATCTTTGTGTTTGCGATTGGTTTATTTTCAATACTTGTCATTTAATTTCTGTTCCATCTTTGCAAATTTTAGTAACGTTTTATTTGCAATAAATTTATTTTATAATACACTATTCAACCCCCCTTCTAGTGTATTTGTGTATACAGGCGATCCTACAATATCAGAGCATTAGGTCTACTTTTGCTCTAAGGAATGCAATTATTATAAATGCATGTATTCTTTTAAAATATAAAAGATCTATTTTAACTTTATGTGATAAATGTTAAAAATGGAACAAACAAGTTTTTGGATGCTGCAAATTTTATGTGATAAATATTTTTAGCATACTAATTTTAATTTGATAATTCTTAACATATGTTCATGCCATTAAATTATATGATAATTTTTGAACATGAAAGCTGTAAAATTTTATTAGATAAAATTTTGTATGTTTGAATTATGCTTAAAATTTTAATTTGATATTTTTTAAAAACATAAAGTTCATGTATTAAATTATGCGATAATTTTTGAACATGAAACAATTAATTTTATTAGATAAAATTTTATGTTATAAAATTTTACGTTAAATTTATGTGATAAATTTGCATGTTATGTTTGTTAGAAACATAAAACTGATTATGTGATAATTATGAACTTATCCATGTGATGTTATTAAGTTGTAATTTTAATGTCCATATTCTTGCTTATTTGATAACACAAGAAAACCCTTTAGGTTAGCCATTAAAAGCCGTCTAATAATTATAAGATAATTTTAGATTGCTTCTGCTATGATTTAAAATTGTTTTAAATGCCTAATGGACGATTAGGGTAGCACCTATATAAATCATCCCTTATAGTTGATTAGGATTTAATAAAAGTTATTAACAAATCCTAATTAATTTTGAATTTTAGGATTCACTAGTTCTAATAAAAGCCTTTTATTCTATGGCACACATATATAATTGATAAGTTTCATTCAATGGACCATGATCCGGTCAATGTGCTTGGCTAAGTTTATTGGATCACCCTAGCCAGTCTAATGGATAAGTGATCCTGGCTTAGTCAATTCACTGGCAGTGTTCCGCTGGACCGCAATGACGCGAATCATGATTATATGACACCATGGACTATACTTAAGTCTAATACGTTAATAATCTATTTCAAGATTAGCCATAGCCCTCCTTGTTTTAGAGGTTGGCAACTATATGATCCATGTTACAGTTGTTAAGCACACTCAAGCTGTGACATGACAACCTTATGGAAACCAACTTCTCAATACATGAGATGTAGTCTAGACTTGACCCAAACCGTTGTGTCGTGAATACACCGAGCGCCGGTGTAAGTTAAGCTAGACATGAAAACAAGGGTCCAACTAGGCTAGTCATTATGATTTGGATGATCACACTTATGATCATAAGTGGCTAGGGGTAAAAACTAATAAGAGAATCATATATGATATGATTGATGAAGAGTCATCTACCAATCGCAGAGTCAATAAATTTGTTGAGCACACTCAAGGTTGTGAGACTCAGGGTGGTCGGACCTTTTATCCATTAATTTAATTTAATTAAATCATTCATTATTAAGGCTTAAAATGATCGCAAAAATAGTGGAGGATATAGTTAGATAAAAGACATTCTATCTATATTTAATATTGAACATATGCTAAACTAGGGTAGTTCTATATTTACAAATGGAATCAAAAACTTAATATTCTAAGAAATTAAGTTAACTGGTCAACATAGTTGATTAATGGAATATCAACTTAAATTCTAATTGATAGACTAAACTATGTTCTCGTTGACATTAAAATGACCTTCTTAATCACATACTTAAGGACAATGATTTCCTTAAAGATCTGGGTCCAACAAATAAATGTACGCTACATGTCACTCGCCTCTTTAAGGGGCAGCTCGAACATATTGATGTTCAAAAGCATGTTTCTCCATACACTTTGTTGAGTCAACTCAAGGTTGTATGGAAAACGGTTTCGATCCGCAAGGTTTGAAACTTCGATCAAACTGTTTGATTCGAAGATGAGTGCACGAGCGGTACAAGACCATGTATCCAAATCCGATCTTAGGTCAAACAACTTATTGAGTCAACTCAAGGTTGTAAAGCTCAAGTGTTTGAATACGTTAGGTGCTTGCACAGCTAATTATTTTGTTGAGACACGTAATATCTAAATGAGATTTAGAAAATGAAGAAGGCACTAAGGAAAGTCAATTGAGAAAGATAGTTTTATTAATCATTAGTAAAGGCATAAGTAGGAGGAACTGAAAATGTGACATATTTGATGTCACGGTTTCAGGATAACCGTTATAAAAAAGAAATAGATTGTCTACATGTTGGAAAAGGAACAATTGTTGTTTCTTGGACCATGTAAGACGTCAAACACATTTATTAGACGAATGTCGTCACCTTGCTTCTGGAGCAACTTTTTATGTGAGTAATTTGTAAAACGATAATGTATTAAATGTTAATACATAAATATGCAAGATAATAACAAAACTCATATGGCAAAATAGACTAGGCCGTACCAAAGAGACTAAGCTTCACAAGTCACATAAAGAGGGGGTTGACCTCTCGTATTATGAAGTCTACGGAAACTTGTGAATCTTGTCTAAAAGGTATAATGGCCCAACACCTTCTGTGAGACAGTGGGTCTCAATAGGAACTTGCGGCACTTGCTCCTCTCAATAGCAACTTGCGGCACTTTCTTGGATGGCACTATGAAGCTCTCGGTTGGTAGCAAGGAGATGCTAGGGTCGGCAGCCTCAAGTTTCTTGACTTGACTTGCGGCAATATAGAGGAGATAGACTTTGAAGCTTGCACAGTAGGGATGTTTGGCAATGGAGCTTTGCGACTTGGAAGATGTTAGAACCTCTTGCTTGCGGCAATGATGATGGTCCTTCTCCTTGTCATGCCCTGTTTTGAACTATACATGTATTCTACTGTGTACACATGGTATTTCTATTTACGATGCATACGTAGGCATGAAATAATTGTGCATGTCGACGTATGTAACGTAGTGCAAGGGGGTTGTGCCGTAATAAATGGTTAAGAGAAGAGAATGCGAAATGTGAATGCGGGAGAAGTGTGAGTGACGTCGTGTGTATAATTCAACAAGAATGTATTGGACGTATGTGCGTGGTGCATGTATGCATGTGTAGGCATGCATGGGTGTGTAGGAAAGCCATGCTAGTGTGAAAGGGGTTAGGGGTTCATGGCATCCTCGTAAATTTTTAGAAGAATGAGGGGCACAATGGTCATTTGGTTAAATGAGGGGGTGTGTGTATAGTAAAAAGGTGTGTGCATAAAGTAATGGCAAACTTGTAAATACCTAGAACTTGAGGGGTATTTTTGGGAGGATATTTTAGTCATTTTAACTTATGCATGGCTTAGGAGATAAGTTAGAAGGTTGTGTTGATTTTTCTTTGGGGATTCTTTTCTTTTCTTTCTTGAATCTTCTCTTATCTTCTATCTTTCTCTTTTCCTTTCTACCCCAAGATTAGGCCGGCCATCCCTCCCCCTTTTCTCCTAATTACTTCAATCTAAAACCATAATTTAGCCCCTAAAATCAAGAAAGCCTTGGTTGCTTCAAGGAGAAAGAAGGTGGAAGGAAGAGAGAGAAGGAGAGAAGAAATCAAGCTTTTGAGGTAGGAAATTTATTTGGATTTGGAACTTTAATTAGGTGTTCTTGCTATCATGATTTATATTATGTTTTACTCAATTTGTGTTGAGATTAGTCATATTAATTTTCCATGATTTAATTTCACTAATTTCCTTTTGAAATCCTTAGCAAACTAACCACCCCTGAAATCCTGAAATTCTGTTGTGGGTTTCTACTTGAATTCTGGCCTCTGTGGCTTGATTTAATTTTCGAAAAAAATTATATACTTATAGATCTTGACGTTCTACGCCAAAATCATATAAAAATTGACATATATTCAATTAGGTAATTAGGAGTACAAATTCCATATTTACAACATGTCTGATTGACATTCAGTCCGGACACAGTTTAGTAAAATTAATCTCAGTAACTACACACTTCATGGAATTTTATATCATTGGTCTCATTGTAAATTTAACAAATTTTTTTACAACTTCATCTCAGTGCATGTTTTTCGAAATTCTGACTGCAACATGCCCTAAATTAATAATCTTTACAGCCCTCAGAATCTGTCTGAAAAACAGATTTGACAGGCTTCAACAAACAATTCACCATAAATAAAATTTTTCATATATTTGCATGAAATTTTATATGTAAATTCAGAACTACTATATCTACAACTTTCATTTAGGAAATTTGTCTAAATTCTGACTATAATTATGTGATAGCATCCATTCTTTACGACTTCATGTACATTTCCTGCAGGCTGAAATGGTTAAGTGGTGTTATGGATTGTATATTGTTGCTAATCTACCCTATATAGTACATAATTATTGTTTTAACATGAAAGGTAGACAAATGATATGTTTTTCTAATTGATTTGCTAATGTGCTCATGGTCATGTACGTCACGCACACCACGTGTTTGTGAAAATGCTTCAATGAAACAAAAGTTGAGAAACATGAGAAGTGAGATTATATGCTCTTGTATCAAGAACCTTGTTATAAATTCAAGATGTTGGGGACATGGATGGCATGGCTACACTATTATTCGTGAATGTGTAATGTGATGTGATGGAGGGCATGTCACGTGAGTGCATGACCCAGGTTGCTATGTGATGAGGCAATGACTGAGGGCATGACACTTAGGTCCAAGACCCGTGTTGATATATGGAAGTTGCTAAACATGTCTTCCTATAATGGAACTTGTAATGCTTAATTGATATTTGGGAATGTCTCAATCCCCTCCAAAAGGGGGTGAGCTGCTAAAACTCGGGTTTGGGGGAAATTTAAGTAAATTTTGGATATGAGGCCTGGACTACGAAGGTGGGGATGCGATGATGTGATATGTGATGATTATCCCCACTCGCATTTACAGGGAGTGGAGGGGTATTGGCGCTTGTGATGATGTGGTTTGGGTGTGGAGAGGTATATGGTGGAGAGCCTTACTCTTGCTACCGTCCAGGGAGGAGGTAGAGATATATGATATAAACCAGAATATGATATAAACCAGAATAGATAGATAGATAGATAGATATATATATATATATATATATATATATATATATATATATATATATATATATATATATATATATATATATATATATATATATATATATATATATATATATATATATGAATGTATGATGAATGTAAGTGGATCGCCTGGCTCATAATAATTTGAACCATCTGATTGACGCCAATGGAAACCAGAATAGATCTTATCAGCTATTAAAAACAGAAGCGCCTGCTTTTTTTGAAAATCTCTACCCAGAGTGACTACAGGACTCTATTTCCCAAGCTGGTCCCTAAACGCATTCTCACAGATGATGCTGGTGTTTGGCTATGCAGAAGGGTGTCTGATGCGGAGATCAGGGCTGCTGTGTTTCAGATTGGGCCTGATAAGTCCCCTGGCCCAGATGGCTACAATGGTTATTTCTTCCAACACAACTGGGCCCTGCTTGGAAATGAGGTAACTACTTCTGTGAAATCGTTTTTTAGATCAAGTAGATTACTGAAACAAATTAATCATACATATCTGACCCTTGTGCCAAAGAACTCCAAAGCTACCAATTTGAGTGACTACAGACCCATTGCATGCTGCAACGTGCTATACAAGATTATTAGTAAAGTGCTCTGTAACAGGATCAAAACAGTTATTCATGAGCTAATATCCCCAAATCAAGCTGCTTTTCTAAAGGGCAGACTCCTGTCTGACTGTTGCCTCATTGCCCACGAGCAGATCAGAGACTTCAGCAACCCTATGGGGGGTAGGGCCTGCCTCAAACTTGATTTGAGGACAGCTTTTGATAGCGTGAATCGTGATTTTATCTGCTACCTTATGCATCAGATGAGGTTCCCTAGTATTTTCATAAGTTGGGTCAGAGAATGTATTACAACTCCTACTTTTTCAGTTATGGTAAATGGGTCTCATGCAGGATATTTTGAAGGCAATAGAGGTATTAGATAGGGGGACCCCATTTCCCCTTATCTTTTCGTAATTATAATGGAGGCTTTCTCTATTCTCCTAGCAAGGTATATCAACACCCACTCTATCCATCCTATGAGGCGTGTAGGAAATATCTCCCACCTTCTTTTTGCAGATGATCTGCTCCTGTTTTGCCGCGCAAATACAAGATCTTTTGATGGGATTAAGAGATTATTGGCAGAATTTGCTAACCTTTCTAGTCTCCAGGTAAATTGGGACAAGAGTGCGGGCTTGTTCAGTAAAGGAGTTAAAAACAAGAATTCTTTGGCAGATTACTTGGGCATCATATTGGTCACTACCTTAACCACATACCTTGGTCTTCCTTTATCTTCCAAATATCCAAAGTCTCCTATGTTCAGCAGATTAGTTGACAAGTGCAAGAAGAGATTGATGGGTTGGTCGTCATCCTTGTTATCTATTTCCGGAAGGGTTGAACTTGTAAAATCAGTGATCTATGGAATTATTGGCTTCTGGATGCAGGCTTTCCACATTCCATTCACAACATTAAGGACTATTACCTCTATGTGCAGGAAATTCATTTTTGGAAAGTCTAGAGCTTGGAGTTGGGAGGATATGTGTTCCCCTAAAACGGAGGGGGGGGATCGGGCTCAGATTATTAGAAGACCTTAATGTGGCGGCAAATGTCAAATGCACTTGGAGATATCTAACCTCAGGTTGCCTTTGGGCAAATGAAATGAAGAGTCGTTATGACCGTTTTGATGGCTTCTTTGCTGCAGAGAAGAATGTTTTGCAATCTGGCACCTGGAAACACATGCTTAATAGTCGAAGTTCCTCTCAGAAACTTATTAAGAGGAAGGTAAAAGATGGGAGAAATACTTTATTCTGGCAGGATAATTGGCTTGACTGTGGCCCCCTCTACCTCCTTACAGATGTACCTGCAGATTCTATGAATAAGAAAGTATACGAATATTGGGACTCGGCTGGGAAATGGGTAGATGATCCGGCCATTTCCCAGTTTACGGAGTGCCTTAGCAGGGTGCGGCTTCAGGCGGGGTTGGATAGCTGAAGTTGGTCACATGGAAAGGAATTTCAATTTTGGCAAGCGTGAGATGGAATACGAAAGCATAGGCCGGCCTTCCCATACTATAAGCTTATATGGTACCCAAATCACACCCCAAAATTCTCCTTATCTTTACTTCGTGCATTTAGAGGGAAACTACTTACTGGAGATTCAATTCGGAAATGGGATCCAAACTCTCCTATTGCATGCGTGTTGTGTGATGAGAATCTGGATGAAAATATCGGACACCTCTTCTTTGAATGCAAAATCTCCAACTATATTCTACAAAGGGCCCGGCTAAAGTTGCATATTACAGATCAACTTGAGCATTCCTTAGCGGCGGTTGGGAACTATCTCCTTCGGTACTTTGGCGGTAAGAACATGCTTAGCTTTCTTGCAAAGAATGTTCTTGTGACTTCTGTCTGGCATATTTGGAGGGAGCGAAACAAGCGTATTTTTGATAATGAGGTAAAATGTGCTACATTGATTTTTGAAGATATTATGGCTGATATCAGGATCCTTATGAGGAACTATGACCCAACATCAGGGGAAGAGATTGCGGTTTTGTCAAATTGGGTTAACGGATGACTACAACTGCTGGTTGCTATTTGTCTATGAGATGTATAGAAATTTCAGTCTGAGGAATTAATAGTAGGGAGTGACGGCGCTTGTGCCCTATCCTTCCTCTATTGAAACCTCAAGGCTATCTTAGGATGTATCACTTTGTACATTATCAATAAAGGTCCAAACTAACTTTGCATATATATATATATATATATATATATATATATATATGGATATATATATATATATTCTATAAAATAGGGATTTTATCAAGAGAAATTGGATAAGAGTTGGATAAGAGAATTTGGATAAGAGATGAGAAATTGGGTAAAACAATTGTTAGTTAATACAATTTGGATAAGAGAATTTGGTTAAGACAAGAGAAATTGAATAAGAGAAATTGGGAGAAGAGAAATAACATAAGAGAAATTGGGAGATGATGACTAGGATAGTTGATCAGAGAATTTGAAAGTTGACGAGGGGTTTTGAAAATTCTAAGGGGAAAACCATTTGGCTTTGAAAATTGAAGTTTAAAAATGAGCAGCCCTGGTTGAAAACCTCAGCAAAAAAATGTTTGGCTTTGAAAATTAAAAACCTCAGTAAAAAAACTGAGCTGCCCATTTTGAAGTGAAAACAAAAATGGAAACTCAACAAAAAACCTCAGGGGCTTTGGGTCTCGCTCAAAAACTCAGGGGCTTTGAAATATTCAAATCGATTTGAAAAACTCAGCAAAGATTTCGACCTCAACCTACGCAGCCCTCAGCCCATGGCCCTCCCTCTCCCCTGAGCTCCCCGTCGTCACCCTCAACCTCTTTGTCATCCACCACGCTTCCCCCTCCTCCCCCTACTCATCGCCCTCCCCTCTGCCACCTCCACTACTGCTCGAAGAAGTGGCGGCCCTCCCCTGCTCATCACCCTCCCCGCTGAGGGTGGTCCGACAAGAAGACGGCATTCCGGAGCTCGAAGAAGCCGAAGACGAGCGCTCGAAGAAGTGGCGGCCCTCCCTCTCATTTCCCTCCCCTGAGCTTCGATGAAGATCTGAGGGTGGTTCGAGTGTTCTAAAAGGTAAAATTCAATCTACTTCTCCTATCAAAATTCAATTTTTTCCCCTGAAATTCATATTGCTTTGCCAAATTCAGTCTACTTCTTCGTCGATGTTATTAGATCCCCCCAATTTCGTACTTTTCCCCTTTATACTGTTTTTTTGAACTTCATTTTTTCAGATGACGGCATCGAAGCTTTAATGGGGCTGATGCTGGTGTTGTTGATTATGCTCTCCACAAGCAAGTATTAGATCTGTGTTTATTCAGTTCTCAGTTTGTATTGTTGGATTTTATTAGGATTTAAAGTTGATAATGCCCTTAGCCCCATAACTTCTGTTTGCATTTGAGCTTATGTTATCATTCATTTTTTTGAGATTATCAAACACAACTAGACAAATGATCCGATAACTCCATTTATGTAATCATGCATTCTTTTTAACTACGCTGCGAATTTTCCAGAGTGATTTCTGCATGGTGCAATGCTAGGGAATGGTTCTACTCATTATACAAGCACGTCATGGTTCTACTCCTATTGCAAAGAAGATCTAATCATCAATTGGGTTTGAGAGTCTATTTGATCTGTGATATTTAACACCATGTAATGCCATGTGATTCTGTAACAGGAGGAGCATTATGAGATTAGAGCTCGGAAGAACCACGAGTCTGAACCCTTGGAGTGGAGCGACACACGGCTATGCGATTCACTCAATGTGTATGATTTCTAATTCTCTTCCCATATTCATCAAACTAACATGCAGCCCTAGGTGGCAATGGGATAGCTCATAAATGGGTAGCAATTGTTCAAGTCTTTAAGTGTTTAATTGTTCAGGTAATCAATGAGACCCTTTGAGTGGCCAACATTATTAGTGGAGTTTTCAGGTGAGCTACAGCTGACATCCATTTTAAAGGTCTTGCTCTAAATTTGCTTTGTATCTTGGCAGATTTTTCTGTGACATGTTCTGGCAGTTTTTTTCCTGTGCCAAAATTGAATGATAAACATGTAATTTTTTTAAATAAAAGTATATAGTTGTCCATATCTTTTTGGAAACAAATTGATACAAAATTTTCATGCTCTTTTGTTAAACGTGGACATGATACAAGATTCCAAAAGGATGCAAGGTATTTGCTTCATTTAGGCTGTTTACCTTGATCCAGAAAACTTCAAGGATGCCTCCATCTTTAATCCCTGGAGGTGGCAGGTAAATTCCCTCTTTGCTTCTTTAACTATTTTTGTACCATCTTCATTCTGTTATGCCAAAGATGGTACAACGCCACATTTCTTCCATGTATCTTTGCATAATTCACCCAAGGGATCACCTTTATTTACACACACACACACACACACACACACACACACACACACACACACACACACACACACACACACACACACACACACACCCATGAGGAAACTGGATATGCAGCATAGAATATTTTTTAGTTTGATATGTATGCATGATCATGATGTGCAGGTTGGAATGGGTGGAGGAAGTGGAACTGGTGCTGCTCCTAGAATAGCTGAGACAGCAAAATCAATGGGTACCAAGACCGTAGGTATTGTAACAACTCCATTTTCATTTGAAGGACGAAAAAGAGTACTTCAGGCACAAGAAGGAGTTGTGGCATTACGGAACAACGTAGATACTCTTATCATTATTCCAAATGACAAGTTGTTGACTGCTGTTTCCCCAAATACTCCTGTGACTGAAGCATTTAACCTGGCTGATGATATACTTTGACAAGGAATTCGTGGCATTTCCAAGATAATCACGGTATGAAATGTTTAAATAATCTCTTATGTAATCATATATAGACATATGAACTTCTAAACATGTCCTTGCAAAGCCACTTTATTTGAACTTTTGAAATTCGATTCACTCCCAAACATGTACACATGTTCATGCTTTCCCTAATATTCTGAGTGTGTCCTGGTTTAGTAATGTTGTATCTCATTAAAAATCATTTGCGTGCATAATTTCATTGTTTTCATTATGATTAAATACAGTTTAATTTCAATACTCTTCAATTTTAAAGGCTTTCTTCATTTTTGTTGAATGGTCAAATAATATTTACATCAATTCGTTGGATCCTTATTGAAGAATTTGGCAGAGCATAAGAGGGTTTATCTGTGCTGCCACAGGGTTCTATAAATTTGGGTCTTCTTGATTAGCCTTCTCAACCTGATAATTGTGATGATATTGACTTTTGATAATGAATTTTTTTGGTAGTCAACCTTCGGTGGTTGGGCTTAACGGTGATGATATTATGTTTTTTGATCATGGACCTGTTTTGGTAGTTAACCATGGGTAGTAAGGCTTATTAGCAGCCGACATGAAGCTAATTCGTGAAGGATGAGACATATGACAAAGATACATTATTTCATGCATTATTTTGATTCAATCAATGTGTATGATTGCTAATTCTCTTCCCAGATTCATCAAACTAACATGCAACCCTAGGTAGCAATGGGATAGCTCATAAATGGATATCAACCCAAAATCCAAATATTTATCTACGCTTTTGGGGAAAACCCTATGAAATGCAATAATATTGAATTTTTACTAGCAGTGATATTGAGCTTATTTCAGCAGTGAAAAATCCTATTAAATTTAGAGGCAGTTGTGGGGTTTGTCATTGAAATTATTTCTGGAATTAGCAGTGATATTGAATTTTTCACTTTGCTTCTCACTTGTTGATTTTGCAGGCTTTAAAAGATCTGTATACTCATCTTACACCCATTCAACGTGTGAGCATTAGCAGTGATATTGATTTTTTTAGTAATTGGGGACTTGAATCGTTAATTTCTCTGTTAATAGGTGCAAAATATGGCTGCCGAAACTGGTTTAGACTTCATGGATCAGCTCATTTCTTTGGAGTCTACGTATGAGCATGCGATTTCCTTACTGCGTGGGTTTACACTTTTTTTTGAGTTTGGCCAAATTTAGAGACAGTTGTGGGTTTTGTTATTGAACTTATTTCAGGGTTTAGCAGTGAAATTGAAATTTTCAATTTGCTTATCACCTGTTGATGCAGGATTTAAAATATCTGTATGCTCATCTGACACCCATTCAACCTGTGAGCATTGCCCACCATCCGAACATTCCAACTTTTCTACATCATGTGTTCAACATCACCGAAAAGCTATTGTGATCTATACGCCTGAATCTTTTACATTGCTGCATTTCATTTTGAAACAATAACCAAGTCTTGTTATTTTGTTTTTCCTTGGACGTTAAAAAATTGGTTTGAATGACACTATTCGTCTTTATTTATGCAGTTTGTAGAGCTTCATGGAGATCGAGATGGATATGATGATCCTGCACTTGTGACTGGTATTGGAAGCATAGAGGGCAGAAGCTACATGTTTATCAGTCATCTGAAATGTAGAAACACAAAGGAGAACATCAAGCGGAATTTTTGGCATGCCTACCCCCTATGGGTATGTAATTTGGGCGTATTCCTTGAGATGTATAAAATACTGGATATATGGTGGTTGTCGTGTGAAATTTTTAGTTGCTAGATGTAATTAGTATGTTGAATGATGCTATAATTATTATTGATATAAATAAATGAATTCTTTGAGATGTGTGATATCACTTGAAAAGATACTCTCTCTGGTTCTGATGCTAGTCCAGATTTGTTTTTGAATGTACCAATCATGTTAATCATGTTGTCTATCAAATTTAGTAATATTTAGCGCTACACAGAAGGTTTTCATTAACCTTTCTATTGTTGAATTGGTCTACTTTTTCTTTGGACAGAAGATGCTTTGTTAAACTTGCGGTTTTATTTGCTCAAAACAAACACCATAAATTTTGTGGTTTTATTTGCTCAATACAAACACCATAAATTAACAGTATCTTATTCTACTCAAATATTAACGATAGGAAAAAGGACTGAAGTTTAATTCCTTTTGTGTTCATAACATTCTGTAAAATATATTAATAACACAATTAACTCCTAATACCTTCATGTTTCTTTCCTTTATTGCTATTCACATGGCACTTATTTCAGCCAGAAAATTTGATATATACTATAATCATGCCTGTGTGGCTAAAAACTAATTACACAACTTTTTACCACAACCGATGCAAGCAGATCACTTTGCTTCCAACCGGTAGGTAGCTTCCTCAGCTTTCTACGGATTCCATCTAAGGATGCTGAACCATAACAGTATATGTATGCAATATCAATATTTAATGCAGGAAAAGTTTTTGGTTAATTGTCTCAATCCCACGGCAAATCAAGCTTATTTCAGGTTGTTATCTACGTTGCGTTCAAGAAACAAATTGTTGATGGCTATCGGTTTCTATCTAATCCATGTGCTTCATGTACTATCAGATACAATTTGACCCTTTAGGCTGGGAATATGAGAGATTAGTTTTCAGCTGCCAGATTTGAAAAGTTATTAACTTCTAATTATATTATTCGTTTGTTGGGGATATGATGTATGAAAATTTGAAATATTTCCTTCATAAATATGCTTCAAAATTTGTTTGATTTACTTTGGTCGTGACATTTGCACTGTCTTGGCTTAAATTATTTTTTTTCACCTTTGTTGCAATCAAATTTGCTTGCAAGCTATGGATGAAGTCTAACATTTTTAGGCAGATTGATCTTAGATTGCAAATCCACTTACTCATGGTTGCAAGATGTATTAGGGTCTGATTGGCTTTGGATTTTAAGTTTTTTAAGATGAAGTTTTCTTCACATGCAGTTACGACTGAGTCAAACATACTAGGACAAAGGCACACATATATTATTGAGATTAGTACATAATAATTGTTCATATTGTATCCTTTAGTAGACTGTTCATAATATTGTAACGTATGATTAATGATAACACAATGAGATTAATTCTTCTTGGCACATCCACATGCAGACGACGCAGATCTTGACTGTGTCTCATTTTTCATTATGAAGGGGTAGGCGTCGAGGGACACTGATCATCGTATTCTGAATTTCATTTCCAACCATGAAAATACTTTCATTTTCACAATCAAGTATTAATTTTAAAGTTGTGTCTGAATGTTGTACTCAATTATGAGTATTATTTATCATAAAAATCATTCTCAGTATTTCAAAGTGCTGCCAATTTCTTCAGGGACTCCGCTGCATAGTGACTTAATTTACAGTGACTAATTTACTCAATTATTTTTTGTTCAACTCTCCCCCCAATGACTAATTTACAGAGACTTAAATGTTTGTATGTCATGACATTACTGCTTATATATGCCAACTATGACTTTGCTGTTACTGATGTTATAGATTTTAGCACATATGATATACATGCTGCCTAAATTTCCTAACATACTTGGATAATTTAAAAGCCTGAGATGATCCTTATGATCCTATGTGACTGCTGTACTAGCATACATGCTAGGCACTTCTCATTTTTCATACATTATGCACAGGATGCTTCTCCAAACCAAAAGTGTGATGTTCGTATAGGCTGGATACAACACCCATCTGTATTTGACACTTAAAAATATATGTGCCTTTATTCACAGATTGATAGAATGAAATTAGCAGGATAGTTTAATGCAACATGGACTTTGATGCAACATGAAAATAATGCCTCATTTTTGGTCAAATTTTCCAGAATGTATTTTCCGCGCTGCTTTGTTGTTCTGCACCGAATGCTCCCGCGTCGCTAAATATTTTTACGCTAATTTATTGTTCCTTTAAAACTTGGCTGCGTAAATAATTTTTTAGGGAACAAAGATTTCGTGGGAGAAAATCTTAACTGAACCATGTCCGTGGGCACGGGTTATGACTACCTTTTCGTCGTCGGTATTGCGTCTGGGATACGACTGTCCCCGTCATTCTTTCGCCCTTGAGTTAGCTTGTCCTCGTCGGTTTCGCGTCCGTGAGACGACCTTTGCCGTGCCCTCCGGGCATGGGCATTTGCTATATATATATATATATATATATATATATATATATATATATATATATATATATATATATGAATAGTGGCAAGTCATTTCGCTCCAAAGCCAAGGGGTGCGGGGTTCGAGGCCTATGGTCGCCGTGACTTGGTAATTGTGTTGGAATTTGATGTGGAATTATTTACCCTGGGGCTACATCTCCCCTCTTGGACTAACCTGGGGGCCGTTGGGGGCACGGCGGCCACACCCCAGTTTGCACAGTCTCGGCCAGGCTCTCGCCTTACCCTCCAAAGCCGAAGGCGGGGGGGGGGGGAGGGGGTTGGGGATTTCTCTGGGTTTTCAATATATAATATATATATATATATATATATATATATATATATATAGGGATTAATGTAGAGCATGTGGCAACTGATCCAAAGGATCAGGTGCAAGACACAAAGGGGTGGGCCCCAACGAGTACAAACCAATGTGAAGGCTTGTACTCTCTATCTTTTTTGTGTCTTGCCATCTGATCCATTGGATCAGGTGGCAGCTTTTCTACATTAAATCCATATATATATATATATATATATATATATATATATATATATATATATATATATATATATATATAAAATAAAAGAGGGATGTTATCAAGAGAAATTGGATAAGAGATATTGGAAAAGAGAAATTGGATAAGAGATATCTATATTATAAAAGAGGGATGTTATCAAGAGATATTGGATAAGAGATATTGGACATGAGAAATTGGATAAGAGATATCTATATTATAAAAGAGGGATGTTATCAAGAGAAATTGGATTAGAGATATTGGAAAAGATAAATTGTATAAGAGATATCTATATTATAAAAGAGTGATGTTATCAAGAGAAATTGAATAAGAGATATTGGACAATAGAAATTGGATAAGAGTGATGTTATCAAGAGAAATTGGATAAGAGATCTATATTACAAACGAGAGATGTTATCAAAAGAAATTGGATAAGAGATATTGGACAAGAGAAATTGGATAAGGGATATCTATTATATAAAGACGGATGTTATCAAGAGAAATTGATAAGAGAATTTGGACATGAGAAATTGGATAAGAGAATTTGGATATCTATTATATAAAACAGGGAAATTGAATAAGAGAAAATATAAGCGATGAGATTTTGAGGGATAAAAGAGGAGGTGGGGAATTTTGCACATACAACCCCGGTTTTTGTATTTTTGCCTATGGACCCTCCCCACACACACACCCACACTTTTTATTCTCACCCCTTCCGGCCATTTTTTTTCCAGTTCTATGAAGATTTTGAATCTTATCCTACTAGGACAAAGCTTTGTCCTACGTGGCAAGTTTGTCCTTGGTGGTAATGACGATTTTGGGGGGACTTAAATTTTGGGGGAAAACTTAAATTTGGGGGGAAACTTGAAATTTTGTGGGAAAACTTGAAATTTGGGGGAACTTGAAATTTGTGGGGGGAGAAAAACTCAGCCATTAAATAAACCGTGCCCTATGGGCACGGGTAATGACTAGTATATATATATATATATATATATATATATATATATATATATATATATATATATATGACTATGACTATGACTATGACTATGACTATTGTGGCCGTATGTGCGTAGGATATGTAAAGGTACTTATATACATCATATGAGGAAAACATATTAAGTTTGTGCACTCTTGTGTGTATTGTGTGTGGTATATGTGCCTATCTATGTGAGGTAGTAGGTGCATCTCTATGAATGTGAGATTATGTGTATATTTATCTATAGTTATGATTGCGGACATTTGTGACTGATCATGCAGTGTTAGTACGTGCACGTCGGTGTTTATGTGGATGTGACTAAATATTGTGTGTATGTAGATATTTATGTGCATATAATAGTGAGTAAATTAAGATGACTGAGTAATGAGTGCTTATGGGTCCGGTGTATATACGGTGTGACATCGTGATGGTGACCCGGTTTGTCAGGTTATGGTGTGTAGATTGATGTGTATAGTTATGGGTCTGTGCATAGATATAGACGTATATGTAAATATATATAAACAGGTAGAATATAAGCTGTTTATACTTAAATGAATTGTGATATGTATGAAAACATTCCATAATATGTATGAGTGCTTTACGTATCGTGGTATGGATATGATGTGCTGCCATATGCATACAGGTATGAAGAGTGATCTGGATACGTATAATGATACGTATAGAGATCAATTTGTGGTGTGTGTGATGTATCCTATTATTGTGTGAATATGTGTGCTTAGATGTTTATGTGAAGGACATATATGTGTGTATATGTAGTGAGTGCACATAGTGATGTCGATGCGCTACTAGATGAAATGTAGGATGTATCTATGATATGTATGTGATGCAGATGAGTATGGATGACAGTGAAGCATATAGTGTATATAAGTGTGGTGTAGAAATGTAATCTTGTTTGTACATCATGGGTAGTAAGACCATCATACCTAGCTGGCCTTTGTCTGGGCTGATACCCTAGAAAGTCCGAGGACGGACTTTATTTTAAAGGTGGGTAGGATGTCATGCCCTGTTTTGAACTATACGTGTATTCTACTATGTACACGTATTTCTATTTACGATGCAAACGTAGGCATGAAATAATTGTGGATGTCGACGTATGTAACGTAGTGCAAGGGGGGTTGTGCCGTAATATATGGTTAAGAGAAGAGAATACGTATGTGAATGCGGGAGAAGTGTGAGTGACGTCTTGTGTATAATACAATAAGAATGTATTGGACGTGTGTGCGTGGTGCATGTATGCATGTGTAGGCATTCATGGGCGTGTAGGAAAGCCATGCTAGTGTGAAAGGGGTTAGGGGTTCAAGGCATCCTCGTAAATTTTTAGAAGAATGAGGGGAAAAATGGTCATTTGGTCAAATGAGGGTGTGTGTGTACAGTAAAAAGGAGTGTGCATAAAGTAATGGCAAACTTGTAAATACCTAGAAGTTGAGGGTTATTTTTGGGAGGGTATTTTAGTCATTTTAACTTTTGCATGGCTTAGGAGATAAGTTAGAAGGTTGTGTTGATTTTTCTTTAGGGATTCTTATCTTTTCTTTCTTGAATCTTCTCTTATCTTCTCTCTTTCTCTTTTCCTTTCTCCCCCAAAATTAGGCCGGCCATCCCTCCCCCTTTTCTCCTAATTACTTCAATCTAAAACCCTAATTTTGCCCCTAAAATCAAGAAAGACTTGGTTGCTTCAAGAAGAAAGAAGGTGGAAAGAAGAGAAAGAGAAGGAGAGAAGAAATCAAGCTTTTGAGGTAGGAAATCTATTTGGCTTTGGAACTCTAATTAGGTGTTCTTGCTATCATGATTTATATTATGTTTTACTCAATTTGTGTTGAGAGTAGTCATATTAATGTTCCATGGTTTAATTTCACTAATTTCCCTTTGAAATCCTTAGCAAACTAACTACCCCTGAAAACCTGAAATTCTGTTGTGGGTTTCTACTTGAATTCTGGCCTCTGTGGCTTGATTTAATTTTCGAAAAAATTATATACTTGTAGATATTGACGTTCTACCCCAAAATCATATAAAATTATATGTTCAATTCGGTAAGTAGGAGTAAAAATTTATCTTTACAACATGTCTGATTGACATTCAGTATGTACACAGTTTAGTAAAATTGATCTTAGTAACTGCACACTTCATGGAATTTTGTATTATTGGTCTCGTTGTAAATTTAACAAGTTTTTCTACAGCTTCATCTCATTGCATGTTTTTCGAAATTCTGACTGCCACATGCCCTAAATTGGCAATCTTTACAACCCTCAGAATCTGTCTGAAAAATAGATTTGATAGGCTTCACCAAACAATTCACCATAAATCAAATATTTCATATCTTTGCATGAAATTTTATATGTAAATCCAGAACTACTAGATATACAACTTTACTTTAGGAAGTTTTGCTAAATTCTGACTATAATTGGGTGATATTATCCATTCTTTACGACTGCATGTACGTTTCCTGCAAGCTGAAATGGTTAAGTGGTGTTATGGATTATGTATTGTTGCAAAGCTACCCTCTATAGTACATGGTTATTGTTTTCAAATGAAAGGTAGACTAATGATATGTTTTCTAATTGATTTGCTAATGTGCTCATGGACATGTACGTCACGCTCACCATATGTTATAAATTGATGATGTTGGGGACATGGATGACATGGCTACACTATTATACGTGAATGTGTAATGTGATGTGATGGATGGCATGTCACGTGAGTGCATGACCCAGGTTGCTATGTGATGAGGCGATGACTGAGGGCATGTCACTTAGGTTCATGACCCGTGTTGATGAAAGTAAGTTGCTGAACATATACCGTGCCATCATGTTTCCTATAATGGAACTTATAATGCTTAATTGATATTTGGTAATGTCTCAATCCCCTCCAAAAGGGGGTGAGCCGCTAAAACTGGGGTTTGGTTGAAATTTGAGTAAATTGTGGATATGAGGCCTGGACTACGAAGGTGGGAAGGCGATGATGTGATATGTGATGATTATTCCCACTCGCCTTTACAGGGAGTGGATGGGCATTGATGTTTGTGATGATGTGGTTTGGGTGTAGAGAGGTATATGGTGGAGAGCCTCACTCTTGCTACCATCCAGGGAGGAGGCGGAGATGCCCGATATACAGTGACCATGTCCACTGCACCGTGTCATACTTACCCCAAACCTTTGGGGTGAGACCCGTGAGGTAGGTCCCCTGACGGGGCATGGTGAGAGACCCGACGTACAGTGCCCGTGTCCACTGCGTCGTGTGCAGTTTCCACCCCAATTCTTTGGGGTGAGGTCTAGATCCTAGTATCACATAGTTTACCCAATTTTCCAACTAATTCAATTATTAAAAAAGAGTTTTGCATCTTACTTCTTCTGCTTGATGCACTCTGCTCTTCCTTTTACCAGCTTTACTTGTGACACTGTGTTATACCTCTGGCACTTGAACTTATCTTATTAGACTATGTTTGCTTGAACACTTGTATTATTATTGTGCTACACTTTTTCTTGCAGTAACTCGACATCAAACTACAGGTATGATCCCTTACTTGGCTGTTTACTTTCTACCACATTATTTAGTTTACACGTCTCATTTATCTTACCTTGCCTTGTGGTTGAGAAACTTAAAATAGTGTTCCAAATCCAAGTTGTTTCCTACTGGGGCATGCAATGAGGTGCTCCTTCCTATTTTTCAGGTAGTAGGGATATCATGGTTGGTGGTGACTTAGAGTTGGGTTTCAATGGTAGCACTCGGAGTGAGCTGTAGCTTGTATTGTGACATGGTTGTCTTGGGAGGTGGAGAGTGGCGATGTATATGTAGTGATGCACACGGACTATGTATATAAATGAAAGTTGTTATACATATAATGTTGTCGTTGTTCTATGTTATTTATAAGGTTGTTTTGATATTATAGTGAAGCTTCACTTGTACTATCCCAGCATATGCGCAGTGGCCGGCATGTTCTGTTTCTCTTTTCCCTCTCTGTTTCCTCTCTCATCACCCTCACTCTTCAGATTTCCTGGGAAAAATTTTAAACTTCCTGGTATACTGGGGAGAGGGGCGTGACACTCCTTGACGTGCTTGCGGCATTAGGGAGCTTAAGGAGTAGGCTTGCGGCAAGGAGAGGAACAATGGGAATTGAGGCTTTGCGCAATATGATGACTATTGGAGATGGTTCTTCTCCTCTTGGTTGCCGCAACTTGCCTTGGGATTTCAATTTGGCCGACCCCCTATGATGGCTTGGAGAGGAGGTTTAAATAGGGTGATGGCTAGGGTTTAGGTTGCGGCCAAGGCGATCCCTAACCATTGGATGGGATGGAGAAGTTGTGGCCAATGGGGAATCCAAATGGAGATAGGAATAGGATCTTGTAGATGGTGTTTGAATTGGATTAAGAAGATTTGATTTGATCTCATAGGCATTCAAATAGGAATAGGAGATGAAAAATGATTTGAATTGCAATGCTAATGGGATTTGAATTTGAATTAAAATAGGATATGAGATTTGATTCATGCACCAATAGATTTGAATAAGATACTCCATATCCCTCCATCTTTGACCAAGTCTAAAATTCTATTTGAATAGTGATTTCTCCATCTTCCAATTTGCGTTGTGTATAGCAATTTCTCCATCAATTGACTTAGTCATCACTTTGATGATTTACAAGCGTGCCACTCCTGAAAACACTTAGCACACACATTAGAACGTTCATACACATTTGTTATCATCAAAAACGAAGTCAACGATCGATGTATCCAACATACTTGTATCCAACAGAAGCGTCAGGGGGTTGGGATCTGGGTTCTGACCCAAATCCCCTTCAATGCTTAAGTTAGAACGTGAACTTAAGTTGAAGGCTTAGGGCTATCGAGATCGACCCACAGAGGTTCTCCTCCAGTAAGTCTGTGCAAGCTATTTGGAGGAAGAATTATGATGTGGAAAGCAGAAAGTAAGAGTAATAGATTTCTCATACCTCGGAGATCCCCTCTTACATTGTCTTTTCACCTATTTATAGCTGAAGATGGTCTATCGATAATGCATAACGGTCTCTTATTGATTGCGACGAGATCTTCTCTGGAATTGTAGATAACTGCTGCCCATTTACTCGGTCTCAATTAACCATTCCCTTGAAATCAACAGTGCCCCAATGGTCAAACGAGCTGTCTCATTGACTGGGTATTTATTCGCCATCGTTGATGGGTATCGGTTTAATGGGCCGAGGCTTAGTTTTTGATTATTGGACTTCTCCCTACTTGGTGTTAATTATGAGAAAACATAAATACTTGTGACTAATCCCCTATTTTGCAGTTAACCCATTGTCTAAGCTTATTATGAAGATCTACTTGCAATGGATGACACTCAAAGATCATTGAAGGCAAATAAAATGGATTGGATGATCGTAGATGGTGATTGAAGCTCCTAGAAAACTTCAAGCTCATGCGTTAGATAGAAGAGAGAGTTCGTCAAATGTAACTTTCTTATTTCTTTTCTAGTATGTAGCTTAGAAGTAGAACTTTGTTGGAGCACACACATCTTCATTTCAGTCTTAGGATATCATTAGATTAACCTTCCTTAGACTCCAATTCATTTCTATCTATATTATGCATGTTATGTTTATAATAGTCGACTGTTGAACATTTTACAGTCGCCTGTCTAAAAAACAGTTGACTGTGTTTTGTTCTACAATCGCTTGTTATGCACAAACATTTACAGTCTAGTTTTGGGCTTCTCTGTTTTAACTCTCACAGGCGACTTATGAACGATTCACAGGCGCCTGTCCAAGTGACAATCGACTGTGCTTTGTTAATTAGTCGCCTGTCTATCTATATCCCAAAATTTATTTCTCTGTTTATGCTGGCCAGTCGACTTATGTTGGATTGACAGTCGACTGTCCAATGGATCAGTCGACTGTCAGTGCTTCAACAGTTGTCTGTCTGTGAGCCTATTTGTTGACACAACTCTCTGGAAAATCTCAGGGTTTTGACATTCGTCTGTTGAAGGAATTACAATCGCCTGTTCTGATTAATAGTCGACTGTCTTATCTTCATCAGTCGTCTGTCCTGTTCTCCCAGATGTTTTCTAGATTTCTTCAACCTACCCAACTTATGGCCAGTCACCTGTCGTAGGATTTACAGTCACCTGTTGGTTCAACAGTCGACTGCCTATCCCTCATCAGTCGACTGTCCACGTGGTAAGTTACCGTTATGAATTCTCACCTACCCTATCTGACTGTGCATCATTCGACTATGGATTCGTTAACAGTCGACTGTCGCGGACGCAGATTCTATCCATTTAGTTTTTCCTCATGGATTTCAAAGGGGTTTTTGCTGATTTCGGTGGAAGGGTTTGAGAAACCTATTTAAAGTGCCTCTACTGTTCCATTGAGAGGCTAATGATCTACCAACTCTCTGGCTAATAGATTCAAGCTTTAATTCTCTCAAGATCAAAGCGCTCAAGCTCTAAAGCCCTAGATTTCCAATCTTCAATCTCTTGCTCTCCAACCTAGAACCAAAGAGAAATCTTCTAGGCATTTGGTGTAGTCAAAAGAAAGGGGTTTCCTCTCTTCCAAGAGAGTCTTCTCAACACACAACATATTTCTCCTTCAAGTTTTACTTCAAGGCATAGGTGATTGTAAGTGTTGCTTAATTTCATATTTTATAACTTTCGTTATTTTAATTTCTCTCGGGTTGTGAGAGTGGTTTGCTTACTCCCAAGTTGTGGGAGTCAAGGTCAATCGATTGTATTTCGATTTCACTTGTAGGGTTGCTACAAGGGGTTTTAAGGAAACCTCAAGTTAGGGTTCTAACTTGAGTATCTGGTTGTTAACCAGGTGGAAGGGACGTATGATTACCGGGAACAAGTCGGGAAGTGACTTGGGTAATCCGAACCCTTGAAAAATTCTTGCGTTTGCATTTGTTTCAATTTGGGTTTATTTTATATTCAGCACTATTTGTTGGTTAGAAATTTAAATTGGTGTAACTATCTTTTTAAATTGCATAAACACTATTCAACCTCCCTTCTAGTGTTTTCCCCATAGCCAGGGTCCTTACAATTGGTATCAGAGCTCAAGTTTATAGCTATGGCATCAACAACAACAACGTTCCTCCACCGACTTCAAACAACAATCACGATCGTGATGGAGCGTCCACAGTTTTCTAAGGACAATCAACGGTGCGTCCTCCGTGTTTCAATGGTACTAATTTTGGCTATTGGAAATGTCGGATGGAGACGTTCCTAAGGAGTGCTTCCCTTTGGAGAACCCTCCACAAGGAATACGTCGAGCCCACCGAAGAGAATTTCGAAAAAATGGACGACTTCCGAGAAATCCGCCGAAGTCAACAACGCAATGGTAATGAACGCTCTTCATTGTGCGTTGGATCCAGATGGGTTCAACAAGATATGCACATGTAAGAGTGCATATCAAATTTGGAACTATCTCGTCGTTACCCATGAGGGAACGAACAAGGTAAAACTTTCTAAACTCTATGTTGCCGTGCAAAACTTTGATATGTTTCATATGTAGGAAAATGAAAGCATAGCATCGATGTACGGACGTTTTACCGATATCACTAATGAATTGGAAGCTCTTAGACAATTCTATTCCCAACAAGATAAGGTAAGGAAGATTATAATGGGAATGACCTCCAAATGGGAAAGAAGAGCTATCGCCATCGAGGAGGTCAACGACTTGAAGACTTACGCAGTTGTGAACCTTACCGGGACTCTCATGTCTTATGAAGTAAGACGTAAGAACCGATTAAATATTCGAGCTATGATGAACCCTTCGGAGGCCAAGAAGAAAGCTTTGGCATTTAACACCAATTCCTCATCTTCCGATAATGAAGAATCAGAAAATGAGATGGACTTGGGTGAAATGGCCCAAATGGCGAAGAAGTTCAAACACTTCTTTCGAAAAGGTAAATTTCCCTTTAAGAATAGATTTGATTCTACTAATCACTCTTCCTCTCTTTGCTTTAAGTGTAATAAGCCAGGGCACATCAAGAAGGATTGCCTAATGCTACGAAACAAAGAAAAGTGGAAGGCTCCGAAGTACCATAAGTCCGATAAGAATAAGAAAGACAAGAAGAAATGACTAGTAGGTACATTCGATGATTCAAGTGAGGACTCAGCAATCGAATCTGATGATGAGAAGGGTGAAAGTGCACACGTGTGTTTCATGGCCCGAGAAGATTCACTCTCTGATGAAAGTGATTCTGACTTGGATGAAACCGAGGTAACTATGGATGAATTGCATATTGCTAATGAAGAATTATTTGCTAGGTATCAATCTTTAATGCTTAAATATACTAGTTTAAAGAAATTGAATGTTAGCAATCCATCCATTCCATGCATTATCAACAATGACACCATTGTTGATACTTTAACCCTTGAGAAAGCGAATTTAGCTTCTAAAAATGTCACTTTGAGAAATGAGGTGAATACCCTCAAATCTCAACTAGATCAAACACATCCTAAGGATAATAGTGATCTAGTTTCACGACACACACAATTGGGTTTAGAGAATGATTCTCTTAAAACTCAAGTGCACGAGCTCAAAGCACGAGTGTCCACCTTGGATACGAACATTTCTTCTCTTAAGGAGAAATATGAGCTCATGTCCTCCCGTATTGTGAGATTTAATAAGGGAAAAGGACAATTGGACGATTTGCTAGCAAACCAATTTCCGGCCACACATCATGTTGGTCTTGGTTTTGTGGAAGCAAATGCATCCAATGGTCCTAACTCCTATAGTGGTGTCACTATAGACTTTGTGAGGCCATCCTCCGGTGCATCCACAAGTGGTGTCAAAGACACTATAGGTAGAAAACCTATCAAGAAATTCACCACTTCACCCTCTCTTCCTTTTGGCAAGAAACCCACTAAGGGTGGAAACAAAAGAGAAGCCATGCTTACATGTACATAAACTTTCATCCACGTAGGAAATCTCCTACTTCACAAGTGGATACTTATGACACTTTTTATGCTCCACACCCACGGACACGTACAAATCCACATATGAGAAATACTTATGTACGTGCTCCTAAACACCCATATGCTCATACGCATCATTCTTACATGTATGCACATCCTCCACATGTCATGCCCGACCAATATGTTTCATACAACATGCGTGTTCCCAAGCATTCATATAATCCTCATATGTCTAATGCATATCCACCACCTCATTTTATGCTAGAAAGCATGTTCCGAAGAAGCATGCACCACATAGAAATCTAACCACTATGCATGCAACTAGGAAAAGGACTCCCAAAACATACACCATTTGGGGTCCTAAGAACATTAGCTTAAATGATAGGAATGCATATGTTGATTCCTATTTTCATGATGTTATTAATAATTGTAATTATGTTGGGAAGCGGAAGTCCACTTGGACTTGGCTTCCAAAGGGTTAATCCCCTTGGACCCAACAAAAATTGGGTACCATGAGCTTATGGTATACTATGTCGGTACCCAATAGAAAGAAAGAGAGCTATAAAGGTCAAACTAGCTCTAAAAGGAAAGGATGGATTCTTGACAGTGGTTGCTCCAAACACATGACGGGAGATCCTTCATTACTCTTCGAAGTGATTAGCATCAAGAATGGTGTGACTGTCACTTTTGGAGGTAACCAAAAGGGAACCATCATTGGAGTAGGTATAGTCGGAAACTCTTCCAAACCTTTATTTACTAATGTATTTCTAGTTAGTGGTTTGTGTCACAATCTCATTTCCATTAGTCAACTTTGTGACAAAGATTACAAGGTTAACTTTGGAGAAGGATTGTGTAACATTGTTGATTCTAATTCAAATGTTTTATTTACCCGTATTAGGCGTAAAAATATTTATTATTTGAGCTTGCCAAAAATAGTAGAACATTGCTCAGTTGCTATTACAAATGAACAACTATTATGGCATCGCCGTTTTGGTCATGTTCATTTCAAGCACTTATATAAGTTAGCTAAGCATGATCTAGTCAAAGGTTTTCCAAAAATTGCTTTTAGTAAGAAAAACTTTTGTGATTCATGTCAAAGAGGTAAACTTAGTAAATCATCTTTTAAGCTTAAAGAAGGCATTACTTCTAAGAGGCCCCTAGAACTACTTCAACTAGATTTTTTTGGGCTAACTAGAACCGCTTCTTTAGGCAATGCTTATTATGGATTAGTTGTCGTTGGCGACTTCTCTAGATTTACTTGGGTTTCATTCTTAACTAATAAGAATGAATCTTTTGAAGAGTATACCATATTTGCAAAGAAGATTCAAAATCTCTTAGGATCCACCATTATCACTATCCATAATGATCATGGAGGAGAATTTGAGAATGAGTCTTTTACAAAGTTTTGTGATGACACCGGGATAACTCACAATTTTTCTTTTCCTCATGCACCACGACAAAATGGTGTTGTAAAGAGAAAGAATAGGACTCTTATTGAGTGTGCTCGTACTATGCTCCATGATAGTCATCTTGGACTACAATTTTGGGCAGAGGCGGTGCACACGGTATGTTATGTGCTCAATAGGATCCTTGTGAGACACCGAACGAACAAAACTTGTTTTGAGTTATTTTATGACAAAAAGCCTCAAGTTAAATATTTTCGAGTTTTTGGTTCAAAATTTTTTATCAAGAACACCTTTGGTAATTTAGATAAATTTGAGCTAAGATACGATGAAGGAATTTTTGTTGGATATTCCATACGTAGCAAAGCCTACCGGATATACAACAAAACTTCTTCAACGATCGAGGAATCACTACACGTTTCATTTTATGAAGATTTTGATTTTCCTCATGTTATTGATGATAGTGTAGATGCTATATGTGATTCTCTTAGTAATGTCAAGATTAATGATTCAATTATTGAGACTAACACTACTAATGAGATTGTTGAAGATGTTCCAAGTGATGCAGAAATACCCAAAGCTTACCCAACCGTTCGCAACCATCCACATGACCAAATTATTGGAGATATTGGTGTAGGTGTTCGAACAAGGTCTAGAATTGAAGAATTCTCTCATTGCGTATTTGTCTCTACCATTGAGCCAAAGAATATTCAAGAAGCTTGTGAGGATAGCTCTTGGATAGTGGCAATGGAAGAAGAACTAATGCAAGTCGAGAGAAATGAAGTTTGGGAGCTCGTTCCTCTTCCAAGTGGTCATCAAGTTATTGGGACCAAATGGATCTTCAAGAACAAGACCGATGAGAACGAGGTCATCATAAGGAACAAAGCAAGGTTAGTAGCTCAAGGCTACCGGCAAGAGGAAGGTATCGATTTCGATGAATCCTTTGTCCCCGTAGATAGATTAGAAGCTATTAGATTGCTTTTATCTTTTGCATCTCATAAGAATTTTAAATTAGTTCAAATGGATGTTAAAAGTGCATTTTAAAAGGGATTGTTAATGAAAAAGTGTATGGTTCTCAACCTCCCGGTTTCATTCATGAAAAATTTCCACACCATGTTTTCAAACTTAAGAAAGCATTGTATGGGTTGAGACAAGCTCCTGGAGCTTGGTATGATCGACTTAAGACCTTTCTTTTGGATTTAGTTTTAAAATGGGTGAAGTTGAGTCAACACTTTTCATTAAGGATTATGAAAATGACATCCTATTGATTCAAGTTTATATAGACGATATAATATTTGGTTTTACTAACTTTAATATTTGTCAAGAATTTTCTAAGTCCATGAAGGATGAATTCGAGATGAGCCACATGGGTGAGCTCACCTATTTCCTTGGATTGCAAATTCGACAAATGAAGGATGGAACTTTCATATATCAAACTAAGTACACATGGGAGCTTATCAAGCGATTCGGGATGGAATCATCTTCAAGCAAAAGGACTCCCATGAGTACGACAACCCTTCTACACAAGGATGAGAACGGAAAAGATGTAGACGTTCGTCTATATCGAGGTATGATCAGTAGCTTACTCTATTTAACTGCTAGTAGGCCCGATATCATGTTTTTCGTATGCTTGTGTGCTAGATATCAAGCTAGACCTACAGAGTCACACTTGATTGCGGTTAAACGAATTTTTCGTTATCTCAATCATTCATTAGATTATGGGTTACTTTACCTTAAATCTAGCACATATGAATTAATCTCATATAGTGATGCCGGCTTTGCCGGATGCAAATCCGATAGGAAAAGTACTAGTGGCACTTGCCATTTCCTAGGAAATTCCTAGTCTCTTGGTTCTCCAAGAAACAGAACTCGGTATCATTGTCCACGACTGAAGCGGAATATATTGCTGCGGGTCTTGCATGTGCACAAGTTCTTTGGATGAGACACACTCTTAGAGACTATTGTGTCAATTGTGATACTTGCCCTATCATGTTGATAACCAAAGTGCTATATGTCTTTCCAAGAATCTGGTACATCACTCCCGTACCAAATACATAGATGTGAGACACCACTTTATCAATGATCATGTAGCTAAGAAGGACATCATCTTAGAGTACATTGAAACACAAAAACAAATTACCGACATCTTCACAAAACCTCTTAAAGAAGATTCATTTGAGAGGTTGCGTGGAGAATTGGGAATTATGGGTGAATCTAAAATTTAGGAGTTCAAATTACTTGTTATAACTTCTTTTTAACTCATATCATCATGTTGCCTATCTTCTTTTGATATATCATATATTAGTTTTAAGAAACGCTATTGAGATTTCTGTAATTACATGAGTTTTTAGATTGTTTTAAGAGATTCATATTATAAATGATTTATCGTTTAATATTGATTTTATGACGAGTTTATGTTAGAGTATAGGTCCTAGGGTGAGTTGTGCATATCCTCTGGATTTTAACCTCACTGTGCATTTTTGGACCAGGACAGACGATTGTCTTTCCTTCGACAGTCGACTGCCCTACTCTATCTTCTCTATCAGCAGACTGTACCTTTCGCCCAGGCGACAGATGACAAATTTACAGTCGACTGTTGGATCAACATGCGACTGTATTTTAGTCATCAGGCGCCTATCTATTTCGTCAGTAGTCTCTGTTTTAGCTTCAATTTTATTGATTCTCAGTCAGTGGACTGATGAGTATAATACAGTCGACTGTCTCACGGACAGGCGACTGTAAGTTACTTAACAGTCGACTGTCTGTCAACCTAAGCATATCTCTTATCACTTCGACCAGTCGACTGAATTTTCTTCTACAGTCGGCTGTCTCCTACTGTGGCGGTTCACTCATTTGATCTGAGCCGTCGATTCTTTGATCCAACGGCCCAGAAATTTTTGCCCCTTCGATATTTGATCGAGAGAGTTCATTTCAATCGAAATTTTCTCTCTCATCCGATAGAAACCGCTTTGTCTCCTCTGATTCAAACCCTCAGTCAATCGCTCCACCGGCGATTTTTCGTGGTCTCGTCTGTCGATTGTGTCGATCTTGTGCTCTAGTCGACCGTCTTGTGCTTCGTCGACTTACTATCATTCGTCTCGACTTAGGTTTGCCATCTCTCGTATTTCTTTCGTGCGTTTTTCTTTCAAATTCGTCGTTGATTGTGCAATGCCTCCCAAGACCAAGAACAAGGGAAAGACTATTACTTCTAAGCGTGCTAGGGTTCCCAAGCCTACAACTGTTAAAAACAAACAACCTTAAAAGGCCCGAACCAAGAAAGCTGATTCTCCCTCTCGCTTTTCTTCGCGGGGTTATTCTCCTTCTTCTGCGACTTCGTCATCTGATGCTGAGCCTCTCTTGAAGCGTCCGCGCAAGCCCGTTGGTGTTCGCATCAATGAGCCTTGTGCTGAGGCTCCTCCTTCACCCTCTGTGTCGAGCTCCAAAGAAGAAACCCCTGTCGTGCCAACCTCTGATCCCCTCATTCCCATTTGCCGAGATGATTTGTGCTTGGCAAAGTTTCACTCTCTCCTTGGGATCAAACTTCTTAGAGAGCGATTCATTGTCTTCCCTGCTTTCACCGCTGAGAGATTATCTGAGATCTTATCTGCTACTTGCTTGGCTGACCTTTTTGCTTCTCTCAGAGCGAGTCCCCTCGTGCTTATCCATTTTTGTTAAGCTTTTCTATGCTAACCTCATTCGTGGTGAGTATGCTTCCACTGGAGTTATTGACACCTTCGTCCAGGGGATCCTCATTCGCATTGATCCTTCTCTTTTAGGGACCATTCTTAGGATTCCCTCTACTGGATCCCTTCCTGCTGATATTTCCATTTCAGATGTTGATGAGCTTGATCAGTCTGTCATTCGAGACATGTTTCATGAGATACCATCTACTCTTTCTTTTGGTGTTCGGTCGTCCATGTTCTCGGCGAGAGGTTGGGCTGTTCACCTTGTGGTGAAGTCCAACATCCTCCTGAAGTATGGATCTTCTGATCAGCCTTCCCAGGAGATTCTTAGGTGTATGTATGCAATCTTTTCCAGCTTGTCAGTGAACTGGGCCGGCGTCCTCCTTGATAGGATGGACAAGGTCGAGTTCACTACTGTTTCCTCCTATATTCCTTATGGTGGTCTTCTTACACTTGTTTTTCGTCATTTTGGGATTGGCTTAACTCCATATGAGCCCATGCCTTTTGGTCCTCTTTTCGATGCGTCTACAAAATCGAAGTCTTCTTCGGCTCTGCAGTCTGCATCTAAGAAGTGGAAATCCATATCTGCTCCTCCCTCTCATGACATTCTGTTTGAGATGGTTTCTTATCTGTATGAGTTTGCGGTTTTGTCATTCTAGCATCAGGGTATGCCCTTCCCTGAGCACCTCAGACGATTTATTCCTCCTCAGCCTCGTTAGCCTCCACCTCCAGTCATCACTGAGATTATCTTGCACCCTGGTGTTGCTGCGACTCAGGGTGTTGCTGCTGCTCCTCCTCCTCCAGAGGATACCCCTGTTGATCCAGAGATAGTTTCCTCTGCTGCTGCACCTCGAGACACTCACTCCTAGATTTTTTTGTTTGTGTTTGAGTGTTGTTTGTATGATGGATATATTTTGTGGAATGATGATGTATGGATTATGATGTATTCTGTTCTTTTTGAGACGCATGACGTTTGTCCATATATTTTTGTACACATGTCGTCTTATATATATATACTAGTCATAACCCGTGCCCGCGGGCACGGTTCATTTAAGATTTCCCCCGCGAAATCTTTGTTACCAAAAAAATTATTTCCACGACCAAAATTTAACAGAACAATAAATTAGCGTAAAAATATTTAGCAGCACGGGCCCCTTCGGCGCGGGCGTCTTTGGCGCGTAACAACAAATTCGACTTCGAACAACAAATTTGACGCAGGCGCCTGCGTCTTTGGCGCGTAACAACAAATTCGATGTCGAACAACAAATTTGATGCCTGCGCCTTTGGCGAGGGAACAACAAATTAGCGTAAAAAAATTTAGCGGGCGCCTTCAACGCCACAATCTTTCCCAAGGCATTTTTAATTTCAAAGTTTAGGTTCTCAAGGCACTTTTCCTCCCAAATTTAATCTCAACAATTTTTTCCAAGGCACTTCTAATTTAAAAGTTTAGGTTCCTAAGGCACTTTCCCCCCAAATTTAATCTTCACAATCTTTCCCAAGGCACATCTAATTTCAAAATTTTGGTTCCCAAGACACTTTTCCCACCAAAATTTAAGTTTTCCCACTAAAATTTTCACAAAATCCAATCTCAACCATTGATTTACCTAGATCAAATCTCAGCCACTCTTTATATTATCCTAGTCAGCCCTAGGATTCAAAAATCGCTGTCAAATGTATAATCGATAGATAGATAGATAGATAGCGAGAAAAACAAATTTGGCACGGACGCCTTTGGCGCGGAACAACAATTTAGCGTAAAAAAATTCGGCGCCACTGGAGACAGTACTGACGGATCCAGCGATGGATGAAGAGCGAGAAAGAGGAGGCAGAGCTAGAAACTGATGCTGCGCCGGATCAATAATAAGGAAAAAGGGGGGGGGGAAAGCATTTACCGAGTTTTTTTGTTACTGATTTAGTGCTTGATCCATATGAAACTGATGAAAAGAAGGAAATAAACATTGTAATCAATTGCTTTTACTTTTATTTGTTAAACAATGATGTATTTATATTTTTCTGGCGTCTTATTTTACGATTTTGGCTGAAGTCAGATGGCTTTAGAAATGCATGTATAATATATGCCTTGTTGTTTTTGTTTTCAATTTGTTACAATGATTGATGGTGTTTTATGTGGTATACCAAGCATTCACAGATGTGCTTATGATGTTCTTGTTGATGCATATGTGCTTGCTGGTATATGTGCTTGCATAAGAGGGATGGCATACCTTGTTTCCAGACATGCTGGGTTGTACAAAGCTCACAAAAGATTAGAGATGTAAAAGATTTATAGTGTACATCAATAAGAGTGATGGCATATCCAGCATGCATTTTCAACCACTGAATTGGATGTGAAGCAGTGGGCCAAGAACTTGCATTTTCTATGTGTGCATGTTCAAATATTCAACTATCCAGTTCCAAAACAACACCTTATACGATATTGGAAGCTCTCTTTAAGTTGATTTATTTCAAAATATCATCTTTAGTCCAGAGAGAAATGTTTACAATACATGTAACATCTCATAACTTTATTTCAGGTAAAATTAAATCAATGAAGTCCCAATAGACTTGCATTGGTATACATGAAATTTTCTACCAATTTCTCATTTGAATGTTTGAAGTATACAACGAAGAAAGAGGCAGCTGATGTGCCAGAATTCATGATCTTAGGCCTAATCAAGTTGGTTTAACGTTGTGGGCTTGCTCTTCCATTTGTAAATGATCATCTTTTGGAGCATTCAGTTGGTTACCGTCAAGACCACCTTCTCCGGTTCGCTAATGTATAAGGAATTCCTCGTAGTCTCCTCAAGTTTCTTCTCTGCTAGGATAAAAACATTGTAGGATCCCTCGTCATCTGGTATGAATTCATCCATGTAGTGAACATCCCAACCCACGATAGCTATGTACCAGGTCAGTTACCCTCGGATGCTCAACAAAATGAAATGGAAAACAAAATTCAGTCATCTTTTTGCTGTCTTGTTGTAGGACTCATCATCTAAATCCAAATCTGAAATGTCTCTACAAAAAAGTTGCAATTTCAATTCATCTCATCATCTAAATCTGCAAAAGACAGTATAATTTATGGAAGAAACTCTAATGTCAGAATGACACATAAAAAGGCAAAAACAATTGACACCAAGGAACATAACAACCTATTGTGATACTTGGATCAATGTTGAAACCCCCTCACCCATTGCCCATATGCAATCAATTAAATAATCAGTTCCAAAAAACTCATACATGTATCTTACATGGTAGAAATTCAACAGCAGCACAAAAAAATCTGATTATATATATGTAACTTAACTGACATTCTCAAACCCCAATCCCACATCCAGATACCTCCAGATTTACATGTTGCAGCAAAAATTCAAGAGCTGTACATCAACTTGTTCATAGGAAAAACCCAGGAGGCAGCAGTTGACAACATAAATCAACTATATAATATTACACAGTTGAAAACATAAACTCCAGAGTTGCACATCAACTTGCTCTCAATAGTATATGCTCACCTATTGTGTGATCAGCTGACACCCTATAGTATATGCTCAGCAGTGCATGAAATATGCAAGTGTTTAGAAGTGCATGAAGAATGCAAATGTCAAGAATTTAATTACATAGTCTAATGAGATCTCAAGAATGTTTCACGCCTTAACTTTAAAATAGCATTTCGTATAAATAATTAATCACATTAAAATATCAACTCAATTATGTAAAAATTAAGTGAGAGAGAAACTTACAAAAATTAAAGTTTCATTGCTGAAATCCATCGAACAGGTGGCGTGCATGGCTTTACTATCAAAATCAGATGATGTTACTAAAAATTAATGAATACCCAGTAATCAAAATCCATTCTTTAAGAGAAAGAGCTAACCTAGAGGGCAATCCATTCTTTATAGCATGACAGACCTGTAAGCAATGCAATATGAGAATTAACACTATATTTCTGTTGCATATGTTACATTTTACAGAACAAAAATTACAACAAAAAGCAGCTAACCCCTTAAGAAACTCAGATTCACAACCAAATTGAAATTATTAGCACCAGATCCCCCTCCCCCAAACAAAACATATATTAGCTTAACATATTTGCGATATAATGGTACTATAGTTAAGCTAATATTTTAGTGTACAATATGTTTCATTAAGTGTACAATAAGAGACCATGAAGAATAGAAACATATCTGCCATATGTATATTTCAAACTTGGTCATGCTAAAAAGTTTAGTTCTAAATGTTCACTTTCAGGTTAAAAAGCGGTTTAGTTTAAAATGGAGTATCTTAAAGCACATCTCAATTTTTTTGGTGATATTTTAAAGCTGTGCTTTTAAACTAAAAACTAATACTCCATTTCCAAAGTCCAGTTGGAAGTGCCTTCTAATTGGAACATAATGAAAAAATGATTTGCCACCCCCCCTTTCTTGACACACACCCCTCTTCATAATGCAAAGAAACAGTGAAAAAAATCATACTACAACATGTTATAACATGACAGACCTGCAAGCAATGCAGTATGAGAATTAACATTATATTTCTTTTGCATATGTTACATGTTACAGAACAAAATCTATAACGAATTAACACTATATTCAAAAATCTTCCTTTTGTTAATAAATCTCAAGAACATTCCCTTCAAATCTTTCACTTGATACATGATGGTTCCATTAACAGAGTTAATTTAACATGATTAACATGATGATTCCATTGTTCTGAGTGCATATGTACAACAAAGTTAATTTAACAAACACCCTACACTCAACAAATGATCAACAAAGTTAATATGCTTAACTCATCAACAATAATTAACAAATACCCTGATCAAACATACCCTGCAAATAATGTCAACATGATTAACAACATGATTAACAAAACTTAAATTGTGGGGTGGATGCTCACCTACTTAACACACCCCGCAAACTATCACCTCACCCTGCAAATTTACATAATTAATTGAATTATCCTGGATTTAACTCAGTACATTAAAAGATTAACATGACTACACTCACATTATGTCTTTGCTCACAAATTCCTTCACCATAGCTTTGATGAAGCTAGTCAGCCCCGCCTTTGACACGATATAATTAACTTAGCCAATGTTGCTAGTGAAGACCATCTCCCCTGCATTATGCATCATTGTTAATCAGTAAAGAAGAGTTTGCAAAGAAAAGAAGAGAGATTGTGATACCCAATCGTACGATAAAATTTTATAATACCCTTGTATTCTTCATTAAACTCATTAGACCTAGATTTAATGGCTGGTATGATCTTTGTATCTCTATAAAATAGGCATGCATACAGAGACATTACCTAAATTACACATAAGCATGTGGCATATCGAATGAATTCTTAAGTTCAGACTCGTTAGACACAGATTTGATGGTTGACCTGATCTTTATATCTCCTTTAAAAAGCAAACCATTCCAAGAATATTGCAAGGAAATTTATACCAAAAACATGGCATAATCCTTGTATCTCCCTAAATCAGGCATGCATACGTATACAATACCTAGATTACAATAAGTATATGGCATATCATATGAATAACCTCCTAAAATAGGCATGCATGTAGAGACACTATTAAAACTAAAATAATATTGAAACATTAGTGCAAAAGGGGGAGGTGGGGCTTATGGAATACATACATCTTGCAAGCAGCACTCGACACGAAGACGAAGACGAAGACGAAGTTATGATCATGTCCATGGTCCACGGCTCTAGAATCGGCATGAAGCTCCTGCTACACTTGCCTCCCAGAACTTGCCATGAATCTTGGGGAAGAAGACGAAGATAAGAGAAAAGGAGAGACTGTTGTTGATGTTTACACAATATCTGACTTCAAAAGGAACATAGAGCTACAAATGCATTTTTCTATTAGAGATGCTCCAACTCGATCACATTGGGATATCAGTAATGAATTAATGAATTAATGATACAAACATATGCACACAAATTTAACACATATCATTCATATGGTTGGCTTTGAATTATGCATTACAGAATTAATGATACGAACCTATTGAACACAGATTTCTGAATTATGCATGGAGATCAAACCGTGTGTACTCTGTTAACAAATGCATCATAACCACAGTTATTTGGAAATGTAGTTTATTTGTTCTATGATTATGTGTGGTAAAACAATGATGATATGTGTGGTAAAACAATACTCCCACTTGTTCTATGATACTCTTACATCATATCATCAGACCTTATGAAGTTATTTGGATATGATGATCATAATTCAAAGCCAAAGATATGAAAATCTGCATAATTCATATTGGGCTATCAGTAATGAATTAATGAAGAAATGATACAAACCTATTGAACACAGATTTTACACAACACTCAAATGCATTTTTCATACTGAATAGTTCAAAACCAAAGAGATGAAGTTATGCACAGATTTAACACAAACAAATAAACTATTATCAGTAATGGATTAATGATACGAACCTTGCTCTTGGGCTTGTAGAGCCGACATAGCCAATCGAATAGCTTGTCGGGGACATTATCCTAGCCTCATTGGGCTTAATGGTACAGAATGTGAAAGTCTCAGCATGTATTGACAGCTTTGTGAGTGTAATGAACAGTGCAGAGTTGTCAACATTCGGCGATCCAACCAAAAAAAGAAAAAATCATTAATAAATTTTCAAAACACTAATAAATTTTCAAAACACATAATAATTCACATACCATGATCTGACTTATGGACCACTAAGTTAGGAAGTAGGCTCACCAACAAAGAAGCAGTACAGAATTAAACCAAATAATTAAAAATTAACAGGGTTCATATTTAAACCAAAACATTTAAACATAATAATCAACATGGTTCACATTTAAAAATTAAACCAAACATCAATGTACGGAATTAAACCAAACCAAAGACCAACAAATTAGTAATAGAGAGAATTGGAATCTCAAGAAATTAAGGAAGTAGGCCCACCAACAAGAAGCAAAAAGTGTACAGTTCAGGGAATCAAGGTCAGGATTATTGATAATCATGGCCTCTTTCCTTCTTCTTCAGATCAATGGCGCAATGAGAAAATTCTCAATTCAGTGAAAAAGTTTATCAGCCAGAGTCATCCTAATATTGTCCTTTAATTTGATCAGTTGGACATGCAGAGTAGAGATTATGGGGATGTGCCTCTTTTACAATCGATTACTAACATATTTGGGTCATCTATTTGATTTGATGCCATTATTGTTCTCACTCATGCTGCATTTGCTCCACCTGATGGTCCAAATGGTTCTCCTTTGAATTATGAGATGTTTGTCTCACAAAGTTCTCATGTAGTTCAGCAAGTAATCTGTCAGGCTACTCACGATTTGTGGCTTATGAATCCAGTTTCCATCGTAGAGAACTACTCTGCTTGCAGGATCAATGAGCTGGTCAGCGGGTCCTACCAAATAACAAAATTCACTCAAAGTCCATTCTCAAGGAACATTAAACAATTATAAAATTTCCAGAGAGCTTCCCATCATCCAAAACTTTGAATAGGGCAACCCCCCCACTGTGGTCCCAAACAGTAGGAACATTACTCAAATCCTTGGCCTAAGATAACAAAATGCAATGGAAGGATATCAAATTTATTATGTTAAATCTGTGAAAGAACACATCTTACACTGAAATTTTTAGTCTTTTTAAACATCTGAATGATCTGCATTCTTCAAAAAAAAAATTTAAAAAAGAGATTAGAATCATCAGCTCATAACTTTGGAGAGTCCCTTCATCCAAAAATTTGAAGATGCATTATTGAATGAAAAAATTGAATGTGTATCATAAAGTATCAGACGTTCACTTAAATTTTATTAGATAAACAACTGCAAAATGATACAGAAGGGAATAAATATGTGATGGGAGAGAAACACTATAAAGGTGTTATGTGCAAGAGGCTAATTTAGTTGGTGCATGCATACATGATTACAAATGATGATACAGACATTTCGCTGCTTAGACATATTGCTCATGAATTATAGATTCTTTCCAAACATTGATTTCTTACAATGGATAACAATGGTTATATCATTAATACTTCATAAGCATACTGTTAGACATTTTACTTTTTATTCATTACCATAGTCAGCTTTATGGCACGATATGTAGTCTGCTCTGGTAAATATCCAAACTATTAATAAACTCTAAAAACAACAAAGATTTGGGGTTTTAACCTCAACTTTATGAATTTGGTTGTCGATTCTCATAACTAAGGCCTGACTATAAACAAATTTCCACTATATGACATCGCCCCAGTTAACCATGGAGTTGCTCTAAAGAGCATGGTAAGCAACATATGTCAAACAACAAATACAATGCCAAGGATATTCACACATGTGCTCCATTTTTTATAATGGTAGTGCTGGATGGTTGAAGGCATAGCTCCATAAGAAAGAAGTTATGAGGATAGCATGTATGGACGACAAAAACTCCCCCACGCCATCGAACACCCCCAAATCTATTAAATAATAAAAATAATAATACTTGAAAGGTCTGTTGCTTTAGATGAACTTTTCTAAAAATATTATACTCATGCTTCAAAGGTCTATTGCTTTGTATTTAGAATATCTTAAGAATGCATTAATTAGAAACATGATAAGCTAAAAGGCCTACTTTGGCAAGAAAGTTTCTGAAACTCAGAAAGTGTGAAACTCAGAAAGTTTATATTTAGTTTTATAATGAAACCAAGTTGTGCATCCATTCAAAACTAAATACTTCATAGCTTGTGAAAAGCCAAGTAGATCGAATTTTCCTAAACTCTAGTTTCATGAGCTTTGTAATCTTTAAATCACAGTTTCAAAACCCCTCTTTTTTTGGTTCCCAACCCATGCTCAGTTAAAACCATGTTCTAATTTTTTTGAAACAATGACAGAGAAATTGTATGAGCTATGAATTTTACCTCTGAAAAATAAATATACATCCTAATCTGGAAGCAAGAGAATCCCCAGAATTCTAACAAATCGTAGACCTAAACCCAGAATCCCACAACCAATATAGCAAGATAAACCCTAGAATCCACATCTATGAAGTTCAAGTTGAGGATTTACTGGAAATTTACGGTCTACGATCTTTTAACTTATTTTCCTGTTTCACAATTTTTTAACAAATCAATTGAACAGTCAGATTTTTCCAAATGCGGGTCGATTCAATTCTTTGATCTCACCGCCAAATTAGGCAAACCAAAATTTCAGTCATCGTTCTTAGATTCGAAGTATCAAATAACAACAAAAATTAAGTCAAAACTGCCTTGAAATGGAAAGAAAAACAACAATAATATCTGTATATTTATGTGTTGCATGTCCCTAAAGCTTACCTAAATGCACATGGTTATATCTTCCATTTGTACATAAGAATTATGGTGTGACATGTGAGGACAAAAACAAAAGTCAAAATCCTTTTTTATTAGTCCCCTAGATATCAACTACGCAAAACTTCAAAAATAAAGAATCAAAGTGCCAAAAGATAAAATAAAATAAAAATGCTAACTAATAAACTAATAATTTATTTACACTACGTTACAGTAGTAAAATTAATTTGCAGCTCTAAAAATCATATAAAGGGATTAAATGAATATACCTTGGCTCATGTATATTCGATTGCCCCTAAAACCCCAATTTGAACCAATTTCTGCACCTTCATCTTCGCATACTCCAAGCTAAACAGTGATGAAGATTTCATTGCCTTCCATCTCGTTGGTTTCATTTACTGCCGAAAATCAGAATAAAGATTCAATTTTTAACATAAATTCATACAAAGATTCTTTTTTTAACACCAATACATAAATTCATACAAAGAAATTTATGTATGATACAAATTTTTTTAACACCAATACAAAGAAATTTATGTATGAATAAAGATACAAATTTTTTTCTTTTTTTTTCATTGAATTTCTTTTTTTAACAAAGATTCAAAAAATTTATGTATGATACAAATTTAAAAATTGAATCAAACTGAACAATTTTTTTTCATTTATGTATAAAGATTCAATTTGTATCATTCAAAAATTTTTAACATCACATATCACATAAATTAAATTTTTTTTCTTGAATTTCATACACAACCCATATCATTCAATTTTGGGCAAGATCAAAGAGATAATACCTGAAAAATCAACGTAGGAGCAGCCCTCAAAGAATTTCACATGCAAATCTAAGCAACAATCCAAAAAATTTCTGGGGGGATGTCGGTAGGGTTTGAGCGATGTTGCCGAGTGAGAGGTGAGAGAGAGGGGGGGTAGGGCTTGAACAGCGGGAGAGGATTGAGAGCCATGGATGATGCCTCTGGGGGGGATGGCAGTAGGGTTTGAGCAGCGGTAGGGTTTGAGCGGCGGCAGGGTTTGAGAGCAATGGATGACGCCTCTGGGGGGGATGGCGGTAGGGTTTGAGCGGGATGACGCCTCTGGGGGGGAAGACCCTTGCTGAGAGAGAGAGAGAGAGAGAGAGAGAGAGAGCGAGCGAAGAACGGTCTTGCTGAGAGAGAGAGAGAGAGAGAGAGAGAGAGAGAGAGAGAGAGAGAGAGAGAGAGAGAGAGAGAGAGATAGAGGGAGTGGGTCGGGATCAGAGAAGGGGGATGCACGGGGTTGAGTGAGGGCTTTAAAGTTCAATTTTTCATTCCCCCCCAAATTTTTCATTCCCCCCAAAATATGTTTCTACCTCCCAAAATTTAATCCCCTCCAAAATTTTGTTTCAAACATAAAATTTCAAACCTCATATCAAATAGTTTCCCCCCAAAGTTATCTTCTTCCAATTTCAATTTCTCTTATCTTAACCAATTTCTCAACTCTTATCTTATCCAATTTCTCTTAATAACATCCCTCATTTATACCCAATTTCTCATCTCTTATTCAAAAACTCTTATCCAAAAACCCATGATAACATCCCTGTTTTATAATATAGATATACTAGTCATTACTCGTGCCCATAGGGCACAGTTTATTTAATGGCTGAGTTTTTCTTCCCCACAAATTTCAAGTTCCCCCAAATTTCAAGTTTTCCCACAAAATTTCCAGTTTCCCCCCAAATTTAACTTTTCCCCCAAAATTTAAGTCCCCCAAAATTGTCATTACCACCTAGGACAAACTTGCCACGTAGGACAAAGCTTTGTCCTAGTAGGATAAGATTCAAAATCTTCAAAGAACTGGAAAAAAATGGTCGGAAGGGGAGAGAATAAAAAGTGTGGGTGGGTGTGTGGGGAGGGTCCATGGGCAAAAATACAAAACCCGGGGTTGTCAGTGCAAAATTCCCCACCTCCTCTTTTATCCCTCAAAATCTCATCTCTTATATTTTCTCTTATCCAATTTCCCTGTTTTATATAATAGATATCCAAATTCTCTTATCCAATTTCTCATGTCCAAATTCTCTTATCAATTTCTCTTGATAACATCCGTCTTTTATATAATAGATATCTCTTATCCAATTTCTCTTGTCCAATATCTCTTATCCAATTTCTCTTGATAACATCTCTCGTTTGTAATATAGATATCTCTTATCCAATTTCTCTTGATAACATCCCTCTTTTATAATATAGATATCTCTTATCCAATTTCTCTTGTCCAATATCTCTTATCCAATTTCTCTTGATAACAACCCTCTTTTGTAATATAGATATCTCTTATTCAATTTCTCTTGATAACATCACTCTTATCCAATTTCTATTTTCCAATATCTCTTATACAATTTCTCTTGATAACATCCCTCTTTTATAATGTAGATATCTCTTATCCAATTTATCTTGTCAAATATCTCTTATCCAATTTCTCTTGATAACATCCCTCTTTTATAATATAGATATCTCTTATCCAATTTATCTTGTCAAATATCTCTTATCCAATTTCTCTTGATAACATCCCTCTTTTATAATATAGATATCTCTTATCCAATTTCTCATGTCCAATATCTCTTATCCAATTTCTCTTGATAACATCCCTCTTTTATAATATAGATATCTCTTATCCAATTTCTCTAGTCCAATATCTCTTATCCAATTTCTCTTGATAACATCCCTCTTTTATAATATAGATATCTCTTATCCAATTTCTCTAGTCCAATATCTCTTATCCAATTTCTCTTGATAACATCCCTCTTTTATTATATATATATATATATATATATATATATATATATATATATATATATATATATTATAAAACAGGGATGTTATCATGGGTTTTTGGATAAGAGAAATTGGATAAGAGATATTGGTTATGTGTATTGTTGTATGTGGATATGTGTATTGTTGTATAAGAGATTTTGGATAAGAGATAATGGATAAGAGATTTTGGTTATGTGTAATTGGGTGTGTTGTTTTTATAGATAGCTTTTGTATATGTGGTATAAGAAATTGAGATATGAGATATTGGATAAGATAAGCAATCAAATCATTTTGTATTTTAAATTTTGAAATCAAAATTTGAAAATTTTCGTTTGCAGTTGATCGCATTTGGGAGGCAAATTGTTTGGCTCACATCACATATGAGAGGGAAACGGAAATTTTGATCACATCACAGAGCAACTGGCGCATTCCCTGCAGTGAAGAGCTCTTTTCATTTCGATTTCACCTCGCAGGCTGCAGTGAAGGCGCCAGTTCATCTCGCAGGCAAGATCTTCAAACTTCATTTCACCATCTCGCAGGCAAGGGTCAACTCACCTCGCAGGGAAGAACTTCATGCAAGCAACCATCTCGCCTCGCCTGATCTCTTTCTACAGGTACGCAGCAAGATCTTTGGAATCTCGCCATTTCACTCATCTCGCAGTCTTCCCGCAAGCTCAACCCTAAGAAATCTCCCCAAGGCTGGCAAGAGGCATCTCGATTATTCGCTAAAACAGCCTTCTTCTCGCAAGAACCCAGGCATCTCGATTATTCGCTGAAATTTGTTGGTTTTTGTAATGTTTTTGAATATTGTATCCCTGTTAAGCAAGCTGATACCAACCCATTCCAATTTTTTTGTGGGTTCTGAAAATTATCCCTTTTTTGGCTTCATTTTTGTTGGTTGCTACCATGCCGAGAGCTGAAGGCATGTTAGTTTGTCTCTGAGATTTTGGAAGTGTTAAACTGAAGACCCCAATGTGTTTAACTGTGTTTTGTGTTTTGTTTTGTAAATCCATGTGTTTAACTGTGTTTTGTTCTGCAAAATTGAAACCCATATTTCACAGATTTTTGCGAGCAACATGTGTTATGTTTAGCAAGTAACTATGTTTGTAGCATTGAACTTTGATTACGTGTTGATAAAAAAATATATGTAGCATTGATAACCCGTTCAAAAATCCATATAGCATTGATAGCCCGTGCCAATTTGATAAAAAAATACATGTGGCATTTAACATGTTCCAATTTTTTGATAAATCCATGTAGCATTGAACTTTGATTTAAAAAAGGCACCTGAGCAAAAATCATGTTTGTCTATAACCCATGCCATTTTTTTTGAAACGCCTGTTTGCGTATACCATTGCGCATAATCCATGGATTTAGAAACAACACATGTGTATATTAAACTTTGTTAAGGACGTTATACATAATTGTTTTCAGGTCAAGCTCAAAATCCTGTTTGTGTACAACACATGTGCATTGCTCAAAATCCATGGATTATGAGATTGCTATACAATTGTTTTCAGGTCAAGCTGTTTGAGTGATATCTATTATACATGGATTTAGAAACAACACGTGTATAATAAACTCTGTTAAGGACGTTAGCTGAGATTATACATAATTGTTTTCAGGTCAAGCTCAAAATCCTGTTTGTGTACAACACATGTGCATTGCTCAAAATCCATGGATTATGAGATGCTATACAAATGTTATATCCAAGTTTGGGGGAATATGCAATATAAATAGATTTTACATACAAAAAAGTCTTTTTAGTCATCTAGCCTATTTTGCAAATCTTTATTGACCTTTTCATCTTTCTTTGCTTTGGCCCTTTGTTTGCGTGGTTGTGTGGCTTGACATCAGAGATCTTTCACATGCTTGCAAGTATAGAATTTGTTGCATTTTCGATCCGTCACCAAGGGCCTCCTTCTCCTACAGTTTCTTCAAGTGCCTCGAGTTCATGTATAGAATTTGTTGCATTTTATTGAGATTTGGATGGAAAAGCTTTGATCTGCAGGTAACATTTTCTGACTCATTGATAAAGTTTTGGCTTTGTTTTAGGTTGTGGGGAAGGTTACAATGAGATTGGACCGACAGGATGTGTAGGTAACAAAATGGAAACTGACTGTGGGATGTAATTTGGAAGGGAAGTGGATTTTGCATTGGAGAGTTACTCCTTATGATGATTTCGGCAGGTAACTTTTTAATGCAATTATTTAGAATTTTTCTCATTGGTGTGAATGTTAATCTTTAGTGGAATTTAGAAGAGATAACAATGAAATCTGACCATGTTAGTATGCATGTCAGGTTGAAAAAAGCCTTAAAATGGTAGAGCTATATGTGATATTGACATCTAGAATAAAAGAATGTAATTGACTGATATACTTTTTGTCAGAAGAGCTGAACTTTTTACATTTTCTTGAAATATACTTGGTGTAGCTTCACATTGAGAACAATATTAACTTAATTGATTATCTTTGTTAATAAGAGAACTGATTTGTTAATAAGGGAACTTAATTGATTAGCAGGAGTCTATTATACAAATGTTGATATATTAACAAGAAGAATTAAACAGGAAGATGATTTGTTCTGTTTTCATCAAATTCAGTTGGTTGATTATAGGGTTTAGGGTAGTGATATAAATTAACTAATGTAAATGCGAAATTTTGTTAATTGCAACATAAAATTATAAAATATGGTAATAATAAGAAGAAACGAAGCTTGAAAATTTGATAATTTTTAGATTTTGGTTAACATGTAATTTGAAATGTTGCTGTAATGAGATTGATATATTGAGCTCGCAATTATGTTTTGTTATTTTATCGTTCTAAATTTGATGGCTTACATTTCATTTTTAATATTAGTACCTTTTACTTACACATGCAGACTTTTCTTTTTCCCTCTTTTCTTTTCTTTGGCTTCAAATAAATTTCCAGCTTCCTGTAACCATTAATATTAAAACACTTCTAATTCTAGCCTGCATCAAATGTAGGAGGTTCTATATTTTACTTGCAATTTGAATGTGCACATTTCAGCATATATTATCTAACATTCTCACTAATTATTTTTGGTTTCTACTTTATCTTTTCACAAGATAGTAATTGGGGGGGTATGGTTTGTTATTTTATATTTAAAGCAATTTTCAGGTGTTTTGATGAAATTTGCTTCCAGTTGTTTATTTCATATCAGTAATTTTGTTTGCTTGAAAATCGTTGAAATTTTGGGGTTTTGATAAAAATCGCTTAAATTCCAGGTTTTAGCAAACAATTTTCATCAAATTCTTATCGCCGATGCATACATTCTAGGTGTTTTGATGCTAATAAGAAATTTGTTTGCTTGAAAATCGCCGATAAGAATTTGGGAGACAAACATTTGAAATCGCCGATGCATACATTCTAGGTGATTTGATTGATTTCGTTTGATGTTAGTGCATTCCTTATTAATTTCTTTCCTTTGTGACTGGCAACCAAACTGAAGTGGGGAGCTCAAAGAGGGAAGAAGAATGGCTCAGAGTACTCATTAGAAGACTGTGTCAGTGTAACTCTGCATCCCCAACATAATTGGTATGATTTATAACCACTTAGGGGTTCCTTTTAATTTTGTATTAATTTTTGTTAATTTTTTGTTTGGAACCAATATTTTGTTGAATATTTAGCCCATTGAAAAAGGATGTGCAAAAAATCGATATATAAATGACGAACGATAACGGTGTTGATATATTTTGTGTATATCTATCAATTACTTATAACCGTTGGTTCAAATATGTTGATTTTCCCTTATATGTTTTGTAATTAGCACATTGGTGCCCAACAAATTTCTGATTCGGGAGGAATTTTAGTTTGCTTAGTTTTTTTAAGAATATGATCAGTGGTTATCTTCACTCATAATTTTTGTCTTGCTAGACATATGATAGCATCCTACATCTGAATGAAAAAAACCCTTTGTTATTAGAAGAGGTTGTCTGGATTTAGTTTGGTAGTTTTCTAACTCATTGTCCATTATAGTTTGCTACGCTTTTAATGGTTGCTGAACATTTACCCCAAAAGAAGATGCTAGGATTATAGAGCTGAGCAATGGATGAAGAGTGTGGTATACAGGCTACAACACAAGGTATTTTAAAATCATATAATCACACATATTTATTATGAAAGCGAGTTAAAGTATTTTACGTATCAGATAACTTTTGTAAACTGGAGTTGCTGTTGAAACTAGTTCCTAATGGCATACCCTCTTCGAGAACGTTCTTCTCCTTTCCTTCAAGCTCTTTATCCATTTCTGTCCATAACTCTCTGGAATTATCGCCGTCAATCAATACTCCTACATGAAAGGATGTCACAATTGGTAACTTTTGTAAACATGAGGTGCTCCACTTTTTACCTTTTTTCTTTTTTCTGGGTAATTTTTGTTTGCTTAGCTACGATCTTTATGTTTAATGACACGGTCATGGGTTTTTGCTTCAGACTATCGGCTTCTCCAGGGTGTTCTCATTATGCTAGGTGCATTCAGGACAATTAAAATTTTGTAAGGGTTTGTTTCTTCCACCTTGAAAATTTTGATTCATATTTTATAAATTTTGCAAATGGTTTTGTTGTAGAGTGATTTATATATTTTACATGTATGATGCATAGATTTTTCTCATTTCAGTTTGTATGTGATCAAAATATTTAGGACTTGGATATCATGGATTGCAAAATATTGTAAGCTTCTTTTGGGGGAATCCAAAAGTTTGAAACTTTGAAAATAATTTGCTTTCAGAACCAAGAGATGTCCTATTTTCTTTTGTTACATTGAGCGATTCTTGCTACTGGTTATTTCTAGGGTTTAGGTGAGTTTTCAATCCATCATTTGGAGGAATGTGTGAGCCGCCTATTTTCAGGACAATGAACTGTAAGTTTTTTATTTTTTCTTTTACATGGTATTTTTTTCGTGAGCTCATCAAATAGCTCGATTGCGATCACAACCTCACTTAATAGCTTCCACCTCCCTCCAGGTGTGACCTACTCTGTTGATCACATGATGGTACAAACTACCTCTCAACCTTTGTGGCATCTTCCACTCTGTGATCTCGCTCGCTTTGGTTCGTTGGACAAAGGTGATACTTTTGTAATGTTTTTGAGTTGTAATTTCAATTTCTTTACTACGGTATTACATCAAACTTTAGTTTTCATGTTTAGTTGTATATGATCATCAAGATTTCTGAGCTTGGTTGAGATTGGCTGGCATTTGATAAGTGTCATGTAAGAGTTGTCGTGGTTTTGTTTGGAAAGCTATGAATTTTATCTATTTGATTTCAAAGGGATTTGACAGAGCAAATTTGACTTTTGGATTCCCCCAACACATTTGACAGAGCACATTGTTTTCAAAGTTTGACAGAACAATTTTGGGAATTGATAAAGCAAATTCTGTCAAACATAACTTTGAAAACAATTTTGGATTCTCCCAATAATTTTCTTTTGACAGTATAATTTCATTACAAAAGGGATTTTATAGAGCAAATTTGAAAGAGCAAATTTTATCTACTTGATTTTTTGATTTTCTTTGGTGATTTTTGGCTCAGTTATGTGACATGCACCATTGAATTTCCATGAAGATTATCATATGGCTTTTGAGGTAGAAATTATTTTTAGCTAATGAGCATGTTACGTAATTGGGCAGTCTTTGGTGCATTGACATCTACCTCTTCTACATGATTCAATTTACTTGATACATGCTTACTCATGAAGAATAGTAATCCTGACAAAATTTTTTTGATGTAAATTGTGTTAAAGCCTGTAATTTCGATATCCTGGAGATTATGTAACACAATATGTACAGTGGCTAGAACTTTTCTGTTGATGTATAGACAAATTTTAGATTTTCCAAATGCTTTTCTCACATTTCAGATAATACCAATGCTTTTCTCCCCTGTATGTATCAGCACCCAATTCATGATCACTATCAGAACACAATCCATGAATGTATTGGTATTTAGTCAAACAATTAAGTTTGCAAGTGCAACAATTTGGAGATAATTTAGTAAGAAAAGTTGATATGCTTATTGCTTGCTTGCTTTCAATGTTTATATGAACTAAATATGAATTGAGAAGAGATGCAGATTTATATGAACATGCAGATTTATATGAACTAAATATGAAAATCTGTTGTATCTATATATAATTGATCAGGAAAATCTGTCGGATACATACAATTTAACAATCAATCCAACAGAATCAATTATCTTGAAATCATGATCTTTGTAATTGCTGATTTATAATAAACAATTTTCAATATTGCTTGCTTGCTTTCGATCGTTTCTATCACTACTTCCCCTAAAAATTATTGATTATATGCATTGTTATTTCTCTGTTTTTGCAATAAATGTTTGTTTTTATTGGTTATATACATTTTTTTGGTTATATGCATTGTTATTTTTCATTGTTATATGCATTGTGGCAAATGAGGACAGATTTAGACGATGACGGTGATGGCAATATAATTGATTAGGTGTTAGATATACATAGCATTAAAGGTGAGTTTCAATTATACCTATTTTTTAGTTTAATCGTGTGTTGGGTTGACAAGTTTGATTTTGGTTTGTTTTGTGTAATCTGAGTGCTAAAAATTTATTAAATTCAATAATACAATAAAAAGATTTATTATATATTAAAATATGTTGAAATGTTTGTTTTAATTTTTCTAAATTGGTGTACTGGAATGATGTAATGGTAACATTTTCTCACACATCGTTTCCCATTTTGGAGTCTTCTCTATTTTGTATATATAAAGTATCTACAGTCCATCTTTACTTTCACTTTCACCAATCTCTATGCTTCTAATGACAAATATCATAATGCAATATACTTGGTGGAAGATTAACTTTAGGGAAAAAATTCGTGGACCTTAAAATATTCTCAGGAGACTTCATGGAGCCATATCTAATTCTGGCAGCAATGGAAGACAAGCTTCTATTATTTCCAACGGTTCATTGATGTCATGTACTCAATAGAATTACTCATCTATGGTTGAAATTCGACTTGGGTGTAATTTGAGATAGTACCATATTTTTGCTAGACTAGATAGATATTCATTATATCTCCTAGATATGACTCCCAATTTTCATCTACAGTTTATTCTACTCTATCAAATATTTTCCCTGATCACTATCCTTTTCTCTTTGCTACTTACAGAATCCATCCTCCAAACAATGTTTTAAAATTTAAGAAGGTCTGGCTTTCAAATGACTCTTTCCATGACTTTCCATGACTTTCGTTGCAAATTTGCTTGACATATGAACCGTTAATTTCATATTTAGTTTTGGGTAGTGTCTCGCTCCCATTAGGAGTGTTTAATTTTATCGCCTTTATGCTGAACTCTTTAATTCCCAAACCTAAATCTGTCATCATCCTCTTGCATGAGAAGGTGATACACACTTCTTTGAATGAATGAAATTTGTAAGAAGGTGAGACACACTTCTTCCTGCAAATGAAATTTGTATTGATCTTTCAAGGTTTTGGATAAACATGCTTGATCATGTAAATGTATAAGAAGGTGAGACACACTTCTTCCTGCAAATGAAATATGTATTGATGTTTTAAGGTTTTGGATGAACATGCTTTCTCATGCTTTCTCATGTCACTACCTTAGTTTAAACGAACATGCTTGCTCATGAACGAACCCACACATAAATAAGCATAACAAATGTTTAGTAAAGACATTAAATATCTTAAGGGCATATCAACACATTTGTCTTGAAATTACCATTACTTCTAGATTTGATGCATTTCCTTGAACCATTAGTTTCATTAGGTTTCTGACAGAGTTACTTCTACCATTTCTTTAGTAATATTCTTTTACTATTATAGATCTTAAGAACATTGCAATGCATGTGCTATGTCTTCAAATTTATTTCTAAATTTGATACAATTTCCTGAACCTTAAAGCAGTTTTTTGAAGTCAAGTTGCTTTCTGACAAAGTTTCCTAGGCAATCTGTCATATTCTGGTCTTCTAACATATAGTGGATACTACTTATGGTTAATTCAAATGTCTGTCACACTGGTGGTTGTATTAAATGACAGTTTTCCATCAATGTTATCATAAGCTTTGATGGACAATAAGAATTTGTTTTCTGCAACAACATTTGATTTAATTCTCATCAGTATGTTTCAAAATTATATTCACATTGCCTAAAATTTATAACAGTTAACTGGTATAAATCACTATCCACTGATGTTAAAACCCGTTGTTTCGGCTAATTAATCTATTGGATATAAAACAGTCTCAATTGAGGTACTGGATCTATTACGTTTGTCCAGTATTCATAGGTACGCACATCCTCAGCTGATGCTTTTTGCAGAATTCTATTAAAACACTGTGTATGCTTTTTGTAACTGATCTTTGATGGCTCTTCTTGCGCAGGATGCCTTATTATCATTACATGAGTATGTAAACAACACAAATGAACAAACACTGTGTATTCTTATGAGTATGAATGTATGCATATATACATGAATGTATGAATGTATGCATATATCATTATGTAAACAAAAGAAATGAACATATATCAGTATGTAAACAAAAGAAATGAACATTACATTAGTTACATAAACTTCATATGAATGTATGCATATATACATAACCATTGTGTATCAAATTTCATATGAATGTCAGCATTCGTAAAACACCTCACGGATTTTACAAACGGTGTCACAACCTCATGAAAAATGAGACAAATTATATAATGTATGCTTTGTATGATGTAGTCAGCTAATTTGGAATTTGGAGGGTATTAAATTTTAGAGTTGATCTAAATTTGAAGTGTACAAAATTTTGGAAGGAATTAAATTTCTTGGTATGTGCTAAATTTTGGGTATCTTTGATTTTGAGGGGTGTATATCGTAAATGAACCGTGCCCTACGGGCACGGGTTATGACTAGTATATATATATATGATATTTCAGTTTACTTGTATATTTCACACATTGTATAATTTCTTATCATATCTGTGTGAATTATGAGATATAGTCTATGTATATGCTGTATTCTTCATGTGATGTGTTTTGAGACGATGTGTAATGTTGATATTGGACTTCCATTCCTCTGATCACATAAGTTTATGATTTGATTTTATGAGTTTTGAGTTTTATATCTTTAAACTCTTGTAATTGTTGCTAGTTCTTATTTAGCACGATTTTGTTGTTATTTGACTCCCACCTTTTGGATAATGCCATAGGGGGAGAGTAATAAACATATAGATTCATAATGAATGTGCTAAGTATATACTAATAACACTTGAATCTAAGATTGAAGTTGCCTTAGATTCAGGGGGAGTAAGATACAATGAATATGGATTTTAAATCCTAGATTTCATGAATTCATTTCATTCATGCATATCTTACTCATTTTCTTCAATTGATATATAGATGCCCTAATATTTATTGACTAACTTGATTGGCATCTATGTAGGGTGAGTAAGTTTTCCTTTAAGCACAATTATTTATCTTTTTGTTTATGTTTGTTTGTCATCATCAAAAGGGGGAGAATGTTGAGTATTGGACTTCTCCCTACTTGGTGTTAATGATGAGCAAACATAAATACTTGTAACTAATCCCCTATTTTGCAGCTAATCCATTGTCTAAGCTTATTATGAAGATCTACTTGCAATTGATGACACTCAAAGATCATTGAAGGAAAATGAAATGGATTGGATGATCGTAGATGGTGATTGAAGCTCGTAGAAGACTTCAAGCTCATGCGTTGGATAGAAGAGAGAGTTCGTCAAATGTAAATTTCTTATTTCTCTTCTAGTATGTAGCTTAGAAGTAGAACTTTGTTGGAGCACACACACATCTATATTTCAGTCTTAGGATATCATTAGATCAACCTTCCTTAGACTCCAATTCATTTCTATCTAGATTGTGCATGTCATGTTTATAACAGTCGTCTGGTGAATGTTTTACAGTCGCCTGTCTAAAAGAAAATTCAACTGTGTTTTATTCTACAGTCGCCTGTTATGCACAAACTTTTACAGTCAACTTTTGGGCTTCCCTGTTTTAACTCTCACAGGTGTCTTATGAACGATTCACATGCGCCTATCCAAGTGACAGTCGACTGTGCTTTGTTAATCAGTCGCATGTCTATCTATATCCCAAAATCTATTTCTCTGGTTACTCTGGCCAGTCGACTTATGTTGGATTGACAGTCGACTATCCAATGGATCAGTCGACTGTCAGTGCTTCAACAGTCGTCTATCTGTGAGCCTATTTGTTGACTCAGCTCTCTAAAAAATCTCAGGGTTTTGACAGTCGTCTGTAGAAGGAATTACAGCGCCTGTTTTGATTAACAGTCGACTGTCTTCTATTCATCAGTCGTCTGTCCTGTTCTCCCAGACGTTTTCCAGATTTCTTCAACCCACCCAACTTGCGGCCAGTCGCATGTAGTAGGATTTACAGTCGCCTGTTGGTTCAACAGTCGACTGTCCTATCCCTCATCAGTCGACTGTCAACGTGATAAGTTACCGTTATGAATTCTCACCTACCCATCTCTAACTGTGCAGCAGTCGACTGTGGATTCATCAACAGTCGACTGTCGCGGGCACAGATTCTATCCGTTGAGTTTTTCCTCACGGATTTCAAAGGGGTTTTTGCTGATTTCGGTGGAAGGGTTTGAGAAACCTATTTAATGTGCCTCAACTGTTCCATTGAGAGGCTAATGATCTACCAACTCTCTTTCTAATAGATTCAAGCTTTCATTCTCTCAAGATCAACGCTCTCAAGCTCTAAAGCCCTAGATTTCCAATCTTCAATCTCTTGCTCTCCAACCTAGAACAAAAGGGAAATCTTCTAGGCATTTGGTGCAGTCAAGAGAAAGGGCTTTCCTCTCTTCCAAGAGAGTCTTCTCAACACACAACACACTTCTCCTTCAAGTTCTACTTCAAGGTATAGGTGATTATAAGTGTTGCTTAATTTCATATTTCATAACTTTCATTATTTGAATTTACTCTCGGTTTGTGAGAGTGGTTTGCTTACTCCCAAGTTGTGGGAGTCAAGGTCCATCGATTGTATTTCGATTTCACTTGTAGGCTTTCTACAAGTGGGGTTTTAAGGAAACCTCAAGTTACGGTTCTAACTTGAGTATCCGGTTGTTAACCGGGTGGAAGGGACATAGGACTACCGGGAACAAGTCGGAAAGTGAATTGGGTAATCTGAACACTTGAAACATCCTTGCGTTTGCATTTGTTTCAATTTGGGTTTGTTTTCTATTCCGCACTATTTGTTGGTTAGGAATTTAAATTGGTGTAACTATCTTTTTAAATTGCATAAACACTATTCAACCCCCCTTCTAGTGTTTTCCCCATAGCCAGGGTTCTTAGATTAGTCTTCCCAATGGGCTTCATTAATCGCTCCTTGCTTCAATGGCTATACACTAGTATTAACAATGGCCCCAATCATTCGTGCTCAAAAAAGAATTTGATTGAGACTGAATAATGTGATACCACATTAAATGTGCACGGCATTCGAAGCGAGCGGATTTGATTTATGCCGCCGAAACATTCGTCTTTAGAAATGATCCTCGTCGTAGTTTAGTAAACTTGGACGTGTGTCGTCCATCAAACGATGGTCCTTTGAATCTGGCGTAATTCCTTTCGAGATAAAAGGGGAATGGAAAAAATTAAAGAGAATTACTTTGTCTCCAAAATTTTGAAAGTTTGTCTTCGCTCTAACTTCCTCCGGTGACCGTTTGAACTCATCAAGGTAGTTCCCTTCTTCCATTTAGGCTTCTTTTAGCTCTAATGGTAGGGTGGCCGCCTATTGTTATTAAGGAGCCGACTTATGAGGAGATCACTCATTGTCTCTGGCCCTTTCAACTTGTCGTGGTTCTTGGAAAAGGGAAAGGGCTTCACTTGGAACCTCATCTCCCTATTATCCGACAGGATCCGACTTCAACAGCTCCTCAAGAGATATTGGGCAAGGTGCCAGAGCTCTCTTATGATTTGACCGCATAGGTCTATTCAGATTGCATATTGTCCCCTTTTATGGTTAGGTTTCTGGAGTTCAACGAGAGGATTTGTTTCCCTCGAAAGAACGAAGTCAGAGTATACCTAAAATCTTTCCTCTTTGGCCTTCGCTTCCCTCTCCATTACTTCATTGTAGATATTTTGAACTATCTGGAGCTTCCATTTTGTCGACTTGAGCCCTAGGCCTTTGCCCCCATGGTTTGTTTTACCATGCTCTGCAAGCTTTGTGGGGTTCGACCATCCAATCGGTTGTTCAGATATTTCTTCCGAATGGTGGCTGACCCTCGTAAGATATGGTACCACAATGTGGCTCATAATAAAAGAAAACTTATCTGTGACCTTGTTATCTCCGACCCTAATTGGGAGGATCCTTTTGTATTTATCTTCCTTCCAAACTTAGGGTCGATCCTCACTGGTTGGAATGCCCCTAACCCCGATGTTTTCAAAGAGTATGGGTTATCACCTAGTGTGACCGAAGTGGCCGAACTTCTTCTGAATCGATCGTAGAGAGAGATATATCAATCTCGTTTTGGTTGGACGAAGATCGGTTGAAGATCTTTTTATGGAGATCGGGTAATACATTTTGCTTCTGCGTCTTTGCCACATCCACTCACAATAATTATATCTTCATTTGCAGATATGGCTGGAGGAGCATACAGAGAGTTGGCTCCCGAGCTGAGTCGAATTCACGATAGACAGCGTAGAATGTAGAGAACTGAGGGATCCACTGCTCATTCTCCTCACCCCACCAGCTTAAGGTCCTCCAAGGATGGAGATGACGTCTGGGGGACATCCGAGTCTTCTTCTCGAGCTTCGTTGAGGGAGATTTCGACCCGGACTGTTACTAGAACGGTCCCGCCTCCGGCTCCGATCATCGCCCCTGCCGCCTCAGCAACATGTGTTAGCAAAACTGTCATGATCTCAGGTCCTACAGAGCCCTTGACCAAGAAGAGGAATCTTCCCTCAGAAGAAAAGGAAGTCTTTGAGGTGAAGCGGAGGGTCGTGGAACCAACTCCGCCCCACTTGCCTATGGGGAAAGGTAGCGGCTCCTCATCCGTGACCCTTGTGGACCAGGTGGTGGCTTCCCCTAAGGCTTAGGGGACGGTTGTCCCACCCATGAGTCATCCCAAGGACTTGTGGCCTTGGGATAATACTGACTCTCCAACTCCTTTGGCTGTTCTAATCCCTTCGGAGTTCGATCGAGCTCTGATGTTGAATCGACTCTCGACTGTCTCTTTGGGTGATGTTTAGGGTGAACCTCATTAGCTTGAGTTCATAATTGAGAGTGAGGATTGTCCCTCCTAGATTTTTTGACGACCGCTCGGTTGGTGGAGAACTCCATTTTGCCCTGTAATCGAGAGTTCCTCCGAGGGATGGATGCTGAGAAGATGGCCAACTTTTTTGTGGGATGTGGCTATCAGGTTAGTTTTTTGCACCTTTACTCTTAATTTAATACATTAAGTCAGCTAATCGATATTTGTCACAGATGGCAATTTTTGGCATGGGCCTCGATGCCATGTCATCGATATGGTTGACGAGCGTCAACGGGCAGATGCTGCAGACCATAGAGCTTCTGAACTCGAGGCCCAAAAGAAGAGGCTGGAAGAGGACTTGGGGAGAGCGCTCAAGGCCAAAGATGATGCAGAGTGGGTAGCCTCGAAGGCCAAAGAGAGCCTCACCTCCTTGTCTTCTACCAGACAGGTGGCTGAGATTCAGTGGGAGAGTGAAAGATCCCAGCTCTAGGCTGACCCAGAAGGCTCGAAGAAGGAGATCATCGAGCTGAAAAAGGAGACCACCGAGCTTCGGGCCAAGATTGCTGATCTGGAAAGCTCAGCAACTTCTTTTAAGGCTGTGAAGGCTATGATCGTGGCCCAGATCAATACGGCACTGCAGAGCATTTTGGCACCGAAGGGCGGCCCTTCGTCTTGAAGCCTTTATCTTTTTGTTGCTCTTTTTGTTGTAAAATTGCTCTGAAGCAGAAAACGTGTAGCTATTTGAATAATGAATAAAAGAGAAGAATTTTTTAGTGTTGCATTTCTGCATCTCGTGTATTTCTTCTTTGTGTACTCATATGGCCCCTCAATGGCTCAAAGTTTATGATTAACACTCGATTGAACTTGGGTCGTTGGAGTATCAGGCATTTTCACTTAGTAGGGATGCTCTTCAGGTCATAGACCATCTGATGTGGGCGTCGTTCAATATCGAAGGGGTGGTTCCTTCGTCTTATGACTGACTACAGTCGATAGTCATTCAGTGGCAAAGGTGTTAGCGCCTTGGCTTACGGTCGACGACTGAAAGAGGGTCGTTCAATTGCGAGGGACGTGGCCCCTTTAACTTACGGTCGACGACGATAATGGTGGGTCGGTCAGTGGTAAGGGGTTTGACCCTTGGCTTATAGCTGACGATAGTCGATAGTCATTCAGTGGCAAGGGGGATGGCCCCTTAGCTTACGACGGACGACCGAACGAGGGTCATTGGTTGCGAGGGGCATGGCCCCTTCGACTTATGACCGACGACGATAATGTTGGGTCGTTCAGTGGCAAGGGGATTGACACTTGGCTTACGACTGACGACAGTCGATAGTTGTTCAGTGGCAAGGGGTTGGCCTATTGGCTTACGGCTGACGACTGGACGAGGGTTGTTCGGTTGCCAGGGGTATGGCCCCTTCGACTTACGGCCAACGACAATAATAGTGGGTCGTTCAGTGAGAGGGTGATTAACCCTTGGCTTACGGCTAACGACAGTCGATAGTCGTTCAGTGGTAAGGGGGCTGGACCATTGGCTTACGGCTTCTGACTGAACGAGGGTCGTTCGGTTGCGAGGGGTGTGGCCCCTTCGAATTATTGTCGATGATGATAATGATGGGTCCTTCAATGGCTAGGGGATTGACCATTGGCTTACGGCTGACGACTGAATGATGTTCGTTCGGTTGCGAGGGGCATTTCCCCCTCGACTTACGACCGACGACGATAATCGAACTGCATTAGACAAAGGATGGCCAACCTCGTATTTATGTCGAATTCATTAGCTCAGAAAATACAAAGGTAAATAATGACCAGTACAATTTGACGTCTTTTGTTAGCACGATCATTGATAGTACTTTCTCAAGTGATCAGCATTCTAAGGATGAGGTAGCTCTCTATCTTCCATCATGGACAGTCGATAGGTGGCAGATCCAAGGACACCAATCATATTGAAGGGGCCCTCCCATTTTGCAGCAAGCTTTCATTGTTTAACAATCTCGGGGGATTTCCTTTCTTGACACGAGATCGCATTTACGGAAGCTGCACACTCGAATCTTGGAGTTGAAGTAGCGGGCCATGCATCCTTTTGCTCGACAAGGTTCGTCAGAGCACGTTCACGAACTTCATCGAGCAACTGCAGGTTGAGCACGAGTCCTTCTGAATTACTTTCTTCATCAAAATACCAGAGATGAAAAGGCTGCTCGTTGATATGCTCATATTTCACACTTTATTTTCGCATATTTTCATGACATTTCGATTGCCTATATTGCACATTTGAAGCTTAAACGACGATTTCTGAATGAATTTCATTATTTCTATATTTTAATGGATTTTCAGGAAATATGGAGCAATCGGAAAAATTGGAGCTATGAGCATAGGCACGCATGCTGGAGCATCAGTTGCTATGACATTGAGGAGCTTATGGTGCTAGAAGAGAAGAAGAGGCAAGAGGAAGAGAGGAGAAAGAGAGAAAAAAAAAAGAAGGAGAAAGAAAGAGTTGAATAAGTAGCTCACTCGACCGAGTGGAGTGATACACTCGACCGAGTGAGGCTGATACCAGCCCAGCCCAGTCACCAAAGCGTATCAAAGTCACTCGACTGGGTGAGTAAACTCACTAGATCGAGTGAGACATTCTGCCGAATCCTGAGACAGTATGCCAAAACCTTTCTCTGCCAGAGCAGCCTACTCGGTCGAGTAGCACTTTCGTTCGACTGAGTGAATCGGTCACTCGACTTAGTGAAGAGAAGAAACAGAACATTGATTTTAGAGAGCTGTTGCAGGAATCCCTATTCGACCGAGTAGGAAATCCCACTCGACCAAGTGAGATTGCAGCCAGATTTTGGGAAGTTAGTTATAACTCAGGTTTTGGGTATTTAGGTTGACTTTTTCTTAGGTTTTTGGAAATGTATAAATAGAAAATAAGGTAGTCGTCACTGAAAGAGACGAGACGACAATAGAAACAAGGAAAGACACGATTTTTATTTTCTTTGCTTTGGAGATTATTGATTGGAGAAGCCTAGATCTTAATTTTCTCTTGTTATTTCGAAGCTTTGGAGAACATTGTGTTGTCTAAATTTTTGATCTATTCGGTTTAACAAATATTTCTTGTTTGAATCTCTTTGTAATGATGAATTCTATTGTTTCCATGAATCTTATTGCTATGATCATGTTTATTAGTGAGTAGTCTCTTTGCTCTAGGGCAAAGGGATGAACCATATAGACCTAGGGTTTGATATGTGAAATTAATTGAAACCCTTGTTGCTAAACTTGTTTTAGGGTTAGCTTATGGTCGATTAACTACAAATAGCTAGGGATTTCTACTTAGACTTGAGAGCTCAAGAGAGGATCTTGATCTATATGAATCCCTAGATATTTGATTTAGACCTATAATTTGGATATCCTAGATTTGGTGTACGAAAGTGACCAAAGCTAGCATGTTTATTATATTTCTATGAGTATATTTATCTGTACCACTGTAAGATGAATACGAACCATCATAATCTAAATTTGAACTCACGTCACCTAACAGTGGGCTTGAGCAAGAATTGAATTATATTGTCGATCTTAATACTAATAATTCAACTAGGCTTGTGTGAGAGTGATGCTCTAGCTTGAGTTATTTTAGCCTTATGCAGCACGAGAGCATGCATCGGTTCACAACATAGTAGCGACAATTTCACCCGAAACTAAGAGTTAGTAATTAGAAGTTCATATTCACATTGAAACCCAAAAATCTATAGTTGGTATTCCCTAGTCCCAGACAATTTTATTAATTGAATTACAACCGAAATCTTTACACATCCGTGACACACTTCCTACACCATTATTCACAATCTTTGCTACATATGGACTCCTGAGATAATACCAACCGCCTCGCCATGATTCGATACCCGCTCATCACTTAACCTTGTGCTTGCAGTAAAACTACAATGTTTCTGAGTACATCCAGACATGATCAAGTTTTTGGCGCCGTTACCGGGGAGGCAATGGTATTTTTTGTTGGTTACTTTTTCTTTTCCTCTATTGTGCTAACTTCTCTGCAGGTTCTCTTTCTCTATGTAACGACTGGTTTTCATGTATCTGGATTTATTATAATATAATATATGTCTTGGTGGATTTTCTCCTCATATGTGGTTTTCGTCTCCGTAACTTTCATTTTCGATCGTTTCGTCGTGTTTTCTCGTTTCTTCTTTAGGATCGTCGATTTCGGAGCAAGTCATTCGCGACGGGCTTCATAACGGTCGTATCTTACTATTAGATCAAGCCTCGGAGTCTTAGGAATCGATCCCGAAGCTTCGCGCTCCGTATCGGAACTTTTGGTGCTTATTAGCCGGTGTAAGAAGGGGCACCGACCGACTAGATGACGATCCAGTCGGTCGGCAATCCTTCTTGGACCGACTAGTTGGCTTTCTAAATTTCTTAGGAGTTACTGTTTATCGTTAGTCAGTCTAAGAACGTTGGTTGACCGACTAGGTTGCAAACTAGTCGATCGGCAATGCTTCTTTAACCGACTAACACATCATCTAAATTTTGGTATCAGTACTGTTCACTCTTAGTCGGTCTAAGAACGTTCACCGACCGACTAGTTACCAAACTAGTCGGTCAGTAGTTGTTCATCGACCGACTAAATCTAAATCTTATTTTCGTTCAGAAGTTACTGTTTACACTTAGTCGGTCTGCGTTGGTCGACCGACCGACTAGTTGCCAAACTAGTCGGTCAGTGGTTGCTCTTTGACCGACTAATCTATGTTAAAACCCTAATTTCTGGGCAGCCGCCAGCCCATCCTATTTAAACCCCTCCCAAACGTTTTCTTCTTCCTCCACTCTACCAAAAACCCTAGTTTCTCCCCCATTGAGCCCCATTTGCCCCAAACCCTTATTCCTTCATTCCAAGCCCAAGATCCATCATCCAAACCATCCCTCAACACATTCTACCTCTCATCTTCCCCAAATCTCCATCAAACCCCCGAAATCCCCCAAAAACCCTAGTTCTCCAAACTTCTCCGTTCGTTTCCAGATCTGGTCCCTAGGTTCTCCGGAGTGTTTCTTTCGCCTCCTCACGGTAAGAAATCGATCTCTTGATGTTTTCATAACCTATTGGTATTTTTATGAAACCCTAATGAATGGATGTTGTTTTGGTGATTGTTTCCCCATAACAGCGACTCCCCCGTAGATTAGCATCCGCGAGACGAACCTTCGTGATCGTCATCCCCGGTGCAAGGCAAGTGAAACTTGCCTCTTAGGGTTTAGGCCATGTTTTAGGCCATCTTGCTTGTTGTAGGCGTAAAAGAGGCTAGGCGACGAAATGATACTCGCCTAGGCACAAATTGGGGAACTAGCTTGACAACGAAGCTAGTTCCGACATATATCATGTTGCACAATTACCATGTCATGTTTAATTTCTATTAACGGTACGCAAATTAATTGTCATGTCATTGCATTCTTAAAGTGTTTCCGTGAATGTGTAGCTTCGCTACAATGTTTGTGTTCCTGGCTCGTGTTCCAGAAGCGGGCCATGTGTTGGTTGATAGCTAATGCCCGAAATGCTTGTTTCCGGCTAGGTGCGCCCCTACGCCAATTGTTTATGAATCGTGTGTAGGATCCTGTCAAAACAGCGTTAGGATCGATAAATAAAGTTGAGACTTACGCTTGCGTATGCGGCACGGTAGTCTCGGAACTTTGCCTTCGGATTCGCCACGACGGATCGAGTCTTCTCACGAACGGAGTAAGGCTACTAAATCCACAATCTAAATCTCTACTTTTAGATTAAGAACTTGGATAAAGAGAGAGGAAGGATTTCGGCAGAGCTTCGCTAGAATGAAATGCATGCAAGAATGCCATGCAAAAGTGTAAAAAAATGGCTAACCCTTGGGTCTTATTTATAGCCCCCAAGGTAGTTATTTTAGGAGTAATTGTTCCTTTGGAACAATTTAACTAAGGTGTACCATCGTACATGGCATATTATAAGCTTAAGTTGTACCATATGCATGGTACAACATAAGCTTAAGATATTACCCCTTTATTAGCCATATGTCGCATGCACTTATGCACATATAATGCGACTTTCCCATCATTCTAGAGATCCTCTCCGTAAGGGAACATATTCCCTTTGCACACGACTTCGTGTACGCGACGTTCGAGGTCCGTATTCCCTCGTACATCCCCTACAAGGGTGTACTAACGTCTTCCATATCCAACATCTCCCACTCACACTTGAGGGGATTGTAAGAGAACGTCTTTCTCTTAGTTCTTTCATCTATCATACCGAGAAATAGACCGTGCGACCGTCATGCGTGTAGAGTCTGTTGTTGTGCACTTGTTAGAGATACACAACGACCTCGAAGGTGCAAAGTTGAGTAGTTCAACGCATGCTTTACCCTAGATTATTTCTTCACATTTCTTATACTTTATATTCAACAATTGAATCCCATCTGGATCACAATTGGCTGGCCAGCTTTGAATCATTAAAGTCCAAATGTGAATATGAAATCAATCTTCCTCTTCTTGCGAACCTTCTGATCTTGACTTGATTCGCTTTTCTAACGTGCCCCGCCGAGCCGAATTATCATAGCCCATTAGTAACACGCTAAGATAGCGATCATCTCATCAAATCTAAAGGAACCAATTGGAGTCCTTGAGGGTAAGAGTTAAGGCCCATATGGCCTTTGAGTCTCACATAATAGCAAACACTATTGCTACTAACTCAGTGGTCGTAATGCATACGTGGTATGAACACGTATTACAACATCGCTCCTTTCCCAGGGAGTGTATGTCTCAATGATGTTGTAAGGATGATGATCAGACACCACAATGTCTGACTTAGAGTCCCTTATTCTACTCAAATAATCCTTTGGACTCACATCCCGCATTTAGACAGATAGGATTTCAAAAAATCCTCTTAGATCTTTTGTAAGCATCCATATGATGCAGATCTTTCATGCGACCATTTTGTTTAAGTCATGACTCTTAAATCATCCGTCTGATGATTTTGACTTCAAACAGGTCTCATCTCTATTCCATCCGTCTGATAGAATAAGGCGGTTGCTCATGTGAGAGAGCCAACCTCAATCTGTCCGACATACTAGAATTCAGCTGAGATTTCAAAAAATGTACACAAACATTTCTTAAGAAATTCATATGCAATGTTTGAAAAGAACTTATTCTTTTATTAAATTTGATCTTTCTCAGACATGGGAATATATATTGGTACAACTCAGCTCTTACGCAATCCTTGGGATGATAAGTGTTTATAAAACACATTTCTGGGGATCGCTTTCGTAAGCGGATCCTCTATCATCTCATGCGTAGATATGTACCTTATATCTACCTTCTTGGTTTTATTATAGTCTTTTGCAAATTCGTATCGGATATCAATGTGTTTGATCTTACAAGACACATTATCCTCTTAACCGCTTTCCAGTGTACTTGCCTTGGATTGGATTGGTAACAGCCTACCATTTCCAACGGCAAAAACAGATGTCAGGTCTCGTACACACCATAGCGTACATAAGACTATCAACTGCACTGGAATATGGAACTTTTTCCATAATTTCCTTATCCTTTTGGTTCTTTGGACATGATTCCAGATATAAATTATCGCATATGCTTATATGAATATCAATGGACTTGCAGTCCTGCATATTAAATCATTCTAGAACCTTCTTTATATAAGTCTCCTGTGAAAGAGAAAGAAGTTTCTTCTAACGATTCCTTGAAGTCTTAACTCCAAGGATATATGTGGCTTTTCCTATGCCTTTCATCTCAAATACTGATGAAAGCCAAGCCTTGATACTCATCACAAAGCCCTTGTCATTTCTGGCTATTAAAATGTCATCTACATATAGAGACATGATAATATACTTGCTTTTAATCCTCTTGATATATACTCAGTTATCTTCATCAAGCATGTTAAAACCATTTGATAACTTTATGAAATCGTATATACCATTGCCTCGAGGATTGTTTAAGATCATATATGGACTTATGAAGTTTACAAACCTTATGTTTGTTTCCTTCTTTTACAAACCCTGTTGGTTGTTCCATATAGATCTCCTCGTCCAATTCTCCATTGAGAAAGGCAGTCTTTACATCTATTTGATGTAATTCGAGGTCTAAGCAAGCTACCATTGCCAGAATCAGGCGAATTGAGGTAAAACGAACAACAGGTGAGAAGGTCTCTTCGTAGTCTATCCCTTCCTGTTGTGTAAAACCTTTCGCGACAAGGGGAGCTTTATATCTGTCAATAGAGCCATCAGCCTTATGCTTGATCTTGAGAACCCATTTGTTCCCAATAGCTCTACGTCCTCTGGGCAAGTCAACTAAGTCCCAGACTTGGTTAACTTTCATGGATTCTAACTCCTCTTGCATTGCTTCCATCCATTTGTCTTTCGCAGGGCAATATATGGCCTGTTTGAAAGTAGCAGGCTCGTCATCTTCTTGTAGTAAAGTCATAAAGGTTTGCGGAAATTCATCCTCAAATCTTAGAGGATCCAACCTTGTACGATTACTACGTCGTATTTGAGATTCTTCAAGTCCTTGTTGACTCGAATTTAGAATTGGATCAATTCTAATATCACACCCACTTGGAATGTCGTTAGAATTGCTCCCACTTGGATCATTATTCCCGTATGGAATAGGATAATCGTCATTCGTATAATCCATTGGTGAAGGTTGAAACGTATTTTCGTTTTCACCAAGAATTCTCCCACTCGAATGAGGTAATCCTTCTTGATCATAAATCTCAAATAGAGATAAGTCCTGACTTATCTCGCCCTGTCTTGGAAACTCGTTTTCCAAGAAAGTGACATCCCTCGACTCAAACTCAATTAACCCACCATTGTCTTCCTGACTAACAAAAACATAACCTTTGGAGTTTTCTGTGTATCGTATAAAGATACATTTCCTTCCTCTTGGCTCAAGTTTGCCATACTTATGGGAGGAAATATGTGCGTATGATGCACAACCCCAAGGTTTCAAAATGTTTAAGTCAGGAGACCTTTGGTTCCACAACTCATAAGGAGTGGAGCTAACTGATTTCGAGGGTACGCGGTTTAAAATGAAAGTGGCCGTCAATAATGCATCACCCCAAAAGGTGATTGGCAAGTTAGCTTGCGCCATCATTGAACGTACCATTTCCATTAAAGTCCTATTTCTCCTTTCTGCAACACCGTTTTGTTGAGGAGTATAAGGCATAGTTACCTGATGTACTATGCCTTTTTCATCACAAAGTTCCTTAAAACTTGTTGATTGATATTCACCGCCCCTATCGGTTCGCAAGACCTTAATCTTGCGATCTAATCTCCACTAAACTCATATAGTTTTTAAAGCAAGCCAAAGCTTCACTTTTGTGGGATATCAAATAGATATGTCCGAATCGGGTGAAATCATCAATAAAAGTGATGAAATAGGACTTTCCGTGTCTTGTCTTGACATTCATCGGACCACATATGTCCGAATGGATAAGCTGTAATGGAACCTCAGCCCTTGTGCCTGTTCCAAACGGCTTGCGACAAGATTTCCCCACAAGGCAATGTTCGCAGGTCGACATTTCAACCTTTGAAACATTGGATAGAAGGCCACGTTTGGCAAGTCTATCCATACGCGTTGGTCCAATATGACCAAGCCTTGTGTGCCAACAAATTATATTAGACTCATTAGTCAAAAATTTGTCATAAGGAAATTTTCATTACATGAGGAACCATACATTGTACTTATTACAATAAATTCTTTGAAATACAAACCCAGTACCAATAAAGGAATTATTACAAAATAAGTCCATATTACAATTATGAAGGAACCAACTATAACCAAGACCCATTAAATTGACCACAGTTTTAATATTCCTTTGAATATATGGAATGAAGAGAACATCATGAAGTAGGAGAGTGCGGCCGTTGTCCAAGACTAGCTTGCGAGTCCCAACGCCTTTCACTTCAACACGTGTGTTGTTTCCTACATTGATCCACTTCATTCCTTGGGGTATCCGGTGATACTCCACGAAGGACCGTGTGTCCCTTGTTATGTGGTCGGTGGTACCTGAATCAATTATCCCAAAATGGATTAGATTCCACAAGAAATAGTGAACTAGAAACACATATGTAACTAGTATTACAAGTTACCTCGTCACTTCCACTCGTACACGAATGAACATAGTGACCGAGCTTGTTGCACTTGAAGCACTTGATCCTTTTCAAGTCTTTCTTCTTGTGCCATTTCTCGTGCCCACCCTTATGTTTGGGTTCCTTGGTAGACTCAGGTTGCTTATTACGTTCATTAGAAGACTTTGAACGATCTTTACGTTTCTTTCCCCCGTGTGAGAAACTAGCAACCATGTGCACTTCTGCACTTGGCTTGGCAGCCGCAAGCCGCTCTTCCTCTAATTCGAGGTTCTTGTAAACATCGTTGAAGGTCTTGATGCTCTCATTATGAGTAAGATGCATCTTCATCTGATCCCACCCATTTGGTAGGGAACGTATGACTGCTTAGATTTGTTGCTCATCTGTGAGCACATGACCTGCATCCTTTAACTCTGAGATTAGATTTGCCATATGTCGCAGATGTTTCCCCATGGAATGATCTGGACGTTTCTTATATGAATCAAATCTTATAGTCAAGGCTCGAAGTTTGGACACCGATGTGCCATCAAACTTCTCCTCAAGCTTGGACCATTTGTCCATGGCTAAGTCATGCTCCCGGAAGATGTGCATTATGTCATCAACCATACTGCTTAATAACGTAATGCGCGCTATCTTATTCTTCCGAGACCAAGCATCAAAAGCTTCCTTGTCTCGTCTGTATTGGGCCGTAGTGCCCAACTCGGGTTCAATCATTACGTTCTTTAGAGTTTCGAGCACTTCTTGCTCCTCTAAAACGTATTGTATCTTAATGGACCAAAGATTGTAATTATCGCCGTTGAGTTTTTCACCTCTGTTTAACTCAGCGACGATATTCTTTGAAGCGGAAGCCATTTTACTTTTAAAATGCTGCAAAAGACACAAAACCGAAGTTTTGATCAAAACATTGCATAAAAATTCTTAAAATATAACTCCCACTTGAAATGATAATAGAATATCCCATTTGGATAGTTCTAAAAATTCAAATCCCACTTGGAATTATATTATATTTGATAAGTTACTTTCGAAAAATATTGAAGATGTTGTTCTAGAATCGAAAAGGTCTCTACGATTCCAATCATCATCTAGAACAACCTTCAATATTCCCCCATCACTTATCAAACAATAGTACTCTTATAGTACTAGCAGCGGAAAACGAGTTTGAAAACGTATTTTTTTAAAATGGAATAGGTGAGAGTTTGCGCAAAGAATTTTAGCGCAACAATTGCCAAGCCACGAGACCTGTTCTACACACCCATGGGTTAGATAACCATGGCCGGATCGTGGTAGGACTTGGAATTCTAAATTGCGCTATCCCGATTAAGGACGGGACATAACCTATTTGAAAACACCTTAGTCAAAAATTTGAAATACATTGGCTAATCTCCGTAGAGTAGAGCACAATGTCATATGTACATTGGCTAATCTCCATAGAGTAGAGCACAATGACATGGCTAATCTCGCATGAAGTAGAGCACTATGGCTAATCTTCAAGGAGTAGAGCCCAAAAATTTTTTTTATAAAACAAGAGTAGGCGACTGTCGTTAGCCCCGTATGGGCTAATCGGTACATTCGAGTTTGACCAAGGCCTTTTGTCACCCCGTATGGGTCAGTCGGTAAGTTCACGATCGACCAAGACCTTCTGCCGGATTGGTCGACCAAAACAACCAAATTGGTCGACCAATTATTTGGTCTGCAACTTCTCCCAGCCAGGGCCTCTGCCCTGGCCGAGGCTTGGCCAAGGGCCGGCCAGGGCCTTTGCCCTGGCCGAGGCCGGCCAGGGTCGGCCAGGCCGGCCCTGGCCTCTGCCAGGGCCGGCCAGGCCCTGGCAGTGGCCAGGGCGCCGGCCCTGGCCACTGCCTGGGCCGGGGCCGGCCACTGCCGGCCTGGCCTTGGCCGGCCACTACCGGCTTGGCCATGGCCGGCCATGGCTTGGCCATGGCCGGTCATGGCCAAGGCCATTTTTGCCTTGGCCGTCCATGGCCCTTTGGCCATGGCCAGCCTCCCCTTATGTGGGGTGGCCGCACACCCCCGCCGGTGGGGGTTGCCGCGGTGGTTATTGGCCGTAGCCAACCCCCTCCGCATGGGGAGGGGGGTGCATGGCCTTCATAACCCATTTGGCCATGGTGCACATGCACTAAAATTCATCTTCCCCGATGGGAATAACCACCACCTTCTTCCTCGATGAAGCACCCGTTCGTCGATGAAGCACCCGTTCGTCGATGAAGCACCTGTTCGTCGAGAAAGTGGTTATTTTCTAATGGCCGTGTGCCAAAAAATGAAAAATAACATACTACATGAACGGTCGGTTCTTCCCGTCACGGAGAGTTCCTACCATATCCGTAATGATAGGAGACCCTAACGTGAAAAGAACAACCGCTGCGTTCTCTCCGTCACAAAGCGTTCCAACCATATCCGTAATGGTAGGATACCCATTCGTGAAAAAGACAACGACTCGTTCATAGTTTCGACGGGGCGGCGGTTTGACCGGGGCGAACCCGTATGGCTCTGATACCAATGTAGGATCCTGTCAAAACAGCGTTAGGATCGATAAATAAAGTTGAGACTTACGCTTGCGTATGCGGCACGGTAGTCTCGGAACTTTGCCTTCGGATTCACCACGACGGATCGAGTCTTCTCACGAACGGAGTAAGGCTACTAAATCCACAATCTAAATCTCTACTTTTAGATTAAGAACTTGGATAAAGAGAGAGGAATGATTTCGGCAGAGCTTCGCTAGAATGAAATGCATGCAAGAATGCCATGCAAAAGTGTAAAAAAATGTCTAACCATTGGGTCTTATTTATAGCCCCCAAGGTAGTTATTTTAGGAGTAATTGTTCCTTTGGAACAATTTAACTAAGGTGTACCATCGTACATGGCATATTATAAGCTTAAGTTGTACCATATGCATGGTACAACATAAGCTTAAGATATTACCCCTTTATTAGCCATATGTCGCATGCACTTATGCACATATAATGCGACTTTCCCATCATTCTAGAGATCCTCTCTGCAAAGGAACATATTCCATTTGCACACGACTTCGTGTACGCGACGTTCGAGGTCCGTATTCCCTCGTAGATCCCCTACAAGGGTGTACTAACGTCTTCCATATCCAACATCGTGAACTAGAATGCGAGCTCCTGTGCGGGGCAACCCCGGCTCATTTACTGAGCTCGTGTGCGGGGACCCTGGCTCGATTACTTGTGAGTATTGTGGGTAAGAGTTAAGCGGCCAATCAACTGGGAGTCTGCCCGATCAGTAACTGCAGTGGTAAGGCGTAAACTCTGGGTTTTGGGGTAGTGTTAAGCGGCCAATCAGCGTGAATGTTATACCATTCAGCTGTAAGGCGTAAACATCTACAAACAACAGTGAAACGTGAATAGTGAATTGATTGAGATTGTTAGTAGCTTGGCTACTCTTGTCTTGTCCCGTTAATTGTTCTCTTGTACTTATTGTTCACCATGTCTTGCTTGTGCACTCATGTTATAACTGTCATGTCATGCATACTAAAACTGCTAGGTTGCTAGTTGCCTTAATTTCAGTTACCTTGCCCAAGTCTTTTAGACTTGCTGACATGTGCCCCTTTACTCTTTTAGGTGACACATGTTAGATCCTGAGCCTGAGTACCTTGTTGAGGACGAGGTGTTTGCTGACGCCGAGCCCGAGCTTGTGTTTGACGGGGAGTACGTGGACACTGGGGACCAGTCCTAGTGTCTTCGTTGTGTTTTCCATTTGTTTAGACTGCTGTTTTGTTGTTGGTGCGTAGCACCTATACTTTGTTACGTTGTTGCTTTTGTTGGCCTTGTTCTGGGCCTTAGACTCTTTCTTTTAGCCTGGTGGCTTTTCTGGATGTTGAACTTATTTTCATGTTGGACAATTTATGAAGTATCAGAATTTTATTTCTGTCTCTCCTTTTATTATTATTGTTGCTCTGTTTGTGGTTACCGGGACCTGCTCATGTTTTATTGACGCTTATCGGGTTTGGGGCTTCACGGCTCCACTCTCGTGCGGACCTTTTCACGTCTCGCCTCCATTTTAGGGAAGCGGGTTGTGACACTCTATGCATGAACACACGCTCAAGGGCCATTGACAGCTTGATACACTTTGATTCAGAAATTGAGCGAACTGCAAGGAAACTAAGAGCAAATAAGAGGCATATTCTAGAGGATAGCAAGATGGCAGCCGAGAATAATACTGAAAGGAATGCCAGAGTTATTTCTATTTGGGACCGGCTTACTCCAAATAACTCTGCAACATCATCTATTCTTATGCCTGAAGTGCCAGCTGACAAGAATTTTAAGCTGAAAACAGGACTGGTTGTGCTGATGCAACAAGATCCATTCTATGGGCACGCGCATGAGAATATTCCATTACCATATAGAGATGTTCTTTGCCAAGTGCGCCACTTTTCAAGTAATACACGTATCAGAGGATGCCATCCGTTTGTGGCTCTTTCCTTTCCACTCAAGGATAAAGCTTTATATTGGCTAAGGTCACAGGAAAATGGTTCTTTCACTACATGGGATGATCTTACATGAGCATTCATTAATAAATTTTATCTACCATCAAAGACCGTCATACTGAAGAATTCTTTTATGTCATTCAAGCAAGGAGCACCAGAATCTTTATATGAAGCGTGGAAACGATTCAAGGATCTTCAACACCAATGCCTTCACTACAGTATCAATGACTGTGAGTTGATTCATAGCTTTTATAATGGATTGAAACAGAATATGAAGATGATTATAGACACCACCGCTAACGGGGCAATCTTAGCGAAGACTCCAGAAGAGGCCACAACATTACTTGAAGAAATGGCTTCAATAATCAACAATGGGCCGATGAGAGAGCCTACTCATAATCATCATCCAAGCCGGCTAGTATCTATGAGGCCAAAGCAGTGGCAGAATTGACCAGGAAATTTGATACTATATCTAAGTTGGTAGAGATGATAGAAAAGAAGTTGAGATAGCCGTCTAGTGCTTATGATACATCATTTGTGTAAGTATAAGTGACTGGAAAAGTCAGAGCCAAGTCATGTATGTGGGAGCTGAGGCAGTTGCGGAACCTATGGAGCAGGTTCAGTATGTTATGGATTATAAGCCTGGGAGTGGAAAAAATTCATCTTGGGCAAATCCAGCTTGGAAGACTCACCCGGATTCTCTTATGCAAACAGTAGTGGAGCTCTAAATCCTCCTCAACAACAACCAACCAGCAACAACAAGCTCGCCCACCACCTCAACAGTAACAATATCAGTAGAGACCACAGTAACAACAATACCAGTAGACACAGCATGCAGGGCCTTATAGACCCCCTGGTTACAATCAGAATGGGCGGCTGCAATACCAACAATAGTCACCACAGAAGCCTGCACATGAGATTAAGGTTAAGGAGTTCATGGCTATGCAAGAGAAGGTCAATACCGAGTTAATAGTAGGCCAGAAGAATCTCAACACTAAAAAACAAATGACTCAGTTGGCTAAAGCTCAGAATCAATTACAGGCACAACCGGAAGTGAACCCAAGGAGCAACACCGGTCACATAGATGTAGTGGTGGCGGTGACTACTAGAGGCGGGAAGGATACACCGCCCATCATGATCCAAGCTCAAACTTCTAAACATGCTATTCCGGTTGAAATAGACAAAGATAAAGAAGCTGAGGGACCCACTGTGGTCGTTGATGGAGATGATAAAACTGAAAATATTGAACTTGAGAAAGAAAGAGTATATATGCCACTAATTTCATTTCCCCAAAAGTTGACAAAAGCTAAATTGGAGAATAAGTTTGCTCGCTATCTGGAGTATCTGAGAGGCATTAGCCTAAATATCCCGTTTCTAGATGCCATCATAGAGATCCCGACATATGCCAAGTTTGTGAAAGACTTAATAATGGGACAAAAAAGGACGGATAAGATTATGCTAGCTGAGCAAGGGACATGGTTCTTCAATAGGGACAAGAGGCCAAAGAAGCTCAAGGACCCAGTAGCTTCAGAATTACATGCACATTAGATGAAGTCCCCATACAGAAAGCTTTAGTTGACTTAGGGGAGAGCTTTAGTCTTATGCCCCTCACCATATTTAAGAAGTTGAATATGGGGACCGATCTGAAGCCAACCAACAAGAAGATACAATTTCCTGACGGACACATTACTAGACCGGTTGGTATAGCTGAAAACATGCCATTGCAAATACTGGGCGAACTTTGCGTACCATATGACTTTGTCATTATGGACGTAAAATAAATTGGTGATACATTGCTTATACTTGGGTGGCCTTTCTTGGCCACAGCTGGAGTCATCGTTGACGTGCAGGAAGGAACATTGTCATTCAATGTTGGAAATATTGAAGTTGAATTCCATCTCCCACGGGCTTTGAAGAACCGGCCGATGATTGATGAGAATGACTATGTCGATCTACTTGAAGAGGTTATAGACGAGTCCACGTCATATACTGTCAAGACATTTCTTATAGAAAATTTTGATGGGGAGCTGATTTCTGAAGAAAGTACTCATATTGAAGATGCCCCGGACCCTCTCACTAATGAAGAGAAGAACGACACTGACGTCGTTAGGATAAGAGAGCTCTGGAAACTCTCTTCTGGAAAGCATCTAAGAAGCAAACGTCACCGGTGAAGCCACAACCAACATCACCGAAGAAGAAGAAGGAGCATTTGAAGGCTAGAACTGAAGCTTGTGGGAAGTTATCTCCCACTAACATGAAGAAGGAGAGGTAACTTGAGGAGAACAAGCGAGACAACATCGAGCGATCCAATCCCACTGGTCTCTTAGCCAATTTTGACACTCCCATCTCATATGTGCTGAATATCCTGTGCTGAATGCAAATTATCAGGGGTCAAGCTCAAGAACTTAAACAAGCACTTATCGGGAGGCAACCCGACGTTCTATCTTTGTTTTAGTTCATTTTAGTTTTAATTTCATTTGAAAACTACAAAAAATCGAAAATTCAAAAGTTAGAAAAATTTCTGATATTGGGCGATATTTTATCTGTAGGAAGAAGATCGTGAGGATAAGCAACAACGAGGAAATTAATGGAGAGCATGTTGGAAACAGCCTCCTAGACTATGTTTGATGATAAAAAACCCTACTGAACTGTTCTAATATGTGTGTTAAGTGTGTCTCAGGTCCCTATGCAGTGTGACAGTCATGTTTGGTTAGGTTACTACACATGTACGTACTCAAGTACGTTGAAATACAAAGCTAAAACTACATTTGGAATTACGAAAGCTGATCAAACAATGAAGTATAGCTATAAAACTCTACCCTAGTGTTAATCATAGGCTATAAACATCATGGGAATTTTTTCAGGAAATATGGAAATTGTTTGAAGCCAAAATACGTGGAAATACGAAGAAATACAAAGTATACAAAGTAGGAAATTTTTCTACAAGTGGTGAAATGAGGTGAAACAATTCTACCATGTAAATATGGGGATCTGGGATTTTTGAGAATTTTTTCAGAACTTTATGAAATTATTTGGAGGCCAAATACTCAAGAATACAGTGAAAATACTTAGCAAATTAAACATACGGTACTGTGCCATTGGCGGCGCCGTATCCCGCGCTGAGCCACTGTCGACGTGGCTGCATCACAGTCGTTGGATCAATATCCAACAGCCTTAGTGTTGCTGACTTGAGTCAGCAGAGGCGGGCGCCGAGTCAACGAAGGCGGGCGCTGACGCGCGAATCCGTGGGCGACATGGCCACATCTCGGTTGTTCATCCACGATCCAACGGTTGCCGACAAGCTGTTTTTGCAGGTGGCGAATTTAATGTGGGTTTGACCCGCGAAGCCGCCTCGTGCGGATACCCTCGCACAGTGCCAACCCGTTAATCTGCTATCCCTATATATACCCATGTACACCTCTCACATTTTCATCAATAAGTTGAGTTCTAGAGATCCAAATTGAGCACCGTTTGTGGCATTACGACCGTGGCTTCATCCCCGATGTACTGACACCAAGTTGAGTAGCTAGTTCCTCCTGTGCATAAAATGGCATCATGTTGATCGAGGAGCTTCTACCGACTACTTTCACGTGGACATCGACTTCTTCCTCTACAGAACTCCGATGGACATTTCAAAAGAAGCGTTGCGAAGCTACTGACATGCTGAAAGATGAGCACCAGAGAGATCTTCACAAATGAGCTTTCTAAACTCTTGACCTTATATGTTTGTGAATACGTTGTTGTGTTTGTCTTTGGTTTTTGGGTTTTACACTTTCTTCCGCTAAACTGTTTTGAGTAATCCGAGTTGTTGGGGCATATCGGATTGGGAGAGCATCATAGTATTGTTGTCTTTTTGGGCTTTGGTGAACTAGGGTTAGTCAGAGAGGTTAGAGTTGGGGCTCTAATCTTGTGTGACTGTAACTACTTAAAGAAACAATTTTTAGTGATGTTGTTCCGGGGTGGATGTAGGTCTTGGGAGACCGAACCACGTAAATCTTCCGTGTCATCTGCTTGATCTGGTTGTTGTGTTATCTGCTTTACTATTGCTTCTACTTATCTATTTTAATTTGACTTAAATATTTTTATCTCGCGATAATTTGGTCATCGGCCTATTCACCCCACCCTCTATGCCCTATTTAGATCCTACAATTGGTATCAGAGCACCAGGCTTGACCATTTAAGTTTAGTTTACAATGAGTCTTTATGATTCAGCATTTTCTGAATGTCAATCCACTGTCAGACCCCCAAAATTCAATGGAACTGATTTTGCGTACTAGAAAGCAAGGATGAAAATATATTTAGTGTCTGCTGATTATGATGTTTGGAAAATTGTTGCTAATGGATATACATCACCTGTTTTAATAATTGAAGATATTGAAATCCCAAAATCTGAGGATAAATGGGATGACAATGATAAAAAGTTGTTTTCATTAAATGGAAAAGCAATGAATGCAATAATTTGTGCACTCGATAAGACTGAATTTAATCGTGTTTCCCACTGTTTAACTGCACAGGAAATTTGGCGTACTCTTGGAAGTAACACACGAGGGAACGTCTCAAGTCAAGGAATCCAGACTAGCGCTTCTCAGCACGGAATACGATGGATTCCACATAAAACCTGCAAAGACGATCAAGGACATGTATGCAAGATTTACAGACATAGTCTACAATTCTAAGGCACTTGGAAAGACGTACCCAAGTGTGGAACTGGTAAGGAAAATCCTTCAAGCCTTGCCAAGTACTTTTCGTCCAAAGGTTACTGCAATCCAAGAAGCTCAACATCTCTCCAAATTGAGCTTGGATGATTTGATTGGGAATCTGATGTCCCATAAGTTGGAGCTGAAAACCATCGAGTCACGGGAAAAGGGAGAAGCCAAAGCTGCTAAGTCCATAGCATTCAAAGCTAAAGAAAGCGACGATGATATTGATGATGAGCAAGCCCTGATGGTCAGAGGCTTCAGGAGATACATCAAGACATCGCAGGGAAAGTATGAAATGTCAAAAAGGTTCAATCGTTTTAATAAGTTTAATCCTTCAAACTTTTCTTCTGAACAGAATACTACTAAGTCTGTACAGTGTTTCAAATGCAGGAAACAAGGACACTTCATGAAGAATTGTCCAACTTTGAAGGATGTCCCAACAGAATCAAAAGGAAGATCACTTGCTGTGACGTGGGATGACGATGACGAGGATGAGCCAGATGAGGAAGTTGCTCACTCATCCTTATGTCTGGTTGGAGACATCGATTCGATAAAATTGGAGGTACACGAATTCTCTCTACCAGAACTTATGAACATTTGTGAAAATATGAACTTAGAGATCAATAATCTAGAATCCTCTGTAGAATCTTTAAAAGAAACCAACTTTGAATTACAGCAGGATAATTTTCATATTTCACAAAATGAAGATAAAATGAAATCTGAGATTTAGGATCTTAAAGTTACTATTTCAAAACTAAAAGGAAAAACTAGTTTGCATGAAACTCTTAAATATGAATCTTGTGCCATTCTAAAACTAGAAGAAAGCAAGTCCAAAGAAAAGATTTTGAGTCTTGAAAAGAAGGTTGAAAAATTTAAGAAAAATGAAGATGAAAATAGAAAAGGCCTTTATAAGTAAAAGTACCATGCTTGTGAATGAAAACTTCTATTTAAAATCCAAGATCTCTGATTTAGAATTGAGTATTAAGAAATTTGGTGTAGGAAAGAAATCTCTCGACATCATTCTTGGTTATCAATTGCATGGAAACAATAGACAAGGGTTAGGATATGGAAATCATTACGCTGAAAAGAAGATTGTTCACAATGGAGGTGTTAAAAGGAAACCTGCTCATGCTAAATGTTATACATGTGGTTCTATTGATCATTTATATAGGAACTGTGTCACGACCCGCTTCCCTAAAATGGAGGCGAGACGTGAAAAGGTCCGCTCGGGAGTGGAGCGGTGAAGCCCCAAACCCGATAAGCGTCAATTTAGTATAAGCAGGTCCCTGTAATTGCAATCGAAACAACAACAACAATAATAATATGAGACGGATATGAAATACCAATCCCAAAGTTTGTCCACAAAATATTCAACATCACAGAAAAGCCACCAGGCTAAAAGAAAGAGTCTAAAGGCCCAGAACAAGGCCAAACAAAAGCAACGACATAACAGAGTAAAGGTGCTACGCACCGACAACAAAACAACTGACTAACAAAAGTAAAACACCACGAAGACACTAGGACTGGTCCCCAGTGTCCACGTACTCCCCGTCCAACACGGGCGCAAGCTCAGCGTCCGCAAACACCTCACCCTCAGCAAGCAACTCAGGCTCAAGGTCTAACATGCGTCACCCAAAAGAGAAAGGGGCACATGTCAGCAAGTCTAAAAAGACTTGGGCAAGGAAACTGAAAGTGACTAACAACCTAGCATTTCAATGTTAAACAATGGCATGGCAGTTGAATATGATGCAACAGTTTAAAAGAGAGGCAAGCACTCACGATGTAGCAAAAGCTACCAATTCACTAATCACTTATCACTTATCACTTATCACTTAACACTTATCACTTAACACTTAGTGCATAGAGAGTCCACTTGCTGGCCAGCTCGTGGCTCAGTCCGTTTATCTCTATCACTATCAATCACTTAAACACTAGAGATTTCACCTGCTGGCCGGAGTGGCTGATCAAGCCAACTCGGGCTCAGTCCGCTTATCTCTTACCCCACCCACATGTGTCGAGCGTTGTGGTTAGCAACTCATTATGCTCGCTTCTGGTCACGAGCCAGGAAAATAAGTGTGTGCATGGCATAGGAGTACACCTAGCCGGTATCCGAGCGTTGGGGTTAGCAACTACAGGGCTCGCTTCTGGAACACGAGCCAGGAAACATAGTATTGTAGCGTGTGCTACGCAGTCACGATAAATAATCATTATGCAATGTCATGAACAGATAATTGCGTACCGTTAATGGAATTTAAACGTGACAGGCAAAATGCAATGACATGAACATATTCGCGTACCGTTAATTTAAAGTAAACGTGACATATGAGCATGATGTGGGTGACGGACCAAGCTTCGTTGTCAAGCTAGGTCAATGGCGTCTAAACGGCTATCCTTTCACCGTTTAGTCTCTTTTACGCTAAATCATGGTAAATGGCCTAAGACATGGCCCAAATCAAGAGATGCAAGTTTCACTTGCCTATCACCGGGGATGACGGTTACGAAAGTTCGTTTCCGCAGATGCTAGCTTACGGGGAATCGCTGTTATGGGGAACAATCATCAAAACACAAGTATTTTATTAGGGTTTCATAAAAATTACAATAGGATATGAAAACAACGGTAGATCGATTTCTTACCGAGAGGAGACGGAAGAAACACTCCGGGGAACATTAGGTTCAGATCTGGAGAAGCTTGGAGAAGTTTGGGGAAACTAGGGTTTTGGGGGATTTGGGGATTTTGATGGGTTTTGATGGAGATTTGGGGAAGAGGAGAGGTAGATGGAGTGAATGGATGGTTTGGATGATGGATTTGAGGCTTGGAATGAAGAAATGAAGCTTGGAGGAAGATGGGGGCTCAAGGGGGAAGTTCTTAGGGTTTTGGGTCGTGTTGGAGAAGATGAAAACGATTGGGTTGGGTATAAATAGGTTGGGCTGGCGGCTGCCCAGAAATTAGGGTTTTAACACTGGTTAGTCGGTCAAAGAGCAACCACTGACCGACTAGTTTGGCAACTAGTCGGTCGGTCGACCAACGCTTACCGACTAAGTGCAAACAGTAACTCCTAAACGAAAATAGGATTCTAGAGTTAGTCGGTCCATGAACAAGTACTGACCGACTAGTTTAGCATCTAGTCGGTCGATGAACGTTCTTAGACCGACTAAGAGTAAACAGTAACTGATACAAAAATAATATGATGAGTTAGTCGGTTCAAGAAGCATTGCTGACCGACTAGTTTGCAACCTAGTCGGTCAACCAACGTTCTTAGACCGACTAACGATAAACAGTAACTCCTGAGAAATTTAGAAAGCTAACTAGTCGGTCCAAGAAGGATTGCCGACCGACTGGATCGTCATCTAGTCGGTCGGTGCCCCTTCTTATACCGGCTAATGAGCACAGAAAAGTTCCGATACGGAGCGCGGGGCCCCGGGATCGATTCCTAAGACTCCTAGGCTTGATCTAATAGTTAGATACGACCGTTATGAAGTCCGTCACGAGTGACATACTTCGAAATCGACAATCCTAAGGAAGAAACGAGAAAATACGACGAATCGATCGAAAATGAGATCTACGGAGACGAAAACCACACACGAGGAGAAAATCCACCAAAACATATATTATATTATATTAAATCCAGATACATGAAAAGCAGTCGTTACATCCTCCCCAACTTAAGAAAAATTCCGTCCTCGGAATTTCCAAAAACTCACGAGTCCGGAAACAAAAGTGGGAAACGCTCTCGCATCTCATCCTCATTCTCCCAAGTAGACTCTCCAGGTGAACCGTGTCGCCACATCACCCTCACAAGATTGACAATCTTGTTTCTAAGCGATTTCTGACGCCTGTCCAGAATCTGCACTGGATGCTGGTCATACGTCATATCGGGGCGAACGGTAATCTCCGAAAAATCCACCGCATGAGACGGATCGCTAATGTATCGACGAAGCTGCGACACATGGAAAACATTGTGAACTCCTTCCAAAGATGGCGGCAAGGCCAAGCGATAAGCTACCTCGCCAACGCTCTCCAAAACGTCAAACGGTCCAATGTATCGCGGGCTCAACTTCCCACGCTTCCCAAAACGAATCACACCACGATTCGGGGAAATCTTCAAGAACACATGGTCGCCCGGCTGAAACTCCAAAGGACGACGTTTAGCATCCGCCCAATGCTTAAAACTGTCCTGAGCAATCCTCAACCTCTCCCGAATATTCCTGACGATATCCACGGCCTCCACGATCATCTCAGGTCCCAACAACTCCCGATCGCCAACGTCATTCCAACTCAATGGCGATCGACATTTCCTCCCATAAAGAGCGGCGAATGGCGCCATGCCAATACTCGCCTGGAAGCTATTGTTGTAAGAGAACTCCACCAAATGTAGATGGTCCTCCCACGAACCCTTGAAATCCAACATGCACTCCCTCAGCATGTCTTCCAAAATCTGAATCGTCCTCTCGGACTGGCCATCCGTCTGCGGATGGTACGCCGTGCTGAAACTCAGACGCGTACCCAAGCTCTTCTGCAAACTCTGCCAAAACTGAGATGTGAACCTCGTGTCTCTGTCAGACACGATACTCATGGGGACTCCATGAAGTCGCACAACCTCCTGCACGATTCACGTTACATCACTATCCAAACTAGGAAAAGGAAACAAAACGGAGAGTAAGAGAATTTTACCTCCATATATCTCCTTGCTAGCGCCTCAGTGGACTGTCCCACTCGGAACGGAATAAAGTGCGCAGATTTGGTCAATCGATCTACGATCACCCAAATCGCGTCATTCTGCTTCGGACTCCGAGGTAGTCCAGTCACGAAATCCATAGTGATGTGCTGCCACTTCCACTCCGGAATCGGAAGCGGTTGTAGCAACCCGGCCGAACGCTGATGCTCCGCCTTCACTTGCTGGCAAACCAAGCACTTGGCTACACTCCGAGCCACGCTCCTCTTCATACCATGCCACCAATAATTCAGACGAAGATCCTGGTACATCTTGGTGCCACCAGGATGCACAGAATACGGCGAACTGTGTGCCTCCACCATCAACTCCTCTCTGATATCCCCAGCAGGCACACACAACCTGGCTCCAAACCTCAGCGAGCCATCCTCATGAATCAAAAAGTCAGTCCGCAGACCGGCTTCCACCTGCTCCCGAATCCTTACCAGCTTCGGATCCTCAGCCTGGCCAGCCTTAATCCGATCCACGATCGTCGACTGTACCTGCATGTACATCAACGACGAAGCCTCCCCAGGAAGAACAATCTCCACACCAGACTCGTAAAAATCCTGTTGCAATCTCCACTGCGAGGTCAAAATCATCACCGCCGGAAGCCTACTCAAAGCATCTGGAACCACATTCACCTTGCCAGGGTGATACTGCAAATCAATCTCATAATCCGCCATAAGCTCCAACCATCGACGCTGTCGCATGTTGAGCTCCTTCTGAGTGAAAATGTACTTCAAGCTTTTGTGATCGGTGAAAATCTTCACTTTCTCACTCAGCAAGAAGTGCCTCCAAATCTTAAGAGCAAACACAACGGCAGCCAACTCCAAATCATGCGTCGGGTAATTCTTCTCATGAACCTTAAGCTGACGTGACGCATACGCCACAACATGCCCGTGCTGATGCAACACACAACCGAGACCCTTGCCAGAAGCATCGCAAAAGATCTCAAATCCACCGCTGCGATCAGGCACAACAAGAATAGGGGCACTCGTCAACCTCTCCTTCAGAATACCAAAAGCACTCTCGCAATCACCCTACCAAACATAAGCAACATCCTTCCGCGTCAACCTGGTCATCGGCTCAGCAATACGAGAAAAGTCCTTAATGAATCGCCGATAATAACCAGCAAGTCCAAGAAAACTCCGAATCTCAGATGTTGACGACGGAACAGGCCACTCCCTGATGGCCCTAATCTTCTCGGGATCCACTGAAATACCATCTCCAGTCACCACATGCCCGAGAAAAGCAACTCGATCCAGCCAAAACTCGCACTTCGAAAACTTAGCATACAAACGATGCTTCCTCAAAATCTCCAACACCGTCCTTAAGTGCGAGGCATGCTCTTCCTCCGACTTCGAATAGATCAGAATGTCGTCAATAAAGATAACGACAAACTTATCCAAAAAGTCGTAGAAAATCAGGTTCATCAGATTCATGAAAACTGCGGGCGCGTTAGTTACGCCGAAGGGCATAACCACAAACTCATAGTGTCCATACTTCGTCCTGAACGCTGTCTTCGGAACATCTCCCTTCTTCACCTTCAACTGATGGTAACCACTCCTCAAATCCAATTTAGAAAACACCCTCGAACCTCCAAGCTGATCAAAAATATCATCGATGCGAGGCAACGGGTATTTATTCTTAATGGTCACCGCATTCAACTCCCGATAATCCACGCACATGCGACGCGAACCATCCTTCTTCTTAACCAGCAACACCGGTGCTCCCCACAGAGACACACTAGGATTAATATAACCCTTCTGCAACAGCTCATCCAACTGCTTCCGCAACTCTTCCAAATCAGCAGGTGCCATACGATACGTCGCCTTCGAAATCGGCTGCGCACCTGGAACAAGATCGATAGAAAATTCCAAAGCTCGATCAGGCGGCAAACCAGACATCTCATCGGGGAAGACATCGCCAAAATCACGCACCACAGCTGGCCACTCCAGCTCCATCTGCATAGCCACAGCCTCCACCGGCCTGGCCCGAAATCTGACAGGACCAAGCGAACTGCTACCACGAGTGAACTCGAACACTGGATGTCCGGGAATCTCGAATACCACCTTCTTCCTCCTGCAGTCGATCGTAGCATAGAAGCTCGCAAGTCAATCCATCCCAAAGACCGCATCGTAGTTGGTGATGTTGTGGATAATAAAATCAGCATAAAGCTCATGTCCACAAACCACCATAGAGCAAGGACTGCATCCACGATGCACCGCGACTACTCCATTCCCTGTAACGATGTTCCAACTCTTGGGGAGTGGGGACGTCGACAAGGAATGCTTCTCCACGAAGCTCTGTGCCAAAATGCACATCGATGCACCAGAGTCGAAGAGGACTCGGGCAGGGAACGTGCAAACCAAAACCACACCTAACAAACAGTCTAATCAATCAAATCTTACTCTAGAAACACCATACACAAGCATTCACATAATTTAACAATCAATTAATTAAGGAAGGAACAATCTAGATCGAAAGTTACCTGCAATGACCTCATCCATGGCCAAAACCTCCTCCTCAGTCTTCAGAAATGCCTGCCTCCTCGGCGGAGCGGCCTGCTGAAAAGCCTGCTTCTGCGGAATGAGTGGCACCCCACGACCAGCGGGCACCGGGGCTCTCTGCTGCAATGGCGGGGCAGCAATAGGTGTCCTCCAAGGTTGCTTCAACCTCGGGCACTCCCGGATAGCATGGGCGGGATCTCCACAGGCAATACATTGCCCCAAGAACTTCCTACATGATTCCTTGATATGGCCCTCCCTGCCACAGAAATTGCAAGTCCTCCGAACGGGCCCTCCTGGCCTCTTAAACTAAGCAGGCTGGTTCGGCCTGAATCTAGGTCTAACCACAGCTCTCGCCTGTTCCAAAGGCCTCTTCCCAGCACCAATAAGAGACCCCTTCCTCTGGTTCACAAGCAGCTCCTGCCTCTTGGCTGCTACTAGAACCTTCTGATAAGATTCCCGATCAGAGGAGGTCACAAAACTCTGGAGCTCCGAAGCGAGTCCCTGCAGGAACCTCTGAGCTCTCTCCTCAGCGTCCTGCACCATCTTCAGCGCAAACCGACTCAGCCTCATGAACTCCTGGTGGTACATGTCCACCGACGAGTTCCCCTGCTTCAGATCGATAAAACGCTGCAGCATCTCTTCCCTGGCAGCCTTCGGAAAGAACTCACCATCAAATCTGGCCTTGAAGGTAGCCCAGACGATCGGCTCCACCAACATCTTCTCTTCAGCATCCCACCAATTCCGAGCATTATCCTTCAGCTGGCGCTTCGCCAAGTCAACCCAACTAACTTCGTTGACCTTAGACATCTTCAGATTGTCCTCGATATTCCTCATCCATTCATCAGCAGCTAGTGGACCTTTGGTTCCATCAAAATACGCCGGACCCAGCTCTCTGAACTGCTTCGCCCTGGGCTCAGGGCGAGGGGCTTCCACCACCTGAGCAGCTCGAGTCACCGGAGCATTCTGCACCTGCAGAAGCACACCCTGCTGAACCTGCATCATCTGCAACATCATCTGCATCATCTCTCCATTAGTGGGCTCCCGCTCAGGCTCCTCGTCATGAGGGGGTGCACCACTACCACCACCACGGGTGATTCGCCTTCCTGCCATCTAATGACGCAGAAAACGATACAATTAGACTCACAGCTTAGGGCTCAGATGTCGAACTTATTTGTTGGACAATCTTGCATTATTATTGTTATCCCGATAATCACAGTTACAGAGGACCTGCATGGGCCACCACTAAAACCTGTCACGACCCGCTTCCCTAAAATGGAGGCGAGACGTGAAAAGGTCCGCTCGGGAGTGGAGCGGTGAAGCCCCAAACCCGATAAGCGTCAATTTAGTATAAGCAGGTCCCTGTAATTGCAATCGAAACAACAACAATAATAATAATATGAGACGGATATGAAATACCAATCCCAAAGTTTGTCCACAAAATATTCAACATCACAGAAAAGCCACCAGGCTAAAAGAAAAAGTCTAAAGGCCCAGAACAAGGCCAAACAAAAGCAACGACATAACAGAGTAAAGGTGCTACGCACCGACAACAAAACAACTGACTAACAAAAGTAAAACACCACGAAGACACTAGGACTGGTCCCCAGTGTCCACGTACTCCCCGTCCAACACGGGCGCAAGCTCGGCGTCCGCAAACACCTCACCCTCAGAAAGCAACTCAGGCTCAAGGTCTAACATGCGTCACCCAAAAGAGAAAGGGGCACATGTCAGCAAGTCTAAAAAGACTTGGGCAAGGAAACTGAAAGTGACTAACAACCTAGCATTTCAATGTTAAACAATGGCATGGCAGTTGAATATGATGCAACAGTTTAAAAGAGAGGCAAGCACTCACGATGTAGCAAAAGCTACCAATTCACTAATCACTTATCACTTATCACTTATCACTTAACACTTATCACTTAACACTTAGTGCATAGAGAGTCCACTTGCTGGCCAGCTCGTGGCTCAGTCCGTTTATCTCTATCACTATCAATCACTTAAAAACTAGAGATTTCACCTGCTGGCCGGAGTGGCTGATCAAGCCAACTCGGGCTCAGTCCGCTTATGTCTTACCCCACCCACATGTGTCGAGCGTTGTGGTTAGCAACTCATTATGCTCGCTTCTGGTCACGAGCCAGGAAAATAAGTGTGTGCATGGCATAGGAGTACACCTAGCCGGTATCCGAGCGTTGGGGTTAGCAACTACAGGGCTCGCTTCTGGAACACGAGCCAGGAAACATAGTATTGTAGCGTGTGCTACGCAGTCACGATAAATAATCACTATGCAATGTCATGAACAGATAATTGCGTACCGTTAATGGAATTTAAACGTGACAGGCAAAATGCAATGACATGAACATATTCGCGTACCGTTAATTTAAAGTAAACGTGACATATGAGCATGATGGGGGTGACGGACCAAGCTTCGTTGTCAAGCTAGGTCAATGGCATCTAAACGGCTATCCTTTCACCGTTTAGTCTCTTTTACGCTAAAGCATGGTAAATGGCCTAAGACATGGCCCAAATCAAGAGATGCAAGTTTCACTTGCCTATCACCGGGGATGACGGTTACGAAAGTTCGTTTCCGCGGATGCTAGCTTACGGGGAATCGCTGTTATGGGGAACAATCATCAAAACACAAGTATTTTATTAGGGTTTCATAAAAATTACAATAGGATATGAAAACAACGGTAGATCGATTTCTTACCGAGAGGAGACGGAAGAAACACTCCGGGGAACCTTAGGTTCAGATCTGGAGAAGCTTGGAGAAGTTTGGGGAAACTAGGGTTTTGGGGGATTTGGGGATTTTGATGGGTTTTGATGGAGATTTGGGGAAGAGGAGAGGTAGATGGAGTGAATGGATGGTTTGGATGATGGATTTGAGGCTTGGAATGAAGAAATGAAGCTTGGAGGAAGATGGGGGCTCAAGGGGGAAGTTCTTAGGGTTTTGGGTCGTGTTGGAGAAGATGAAAACGATTGGGTTGGGTATAAATAGGTTGGGCTGGCGGCTGCCCAGAAATTAGGGTTTTAACACTGGTTAGTCGGTCAAAGAGCAACCACTGACCGACTAGTTTGGCAACTAGTCGGTCGGTCGACCAACGCTGACCGACTAAGTGCAAACAGTAACTCCTGAACGAAAATAGGATTCTAGAGTTAGTCGGTCCATGAACAAGTACTGACCGACTAGTTTAGCATCTAGTCGGTCGATGAACGTTCTTAGACCGACTAAGAGTAAACAGTAACTGATACAAAAATAATATGATGAGTTAGTCGGTTCAAGAAGCATTGCTGACCGACTAGTTTGCAACCTAGTCGGTCAACCAACGTTCTTAGACCGACTAACGATAAACAGTAACTCCTGAGAAATTTAGAAAGCTAACTAGTCGGTCCAAGAAGGATTGCCGACCGACTGGATCGTCATCTAGTCGGTCGGTGCCCCTTCTTATACCGGCTAATGAGCACAGAAAAGTTCCGATACGGAGCGCGGGGCCCCGGGATCGATTCCTAAGACTCCTAGGCTTGATCTAATAGTTAGATACGACCGTTATGAAATCCGTCACGAGTGACATACTTCGAAATCGACAATCCTAAGGAAGAAACGAGAAAATACGACGAATCGATCGAAAATGAGATCTACGGAGACGAAAACCACACACGAGGAGAAAATCCACCAAAACATATATTATATTATATTAAATCCAGATACATGAAAAGCAGTCGTTACAAACTGTTTGTATGGAAACAAGAAAATCAAATTTAAACAAGTATGGGTTCCTAAAGGCGCTATCACTAACCATCGTGGACCTATTTGGTTGCCTAGGTCACACATGTCCTGTTTTTTTTATGTATAGGTGCACAGCTTGACTAATGAACAAAAGTGTGAGTGGTATTTGGATTTTGGCTGCTCAAGACACATGACAGAAAGTTACGACAAGTTCCTTAGCCTCGTAAAGCAAGAAGAAGGAAGTGTTACACTTGGGGACAATGGAAAATGCAAGGTAATTGGGAAGGGTGTTGTAGGTAACGACACTTTTCAACTGAAGGATCTCCTATGGGTTGAAAATCTTAAACACAACCTCATCTCTATTAGCCAACTCTGTGACAAAGGTATGAATGTAGTATTTGATGCAAAATTTTGTAAAATCATTGATATTGTCACAGGTAATGTTTTGATTACAACTAATAGGAAAAATAATGTTTATACACTTATTATTGAAGAACTAACAATAGCTAAATGTTTGATTGGCAGGGAAGACGAGGCAACACTGTGGCACAGAAGATTGGCACATGCTGGAATGAAGTTGTTGCAGAAACTGGAGAACAGAAATCTAGTAAGAGGACTGCCACATCAGAAATACGAGAATAGTAAGTTGTGCGTAGCATGCACGAAAGGTAAGCAAACTCGATCTACCTTTACTGGAATGAGAGAAATAGCAACTACACGCATCTTAGAATTAATTCACATAGATTTATTTGGACCAACTGATGTTGCTAGTTAAAATGGAAAGAAGTTTTGCTTAGTAATGGTCGATGATTTTTCAAGATTTACATGGGTTTATTTCTTAGCCAAAAAGTCAGACTCTTTTGAAAACTTCCAAAACTTTTGCAATCAAGTTTCAAGTGAGAAAAATCTTTCAATTATAAAAATTAGAAGTGATCATGGAGGAGAATTTGAAAATATAATCTTTGAAAACTTTTGTTTAGAAAAAGGCATTATGCATGAATTTTCTTCTCCTAGAACACCTCACCAAAATGGAGTGGTTGAAAGAAAGAATAGGACTTTAAAAGAAATGGCTAGAAGTATGCTGAATGAGTATGAATTGCCTATGTATTTTTGGGCCGAGGCAATAAATACTGCTTGTTATGTTTGTAATAGAGTCATGCTAAGACCAATAGTAAAGAAAACTCCTTATGAACTTTGGCATGGAAAAACACCTAATATTTCATATTTTAGAGTATTTGGATGCAGATGTTTCATATTAAAACTGGAGATCAACCTGGTACATTTGAATCCAAATCAGATGAAGGAGTGCTTATAGGATATTCGTCAAGGAGCAAAGCTTACAGGATTTATAATAAACGCACTTTGACTATTGTTGAATCAATTAATGTTAAATTTGATGAAACTGAGAATAATTCTTTGAATTGCAGGGAAACTGAAGGTGATGTAATTGCAGAGAATGATAGCGGTGCAAGGGACATTGTTGAACCAAGTCAAACACAAGAACCTACTGAAAAAGAAGAGAACCAAGAGGAAGAACCACTGAACAGAGGAGTGCTAAGATACAATCCAAATCTCATTGGAGCACCCACGGCAGGTATACGAACTCGTTCCTCTTTTAGTAATCTTTGTGCTTTATGCATTCATGTGGATTTTATATCCGAAATTGAGCCAAAGACTATTGAATCTGCTTTGATTGAGGAAAGTTGGGTAATGGCTATGCATGATGAATTGAATGAATTTGATAGAAATAATGTTTGGAATTTAGTGCCACGACCCATAGATTATCCTATTGTAGGTACCAAATGGATATATAAAAACAAGCTTGATGAATCTGGAAGAGTAATCAGGAATAAGGCTAGATTGGTTGCTAAAGGTTATAATCAAATTGAAGGCATAGATGTTGATGAAACTTTTGCACCAGTTGCTAGATTGGAAGCTATAAGAATTTTATTAGCCTTTGCAAGTTATAAGAAACTCAAGCTTAAACAGATGGACGTTAAAAGTGTATTCTTGAATGGGTACCTAAAAGAAGATGTGTTTGTTGAACAACCCCCTGGTTTTGAAATTCATGATTTTCCACATCATGTTTTTAAACTTCAAAAAGCGTTATATGGCCTTAAGCAAGCTCCTTGAGCTTGGTATGATCGCCTTAGTGCTTATCTTTTGGAAAATAATTTTTAAAAGGGTAGTGCTGACAACACACTTTTTATTTTGCATGATCATAATCAGTCCCTCATCGTACAAATATATGTTGATGATATTATTTATGGTGCTACTGATGATCTTTTATGTCAAAAGTTTGAGAAGGTCATGCATGATCAATTTGAGATGAGCCTTGTTGGAGAACTGAAGTATTTTTTGGGATTCCAAGTCAAGCAAACTGAAGAAGGCATCTTCCTATTGTAAACCAAGTACATCAAAGAACTATTGAAAAAGTTTGGGATGGAGAAGGCAAAAGGAATTGGAACTCCCATGAGTCCCACGACGAAGCTGGAAAAAGAGGAAAAGGAATCGACGTGGATCAAAAGCTTTATCGAGGTATTATCGGCTCTCTCCTTTATTTAACAGCGTGTAGGCCTGATATAATGTTTGTTGTATGTTTGTGTGCACGTTTTCAAGCTTGTCTAAAAGAATCACACTTAATTTCCATAAAAAGGTTCTTTAGGTATTTGATTCACACACCTTCTGTAGGCCTTTGGTATCCTTCATGTGGTTTATTTGATTTAATTGGATTTGCTGATGCTGATTATTTTGGTAGTATGATTGATAGAAAAAGCACTAGTGGAACATGTTTTATGCATGGTCATTCATTAGTTTCTTGGTCTAGTCGTAAACAGAACAATGTTGCTTTATCCACTACTCAAGCTGAGTATATTGCCCTTGGCAGTTGTTGTGCCCATGTACTTTGGATGATGCAAACCTTGTCTGACTACGGTTTGGACCTTAGAAAAGTCCCATTAAGATGTGATAGTAAGAGTGCTATAGATCTTTCTAACAATCCAGTTCATCACTCTCGAACAAAACACGTAGACGTAAGACATCATTTCCTTAGAGATCATTTGGCAAAAGAGGATGTATCCATTGAATATATTTCTACTGACTCTCAGTTGGCAGATAATTTTACAAAACCTTTGTCAGAAGATCGCTTTTGTCGTCTACGTCTAGAACTGGGCATCATTGATCATGTTTAGAGTGAAAATATTTTTTGGTGTGCTTTTGTTTTTTGGTGTGCTTTTATTTTTTTTGTGCTATAAAAATAAAAAAATGAAAAAGAAAAATATAAAAAAGGGGAACTACAATGTCTATCTCCTCATTTTGCACTTTTCATCAGAATCGTCTTTGATGCAAACATATGTCTTATGGATTTTGAATATTATATCCTTAACAATGCTTGCATTCAAAGACTACATGCTTAATTAAGTCATATTCATTAATGAGTAACTAAAGTCTTTCATCTTCAAATCACACTTACACAGATCAAAATGATTTTGATATGGCTTTGTAATCTTGAATAAGAAAAGTGGTTGGTGGAATAAATTATGTTTAACTAATGGGATATGATGTTTCAAGGCATGGGTAAAAAGAAGAGCTCTCATCAAAATATATAGACGTGTATAAAAAGAATAACAAGACAAGTGTCTTATATACAGAGCTTCGTATGAAAAGTGGATACGATCCATGTCCTTGATACTACCCTCGGACATCCAACTTATGCTATAAAAGTCATTTTCTTAGCGTTGGTGTTAGGTCCGTCAAGCACTGCCATTCCACATTTAAAAATCCTTACAGGTCATGTTTGGAATTGGTATCTTGAACTCATATTACATGAGAAGGGGACACTCAATCTTTGAAGTTCATATATTTAGTTGAAAAGTTGGATATAACAGGATGTATTCCTTATTACATCTCCCTATGTACCAAACTTTTGATCATCACACTTGAGCACGAAGATTAATTACGCTAGTTATTATTTAGTGATTATTGCTTATTTATTCATTGTGGTCATCGATGTATGGATTTTTGTTTTGCTTTATAATGTTTAATTTTCCATTCATCATATGCTATTTACTCTTATGCATTTTTGATGAAAACAAAGGGGGAGAGATTATATTAAGATTGGGAATGGGAACATGAACACGATGTATGTGACATGATGATACTTTGTTTGGGAATCAGAAATAGGGGGAGCATGACAATAGGGGGAGCATATTTTTGTCATGCTTCCCTGCACTTATTCATTTTTCCATTCATGCTCAAAATTTCATGCTTAACACTTCACACACTTCACAAGTTTTTGGTGTAATCTTAATGTTGGGTTTGTTCTGATCAAAAGGGGGAGATTGTTGGAAACAGATTCCTAGACTATGTTTGATGATAACACACCCTACCGAACTGTTGTAATATGTGTGTTAAGTGTGTCTCAGGTCCTATGCAGTGTGACAGTCATGTTTGGTCAGGTTACACATGTACATACTCAAGTACGTTGAAATACAAAGCTGAAACTACATTTGTAATTACAAAAGCTAATCAAACAATGAAGTATAGCTATGAAACTCTACCCTAGAGTTAATCATAGGCTATAAACATCATGAGAATTTTTTCAGGAATTATGGAAATTGTTTGAAGCCAAAATACGGGAAAATACGAAGAAATACAGAGTATACAAAGAAGGAAATTTTTCTACAAGTGGTGAAATGAGGTGAAACAATTCTACCATGTAAATATGGGGCTCTGGGAATTTTGAGAATTTTTTCAGAGTTTTATGAAATTATTTGGAGGCCAAATACGCAAGAATACAGTGAAAATACTCAGCAAATTAAACATACGGTACTGTGCCATTGGCGGCGCCGTATCCCGCGCTGAGCCGCTGTCGATGTGGCTGTATCGCAACCATTGGGTCAACATCCAACGGTCTCAGCGCTGCCGACTCGAGTAAGCAGAGGCGGGCGCTGAGTCAACGAAGGCGGGCGTTGACGCGCGAATCCGCGGGCGACGTGGCCACATCTCGGCCGTTCATCCATGATCCAACGGTTGCTGATAATCCGTTTTTGCGGGTGGCAAATTTAATGCAGGTTTGACCTGCAAAGCCGCCTCGTACGGATCCCCTCGCACAGTGCCAACCCGTTAAGCTGCTATCCCTATATATACCCATGTACATCTCTCACATTTTCATCAGTAAGTTGAGTTCTAGAGATCCAAATTGAGCACCGTTTATGGCGTTACAACCGTGGCTTCATCCCCGATGTACTGACACCAAGTTGAGCAGCTAGTTCCTCCTGTGCATCAAATGGCATCACGTTGATCGAGGAGCTTCTACCGACTATTTTCACAGGACATAGACTTTTTCCTCTACAGAACTCCGATGGACATTTCAAAAGAAGCGTTGCGAATCTACTGACATGCTGAAAGACGAGCACCAGAGGGATATTCACAAATGAGCTTTCTAAACTCTTGATCTTATATATTTGTGAATACGTTGTTGTGTTTGTCTTTGGTTTTTGGGTTTTACACTTTCTTCCGCTAAATTGTTTTGAGTAATTCGAGTTGTTGGGGCATATCAGATTAGGAGAGCATCATAGTATTGTTGTCTTTTTGGGTTTTGGTGAGCTAGGGTTAGTCAGAGTGGTTAGAATTGGGGCTCTAATCTTGTGTGACTGTAACTGCTTAAAGAAACAATTTTTAGCGATGTTGTTCCGGGGTGGATGTAGGTCTTGGGAGACCGAACCACGTAAACCTTCCATGTCATCTGCTTGCTCTGGTTGTTGTGTTATCTGCTTTACTATTGCTTCGACTTATCTGTTTTATTTAGACTTAAATATTTGTATCTCACGATAATTTGGTCATCGGCCTATTCACCCCCTCTAGGCCCTATTTAGATCCTACTGAGCACATGTAACGAAGGATATCCATGCCATTGAGGAGTTTAAACGAGAAAAGAAGGAGAATTTGGAGAACGAAAGCGAGAAAGAATATGAAGATCATCAAAATAGAGGAGCTGAAGAGACAGTCTCACTCGGCCGAGTAAGACTCTCACTCGATCGAGCAAGCTTGGGGAGATCCGTTGGGACAATCGCGAAGAATTCACTTGGGGAATTGTCTTACAATTTGGGTAGTGCTTATGAGTCGCATCGATCGCTTGGTACACTCGTTCCATCTCATTTCCTGAGATCATATATATATATATATATATATATATATATATATATATATATATATATATATATATATATATATATATATATATATATATATAGTAGTCATAACCCGTGCCTGCAGGCACGGTTCATTTAAGATTTTCCCTCGCGAAATCTTTGTTCCCCCAAAAATTATTTTCACAGCCAAAATTGCACGGAACAACAAATTAGCGCAAAAAATTAAGCGGCACATGCACCTTCAACGCAGAACAACAATTTGGGACACGAGCATTCGACACAGAACAACAAATTCGTCGTAGGTGCCATTGGGGTGGAACAACAATTTTGGCGGGGACGCCTTCAGTGCAGAACAACAAATTTGGCGTAGAACGTAGAATAACAAATTAGCGTAAAAATTTTAGCAGGCGCCTTTTGGTTCCCCTCAAAATTTAGTCATAACCCGTGCCCTACGGGCACGGTTCATTTAAGATATTTTTCCCTCAAAATCTTTGTTCCGCCAAAAAGTAAAGCACAATAATTGATATTTAGTTCTCTCATAAATTTTAATTCCCCCAAAATTTAATTCCCCTGAAGTATTTAGTCCCTCAATTTTAGTTCCCTACAAAATTTAGAGCATAACCCGTGTCGTTATGGCACATTTCATTTAAAATATTCCCTCTCAAAATCTTAGATCCCCAAATTTTTTTGATGTATCGGTACAAAGATCCCCTAATTTTAAATGAACAACAATAAGTAAATCAAAATAATTGTTATTTAAATCCTCCAAAATTTTAGTTACCTGGCAATTTTTGGTCCCCTCAAAATTTAGTTTACGTCAAAGAATTTAGTTCCCACAAATATTTTAGTTTCACGTACAAAATTTAGTTCCATCAAGATTCACACCATGCACTAAGGGCACTGTTCATTTAAAATATTGTGACCCTCTAAATCTTGGATCCCCTAATTTTCAATGAACAATAATAATTAAAGCACAATTATTTTTATTGAGTTCAACTAAAAAATGTTGTCCTCCAAAAATTTAATTCCCATGTTCTTTTAACATATTCTCCCCTCAAAACACTGCATCCTTTAATTTTAAACGAACATCAATAATTAAAGCGTAATAATTGTTATTTAGCTCATCCCAAAAATTTTAGTTTCTCCCCAAAATTTCATTCCCTTCAGATTCACTTCACCCCAAAATTTAGTTTATAGAGGGAATTTAGTTCAAGATTTTTTTGTGATTGCTCAAAAATTTGTCATTGTTCACACTGTATTTTTTAGTACAATTTTTTTTCATATCACAGTAATGTTCATCATGCTTGTCGTCCAGTGTTCATGATGGATCCCTCTACCAGCATGATCATAGCTGTCGCTCTAGCCAATTCTGTAACGGATTGGATCAATGCACTTGTGTTGGCATTTTATGTCAGGGTATTAAATGAATGTAAGAATGCATGGAATAAATTCTCAAAGGAAGCTTCATGCGATACTCTTAGCGCTTGTGTTGGCATTATTACGTCACAAAATCTCTTATTAATTACATTACAAAAATACTAGTAAAATGTCAATAAAAGAAATGAATGCAAAAAAGATGCATGTACAGCTGTTCAATTCTATCTGGGTTTTTTCTTCTTGTTTCCCCCCTTATTTTAGTCCAATCGTGTGAGATAGAAGAAATGATAATAATTGAACCAGTGCATCTTCAAATAAAAGTCCCTACACAAAACATGCAAATGTGGTATAGATCTAAAAATTTAAAGAAAGGGGTAAGTTAAAAAAAATAAACGATGACTAAACAAAACAAAACAAAGCTAAACTCTATTCCAAGAATGGGTTGATGGGTGTTGCATACTATGTGGTGAAGGCATGCAAGTATCATATGGTCATACATAAAGTTCAGAGTATCGCGTGGCTAGTCGTCGTTCTTTCACATTATGAGTCTCTTAATTTACGGAACAAATTTTTCACAACAAACATATGATAAACTTTGAAATTGATATAGAGACCCAATGATGCCAAGGATGTTCGCAAACATTTGAAAAACAATTGCGAGTACTATTTCATTACATGTCCTTATTGGAAAATGAACTGCATGCACATAAGAATAAAGGATACTAATAACCAATACTATCTTTCTCTCATTATATTCGCAAATGAAAAGATAAAAAAACCCAATACTATCTCTATCTCATTATATTAGCAAATAAATTTCATGCACAGAAGAAAGCTTTTCAGACATTGTTGTTGCCAATGAGGAGCACATCCTTGTACGGCGTGGCGATAATGGGTGACTGAGCCCTAGGCTTCTCCGGTGGCAACCGTCACCTGTTGTCCTCACGGATTAAGGGAACCTTTCCATCTCTTTCTCTAATCAGCCTTTCCAGTGCCCCTCCTTGAAGCTTCTCCAACTGGCCCCCATCCATTTGCTACACTTTGAACACCTTTACTGCATTTAGTAAACCAAAAATAGCAAGCTCTTGAATATGCATAACCAAACTGATAGGGGAGTTAAATATAGAAAAAATGATAGGTGACTAAAATGAGTAAACAAAAACATCACAATATACTCTATTTCAAAATTTCATTCTTCAAAAATAGTGATCTTTTAGCCGATAAAACCAAATGACTAACTTAGTGATAATTGACAAAACAAATATTAAATATATGATACCATGTTCTAATTCAAAATCTCATCCTCACCTGAAGCGTATAAACTATGAAATGCTTTGAGAGAATTTCTAGTGAAGAACGACATACACTACAATCAGCTAAACAAACCATAGAGCGAAAAAACAGTTCTTCCTTCAAAAATGTGAAGCCAAACCAATAGAGCCATAAAGCTGACCGATTCATTTAGCGGATTCATAGAAGAAAGGATACATACCAAAAGAGACTGATCCCCCCTAACTGCTGAGATTATGCTTCCCTGCGAGAATAGCACTTTACACATTGTCTTCAAGTAAAACCAATCATCAAGAATAAAGATCACTTGAATTAATGAATAGCATTTGATGCCATGCTAGAATCACAAAGTATAGATTTTATTGATTCTGAACAAAGAGAAAAACCAAGATCAAAGGCTTGGCTTGGTCCAAATGGGTCAAAACCATTGAACCAATGAAGCTAGTGAAAGTTTATGATGTAAATCAAACTCTCAGAAATATATCGCAATTAAACGCAGAACCCATTATCATAAACATGAAGTATTTTGATAAGAATGTTTTTTTTCCTTATGTACCTTGGTTTCATCATTAGTTGAGTTCCGAGGGGCATGAGATAGGTACTGAACTTTAAGACGTGGATCATTACAACAGACTATACTGCTATCCGCTGCTGTAATCTCAAATGGAAACAATAAAAGCTTCCTTTTTTTAATTAGATGTGTGTATATGCACATTATACCTACAATGTATTTCTTTCTAACTCCTACTCAATTTGAGACAACCATTATGAATTATAAAACTCATATGTGAAGTATAAAACTCATGTGCAAACAAACACAAAAGAATTTCTCTGCAAGTGAACGTCAAGCTTATAATTAACATATTGACAACTATTTTGCAAATTAACGAAGTTTTTTGAACCAATTGCTTGTTTGTTCTTTGAGTAACTACATCATATATCCAACCTGAAACTTTCTCTAAGGCAGTTCCCATTATAGATAAAGTTTATGTTATCAATATTTTGGCACACTTTCGTATTCATACAATAACTAAGCTTTTGATGTTTGTTCACAGATGATCACATATGACTTATATGACTGAAGTTGCTTCTGTAAAGATTACACAATTGTTTCTAATTTCAAGTGTTCTGGGAAAAAAGGAGACTCAACCGATCTCACATTAATTGCATCCTTTATTGGTTGACAATAGAATTTATAATGATCTATCCTCATATTATCATTCTCTCACCTGATCTCCACTCTCAAATTCTGTCCCAAAAAGACACTTTCTTGATCTATCCCCACTTAAATTCTTAAGGGAAAAATGGCTTTTGTTAACAAAAAGAAAGGAATTTGGATAAAATTACTACCTGGTGCTTCACATCCCATAGCTTCTTCCCAGAGTGCTGTTGGAACTTCTCTACCATCTTTGGCAAGTAAAACAATGTTGGCAAAAAAGGAATCAAAACCTGGTTCTAAAATCAACTCAACTCGATGTTCTTGTTGCGGTTGTGAGGGAAAAAAATTTCAAACAACTTTCTGAATTTGCAAATTCAGCCGACTATGCATGAAAAAAATTCAAACAAAAATTCACAACAAAAAACAATCAAAAATTCCAGAAAAAAGGATACATGATAGTTATCTCCCCACCAATCGAGCATATAGAGCCCCATTATGACATTGTACATATGAATCTTTCGGTTGATGGTATTCATCCTTGCCTCCTTCCTACATTGTGATATAGAAAGAGAAACAAACTTTTCTAGAGAGAGAAAGACATCGGACCTCTGAGAATTGAGATGAGCTTTGAGTCCAAATTTATATATTTCACCTCTAAACTTTCAGTTTACTACCAAAATTTTCCCCCAAAAGTTATGTTTCATTTTGCTCATATAAAATCTCTCACCTCCAAGTTTCAACCATAACCAATTCTCTTCCCTTAAAATGACTATCGGGAAAGCCATTAGGGCATTAGCCGCCTAAATGCAATGATAACTCTCGATTCCTGAGAGAGACTTTATCCTAAACAGAAAAAGCAAAATTGGCTATGAAGCTTAACACTTGGACTTCAAATTCAAACAAACAAACAAACAGAAAAATCAATGAAACTTTTATAGCAAACTCTAACCCAAATCGAACAAAATAAATGAAAAAACAATAAACAAATAGTGATACCTTTCAATAATTTGAGAAAAAAGATGTTAGAACCACTGAAATAAGTTGAGTCATTTGCGAGATGAGTATTTCAACAAAATTGGGTTAAGGGGGTGTGTAGCAGGCCTTAGAGGAGGAATCAAGAAGGTGTTGCATAGTATGTGAACGTGCAAGTAGAACCCTACCAAAATATAATGCTAAAAACAATAACATCAAATATTAACACAAATTCAAGAAAAACACAAATATCGCATCATTCTCATTCCCATTGGTATCGGCAATATGAATCACATTCAATCACGAAATGGGTTCTTCCTACTCCAGAATCTACCAAAACCCAAATAATCAATACAAAAAAATCAAATCTTTCGACAAAAAAACTCATAGGATCCCACTTGCCTTCAAATAATCAAACATTGTATCAAAGTTGTCGCCATTATTGGACCTAGCAACTTGGGTCCACCTCGTTATAAGTGACGATATGCGGTTCAACGTCTCCTCATACGGCATCCCGAAAAAATCCAAAAAAAAGCTTAAAAAGGTGAGAGCAGTAACACCAATACAATTAAATCACTTTTTAATTCATCAACGATAAATCAAGAAAAATCTATAATAATTCCTAATGTATAATACAATTTGATAATGTAAATCAAAACTTTTGTACTCACCTACTTCATCCTCCTGTCGGTGATGTGGTTCGAATCAATATCCAACTGGATTTCATCTAGCAATCTCGTCCAATATGGATTTTCCTTGATGAAGCCCAATGGTAACCCAAAGTTAAAATGAAGGTATCCTAAATAAAGGTATCCTAAACTTTATTTCAACTGGATTTATACAAAGAAATTAACCAAATGTTAGAGAGAAATGCATCGCCAAGTAATAGCATAGAATGTTAACAAAATATATACAAAGTATTAGAAACTGGATTAATTGATACACGAACTGATTAATTGATCCTAAAATTTGAAACTGGATTCCATGATTAATTAGAAATTGGATCCCATGGACGAACTACAATATCTCCCGATTAATTGCGTGGATAATAAGAAATAAAAAGAGCAAAAGAAAAGGACCCAAATGCAGCAAATTACTTGGTACAAATGTTAATAGTTAGCCCAAAGATTTGCACTTAAAGCTTGAAAAATGTTCTTACACGCTATCAAATTCCTTGGTACAAATTTTATACATAACAAATAGGGTCCCTTGGTCGTAATGATAATACACAGTTTGCATGCAACTTCATCATCGACTTCCACTAGGATCTCCGCTTTACAGGCATGAAAAATATGTATAATTGGGTCGGGGCTGAGCCTTTTCCCCATTTCGGTTTGGGGGAAGGGGGGCATATCCTTAAAATCAAATGGACCTAATTGATAAACACATTTACTATTTCCTTCTAAGTGCTTTACACCATGATTCCAAATGGATCATCCGCTTGGAAGTAAAACTTCTACATGAACTCCATTGAGAATGACAGTAGATCTGTCTGGAATAACAAAATAGTTTCCACTCTAGGAAGCCAGATTCCTAATAAAAAATTCCTTGAGAGTGCTTACAGATCTCCGGATTGTCTTCAAATCGTGTCCAATTTTATCCTGCAGGAAAACCGTAATGTATCTGAAATAGAGAATTCAGCGAGCATTTAAGTTTACACATGCAAATACATTTGCCAAGTTAAACCAAGGCATATCTTAATGTTATAATACTCTCCGATTTTCTTAGTTAAGTGTTGGCCAATGTTATAAACCAATGTCAGGTCAAGCAAATTTTTAAATGTTTCCACTTTCTATTTTGTAAAAGATGAATACTTCTAGGCCCACTACAGAAAACAGGGGTCAATCTCTCGATCTTGAAGAATGACACAGGGTACTAACAGCAAAATATTGCAATGGCATATCTGACTACCCAAAATTTGGATCCAGTCAAAGAGTAAGCTACAGAAGGTTTCAGCATGCTACAGTAGGTTTCAAACATTATCATAACTTTGCATAGACGATCATGTATTTGATAACACCTTCATCGACAAACACATATTATACAGCGCAACGACTAAATTTGGCTTTGCGAGAAGAATAAATCATTTTGGGTTAACATGTACATATATCTTTTTACAAAAAATCTAAAGCTTTTTACATAACAAATTTTAGTACATAGCAAGAAACAAAGAGCATAAAAACAAAAATTTTGTTGGAAAAATGCGAGGAAAGACAATAAATTTAAGCTTCACCTACTGAAACTTCTCCTTGTAAGGGTCATGGTTCATATACAGAAGATGATGAAGATGAGGTCTTGTTATGGCTTATTTAAAAAATTCTACCTGCAAATTAACGTTACACATAACAAAGAAATGGGAGCCCCTTTCTACCTGCAAATTAACATTACACATAACAAAGAAATGGGAGCCCCTTTCTACCTGTAAAGTAAGACAATAAATTTAATCTTCACCTACTGAAGCTTCTCCTTGTAAGGGTCATGGTTCATATACAGAAGAAGATGAAGATGAGGTCTTGTTATGGCTTATTAAAAAAATTCTACCTGCAAATTAACATTACACATAACAAAGAAATGGGAGCCCCTTTCTACCTGCAAATTAACATTACACATAACAAAGAAATGGGAGCCCCTTTCTACCTGCAAAGTAAAACAATTCTCACCTTCAAGCTCTGTTAGGGCTTATGGTTTTGAAGATGAAGATTCCACAGCCCACCGGCGAGAAAAAAGATGAAGATGTCACAAAGCCTAGGATTTCATGTCTGCATTCTCATTTGAGCCTAGGGTGGAGATTTCTGTATGAACGAATTGTAACAGTCCCATTGTCGACTCTTTGTTTTGAATTCAATTGTTGTTTACATTTTGCCACTGTCCAATGGTTTTCATGAGTGGAGTCTCTTTAGAGCTTTTACAGTGAATCTATAGGATTGCCCACCATTGGGAAAAGAGAGCACTTTGCTTTGGAAGGGATTATGGCTCACCACTGGGAAAAGATTTTTGGTTATTGGTTTTAACGAAATACGGTGTATCTTGCAGTTGGTGCATAAACAAAGGATGGGTCGCTACCGCGATGGTCCCTGGGATATCGGAGTAAAATCTAGTGTCCATGATGGTTGTTCCATCCGCATCATTGGCTCTTTTGTGGGGTACCAATAGGTTGTAGATTGGATTGGATGGGTAGAGCTAAGACTAGGTTTGATAATTTTATGGCTTGTATCTGAGATTGGATTGGATGGGTAGATCGGAGTAAAATCTAGTGTCCATGATTGATTATCAGATGTTGAGGTCTCTGGAAGTCTCAGATGGGTTTGGTCGCAAGCATTTTTATATTTCCTTTAGAACTCAAATGGATTAGTGAACTGTAACAGTATAAGTATATTATCATCAATATTTTCTAGTGATTAAACTGGGTTATCGAGTTCTAAAGGAATGCTAAGCTTAAGTATAGTATCATCAATTCTTTTCTAGTGTTGGAGTTGATTCACGCGACGACCATTTTTGGAAAATTAATCCGATTTCAATGTTGATCAGAAGCTTATGCAATAATGGAGCAAGTGTGGGGAGCCATGCCCATGTCCTGAAACTTGAGCACCTTCTATGATGGTGTTGATGGCAGTTTCAAATTTGGATTGGTTTTTGTAGCATTGATCTTTCACCATAAGTAAAATCATAATGACGGTAATCAAAGATGCAATTGTTATGAACAAATCATCCCTTGACCGTGGTTTTGGTCGTTGCATAACATTGAAAATGTAATTTGTTTTACTACAAAAAGCATGGTTCTGTAATCAAAATTGATTCATGAGCTTTCTTATTTAATTTACTTATCTTAGTTTAATGATATTTTTCCCCTTATTTTTTATTCTGAAGTATTTTGATGTTTTAATTAGGTATGCTGTTGTCAAAGAGAAAACCTATAGAATTGTTAGGTCTCAAAATGATCCAAAAAAAGCAGGTAACAGTTTAAAAGCTATGAGCTATTCATCATCGCCAATCCAATTTAGCATACCAAGCTCAAAAAACCACAAAATTCGACCATCAATTCATTTGATATCAAAGATGCTCTAACGCACAGAGGTAACACCCCTGGAAATACTTCCAAATAACATGAAATATAATTAATTGTAGAAAGAGGTCACCAGATTTGGTGTGTTGCCCATTGTAAATCATAGATCTCAATCATATAGAATGAAAAAAATAAAGGAAAAAAAAATAATTGAACCGATATTAAGAAAATACAAAGAATCAAAGTTCAAAGAAACAAATTGTCAAACACCTGTAAGGTGACACAAAAAATGAAGAAATGAAATAAACGAATGACATAAACAAAATTGTCAAAGCGGATCAGAGCTGAACGTTGAATACGATGCTGGAGCGGAAGAATTTGATGGCAACTGATGAATGAATTTACAACATCAGCAAGAAAACATGAACACATGCTGCAATAAAAACTTGAAAACATGAACCTTCAAACGGACCATTTGCAAAATCTTTGATGCCCAGATTTGAACCAGTTATACGGGCCGTTTGCAACCCGAATCATCAGATCAGAGCTCTACAAAAACAAAATTTACTATGAGCATTTGGAATTTTGAGGGATGGGCAAAGCTCTACAAAAACCCATGCTGTAATAATAAAAGTGAGAGTTGTTGGCTTGAGATTAGATAAAAAAGCCATCCCGCTTAACCCATGTCGATTGAGAAAAAAAATACTCATTGAGATTTAGTACGCAAGCTCAAGCAATTAAACACACATGAACAATAGAGAACACAAGATGACACAAGGAAGTTGGTAACGCAGTTCGGTGCGCATACCTACATCTGCAGGGCCTCACCCAGAAAATCAAAGTACTCCACTAAATATTAATGATTACAGTCACTAATACTACGTGATATTAAGGGGAACAAACTCCCCATCAATACAAACCGCTAGGGGTGATCTCAATCAACCCCATGGAGTAATTTACGCAAGATCCCCTTACGTGCAAGATCCCCTTGCAAAACTGACAAAGATCAACTCCCTTGATCCCCTACCTCTGTAGTAGTCAGCCTCCTCCTGGAGCTCCTTGTAGCTTTCGCAAAAGATATTGTTCAAGTCGTAACCTTAGCTGCCAATCTTCGTGTCCTTTTTAAGCGAACTCTCCCCCTCAATTCTGGAGCCATTAAAGGAAGTACACGCAATCAAATATTCGGAAGATTGGACGTCCATAATTAATGAATCCAAGCTAGGAAATAAATTTTCACCTCAACTGTTAAAATCAGCAATAACCATAATTGAGCGAAACCCAACTTCTCTCTATACCCGTTTTAACCAAAGCTGGAGATACACGATCTCAACAGAATCTGCAACGATTCTTTAGTTGATGAAAGACCACCAGATCCATTGAAGGCAATACCCAATAACTAAACAACCTCTTATCTTCAATACACAGCAATATGCTCAGCCTCATACAACATCTTCAAAAACCTGATCACGAATGTTGGACATTGTATACAACATAATGTACGACATATTATCCAACATTTCCAGACACACCCATATTGTGCCACTGATGACAACACAGTCATATATGAATGACCTAACAATCTCCCCCTTTGGCTTTTAGTGGCACAATCAGCAATAAACATAGTTACATAGACGGGTTAAGAAAACCATACTAAAGGAAAGCACCGAGAAGTTGTAATCATGCAGATGGAATATCAGAGAGATAACAAACAGCATACCCACACCACAACACCACCTTACTCCACCAGAGTTTCAAGGCTCCTTAACCATATACAGTCTACAATACTAACTGACCTTACTCCACCAGAGTTTCAAGGATCCATAACCATATATAGTCTAAGATACTAACTACAACACTGCAACACACTGTAATACTACTCCCCCTTTAGGACACAAAAAGACAAAGGACATAACTTACTTGGTACCTTTTTCTGAGGAGAGTTTGGATTTGAGCTGAGAAATTCTGTCCTGAAGTAACTCCTTATGAGATTCCAGTAAGACCCTCTGACTTTGAAGAAGAAGCAGCTGATCATCCACATTCTTCACACCTCTTTCAAGCACAAGAATATCTTCCAGTATAACCGACTGTCCATCCACAGGAACAGATGAAGATTGAGGCACTTTGACACCAGATGCAGAGGCAGATGGGGGGGAAACAGGAGACGTAGGCATAGACGGTTGAGTAGATGCAGAGCCTACTGATATATCATCAATTTTACCCACTACTGACTTGGTAGTAAAGCTTATCCCTTCACATGTCAAGGCCAGATCAAATGAGTCAAGGACAATACTTTGAGAGAAAAGCACCATGGATATGAGAGAGGCATAAGGGAGAGATGAAGATGGTGCAGAGGACTCTGAAAGAGAGAGGATGGAGTCAAATATGATCCAACCCAGATTGAAGGGCTTCTTTGTTCATGCAGCATAAATCAGCTTACACATGGCCTTGGTGACAATAGACGTATTTGAAGTAGGAAGCCAATTTCGAGTAGCAATTCGATAGAGCAAGAAAAATTTGGCAAGTAGACCCATCGGGCAGGGATAATCATTCCGGTCCTGGGAGAGGTGGCGACACCAGTCTGAGCTGAGGGAGGCCCGTTGATAATTGTCACAGTCAAAGATGAGGAAGGAAAGGCGAAGGATTTAGGCCAACATTTGTACTGCCCTCCTGTGACAGTCTTCACAAAGAGATCAAAGTCATCACCAATCGAAATACCATAAGGAGGTAGATTCTTAGAGCATGGACACTTCAGAAATTTGTTGATTACGGAAGGGGAGAATGGAACTATTTTGCCCCTAATGAATGTCCTGAAAGCCCATCTAGATGCAAAATCCCGAGAGGATTTGTGCAAATTACAGTAAAATTCTCGAACTAAGACAGGATAAAACGTTTTAAAACAGTTTGCTATATGAAATAGGTCAATCTCCTTGAGAAAAGATATGAATTGTGTCTTGGCAAACGGGGAAATAGCTAGAGATTTTTCTTCTAGAATGGACCTCTCAGTGTATGAGGGCCATCTTTTCTGGAAGGACTTGTCAAAGAATTGTTTTGACAAAGCATTGGATGCAGAAATAGTACAGGAGGAGTGAGAACCTGAAGCGCCAAAAGATTTGGATTTATTAGAAGGAGAAGAAGTACACAACCCAGATGAAGCAGCACGCTTACGATATTCAGACCTTATTTTACGAGGGTGAGAGTGAAAAGGATCCACACTAGGAGAGTCAGCTACTGGGGCTCCTTCTTCTTGAGCATCACTCCTCTCTACATCAGCAGATGGTCTGAAATTTGATGCAACATTATTACTATGTCCAACATTGGCACACTGAGTAGTAACATTACCAGGGGAATGAACAATCACTTCTTCTCGTACTCTCACAGGAATCTCAGCCAAAACATCTTCTTTATGGACATGAGACTCATGCGACACAGATTGAAAAACTGGGCTCACCATCACTGGGATTTCTACAGAAGGAATCTTATCAACCCCTCCTTCAATATGCAAATCTACACTACCCATAACACCACTACTACCATTATTAGGAGGATGACCATGAACTCCACTTCCTGAGGGATCACCACATGCATCATGACCTTCAGTACCCACATCAACATGATTGGATTCAACATCATCATCAACATTCATATTGGGGATTTCTGCAGACATAGAGGATTCAGAGTCCGAGATCTCCACAACAACAATTTCTGAGATTCTCACTGTAGTTCTACGGGGATTCCAGGTTTTGAGGATGATCATGTCATTAAAAGGCACATGCACAATCACCAATTTTCCACGCACATTTTTAAGTTTGAGAGAGCCAATACAAACTCCAGATAAATCCAACCAAGAAACATCTAATTTGCGCCCAGTTCACCGGAGGTACCAGAACCAATCTTGAACAGTTACATGATGAGGAAACCTCTCATCTCCTTAAGATGCAAATGAAGAAGCCCTAGGGGCACGAGGGACCGTCCCCTTTCGTTTAATGTGAGAAGACGAAGACGAAGCATGATCACTCTGAGAAGATGCGGCTTGACGAGAGGAGCGGTGAGGATTCGGTGAGGGTTTCTGACTCTGCGCATGCCCCATACTTCAAGAAAGACAAGAAATTCCTTTACCGAAAGAAAATCAAGAACCCTAAGAGCACTTAGCAGCCCCTTTTTGAAATACTTTTGAGAAGCAAAGAGCGCTGAGAGAACCAACCCAGAATAATAAATGCAGGAAAGTAAGGAAATAACCAGAAACTACCAATAAAATTCACGCAGACCCCTCTCTAAGTTGCAACATAATGTGCAACATTATGTACAACATAATGTGCAACATTAGATATGACACAGCCCAAAAGCTTGTCGCAATTCTTCAAATCTGTTGGAGTCCAAGGGTTTTGTAAAGATGTCAGCTAACTGACTGGTAGTTGCAATATACTCCATGACAAGAACCTTCTTTTCCTCCAGTTCTCTGATGAAATGATGTCGAATTCGATATGCTTGGTCCTGGAATGTTGAACATGATTCTTGGATATATTTATGGCGCTCTGGTTGTCACACAGAATAGTCAAGACATCTTGCTCTACACCGTAGTTTGTCAGCATCTGTTTCATCCACATGAGTTGAGTGCAACAGCTTCCTACCGCAATATTTTCGGCCTCAGCAATGGATAAGGAAATAGAATTCTGCTTCTTGCTGTACCTGGAAACTAAATTGTTTCCTACGTAGAAACATCCTCATGTGGTACTTTTTCTATCATTTGCATTTCCTGCCCAATCAGCATCACTGTAGTCTGAGAGTAAGGTATTAGTGTCTTTAGAATACCAAATACCATAGTCTGCAGTCCCGCTGCTATATCTTATTATAAGTTTCACAGCAGTGATATGAGATTCTTTAGGACATGCTTGGTAGCGAGCACATACCCTAACACTAAAACTGATGTCTGGCCTACTCGCTATCAGATACAGTAAACTTCCTATCATACTTCTGTACAACGTGACCTCTACTGGTTTCCCACCATTATCCTTAAAAGCTTCTCAGTTGTGGACATAGGGGTCCGAACTTGCTGAGAATTTTCCAGGCCAAACCTCTTACCAAGATTTTTAGCGTAATTACTTTAAGATATAAAAAATCCATCATTAGATTGCTTTACTTGAAGACCAAGAAACATGTTTAATTCACCAACCATACTCATTTCAAACTCTTTCTGCATGAGGACAATGAATTCACGCACCAGCTGTTGTGAAGTGGAGCCGAATACTATATCATCCACATAAATCTGAGCAACAATAACAGCTGATCTGGTTCTTTGGACAAATAATGGTTTATTCGCTCCCCGTCATTCATACTCATTTTTAGAAGATATTTGGTCAACCTCTCATACCATGCTCTTGGTGCTTGTTTCAGACCATAGATAGCTTTCTTCAGTCGGTAGACATGGTTAGGTAGAAATGGATCTTCAAATCCCTTCGGCTATTCGACATACACCTCTTCATTTAGTATCCCATTCAGAAACGCACCCTTCACATCCATATGATGGAGCTTGAAATTGAAGCTGTAGGCCACTGCTAGAAGTAATCTGATAGATTCCAGTCGAGCTACAGGTGCAAACATCTCATCAAAGTCAATACCCACAATCTGAGTGTAGCCTTGAGCCAGCAGATGAGCCTTGTTACGCGTGACATTGCCTTCTCATTAGTTTTATTCTTGAATATCCACTTTGTCCCAATGACATTCAACCCTTTCGGTCTCTCTACTAGGCACCAGACATCATTACGCTAAAATTGATTCAGCTCTTCTTGCATGGCTAACACCCAAAAATCGTCAAGAAGTGCTTCCTTCACATTCTTTGGCTCGACACTTGAAAGGAAACAGACATACCCGACAAGATCACGATAGTTGACTTGACTAGTACCTCTTGTTCGAAGACCATCTTGAACATCGCCAATAACAAGTTCGAGAGGATGATTTCATATGAATTTCGTGATCCCTCTTGAGGAATGAATTTCATTTCCCTCTGACAGTGGTTCCTCTATGGATGTTGACCCCTGTGGTACAACATTTTGTTCAACCTTACCTTGTGTTGTATCCAATGTCGTAACATTTTGTTCAACACAATCTTCTTGTTCATTTCCTTCTTCCTGAGGAACAGTCCCTCCACTTATAGCAGCTTCACCCTGTTCAAAGTCATCGACAACAACATTGATTGACTCCATCAAGACATTAGTGCGATGATTTAGCACCCTGAAAGCACGGCTGGTAGTAGAGTATCCAAGGAATATCCATCTACCGCTCTTAGCATCAAACTTCCCTTTAGGGGTCCGATCCTGCAGAATGTAACATTTGCTTCCAAAGATATGGAAGTAAGATACATCAGGTTTTTTACCTTTCTAGATATCATATGGAGTTTTCTCCGTTTTGGGTCTTAGATACACTCTATTTATGCTGTAGCATGCAGTGTTGATAGCCTCTGCCCACCATTTAGTACTGACCTTCCTGCCATTCAGCATCACGCGAGACATTTCTTGTAGAGTACGATTTTTTCCTTTCAACTACTCCATTCTGTTGAGGAGTCTTAGGGGCTGAAAACTCATGATCGATTTCATGCGCTTAACAAAAATCAGCAAAGAAATGATTCTCGAACTCCTTGCCATGGTCACTTTGAATCCTGACAATCTTTCCAATGGTGTCTCCTTTCTCAGTTTGAAGACGGGTGCATAGCTTCTTGAATGCGTCAAATGCATCTGACTTCTCCTTGAGAAAATCTACCCAAGTAAAGCGTGGGAAATCATCAACACAAACATATATGTATTTCTTACCTCCAATGCTGACTTCAGTTGTGGGTCCGATTAGATCCATGTGTAGCAGCTCCAAGTTCTTATATGTGGTGATAGTTTGAAGTTGTCTATGACTAGTCTTATTTTGTTTCCCTATTTGACAAGGACCACATACACCTTCTCTTCTCTTGTTTATGGTTGGTGTCCCTCAAACCGCTCCCACTCTGGATATCTCCATCAACATCTTGTAGTTGAGATGCCCTAGCTTTTGATGCCATTGCTTAGAGACATCAACACTTACATTGAGACAACTGTTAGCTTCTTGAAGTAAATAGCAGTTGTCAGTAGATCTTTCCCAGTCAGGATGCAGGTTCCTGCTTCATTGAGAACCACCCACTTGTTTCTGGTGAACTGAACGAATAGACCTTGGTCGTACAGTTGGATGATGCTAATCAGATTAGCCTTCAAGTCTTCTACATGCATCACATCCTTCAGAGTAATAGATCCAGTCATCTTCAGCTCTCCCTTTCCAATGACTTTGCTCCTTTGACCGTCACCAAAGGTAACATGGCCTTTATTGCCTGTAGTATATTCAATGAGAAGACTTCGATTACATGTCATGTGCCGAGAACATCCACTGTCGAAGTACCACATGTTTTCTGAAAAAGCAACCATAAAGGTGTAGGCAACCAAACTGAGAAGTTCAGATTTCCTAGCCCACTTTTTCATGAGCCTTTTCCCAAGATGTCATGTGTTTCTTCTTTCATGCTGGTGTTTCATACGACTAAAACAATTCCGGTCAGTGTGACCTTTAAACTGACAGTAATTACACACGGAACGCCTAGATGTAGCACTCCTCTTCTGTTCCTCCTTCTGATCACCTTGCTTGAAGTGCATCTTCTTCGTCTGACCTTTAGTAATACGAACCTGTCTTTCCTTGGTGTGTGAAGGTAGCCTCCTCTATTGTACCCTACACATGTACGATCTCCTGATACTTTCCCCATGGTCAGTATGTCATCGAACTTTGGCTTTTCAGAGTTCCACTTGTTGAGGATGCTTTCTACCTTCTCGGCTCTAAGAAGTGTTCTCCTGAGTTGGCTTTCGAGATTTCTAAAATTGAGCTCAACCGTCAATAGTTGAGCACTAACCTCATCCTTTTCTTCTTTCAGTCTGACATTTTCTTTCTTTAATGATTTATTGATCTCACAAATCTTCATCCAATTTGTGAACATAGTTTGATAAGCAGACCGAATATCATCTTCATCAACTTCCTCATCGTCACCCACTTCTGAACCAGATTCACTGTCAGATCTTGTACTATATGTTATAACTTTCTTTCTGACACTTCCAAGTTTATTCTCCAATGTTGTACAAGTTGTGGCAACACTTGGTCCAACATGACTAGAGGTGTCACAATCAGATTGATCATTCAGAATGGCAGTAAATGCAACATAATTGCTGATGATATCCTCATCTCCAGCACTACCTTCGGACTCCTCATCACTCCAGGAACTGGCTAGAGATTTTCCTTTTTATTTCTTGAGATTATTTGCACATTCGGCTTGTATATGACCAAAACCATCACACTCCCTGCACTGTATTCCATTGCCTTTGCTCTTTGATTCATACTTCTGTTCATGGTGGCTGATACCATTTCCTGCAGTGTGAGAACTTGGACGCACTTCCTTATTGACAGATCTGTAATTCTAGCCCCTGTTACTGATCTTCCTCATCATCCTGCTAAAGTTTTTAGTTAACAAGGTGATGTCATCTTTAAGTTTCGTTTCATTTTCTGGTTTTAATACTTTAGTAGCTTCCACCTTTAGGGCCACTCGTTTTTCTCTTTTATTTTGCTTCAAATTCATTTCATAGGTCTGAAGAGACCCCATCAGTTCATCCAATCTCATAGTAGATGTGTTTCTCACCTCTTCAATAGCTACAATCTTTGCCGAAAATTTGTCAGGTAGAGATCTCAGAGTTTTCTCCACTCACTTCTTTTGGGAGTACTTCTTCCCCAATTAGAATGCCTGATTTGCTATATCACTTAATCTTCCATTGAATTCAGCCACAGTTTAATCATCATTCATTCTGAGATTTTCAAATTGAGAGGCAAGCATTTGAAGTTTAGAAGCTCTTACAGTAATTGTCACTTCATGAATATTCTGAAGAATGTCCCACACTTCCTTTGCATACTCACATGTAGAGATTAACTTGAACTTCTCTTCATCTACTTCCGTAAAGATAGCATCCACGGCCTTAGAATTTCCCAGTGCCACTCGTTTTCTTCGAGACTCCAGTCTTTAGCCTGCTTGAGGTATTCCTTTCCTTTTTTGTCATCTTCAACTGGAGGAGTTCATCCTTCTATCGTTGCCACCCAAGCCTTCTAATCAAGAGACTTGATAAACGCACGCATCTGAGACTGCCAGTACGTGTAGTTAGTATCAGTGAACAGCAGAGGCCAGGTCACGGATGCACCTTCCTTTGTATTCATGGATGGCGTACTAAAGAGCAGAATCACACCCACTCTGACAACACAAAGTAACACGGATGACCTGCTCTGTTACCAATTGAGATTTAGAATACACGTTCAAGAAATTAAACACACAGGAACAATAGAGAACACAAGATGACACAAGGAAGTTGGTAACGCAGTTCGGTGCGCACATCTACATCTGCGGGGCCTCACCCAGAAAATCAAATTACTCCACTAAATATTAATGATTACAGTCACTAATACTACGTGATATTAGGAGGAACAAACTCCCCCTTAATACAAACCGCTAGGGGTGATCTCAATCAACCCCATGGAGAAATTTGTGCAAGCTCCCCTTGCATGCAAGATCCCCTTGTAAAACTGACAAAGATCAACTCCCTTGATCCCCTACCTCTGTAGTAGTCAGCCTCCTCCCGGAGCTCCTTGTAGCTTTCGCAAAAGCTATTGTTCAAGTCGTAACCATAGCCGCCAATCTTCGTGTCCTTTTTAAGCGAACTCTCCCCCTCAATTCTGGAGCCGTTAAAGGAAGTACACGGAATTAAATCTTCGGAAGATTGGACGTCCATAATTAACGAAGCCAAGCTAGGAAATAAATTTTCGCCTCAACTGTTAAAATCAGCAAAATTGAGCGAAAACCAACTTCTCTCTATACCCTTTTTAACCAAAGCTGGAGATACATGATCTTAACAGAATCTGCACCGATTCTTTACTTGATGAAAGACCACCAGATCCGTTGAAGGCAATACCCAATAACTAAACAACCTCTTATCTTCAATACATAGCAATACGTCCAGCCTCATACAACATCTTCAAAAACCTGATCACGAATGTTGGACATTATATACAACATAATGTACGACATATTATCCAACATTTCCAGACACACCCATATTGTGCCACTGATGACAACACAGTCATATACGAATGAACTAACACTCATAATCAAGCCAGCACTTTTTTATATCAAGCTAGCACTATTTTGGAAATCACACATTTAAAAAACAAAGCAAAGTGAGATGGGGGCTGAGAAAAAAGTTTACCCATGTCGCACATGCTGGCTTAAATTTGGAAATCACCCATGTTGCCCTTGTCGCCTAAGAAAAAATAAATCACCATATCGCCTTAAAGGAAGAGAGCCATGTGCTGGCTTGAGAGAGCAAAGAGAGACATGCTGGCCCATAATGTGAAATGTTTGAGAGTAGCTCGATAATGCTGGACCATGCTGTCTGCTCAAAAAAGTTTCTCAGGCGACATGATGCCTTAAAATTTGAATTTTTGAATGATGGCAATGAGAGAAGGGGGTTTTGAATTTTGAAAGGGGGGAAGGTGTTGACCTTGAATTTTGAGGGATGTTTGAAATTTCCCCAAGTTTCAAAACGATGGCTTTTGGAATTTCCCCTAATAATACAAAGTTTCCCCAAGTTTCCCTCCAAAACTTCCTCAAAACTTTGTCCTGGGCAGCATGCACATATCTTAGTCATAAGCCCCTTTGTCCTAGTCACTTGTCCTAGTAGGACAACATTCAAATTCTTCATCAAATATATATATATATATATATATATATATATATATATATATATCTATTCTATAAAAGAGGACCATTTTTGAATTTTGTCCCAGTCATAAGTCCAGTCATAAATTTGCTTGCTGACTAGGACAAAGAACAAAGCTGACTAGGACAAGTGTTTGTAAACTAAAAATTTGAAAACTCCGTTGTTAACCAAACGTTGGGGGGAAAGATAACATGGGGGGAAACCAAAATTTTGAATTGGAAACTTTTTTAAAAAAATTGTCGAAATTTTGAAAGCCATACTCAAATACAGTCATCATGTTCCCTCTCTATCCCCCTGCATCTCTCAAAAACAGCAGCACGTTCTGGGGTTGAATTCTTCTGGCATGCCATCTATCCAAGGGTTGATCAGTAAAGGGGAAGACTCCGATAGCAGAACGACATGTCACCCATCCAAGGGTTCATCTGCATTGTTCCTGGCCAAGGGTTCATCTGCATTGATTCATTCGACTGTTATTCTGATTGTGCATGCTTTTGTTCGGTTGGATTTTGATGGCGTTGATCTAAATGTCTTTGTTGGAATGGTATGCAAGGTAGGTGAATTAATGTGTTCTTTTCGATCTCAACCTTCATGATGTTCAGTGTATCGAATCTATTCAAACTGGGCGGTCTCATGAATATATTATAGCAATGCATGCCAACTGTTTGTAGAAATGCCCAACAGAGCACCACATGTACTCTTATGTATAAAAATATAATTGTTATTTTTGCTGGCACCCTCCATATCTACCCATTTCTAACGAACTCCATGAGAAATCTATGTTTTCACCTATAAAAGAAACCCATTTTCTTTATCTCTTGCTATTTTTTGAGGAAGAAGAACCATCAACTGGGTTGCTGTGAATTTATTGGTCCATGTAGAATGTGAGATTTTTTTGTTTGCTTAACAATTCCCTACTATTCCTGATTGAATGGAGATCAAGAATAACAAGACTTTATGCTATAATTTGGTGGTTATGAGTTATGGCTCCTCACTTTGCTTAAGCACAACAGGTGTTTGTTGCAATACCAAGTTTATCTTATTTTCTCCCGTGTATAAAATCTGATACATCACAAGGAAACTACTATGAAGCAATGTGTTATCTTATTTCCTCTCATCAGTTGAGGATTACACATGATCAGAAAACGTTTATTTGGGCTGGATTGGATGGGCAGAGGATCCATCGAAGAAACAGAGCAACAATTAATTTGATAGTCATTGATATAGATTTAGAAAATGTTCATTTTCCTCTTTGACTTTTTATACATTGAATTCTGATTATCTAAATCCACAGGATTCAGAAAAGTGAGAACTACTGATTAACTAAATCCACAGGATTTGTTCATGGTCAGATTCACCGATCTAAATTAGCGAACTTTCTACTCCGAGTCCACAGCAGGTTTGTGGCTTTCATTATGCCACCAGGTATTCTTCAGGTTTAATATAATCAACTTACTTTTCAAGTTTCAGCCCTACCATTTTGATGTTAAAATTCTGTTTTTTCTATTTCCTTGATATTTATTTTGACATTTACTTTAACCGTAAACATTGACCTTGTGCAAAATCTTACTAGCCAAAAGGTCTTTGTTCACAGTTATTGGCAGCATCTGTTGTGTCTTTCATTGTTGTGATGGCTGTCATTGGTTGTCAAGGAGATCCCCTCTTTAGCTTGTGTACACCCAGACTGGTAAGCACTTCTTTGACACAGCTGTTTAACTTCGAACTTTTTGAATCACCATACTCTACATCAGTTGGTTTGTAAGAAAACTGTTTACTGATCTTGATTTTATAAGCTAGAGTTTTTACAACCAGCAGTTACTGCTCAACTCTCAATTATGGATGCGATGAATAAAGAAAGAGAACAGAGAAGAACAAAAGTAGCCGAGTAATTGATCACGTTCACTATTTGTTTATGTTTAATCTGATGTTTGTTCTTATTGATATGAATTCTGCTTTTTAAGCGTAATTATTTTAAGAAGCTTACTTTGTTTAATGCTGGTGTCCAGATTATCCAAGTATGTCAATTATATTAATTTTAGCATTAGTTAAATAGTTTGAAATAGGGGCATTCGTCAAGGAGATCCGCTTTCCCCCTACCTTTTTGTGATAATTATGGAGGCCTTTTCCATCCTCATTGCTAAGTACACCAATACTTGCGCTATTCTACCTATGAGGCGTTCGTCTACAATATCTCACTTGCTCTTTGCTGATGATCTGCTAGTGTTCTGCCGGGCCAATAAACGTTCATTTACTGGGATTAAAAATTTACTGGGAGAATTTGGTGACTACTCTGGTCTGCAGGTGAATTGGGAAAAGAGCGCTGCCTTGTTTAGCAAGGGAGTTAAAAATAAGCCCACATTGGCTTCTATTCTTGGAATCAAAATGGCAACTACAATTACTACCTATCTGGGTCTTCCGTTGTCTTCCAAATACCCAAAATCCACTATGTACAGCAGGTTGTTGGATAAGTGCAAGAAGCGATTACTGGGTTGGTCATCATCCTTATTATCTATTCCAGGAAGGATTGAGCTTGTCCGTACTATCATCTATGGTATGGTTACTTTTTGGATGCACGCATTCCATATCCCACATACTACTGTTTGTGCTATTACTGCTATGTGTAGAAAATTCATTTGGGGAAAAGCTAGTGCTTGGTCTTGGGAGGATATGTGCACTCCGAAAAAGGAAGGGGGGGTTGGCATCAGATTATTGGAAGATATTAACGTGGCGACAGGGGTTAAACTCACTTGGAGATACCTGACCTCTGGGGGCCTCTGGTCGAAGCTTATGAGGAGGCAATATGATAACTCGGAAGAGTTTTTTGCTGCTAAGAAGAATGTATTGCAATCTGGTACCTGGAAGCATATGCTTTCCTGTAGAGCTGTCTCCCATAAGCTGATCAAGCGGAAGGTTAGAGATGGGAGATCGACCCTTTTTTGGTACGATAACTAGCTTGATTGCGGCCCCTTAAACCTTCTCTGTGATGTCCCTCCGGATTCGGCAAAGAAACGGGTACATGAATATTGGAATCCGGCCGGCTACTGGATATATGATCAGGCAACTACACAATTTCGGCACTGGCTACAGAATATCCGGCTACTCCAAGGGGCTGATCGTTGGGCCTGGGCGCCTGGAAGGGATTTCGGTTTTCGGCAAGCTTGGGAAGGAGCGCGCAAGCAAGGTATTTCCTTTCCCTTTCATAAATTGATTTGGCACTGTGATCACATCCCGAAGATGGCTCTAACACTCCTTCGAGCATTTCGAGGGAAATTGTTAACTCGTGATGTGATTCGTAAGTGGGGCCTCAATACTCCGGTAGCTTGTGTACTTTGTGATGATGGAAGTGAAGAAAGTGCTAGACATCTGTTCTTTGAATCCAATTATTCTGGCAATGTATTGCAAAAATCATTGCTCAAGCTTGGTATTACACATGGTATTGATCGTGACCTATCCGAAGTGGGGAAATACTTCCTTCAGCGCTATGTGGGAAAAGATGTGATCAGTATTCTGGCGAAATCTGTTCTAGCTGCTACTGTCTGGCACATTTGGAGGGAAAGGAATAGGAGAATCTTTGATAATGAGAACAGGAGTTCTTCTATTCTCTTTGCTGAGATTGTGGCTGATATTAGAATCATTATGAGAAGTCATGATCCTACATCTGTTGAGGAAAGGGCTGTTCTAGCTAACTGGAAGTTCAGAGATAATGGCTGAAGGCCCCTAGGGGTCCTACTTTGGTTCTTCTGATGTATAGAGCTTGTAGGATGAGGATTTACTAGTAGTGAGTGACGACTCTTGTGTCCTCTCCTCCCTCTATTAAAACCTCAGGCCTATTTTAAGATGTATCACTTTTGTATATTTCTCAATGGATCGAGCTTACTTTTCAAAAAAAAAAAATAGTTTGATTTAGAAAATTATTAACGTTCTTAGTTTGTGACTGCTGGTGCTTCTTTCTACGCTTTTTGTAACCATATTTACGCATCTAAATGTGATGGAGAAGTCAGCTGTGTCTGCCAATTAATCATAAATAAAAATAAATCAATCCCACAATTCATCTCCACAGCTATTACTCGAAATTCCGCCATCATCAAACTTTCTCAAGTGATATTTAAAAGAATGATTTAACCTGTAATCTTTCTCTAAAAATGGGGGGGATAGTTCGCTCTTTTATGTGTAAAAGCAATTTTCAGGTGTTTTGATGAAATTTGCTTCCAATTATTTAATTCATGCTTCACTAGCTTAGAAAAAGAAAGAGAAGTTACTGCAGTCTCAAAACTAAGAAAATGACCTGTATCTTATTCAGTTTTTTATTGAGTGAATAATTGGAAGATTACAGGTCAATAAGATTACAGTCTCAATCTTATTCAGTTTTTTTCTTGAGAAAATGACCTGTAATCTTATTCGTAATCTTAGTAAAACTGAATAAGATTACAGTCTCAAATATATTCAGTTTTTTATTGACATGTAATCTTACTGATCTTAGAAGATGAGAAGATTGCCAGTTTCTTATTCAATGGCTTCGAAAATGAGAAACTGGCAGTTTTATATTAATCTTATTCACTAGCTTAGAAAATGATTAAGCCGGTGAAGGTCAATAAGAAACTAGCTATCTTCCAATTTCTTATTTATTTAATCTCATTTTCTAAGCCAGTTTTTTATTGACATGTAATCTTATTTATTCAGTCTCAAATGGAATTTCTTATTGGGGAACGTCAATATGAAGTTACTGCAGTAACATGTAATCTTATCAGAGATTTTATTCAGTTTGATCGATGTTATTGCATTCCTTATGTAATTTCTTTCCTTTGCAATTGCCAGTAAAAGTGAAGTGGGGAGCTCAAAGATAGAAGACGAATGGCTTGGACTACTGCTCACAAGACGGTGTCAACATCATTGGTATGATTCCTGGTCACTTAGGAGTGCCTTTTAGTGTATGTTACCTTATGAATTTTATGGGTGCTATCAAAAAATAATTAGGATTCACCGATGAGTTTTATGGTTGATAAGTGGTATAAGCCTACTTCTTGAGGAAGGTCATGCTAGTGACTTCGATAGTCCAAGCTACATATATACCAGCAGAGGATCCGAGAGGTTCTAGCAATGTCACGAGCCCGATGGCCTAGCATTAAGAAGCTACATGGTACTGTAAATCACACTACTACTCTTGTTGCTCCCCTTGACCGGTCAATTGCTATTGGATCAAATGGTCTACCATCGGAATCACAGTTACTCGATTTGAGTCTTAGCTTATAAGCTATAATTAAAATCATCATTTTGTTTTAGTCCTGACAATTCCTTTTTCCCTCTCCCCATAGAATAATGCACCGAGTTTTGGATGAATAATAATACATTGAGATTTCTCCTAATTATCAGCTTTCTGTTTTAGTTTTTGTATAACATGCAACATCTAAACTTGATACGAATAAATAAAACACTTTAAGAAATTTGCTCTCCATAGGACAAATAAAAATTTCTGGTAATTTTTGGTGCCTTTTGTAAGTTTGGTTTGTCAATCAAATTTATGATTTTTTTAAAATTCAGCAATCAATTACTCAAAAAATGAAATCAATACTATTTTCAACATATCAGAAATTAATTGAATCATTAGAGGCTAACCCATTATTTATTTCTATGTTTTTGTTAATTGTAATGATAAATTTTGGTGATTTGGTGTGTTTCAAGAAACTCCAGGTTGAAATAATTTTGCAGGAAGCTCACGAGAGCTCATCAACAAAAATGGTTCAAATAGCATTAGATAACACATTGCAGAAAGCTCATCAACATAAAATTTAGCAATCAATTACTCAAAAAATGAAAGCAATACTATTTTCAACATATCAGAAATTGATTGAATCATTAGAGGCTAACCCATTTTTTATTTCTATGTTTTTGTTGATTGTGATGATAAAATTTGGTGATTTGGTGGTGTTTTAGGAAGCTCTTGGTTGAAAAAACGTTGCAGGAAGCTCATCAAGAGCTCATCAACATTAATGGTTCAAATAATGTTGCAGGAAGCTCATGAGATATTTGGTGATGTTGATGAGCTCTTGATGCTAGGCAAGTAAGGCATTGCAAGAGCTGTTAATGATGATGATGGTTTCACAGAGAACAAGCTGGAAAAAGTGTTTGAATAATGTATTCTGTCAGAAAAGTATTTGATCCCAACAGATGATGCCATTAGGTATTAATAGAATTCAGCAGCATTAAGATATTTTGCTTGCTACTTCTACATTTTGAATATTGGAAATAATTACTTCTTACAGTTGTTCGATGATGTTCCTGGATCTCCCCCAATAGATGACGAAAGTATTGAAGAGTAGAGTGAATGGAATCACAACAATCACAACCATCGGGTTTCTAATGTTGCTATTTCGCCTCAAGTTGCTGAGATGCAGGTGATCTAAGAGAAGAAAATCGAAAAGGGTGACATTGGGCATGTATTAACAATGATGCATGTAAGAAATTAGATGTAAGGATATATTTATCTCTTTAAGTTTTGTCATAGAAATATAGAACTGTACAAGCCGTTCATTGTTTTAATGCATTGTTGCCTGGGGCACTCATGGAAATTATATACACATATAGATGGTTCTATTGTATCAAGAGCATCCATCGCAAAAACCTCTACAACATAAATTATATACTAATTCCAATAAATTTATCATCCAAATTTGGTGAATGATTGTAGTTCAAGCTAAATCACGGCCTCAAATTTTGAATTATGAGCTTTACTAACAAAGTACAAGTAAAATGTTCAGATATAACCCAAATATTTAGATTCTTTAATGTTGTTATCATTTGGTTTAGTTTGGAAAATATCTTGCTGATACAATAGGGATCGTGACCATGTAAGGAGATATTTGTCCCTGTTGCTTTTGTGAAGCAAAATGTGGAAGAGAAATGTGATGTTCTGACTGATTATCAATAATGGAGGTAAAATTAAATTCAATCGAATAATTTACTTAAAATTTTAAAATTTAAAAGGTTTGTAATTTGGGAGGAAGTGTTAGAATTGTATTTTGGGGGGAAGGATTTGAATCCCATTTAAGGGGAAAGGGTGTTTGGTTGGAAAACAAAATTTTGAAATCCAGCAGCTCCTTCATCAAATAACATGGAATCCATGTACATGCTCATGGTATCCACCTCTTCATCAGAATCAGAAATAATCTGCACGTCCATTGTTTGTTGTAGCTGCGCGAGCTCTCAAAACTAGCCCTTGAAGAACCTTCATCCAGTTCTTTAATTATTTGTTTTGCAGCTTCAGAACTGTCCAAGATTGCAACCGTAGGTTGCTGATCAGAAACATTACCATCATCTTATTCTTATTCTGCCTCATCCAAAAGGGGGCTTTCATCGTCATCGTCTTCTTCTACATGAGGGCCGTCTGCTTCATGCTCTCCCTTCTCAACAGTAACAGCACCCGGTTTCAACAAAAATTTCCCGGTTAGTCTCACTCTCCACCACCCCTGAATTTTCTAAAAGCTCAGTTTCTATCTTCTTGCTTTCAGAATCATTTAAAATGGCATGCCCATTTTCTGCAAGCTGGGGCAGGTTCAAATCGCCATCGCCATCACTGGGTTTTGCTTCTAAATCATGCAAAACTTGGTCTGAGTAAAGCACATCATTTTCATCCTCAGTTTCCTGTTTCTTAGAAAATACTAACATTTACAGCCATTATGGAATTCAAGCACCGAGTTTTGAGCCTAAATGAAATTTAATTCAAGTGTAATGTAGGAACATTTACCATGTCCTTCTTACTAGCCTCAGTAGCAGCAATGACTTTCTTTGACCTTGATTGGCAACCACAATATCATGAACCGCATTCTCATCCGTTGCAACAACATCCGTGATTCAAAGTAACAAATTATCTTTGAGCCGTGAGCATGAATACAATCCATGTCCTTTTATTATGCCATCATAACTAGCTTTGTTATAATTTTTATTATGTCTTACTCTGAAGCTGTGAGTCCTAATGTGATTTTTGTTCTTTTTGTTACAGGTTTTTCTTGAGATATATGTGAAACTCAATCCGAGCTTGCTTCCTGCCATGAGTCGCCTCTTTAAGGCTTGGCTAGCATATTTTCCATTACCGGTTCTCTGTAAGATTGAGGTCGCTTTGCGAGAAATTCAGGAACGGACATGCTTCAGGGATATGAGACACTCTGAATCTCAAGATCTACATTCATTACATGTATTCATGCTACTGCAAAGTAAATGGGTTGTTTTATTGTTCAAATTGTTGGGAAAACATGAGCCCATGAGCTCCTTCATCCAGCGCCACAGCTGAATTCGTTCAAATTTTGGGTGAACAAAACAAAACATGAGCTCCTTCATCCAGTGGCATCGGCCTCGAGATTGGCATGATCTTCCGACTCCGCTCACTATTTGAGGGCATTGCACGGTTCACGTCTATCTCTCCTTCCTCAACAAGATAGTTGCTGGGTTACTTACGATCGGGATCATAATTCTATCTCAAGTTCGTCTACAGTTTGAACTTTGGGGGGGAGGGGATTGTTTAATTTTGCAATTCATTCGATGTTTTTGATTTTTGAACATGTTGTAGATTTGACTATTGTATCTGAGGAGACCCACCGCTCCTTATGAAAGGTCGCTTAACCTTGCAAATCCCTCCAAAATTGTGCACAAAAGAATCCGAACAATTTTTGCAAGTGGACAATGCTTCTTTGATCTTGCTGCTAACATTATCGCATGGTAGGTTCTGAAAGGATCACATCGTAATTTCCTCCAATATTTCATCACAATATGTTTTTTCCCTTTTTTCCTCCCCCTTCACGAAATGGGAGAGTGACTTTTTGATATTATCGATCTCAATGAAGTAAGCTTTCAATGCTTAGTCATGCAAATTATCTTTACACGTTTCGTTGATTATGCCATCAATGTGTTTGTTATATGCGCCCAATGGGTAATGCTGTTAAATTTCTTTTCCTATATTGTGTTGTAAATTCTGTATTGAATGTAACAAACATTGATGACGTCAGCTTTACTAGGAATATGATCTTTTTGTGTTGTGATGTGAATTATGTTCTCATTTCAGATTCATTACTTCAAAAAATCTGATTGTTGTTTAGAATGATGCAGAGCTCTTTTAAATCCTTTGTTATCGATTTCTATGATTTTTGTGAGTTTAGTATATGTGTTTAGATTATTTTCATGTTGGCAAACATTGTTTCTTATACTTAGTATTAATGTGTCATGTGATAATGAATTTTGACCTTAGGCTGAGATTGTGCATATAAATTGTTTGATTATTTTATGGTGTATTTTTAAGTTGTGCTCCACTTATAACTTGACGGTAGGAAGATGACATGTTTGGATGGACATTTTGATTCATGTATTTTGTTCTTAGTTGGCTTGATTTATATACAATCTCATGCTTTCTACACTTGAGAATGCAACACCTATAATTTTCAACCATATGGTTCTTCATTCGTGCCCAAAAATATCGATTATGATTGGTGCCAAAAAATCTAGCACATATTATGTGGACAACCATTGAATAAATAACATTTCTATTTTAACTACATGTTTATGCCTTTTTCCTTCAGAACATTTTGGTCTATAGTTAATTCTGTATACAGGAATGGACGAATGCCCTTTCACATCAAGACCACCTTAGTCGGGTATTGAGATGGTTGGTTATATTTCACATTGGGACAGCGAAATAGAGGACTGAATAATCCATCTCCGAAGAAGGTTGTGGGATGCATCTGGAAAATGAAGTTGCACTTTATGATTCTTCCCTCTAATTCATGCTCAGCCAACTCAAGGATTCTTAAAGCTCTGTCCAATTTGTATGTAAATTAGACAATTATTTCATTTCATTGACAGATACCATCCTTTTTAGCTCAAAGTAGTATATTTATTCTTTGAACTATGATTACAGCAATGCAACATTTTTTTCATCTATATATACATCAATGGACTACTGTTCAAATTGAATTTTGGCTCAAAGCATAGCAATGCTAATTATATCGTAGGATTTGAGGGAGTTTAGAACTCACAAAATTACAAATGTTATGTTGTTCGGTTAAATATGGAATTGAAATGATTGGCTTTGTGCACACATCTTTGTTGTATCTATTTTTGATACATCACTTTAAGTAGTTTAGATTTACCTTGAACCAGGAGTGGCAAATGGGTCTGGACCCACCCGACCTTTACGCAAGCTGGATTTCCTGGTGGGGGTCAAACCCTATGGAATTGATGTATTAATGCTTAATCCGTAAATGAGATTTGATTTGACGGATGAATGTAAAAGGGATTACATTTTTAAGCAAGGAGTGGTCTTAAATCACATTTTAGAAAAACAGCCTATATTATTTGCTTATAATAATCATGTTTTAAACTGGTTGTTCATTAAAAAATCAATTTCTTTACACTTTTTTATCGTCGAAATGCTATTAGTTCTATTCCTGTGGAACTTTGTAATTACCTAGGGTGATTAAAAAGCATTGAGAGCATATAATTCTTTTACACAAGTATTTGGAAACATGTATACCACGATGAACAAAAAGGATTGTCGTTTAATTTGGTTGGTAATAATATGGATACTGACTCCTTAGAAAGTTACATAAATAGATACGTCAAGAATATTTTAACCATGTACAGTTTACAGATACATTGTAATTCTGTCTCATCATCATCTTCTATTTATATTTTGATCGAGATGGTTTCAATAAATCAAAATTTTCTCTATTAGAAAGATAGCTGGGATGCCTTGAATATTATTAGTGTTCGTTTAAAATTATGCGATCCAAGATTTTGAGGGTGATATTTTAAATGAAAGGGTGAAGCAAATTTTGGTAGATCTAAAATTTTTTGGAGGACTAAAATAACATGGATTGTGCTCTAATTATTGTTGTTCGTTTAAAATTAGGGTATCCTGGATTTTGAAGGGTAGACTATTTCAAATGAAATGTGCCTTTAGGGCACGTGTTAAACCTTGATGGAACTAAATTTTGGGGAAACTAAAATTTTTGAAGAAACGAAATTCTCTGGTGGGAACTAAATTCTAAGGGGGACCTAAAGTTTTTGAAAAACTAAATAACAATTAATGCAGTTTACTAATTGTTGTTTGTTTAAAATTAGGGGATATAAAATTTTGAGGGGGGATATTAGAAACGAACCGTGCCCTTAGGGCACGGGTTATGACTAGTATATATATAGAGAGTGTGTGTGTCTATATATATACACTAGTCATAACCCGTGCCCACGGGCACGGGGCATTCAAGATTTTTTCCCGCAAAATCTGTCCCCCAAAAAAATATTTCTACAGCCAAAATTTAAAATAAAAAAAAGTAGTGTAAAAAATTTAGAGGCATGGCCGCCTTCGGTGAGGAACAATAAATTCGTGCAGGCGCCTCGGGCAAAAAACAACAAATTAGCGTATAAACATTTAGCGGGCGCCTTTGGCGTGGGCTTCTTCAGACCTCTGCTTGAGGGGTTAATTGAAACGGATGCCCAAAAAGCTCAGCCTGCCTCTTTGAATGCACATTTCCTTTGTTTTTTTTTGGGTCTCAATTTTTTTGGGCGGGTGTTTCGATGAGTGCAAAAACGGGTGAAAATGAGAATGATGGGGCTGAGTGTGTGTAGTGTCTTGGGGTTTTTGGGTTTTTTGCTTGGGGGTGTGATTTTGAGTGTTTGGTTTGGGTGTGTTTTTGGGGGGTTGGGTGGGGTTTTTGAGTTTTAGGTTTAAGAAGGATGTCCCCATGTAGAGATGTAACATTGCCATATGGAACAAAGATTCAAAACCCTCCCTCTTTTGTAATATAGATAATAGATCATGCTTCTACACAATTTTTCCCAAGGCACTTTTAATTTCAAAGTTTAGGTTCCCAAGGCACTTTCCCCCCTAAATTTAATCTCCACACTCTTTCTCAAGGCACTTCTAATTTCAAGGTTTAGGTTCCCAAAGAACTTTCCCCTGAAATTTAATTTCAAGGTTTAGTTGGAACAAACAATTAACTGCTAGTAATCATGATAAATACACAAACGCCTGCAAAGAAAAGAAGTAAAGCCGCAACTTGCCTTATAAGTAACTTATTCTTAATGCATATCAAATTATGGCTATACAAATGCACTTATGCATGTCAAGCAAAGCTACGTCCATGCAGGATTATATGCGGCTTTCTCAAATAGACCTAGTCACATCGGATGTTTGGTAATATTTGTTAAATATCAAATAGGAGTCAATAATGCCAGAAACACATGCTTAGCCAAGTTAGTCCATGCACATTTCAGATATTTCGTATACCTTAGCATGGAAACCACAACCATGTTAACATAGAATCCAATCAGAAACATATAATTTAATAATATGCCATTCATGAAAATGTGCACGATGTGGAGACAACTTGTTAGACTAAACCAAGTGTACAAACGTCTAAAGTTTTACAAATTTAAATTAAAAACATAACTCTAGTGAATGCACATTGGAACAGTTCAAGCATAAAAAAGATGTACTCTTTCTTTAAAAGAGATCTAGGTCTTCTTCATTGCATCTTGCTTTTGAAACAATGGTTTACTCTGTTGAAAAAAATATCGATATGAACTGACTGAGCAACAACAAATATGCACTATGGAATTACTTACAGAATGGTTTCCAGAATCTAAATCGTTATTATCCATCTATCACATATGCAAGAAATTGTATGGTCCCTAGAAACACCCAAATGACCCACTCAAATGACTGTAATATGACAACATAAACATTTACCATGCTTTATATCTTTTGAGGAAGGCAATGTCTGTCCTAGTTGAAGCAAAAAGAAGATTACTTTTTCTGAATTATCATATGCATTCACTTCTCATAATTACAATGAAAAGACTAAGTTGTGCCGTAATACACATTGATATTCTAACAAAAAAATATACATGCGACTTTGTACTCAAAGGCCAAGAAATGTGTTTTGCTACAACTTCATGTGTGTAACCCAATATAAGGCTAATCAATAATAGGAGACAATCCATCTTAGACTAATAGAAGTACAACGAATATAATTAGATTACAACGGAATTCAGCGTTGATGGTGACCACCTCCCTGCTCTAATCCCCAAGGATTTAACATCATCCAAACTATCAGGAGGAAGTAGCTATGAATATCAACAGGTATGTCTTGAACGTCATCCTTATTATGAATTGCATGCCCTACCAACCTCTCCTCCAATTTCCTCACAGTACTAAATCAATAATGGTGGTGAGTCTAAAAATCCCACGTCATGATCCAGTTCGACGATCACATAGAGACCGACGTCTGGCCTCAATTTGAATTCGGGGTGATCCGTCTGATTGTAAGGATCAAGAAGCATGCACTTTAGCCATTAATTCACCCATAAGTGAAGCTACAATCATAGAAACTCACAAAAAATCAGTTTTAAAAACTTAAGAAAGCCATGGTTTTACTAATAATTTGATATCGTAAATTACCTTGGTGTCGATCCTGACAGAATTGAGAGGGTTGAAATCAATAGGGGAGTAAGGGTTAGAAAAGCCACATCAGACCAACCATCCAACATCCTACATAAAAAGTCAAGCCCATCGACATGATGAAGTAAAAAAATTAAAAGGAAAAATTCAGAATATTGAGGAAAAATTAAAAGTAAAAGATCTTGGTACCTTCGGTGGCCTTGAGCCAAGAAGCCAGTGGATAAATTCAGAATCATGGGCTTCAAATCTTCCAAATTGAATGGTTGCAATAGAGATATTCAGGCATACCTTCGATTGCAAAGAGCAGATAAAGGATGAACACTAATCGGAAATAGAGAAGAAACCGATAGCTAAACCGAAAATTACATAATTAGAACTGTGCTGTACTGTGCTGAAACCGATGAACCCTGAGCTGTGCTGATGCTCTCTTGATTCGTTTCAGGCCCAAATCTTCAGAACTTCCCCTTTTGGCTCCAAAGCAGCGAACTTTTTTTTGATCTTTTCTATGATTTTTTTAGTTTTGGGGAGAACACATGTTTTATGGAGAACACATGTTTTTTTGATCCTGCAGTCTTCTCTTCAAAGTGGAGAGATATGAAAGGGTGTGTGGTGTTGTGGCCTTGCAGACCATCTGATGTAAATATTGAATGGCTGAGATTTGCTCAAATCAGGAGCACGCGGATTACAGAGTGGTGGCCGGCAGTCCCCAAAAAATTTCGGAAAAGAACTTTAGTTTTAATGCTCATTTGTTATTGATTAATATTTTGGTCCTACCCAAGAGGTTTCCCCGAAAACTGCAAAACTTTTCCACCGGATTAAATCTCAGCCGTTCCTTTCTCAAGAATAAATCTCAGCCGTTCTTCTATCAACCCCTTTGTCCTAGTCAGCTTGTCCTAGGCAGCACGAGGATTCAAAAATCGCTGTCAAATATATAATAGATACATATATATTTATAGAGGGTAAAATGCGCCTGCGCTCAAGCTCAGATGGGATTCCTGCGCTCGACCCCTCCCTACCGTCCGATTTGATCCCTCGGCTGATAAAAGCGGAACCTGCGGAACTTTTGGTGCAATTACCATCGCGCCCTTTAAGACATTTTCAAAGCAACTTTGTATACAATTACAAACGGCTGTTTTAAAAATTATACGGGACCGTTGTGCGCGTCGAGTAAAAACGGTGGATTAAATTACTCCCCGCGCACAAATCGCTACAGTCTAACGTGTCGTGCGCGGTAATGAAAAAGTTTAGACGGTAGCGCAAAACCTGTTGTGCGTGGGGGTTAAAATTTTGCCCCGTTGTGCGCGTCGTGTGCGGGGGTTAAAACGCCAAGAGTGAAGCAATAACCATCCCCGCACACGACCGGCAAAATGACGTCCCGTTGTGTGCGTCATGCAAGGGGGTTAAAACTCCAAGAGTGAAGCACTATAAATCCCCGGCACGACTGGCAAAATTGCGACCCGTTGTGCGCATCGTGCGCAGGGGTTAAAATGCCAAGAGTGAAGCAATATCCATCCTCGCGCACGACCGACAAAATTAATCCCCGTTGTGTGCGTTGTGCTCGGGGGTTAAAATGCCAAGTGTGAAGCACTATCCATCCCCGCGCACGACGGGCAAAATTGCGACCTGTTGTGCGCGTCTTGCGCGGGGGTTAAAACGCCAAGAGTGAAGCACTATCCATCCCCGCGCACGACCGGCAAAATTAAGCCCCGTTGTGCGTGTCGTGTGCGGGGGTTAAAATGCCAAGAGTGAAGCAATATCCATCCCCGCACACGACCGCCAAAATTAAGCCCCGTTGTGCGCGTCGTGCGCACGGGTTAAAATGCCAAGAGTGAAGCACTATCCATCCCCGTGCATGACCGGCAAAATTGCGACCCGTTGTGTGCGTCCTGCACGGGGGTTAAACGCCAACGGTGAAGCACAATCTATCCCCGTGTACGACCGTCAAAATTTGGCCCCGTTGTGCACGTGGTGCACTGGGGTTAAAACACCAAGAGTGAAGCATTATCCATTCCCGTGCACGACCGACAAAATTTCGTCCCGTTGTGCGTGTCGTGCGCGGGAGTTAAAACACCAAGAGTGAAGCATTATCCATCACCGCACACAACTGGCAAAATTAAGCCCCGTTGTGCGCGTCGTGCGGGCGGATTAAAACGCCAACAGTGAAGCAAAATCCATCCCTGCGCACGACCGACAAATTAAGCCCCATTGTGCGCGTCATGCGTGGGGTTTAAAACGCCAAGAGTGAAGAACTATCCATCCCTGCGCACGACCGAAAAAATTAAGCCCCGTTGTATGCTTCGTGCGTGGGGGTTAAAACGCCAAGAGTGAAGCAATATCCCTCCCCGGGCATGACCGGCAAAATTAAGCCCCGTTGTGCACATCGTGCGCGGGGGTTAAAATGCCAAGAGTGAAGCACTATCCATCCCCACTCACGACCGGCAAAATTGCGACCCGTTGTGCGCGTCGTGCATGGTGGTTAAAACGCCAACAGTGAAGCACTATCCATCCCCCCGCACGACTGGCAAAATTTGGCCCTGTTGTGCGCATCGTGCGCGGGGTTAAAATGCCAAGAGTGAAGCACTATCCATCACCTAGCACGACGGGAAAAATTAAGCCCTGTTGTACGCGACGTGCATGGGGGTTAAAACGCCAACAGTGAAGCAATATCCATCCCCACGCACGACCGACAAATTAAGCCCCATTATGCGCGTCGTGCACGGGGGTTTAAATGCCAAGAGTGAAGCACTATCCATCCCCGTGCACGACCGGTAAAATTTCGCCCCGTTGTGCGTGTCATGCGCAGGGGTTAAAACGCTAACAGTGAAGCACTATCCATCCCCGCGCACGACCGGCAAAATTAAGCCAGTTTTTGGCGTCGTGCGCGGGGGTTAAAACGCCAAGAGTGAAGCAATAACCATCCCCAGGCTCGACCGGCAAAATTACGTCCTGTTGTACGCATCGTGCGCGAGGGTTAAAATGCCAAGAGTGAAGCACTATCCATCCCCGCGCACGACCGGTAAAATTAATCCCCGTTGTGTGCGTCGTGCGTGGGGGTTAAAACGCCAAGAGTGAAGCACTATCCATCCCCGCCCACGACGGGTAAAATTGCGCCCCGTTGTGCGCGTCGTGTGCGGTGGTTAAAATGCCAAGAGTGAAGCACTATACATCCCCGCGCACGACTGGAAAAATTAAGCCCCATTTTGCGCATCATACGCGGGGGTTAAAAATGCCAAGAGTGAAGCAATATCCATCCCCACGCACGACCGACAAAATTGCGACCCATTGTGCACGTCGTGCGCTGGGGTTAAAACGCCAACAGTGAATCACTATCCATCCATGCACATGATCGGAAAAATTAAGCCCAGTTGTGTGCATCGTGCACAGGGGTTAAAACACCAACAGTGAAGCACAATACATCCCCATGCACGACCGATAAAATTAAGCCCCGTTGTGCGCGTCGTGCGCAGTGATTAAAACGCCAAGAGTGAAGCACTATCCATCCCCATGCACGACTGGCAAAATTGCGACCCGTTGTGCACGTCGTGTGCGGGGGTTAAAACGGTAACAGTGAAGCACTATCCATCCCCGCGCACTACCGGCAAAATTAAGCCAGTTGTACGCGTCGTGCACGGGGGTTAAAAAGCCAAGAGTGAAGCAATAACCATCCCCGTGCACGACCGACAAAATTACGTCCCGTTGTGCGTGTGGGGTAACAGAGTTTATTTTTGACTTAATATTAATCAACGCAAAAACGAATAAAATTATACCCCGTTGTGCACGTCGATGAAACCCGGGTTACATTCGAATAAAATAACTTCAAGCATACAACGTCATGTAATATTTGTCCAGATTTTAACCAATGTGTGCGTCGATCAAAAACCATGCTACGAGAAAATTTTTCAGCTAATGCATCGAATAGAGAAAGCACCGGATTCTTTAAAGGAGTGGTGACGTATACAAAATTGTTGGAGAAATATTACTCTTACTTACATCGATTGAACAATTGTGGTATCCAAAATACATATTGCTCAATGCGCACAACGGCCAAACTATATGCCCGTTTTGTGCATTAAGCTGTTTTGATAAACCATAAATAATTTTCTCTCAGTGCACAACGGCCATATTCTTGCCAGTTGTGCGTGTTGAGCTATTTTGTTTGAGGCTATCAATTTTGCTCAACGCGCACCACCACGGTCATACATTATTGGGAACAACACTGGCTGCTTTCAATCTCTTGTAGATTCACATGCATTCTTATGTATAATCACAAGCAATTTACTGTAGACTCACGGGGTCTCTTGTGTTGCCTCCCAGTAACTCTACTGTAGTCTCATCCTCATCCAATGGCATCCAAATTCGTCTATAAATGGCTTCCCTTCCCCCAAGCCCTCGTCAACCACTACACTTCTTGATGATATTATTCCATCTTATTCTATCTGCTTCTGATTATATGATATTTTCTATACAAATCTATTTTTTCCTTCATCACTGCTGCGTTCTCAACACTTAAAGATGGACAATATACTAGCGGCTAGTGACATGATGCAGAAATTGAATACATCACATATATAATGATTCGAAGATGTTTTTTGCTCCTTCATATGTTCTGTTTGTCGTCATTGAAGCTATCACCCTCCATGCACACCCACTTCATTGCAGACTTCATTGCTTGTATATGTTCTTTGATACTTAGTTGCAGACATCACTGCTTGATGATAATAAATGTTCTATCTTATTCTAAGTCTACCCGTACAGTATTTTTACTAAATTATGCTTTGTTATATGTTCATCACTGATTCTTCTTCAACGCATAGAGGGGACGAATGGCCAAGATACTTGCAGCAAGTGACACTGATGCAGCTGATGGAGCTGCTCATAAATGGCAACAAAGTTTAAATTTTTTTTCATGGTGGGAATCCATGTATCCCTAGTATAGTCCAGTGCTTGAATTGCTTAGTCGGGCAAAAAATTGTGATGTTGCAAAATGTTTAGATGTAGTTTCTACTTTGTTGTGTTATGTACATTTGAATGCATAAATATTGTAGCATGTTGGAATACAGACCTTAATACAATGTCATTAAATTTGGGACAATTGCATCACAGTACAAAATTGCATGATGCTAACTTAAAGTACCCACTATTACTCAGCTCGCACTAACGGTAACAGCATTGAACGTTGTGTGAGCTGAGCACAACTGTCTATGATTACCAACATTTACTCAACGAGCATAACCGTCAAAGTTAGTCACCGTTGTGCGTGTGGAGCATAACTGTTTATAATTACCCAAATTACTCAGCGCGCACATCCGTAACATTATTGAATATTGTGTCCGCTTATTAGGAAATCTGTAAAATTACCAAGTTTTGCTCAGCACGCACAATGGGTAAAAGTTGTAAGAGTTGTGTGCGCGGAGCTAAACTGTATACAATTACCCACCATTACTCATCGCGGACAGTTCATTCTCTTCAGCTCTTCTGCATCTTCTTCTTACTCCTTAATCCCATTAATTTTCTTGATAATTGTCAGGTTCTGCAGCAACAGAGAAATTATAAGATATGAGATCCACAGCATCGGGTATAGGTCTCGAGTGATAGGAATCATCCTCATAGGCTTATAATCAAGACTTTGTATTTTAAGGTTCAATTTGGACCCCAGCCATATTAATTCAACCCCACGATGGCTGTATTTTGGACTAAAATATAGGAGGCTGCCATTTTCAGAGGACCATTTTTAAAGAGAACCGGTTTACTTACAACCCATTTATACTGATATGTCCATGACAGATGCATGTAGTATATTTCTTCCAAGCTAATACAAAATTGTTACCTATATTATATAAAAATGTCGGCCTTCATATCAAAGCCTTGTTAAGTCATCGGGCGAAGATTTTTCCTACAGAGAATATGGAGCAATGATGTTAAAATAATTTATACTAGTATATAAAAAATAGTAATCTTTTGAGCAAATATACATTCTTTCTACCAGCTGTGCTCATACGACAAGTTCTCATGTCATGACCCTTTTCTACACAAACACTGCAAGTCCTTGTTCTTGTTTGACTTTGTTCTTGTGAGACTTGTATTCCAGATGGAATCCTTGACGCCACTCGTGGTCGGCCTTTAGTTCTTGCTTTTGCAGGATCATGCATAATGACATCATTTACACCCACTTCTTGTTTGATAGGTGCACTGGACCCCACCTGTGATCTTGGCTCTTGATCAGAAGCAGTTTGCACTTTATTATTCATATTATGTTGGTCTAAAAAACTGTTTGTCCACCTAAAGACGTCATCATACAGAAGGGGATCTCTTGTAACCACCTCCACGACTTTATCGAATGATGAACGAAGTCTCCAGGCTAGAAGTGGAGTAATTTGATTTGGACGCATTTCGTGTATTGTGCTAGTCGAAGAGGCCCCAAGACTTATGATGCTATGTCTTGCATTTAGAATCCACCTTGGTAAAATATAATTCTCAGGGATGGCTTGCATATCAAACTTTTACTTCATAGTATATAAAATTTGCGTGCATAGCAAACCTTCAGTCACAGCCCTTGCACACGTACACCTGAACATTCCCGTAGATATATTGCATTGAACTTTATGCACGTAGCTCTTTCCATCAATCTGCATAGTTACTCTATACGTGGTCGTATCCCCATCCATGCTCACCCTTTCATGCCAACAGTATAAAGTATTTTTGAAACGAATTTGAAAATGGAAAATATGTTTCTAGTATATACCTTTGCGGCATGAACCTCTAACTCATGCATGCCGCTAAATTCTGGTTTGTTCTTCATACAAAAAGTATCTTCTCTCTCCTCTTTGTCTCGCTGAAATTTTACGGCTTTATCATATTGATCAATGAACTCGTATAATGGAGTCATACAGTTTATGTATCTATCAAAATACACGTTCATGCTTTCACTCCTTTGGCTGGACGCCATGCCTATACACAAAACAAGAATTGAATACCATGTGCTGAGTTTATTTTGATCATATATTTTTACAACAATCTCTATCGTATTAACATTTTCATACCCGCAAAGAAAGTATCCAGTAGGTACGCCTTAATCTAATGCTGTGCTTTCTCATGCATCGTATGCAACCACTTCCAGGCTTTCATTTCATTTTTTTTTGTTTTTCTGTCAATGGCTCCTGAAATTCCATTTGGCACTTCTCCATTAAGATGCCCCAACAATTCTCAGCTTCTTCAACATTTTGATTGTTCTTACACCAGTTTCCATAGTCCTCATCAAATTCAGGGTTATAAGAAGACCGCAATGAACGTAGATGCTCATCTTTGTGCAGACTGATATGCCATATGCAATACCTGTGCTTTGTATTTGGAAAAACTCTTTAGATTGCATTGCATATTTCCGGTTCTAGATCAGTGATGATAGCTCATGGTGCTTTATCCTACATACATGTTAACCACTCTCCAAATAACCACACAAAGGATTCTTCCTTCTCATCAGGAAGAAGAGCACATCCACATAAAATAGACTGTTTATGATTATTGACACCTGTAAAAAGTGCAAAAGGCAACATGAATATATTTGTCTTATAAGTGACATCAAATACAATAACATCTCCAAACTGGCTGTATGATGTCCTCACCCTTCCGTCAGCCCAAAATATACTCCTACATACATTCTCTTCATCATGCTCAATAGCATAATAGAACTGAGAGTCTGTGCTTGCCTTTTAATAAATTGTTCCATTACTCTAATGCATTCCTTCCCAATGTTGTTCTTTCTTAATTCTCTCCCATGATCAATGCATTGTTGCGTAGTAATAATGACATTACTACTACTCGTGGCAATTAGAATCCTTGCAATGTTTGCATGTCCTACTCCACAGCCACGTATCTGATCAACTAAATTCCAACATGTTCCGTCCATATGCGATCTTTTATGTGACCGTAACATCAGGATCTTCGCTGGGCTTTTTATCAACTCATGATTATGATCATCAACAAAGGTGTTTATCCACCATACTCCATCGGCGATTTTATGAACTGTCATTCGAGCCCTACAGCCTTCTCTCTCATTTTTCCTTCGATTAACATTCTCCATATCTCCCTCTTATCTTTTAAGCTTTTATGCCCTTCTTTGTTGCACGTATACTTCCTCCTCGTGGTATTGCCCTCTTTTCTCTTTCCTGTAGATCCCTTTCGGGTTACAAAACCTTTTAATGCTACATATGTATTATAACATTGATATGCATCTTCTTCTGTTTGAAATGTCATTCCAATATGTGGGCTGCCTTTTTCATTATCACTATGCCTATCCTCTTCATATACGCTGTTTGCACTGTCATTTTCACCTTTAATCTTATTTTGCATCTCCTGATCATGCACAAAGGGTTCACTCTCTTCGATTTTCATTTTCTACATTAGAAACAAGTAAAAATATCAGTAATATTGACATAGCATGACTACTATATATGTCTATCCAAGTAGCAGTAGATTATCATCAGCTTGTTAGTTGAAACCACACTACTATTACTAATCATGTTTAAACCTTACGTATTATAGCTATTCTTTTTCAATCTGATCTAATTGTTACCATCATATTTGATGAACAGATCATATACATCAAAAAATCAAACATATCACCCGTTTTGCGCGGTGGGCATTATTATGTACGCCATTCCCTCTATGTTGGTATGCTATATGAGCGGCTTCATTAAGTTTTATGGACATCTCATATTGCTCAACGCGCACAACGGGATAAATATTTGAATCGTTTTACGCGGAGAGTAATTTCCGTCGCAACACATCGCTAGTTTGGAAATTACTCACCGTGCAAAACGATACAAAAATTTAGCCTGTTGTGCGCGGAGAGGAATTTCCTGTGGTAATCGTCCAAAGGTTGGAAATTTACTCACCGCACAAAACCCTTCAAATATTTATCCTGTTGTGCGCGTTGACCAATATGAGATGTCCAACATTAGGGATGACGATCCTTACCTCGATGGCAGAGAGTAGAAGGGGAATCAACGAGCGTGGCTGGGATTTGGGGGCGATCTTAGGCTTGGGCTGTTGAACTCTAAGACCTAGTGCAAAACTGGGGATCTACTCCCAGATTCGGCATTTTGCACGGGAGTGAGCAAAAAGAATTGGTGGCGATTGTATTTTAGTACAAAAGGGTTAAAGGTAATTTAGTACAGAGGCGTGTTGAAAAGCGCTTAAAGGGCGTTTTGGTAATTGGACCAAAAGGTCAGATATTACCATGATCGCGGATCGAATCGGACGGTAGGGAGGGGTCGAGCGCAGGCATTCCATCTGAGCTTGAGCGCAGGCGCATTTTACCCATATATATATATATATATATATATATATATATATATATATATATTGGAGAATATGCGGTCTTTATTGATCTCACCAGAAAAGTACAAGGCGCAAGGGGATGGGGATGGAAGTTACAGTAAGAGGGACAAAGGCACATGCGCCTCCTCCCACCATACTTAACTCCATCCTAGACCCTTGGAGCCTAATTACAAAACAAAAATACAATCAACCCAAATGAAGGAATATATCATCCAAGAAGCCCCCAATTGGATATGGACCCATATGCAGCATCATCCCTCTCACACTCCAAGTGCCTCAATGCCACTCTGATATCAGCAGCAATATCCTCAAAGAGAAGAGTCTGAATCCTGGTCACCCCCTCGAAGACCCTCCTGTTCCTTTCTCTCCAGATGTGCCAAACCATCGCAGCAAGAACTGTCTTGGCCAGAATCCCACCAACATCCCTCCTGTGATAATGGCCTAAGAAAAGCTCACCAACCCCTGAGAGTGAGCATGGTGGAGCCGTAGTGATCCCCAACTTTAGGAAGCTCCTGCATAGGAGATAATTAGCATAACTACACTCAAAAAAGAGGTGATTAACACTTTCATGTTTAAGATCAGAGCATAAAGCACAATAGGGTGAAGAGGGCACTCCCCAGTGGACAAGCTTGTCACGGGTAAGGAGTTTTCCGTGAAACGCACGTAACAGAGTGATAGCCATCTTCGGAATATGCCCCTGGTACCAGACCACTTTGTAGAAAGGAAATAATGGCCTAATAGTACGAGATCCAGCCCAAATGTCATGGAGTGAAGTAGATTTTAAGCACCAATTCCAAGAGTCCTCTCCTGGGAGAAGAATAACCGGATTTATGATGTTTTTAACCTGTATGAGCATGGGATTATCAGCCCAACCTTCTGTAGTCCAATATTCACAAACCATTCTCCTTTCCTCCCCGCTAGGAACATTGTATATGTCACAGAGAGGACCACAAGGGAGCCAATTGTCATACCAGAATAGAGTGGTGGCACCATTTCTGACCTCCCGTTTAATAAGCTTCTTACTGAAAGCACGACATTGCAACATAAATTTCCAGGTCCCAGATTGTAAGGGATTAGCCTTGGCCAAGCAAAAACCTCCTCTATTCATATAATGCCTCCTCATAAAAGAAGCCCAGGCCCCATCATGAGTAAGCATGCGCCAAGTCATTTTTACCCCGTAAGCAGTATTTAATTCAGAGAATCTTCTGAGCCCCACGCCCCCCCTCCTGCTTAGGAGTGCACAAATCATCCCAAGCCCAAACATGAGATTTCCCCCATATGAATTTTCTGCAGATAGCATTAAGAATATTTATAACCGTTTTGGGAATGTGGAAAGCCTGCAACCAGAAGGAAACCATGCCATGAATAACCGTTCTGACAAGTTCAATACGTCCTGCAATGGAAAGCAAGGATGAAGACCATCCTTGCAACCTGTTTCTGCATCTATCAAGCAATCTAGAATACATGGAAGATTTGGGATATTTAGCTAATAACGGAAGTCCCAAGTATGTGGCGAGAGATTGTACTCTCCGAATACCCAAAATATCCGCAAGATACTCAACATCTTTTGCCCCCTTGCTGAAAATACCCGCACATTTTCCCCAATTAACCTCCAGCCCCGTAAAGTTCTTGAAAGTAGTAAGAAGCTCTTTTAAGCCCTCAAAAGACTTAGCATTGGCTTGGCAGAAGACAAGTAAGTCATCAGCAAATAGGAGATGAGTAACCACCCCCATCCTCTTCATGGGAGAGATATGACCCGAAGCAACGGCCCGAGCCATAAGAATAGAGAAAGCCTCCATAACTATCACAAATAGGTAGGGAGATAAAGGGTCGCCCTGCCGCAACCCCCTATTGGACTGAAACATACCGTACGGGGAGCCATTAACCATAACAGAGAATGAAGGAGTGGATATACATTCCCCAATCCAAACAATGAATTTGTGTTTGAATCCCATCCGGTGGAGCATAAAGTATATGAATTCCCTGTTCACGCTGTCAAAAGCTTTGCGAAGATCGAGTTTAAGGCACACACGACCACCCATGGGATTATTGAAATCTCTAATGTGTTCATGAGCCAACAGAGCACAATCAGCAAGAAGGCGCCCTTTAAGAAAAGCGGCCTGGTTAGGGGATATGAGCTCAATAACAGCTCTCTTCAATCTGTTACATAATATTTTGCTTATGATCTTATATATCACGTTGCAACAAGAAATGGGCCTATAGTCCCCCAACACAGTAGCATTTGAATTTTTGGGGATCAGAGTCGGGAAAGTGTGATTAATTTGTTTCAAGATTCTGACAGAACGAAAAAAGGAGAGCACCGCATTGGTAACATCCCGGCCAACCACATCCCACGATTTCTGGTAAAAGAAACTATTAAAACCATCCGGACCCGGGGCCTTTTCCCCATCAATTTGAAAAACAGCGTTCTTTACTTCTTCCTCACAGACCGGCCGTTCAACCCAACAAGCGGCCTCCTTAGTTAGAATTCTTTTGGTTGTGAGGCAGGGAAACACTCTCCAATAGTCGTCCTGATTATACAGCTTGCTATAGAATTCAGGGCCATCAATTTTAATATTGCTATTATCATTATAAGATCCATCAGCAGCAATAAGATGCCACATACTATTGTGGCTTTGACGAGCCTTCATGGCAGTGTAAAAGAAGCGCGTATTACGGTCCCCCAGAAGTAACCAGTTCTGCCTACTCTTCTGTCTTATGTTAGCTTCCTCAATGTCAATGGCATCAGCCAATTGATTGATAAGGAAGAGCTCTCTCTCCTGTTTCTCAACACACAAATTCAAATCCGGATCTTTCTGGATAGATTCGAGCTCATCACGGCATTTAGATACGTTGTAAGTATCTCTAATACTATCTCTTAAGCCCTTCAACCCATGCTTAAGATTCTTAAGCTTGGCAACAAGGCGAATCATTGGACATCCCTCAACCTCAGTACGCCAGTGGCCAGCCAAAGTATTTGTGTACTCAGAGCATTGAACCCAAGAATTAAAGAACTTGAAAGGCTTGGGGTCCGACTCAATCTTGGGATGGAGGTGAATAATAAGAGCAGCATGATCACTAGTACCACCCGTCGCATATTCACAATAAGAATTAGGGAGAATATCCACCCATTTGCAATTGCAGAACGATCTATCAAGCGTGGCATTAATACGATTGGAGCCAATGCTTCTATTAGTCCAGCTTAGGGGATTTCCTAGAGACTTGAGTTCCATCAAACCACTAGAGTTGATACAGGCGTTGAATTCTTCAACCATGTGCCCCATAATCGGCCTCCCACCAACCTTATCTTTTGCGTATCTGATGCAGTTAAAATCACCCCCAATCAGCCAAGGCAAGTTTTTAAACTTGATAGAACTAACCAGAATGGAATCCCATAGCTCCCTTCTATCTATGGGGCTGTTAGACGCATAAACCATAGTTCCCACCATACTAAACCCAGCAGTATTGGTACAAAGAATAGTGAGATGCTGAGCCGAAACGTCATCAACAACACAATCCCAGACGTCGGGGTTAAACATTACCACAATACAACCTTTCGGGTGTTTATTCCGATTATTGATGGATGACCAATTATTCGGAAAACACTTAAGAATTCGATGAGCATTTTCCTCCAAAACTTTCGTTTCCAGTAAGCCAACCAAGGAGGGGGCAAAATTGCGCAAGCGGGATTTGAGCTCACAACGTCTTGTAGTGTTATTGAGCCCGCGCGCATTCCATATGAACAAAGCCATATTTAAGAATCGGAGGAGGAGGGAGCCGTCACCCCCCGGTTTATTCGCTCACTTTTGCGAACACCCTTAACTATAGTCCCTTTATGCGAAAGGTTATTATTCTTCTTTTTGCTCTTTTTTTCCCTACTCATAGCTTCCTGCTCAAGCACCCATTCCTTATTATCAATAGTAAGACTACTCGGGCCATCATCGTCAGTGTCATGATCCTCGCTATCCTCAATAATGAGAGATATCCTCACATTATTGCTACCAAGATTCAAAGGGCCAAATGAATTACCCATTTTCTTGGTAGACTTTAGATTACCCTTCCCCGCGTTAGGTGTAAGCCGAATGTCAGATGGGGGTTTCAATCTATCTTTTATCGGTCTGTCGTGTGTGGATATTAGCTTCCTTTGGCAAGGAGACTCAGGTATCAGTCCCCCCGCCGTGCTACCTGTCCCTCCCCTCCCTTTAATACATTCTTTTATGTTTACATCTACTTCCTGTAGCACATCCATAGGCGCAGCCGCCCTTACATCATTCCCTGGCTCATCCCAGGCAGCCCCCTCATTGATCTTCCCTACAGTAATGTCCCCCTCGCAGGCTCCCCCCAGCCTCATGTTACATATGTTCCCATTATAATTGATTACAACAGCATCCTCTATGCCTACTTCTCGCACATTTGCGGTAACATCTTTCCCATCGCTGAGCTCCCCCCGACCCGCTTTACAAGTATCTGCTATATCCTCCCCCCGAGCATTACATTTTGCTACAACCTTCTCCACCCCGCTGGACACCCCCAGCCCCAACTTATAAGCTTCCTGTGTGATTTCTTCCCGCACATTTGCGGTGATGACAACATCACTCCCCTTGCTGGACATCCCCAGCCTCTCCTTACAAGTTTTCGGCATAGTGCCCTCCCGCTCAATACCGGCAACAACAACATTCGGCGTAACACCCTCCCGCTCATTAGCGGCAACATCAACACTAACACTCCCATCGCTGGACAACCCCAGCTTCTTCTTACAGGCATTCAGCATAGCCCCCTCCAGATCAATTGCAGTAACAACATTCCCCCTATCCTCAACAATACATCCCACATTTCCGGTGATTTCCCCCTCATCTACAATACCCAAGGGGCACTGTTTTGTCAAATGACCAAAACATATACAATTTGCACATCTAGGGGGCTCACCTTCATATCTCACAGCTACTTCTATAGTAGAGACATCCCCCAAGTGAACAGTCACCGTCTTCGGCAAAGGCTACTCCGCACTTATCTCCACCAAGCAACGTGCGTACGCCAGCCTCTCCAGCTTCGCAGTCGCCCTATCCAAGCATAGAGGAACGCCTACAACACTGGCTATAGCACTAAGAATGCGCTTCGTCCATAGGTTGAGCGGAAGATTGGGCAGCTGGATCCACACGGGAACGGCAGTAAGCAAGTCTCGATTGAAGCCCGCATCCGCACACCAACGCTGCAGCACTACTAATCTACCGCCAAAGAGCCACGGCCCTCCAAAGAGCACGGCATCCCTATCTTCATTTGATCCAAACCTGAAGAAAAAGAATCCGTTCTCTCTCGAGAAAATACTAACCTCTCCTCTGGTTTTCCAAACTCTGGACGTCCATGCTTTGATTTGGCCGTAGAATGGAATGTCGCCGAGAACGTATCCTACCAGTGTGTTCTCCCATCCCTCAGAGCCCTCTGCCATCATCTCCTCCGATAGGATAGCCGCAGCCACCCCATCTTCCCCCGTGATTGGCGGGATGAACATCATTTCCAGCGAATCCGATAGCTTTCGCGTATTCGTGCAGATATCCGACCAAGAGCGTTTCTCAGCGCTGATATTGATCTTCAAGGGGATTTTTGGACGCTGAGCCCTACGCTCGAGCACCTTGCTCACATCATTTTTGCTGTAAGGTCTTCTAGCTTGATTGGCATTTGAACCTCGGTTGTTGTTGATGGCTTTTTTCCGGACCACCTTCCACCCTGTGTCCTCATCATCCTTCCTATTTGCATTATCCATGATGCTCAGTGTCAACACCACACAGCATCAACCAAGGAGCAGTCAAACACCGGATGTAAAAAGAAAAAGTAGTACAACCAAGAGGTATGAATCTCACCACCGAACCTAGATCTCAGTGGGAGATCAAGGTCCGTAAAAGAATTGCAAGCAGGAACCGATCGAAGAGCAGGACCTTCTTCCCTAGATCCAGTCACCTCCCCGCTTCGCGGTAGCAGAATGATGAATCGATCATTCAATACCTCGTCACGAACAGCAACAGCCAAGAACAATTCAAAGAGCTAGAATCACGATAGGAAATTGATACTAGCAGAATAAGAATCTCACCCCCCGAATCAAGATCTCAGTAGGAGATCTTGATTCGTCGATGTTGAGCAAGCAGAGATCCGAAGAGATCGCCTCCAGGGATCAAGATCCACAGATCGGAGCCAATGAACCGATCCGAACCGTCGTCACCTGAATCAAGATCTCAAGGGGGAGATCTTGATTCAACAATGACGGTCGAGACGAGATCTGTAGATCTTGATTTGTCGATGCTGAGCAAGCAGAGATCCGAAGGGATCGCCTCCAGGGATCAAGATCCACAGATCGGAGCTTCCAATGATGCACAGGCAACCGATCCGAACCGTCGTCACCTCGCCAAGAACAACCACAGCCAAGACGATTCAAAGAACTCGATCTGAAAACGAAACTTGTTACCAGAAGAGGATAGAGAATCTCACCCGAATCAAGATCTCAAGGGGGAGATCTTGATTCAACAATGACGGTCGAGACGAGATCTGTTCATCTCCGCCGTGGATCTGAAGGCTAGATCCGAGATGACCGCCGAATCACAGCAACTCCTAGCTTCCTAGCCTTCGCATCGACTCCAGCTATCAGCTCGTCTCCGGCGCCTGTCGCAAAGCGGCCGACGAAAAAAACTCCCCGCGATCGCCTCAGCCCCCGGAGCTTCTCTCTCTAAAAACGAGAGAGAGAGAGAGGGATCTATTATATATTTTTTACCCATATATATATATATATATATATATATATATATATATATATATATATAAAAGGATTTAATGTAGAAAATCTGCCACCTGATCCAATGGATCAGGTGCTAAGACACAAAAAAGGTGGGAAGTACAAGCCCCACATGGGCTTGTACTAGCTGGGTCCCACCCTTTTGTGTCTTGATGCGAGAGCGTATTCTCTTATCTAAGCTTCCTTCCTTCGCTCTCCCCATCGTAGATAGTTGAGCCACGCCCGGTGCCACGAAATGATTGAGAACTATGTCGGGGTCGAAATGCATTTTGTTCTTTGTATTCAATAAGTATTGCATGACCAAATAATTCAAGGAGGGGCGCACAGTGGCGGGGGTCCTTTTTAGTAGATGACTCGTCGGGCCATCAAGACAGCTGCCTTTATGTAACTCTGTCGAAACCTACTGCTCAAGTCTGACGAATGTCGTTCATGAGCTGGTAAATTCGAGATCAATCAACTGGGGTCGGATCGCCACACCCGGCTTTCCTGGTTAAAAAGAAAAGAGTATCTTTCCTTACTGACTGAACACCTTCTCCATCTCTATTTGAGACAGATAGGGTTTTCACACAAACGCCTTGACTCGCCTATCCGAATCCGAATCCTCGACTTTCCTTGTTCGTTCACCTGCCCGGTCTGGTTCACCTTACCCACTGGCTTGGACTAGTACAGTTCAATGGAGCAGGTGCCACCTGCTCTACATTAATCCATATATATATGCCCATGAGAGGGTGTTCTAGTGGTAAGTCATTCCACTCCAAAATCAAGAGTCATGGGTTCAAGGCATATGGCCTACATGGGTTGGTGTTTGTTGGGAGATTATTTACCCTGGGGCTACATCTCCCCTCTCGGACATACCCGGGGGCCGTTGAGGGCACTTCATTCCCCCCCAGTTTACATAGTCTCGACCATGCTCTTGCCTTTCCCTCCTATGCCGAGGGCGGAGGGAGGGGGTTGGAGATTTTTCTGGGTTGTCATATATATATACACACACACACAAGAAATTTCCTGTGCCCAAAGGACACCGCGATTTGAGAGGGGGGTCCACCCCTATATCAACGCACTACAAAGTGTGAGGAGGGTCCGCACCTATACATAGCCCTCCAAATTTTAAAATTTTAAGTTTACAAACCAAATATCATTTTTCAAATCTTCCTCATAAATTTCCCCTCAAAACTTATCTCGGTCCTAGTCATTAAGCCCGTATCCTAGTCATACGCCCCTTTGTCCTAGTCACTTGTCCTACCGGGACAAAATTCAAATTCTTCATCAAATATAGAATATATATATATATATATATATATATATATATATATATATAAATGTACCTAAGAACGTGCACAAGTATTGTTACCTGCGCACCCCCTCTCCGGGGGGGTTTAAAGTATTTTTTTGAATTCTTTTTGCAGATGTTAGCTCTACATGTTAGGTAAGCCCACAAAATTTCAAGTCAAACAAACACCATTTGGGCATCGAAGCATCCATCACAAAATCATTTCGCAAAACAGTCCAGAATTGTTGAATTTTTTTGCAAATTTTTTGTGATGGATGTTTCGATGCCCAAATGGTGTTTGGTTAACTTGAAATTTTGTGGCGGGCTACCTAACATGTAGAACTACCTACTGCAAAAAATTCAAAAACAATACTTTAAACCACTTTGGAGAGGGGGTGTGCGCAGGTATGTTACCCGTGCACGTTCTCAGGCACATTTGCCTCATATATAGGTATATATATATATATGTATGTATATGTGTGTGTGTGTATATATATTGTAGTGCTTGATCTTCACGACATTACACTATGCCTCCACGGACTCGATCTAGCTCCAGGCAGCCTGCTGCTAAGAAGAAGAAGACTAGTGTGTAATGCCCTACTAAGCTACTGCACAAGTACTAGAGGGGGGGTGAATAGTACTTTAAAATAATTAAGAGGATAATTCCTAATTATCTTGCAATCTCTTCCAATAATACGGAAATGCGGAAATGTAAATATTAGACAATAAAGACAAACAATCGCAAACAAGCAATTTAACGGGTTCGGATCCACCCAAGTCTCCCCGACTTGTTCCCAGTGATCCTACGTCCCAAACACCCGGATCCCCTCCGGATACTTGAGTTAGAAACCCTAACTCAAGATTTCCACTATGAAATACTTGTGAAAAACCTTCACAAGTCAAATCATACACAAATGAAAATTGTGACTCCCACAACCCGGGATCACAAACAAACTCTCACAACCGAGAGTGAAGCACTTACAATATCGAAAGTAAATGAAATAGAAATGCTTACCACAAAATACATATGCCTTGAGTAAACTTACGAATTAGGGCAAAGATGATTTTGGGAAAGATGAAGAGGCACCAAACCCTAGCTCCAAGATGTAGATCAGCGATGGAGAGCTATGAGGTTGTTGGTGACCTAGAATCAAGCACTTGGCTTGGAAGGCTCACAATCAATGAATCTCTCTTTTGAAATAAGAGTGAGGAGAGATTCAAGATTGGAATGAATGAGCTTTGAATGAGAGTAAATGCTTTCTCTTTGATCTCTAAACTTCTCTTAATATCAGCCTTGAGTGCAATGAATACAGCACACCAAGTATTTATAGGTTAGAGGAAAGAGAGAGAGAGAAAAACGTTTCAATTAAAGCTCCAACGGCTCTATTCTGAACCAAACTAGTCGGTCAAAGAACAACCACTGACCGACTAGTTCATCAACTAGTCGGTCGGTCAATCAGCATGAACCGACTAAGAGGTGAACAGTGAATAAGTCGAAGTTCAGACTAACAGAACTAGTCGGTCAAAGAACACTTGCCAACCGACTAGTTTCACAACTAGTCGGTCGGTGAGTGAACTTAGACCGACTAAGAGATAAAACAAATAGTCTGAGTACAAATTGATTTAGTCGGTCCAAGAACAAATGTTGACCGACTAGTTCATCAACTAGTCGGTCGCCAAATGTATATAGACCGACTAACGATAAACAGTAGCTCAGGCTCAAAAAATGGAAGTTCAACTAGTCGGTCCAAGAAGGATTCTTCACCGACTAGTTTCACAACTAGTCGGTCGGTGAACCTTCTTTGACCGACTAACTGTAAACAGTAACTGAGCTAGAAATTGAGAAGATAAACTAGTCGGTCTAAGAAGCTTTGCCGATCGACTAGATCACCATCTAGTCGGTTGGTTCTTCTTCTTGAACCAACTAACATGCACAAGAAGTCGTGAATCGAAGCACGAAGCTTCAGGAAAGTTTGTATGGACTTATACTAAGATCCTAGATCTAAGACATGAGCGTTATGAAGATAAAAACGTAAGACCTACTCAAGGCTTAACATTCTACGGGACGAAGCTAAAAGACATTAAATAAACTTAACGAACCATCTTCGAAAGCTTCGATCCGAATCTTCATGACTTCTAAAATGGTCCTTGAGCTTCAACGAAGATTTAGGCATACGGTCATGCGTATTGAGAAGTCTCGAGACGTCACTTTGGATGTTCATATAAATTTGGCGACGATCTCCATAACTGCGCTTACAAAGAGTTAGTTCACGATATATTTATGTTTGTTCATCATCTAAAACCAAATCCGAGGAGTCCAATATCCAACATTCTCCCCCTTTTTGGTGATGACAAACCAACATAAATAATAATAAAAAATAATGATTCAAATGTAATTTACTTACTCCCCCTGCATTGATGACACGTTAGTTCCAACATATATATTAATCATACGCATCAAGCAGACGAGTAAAGTATAAAATGAGAATCGATTATTGAAATATCGGATTTGAAAATCCATTTATATATCTTAACTCCCCCTGAATATAACATATCAAATTAGATTCTTGGAAAAATGCTCTAAATTATCATTTAGCTCATCGTCATTATTATATCTCTCCCCCTTTGGCATTAGCAAAAAGAGTAGGAGGAGATCAACGACAACAATGGCTTCAAATAAAAGCACGGGAGTCGTAGAATACGACCACAGTCCAAATGACACCAAAGGAAAATACGAATTAAATCAAAGCGTGTCAATGAGACCAAAGTCGAAAATCGGTAAATAAAATCATCAAAACTCAAATTAATGTTACGAATTGAGTTATGGAATATACTCTCCAATATCAACATTCTTGGTTAATTTAGTGCATGGAAAAAAATTCTATGTTTCCATAAAAAATAATTTCTACTTAACCAAGTTATTATCGTCGAGCGACGAAATCAAACATCAGAGACATAAAAAAATATAATGTGCACAAGAGAATGAAATGTCAACATCGATGTATATATATATATAAATCATGAGTACATCAAGATGATACATCGACAACATACATAAGCAATCCAACGATCGAAGAACAAAATACATCATATCACACAAGACATCGGAGTATCACAAAACATACATATCCATCAAAATACATCAAAATATCCAAAATACATAACCACACTCTATCCTACCCAAACTCTCTCACTATAAGATCTATCATCCAAAGTGCATCAAGAGAGTCCTCAGAGAAGCTCAGGAGTGAGCGGCAGGATCTGCAACAGCAGCAGGCTCTGCAGCAGGAGTGGTCAATGGAATGGCAGGTGTGTCAACAGGAGTGACGGGAGTGGAAATCTCTGGCACGACAGGAGTGGTGATCTCTGGAGCAGCAACGGTAGTGGCCTCGGGAACACCAGAAGAAGTATCCACCGCAGGTATGGTGGCACCAGGTGTGCTCTCGGGGTCACCAGCAGAAGAAGAAGCAGCACCAGAAGTGCCCACAGGGGCACGAGCAGCAACACAAACAAGCTCCTTAATCTCATCCTCATCCAACTCCTCCTCGTCAGAAACTGACGGAGGGATCTCAATGCCCAAACGAGAGGCGATACGAGCAAGTATCTCCTCAGTACGAGCATAACGAGACTCCATACGTCTCACGGAACGGGCGAGCTCATCAAGAGTGGTAGAGGGAGCAGGAGCAGCTGAGGCTGAAGCAGACGCTGAAGCAGAGGGGTTCGTCCTCTGAACGTGACGAAGCGCCGCAAGAGACTTCTTGACAGCCGTCGCATTCAGAGGGGGACCGAGGGGACGCTCATCATCACGAGGCAAAGGGACACGAAAGTGACGAAATACGAGTGTCAGAAGGCACGGATATGGGATATGAGCAGATTTCATGGACTTGCGGATACACTCGAAAGAATCCATCTTATCGAGAATGATCCGAGCCCAGTTAATCTCGCTCCCCATGAAGATGGCGTAAATGAGCTTGATGAATGGCTGGGATGGCAAGGAAGATGAGACGTACTTAGGAAGTATGCACGACTTCAGAATCAGATTTAGGACCCAGCCATTAGGCTTGAAAGACTTCGAGGGCATACCAATCATGGCAGGAGGAATCTCGTGAAAGATCTCAGAAAGGATGACCTGGTCAAGGGAAGAGATGTCATCGACGGAGATATCGGAAGGGAGGAGGCCAGACGAGGAACAACCAATCAACTCCCCTAAGATTTCTGCTGTGAGGACAATCGGTGTCCCTAAGACAGTCGTCTCAATGGAGTGGGTCTCGTCGTACTGACCCCGGACGCGGTTTGCATAAAACAGCTTGACCAGACATGGGTAGGGATGGGGATTCGCCTTAGGGTCATATCGAAGATAATCGATAAGACCGGAAGATGACAGAAGATCAGCAAGGCCTGGGAAGTCTGAAAACTGTACGAAATGCTTCAGAAGCAGCGGACAGTGTTCGATACGGTTATATGCCGCGAGACACATCGGGTCGTCGCGACATAAAGAGATATCGACACCGCCAATTGGCATCGGACCCTTTCCCTTAGGCTGACGTGTGGAAGTACGGGGTCTAGAGCTAGACGTAGGTTCCCTATGAGGGGGTGTAGGATCCCTATGGGGCTCGGTCTCAGGGATGTACTCGGTGTCAGAATCCGAAGCACCGGGAGTGGGTGTACGGAAAAAGGAGGGAGACACAGTCTGCTTCTTAGTCTTGGGTTTTGGCTTGGGTTGAGACTGAGATTGGGCTCTAGGCTTGGCGGTCGTTGTCATCTTCTTCTTGAGAGGAGGCGAAGACGACGAAGGTTGGGTTGATTTAGATCGGCATTTGGGTTGCGAGGGTTCCCTAGGAGGTGAATCAGCGGTCATAAGGGATGGGCTCGAGGGTCGGATCAGAATCCTTGTCTTCGCCATAAGCGTGACGAGACAAAGCAAGAAGACACACGAGATCAAAACCCTAGATAAACCCTAGCCGAATTGAAAACGAGAAGCCCTAACCCTAAGAGCTGAAAACCTAACCCTAGACAGCTAGGAGAGGGAGGAGAGATCACCTAGGGAGGATCGACGGAGCCCTAGGTTGGAGATGGCCGGAGTTTTGGTCGGAAAACGGCGGAGGGAGAGATGGAAGTCGAAGGGGCACGGCGGTTTTAGGCTGAGAGAGAAGTATTCGATCGACTAGAATGAAAATAAGTCGGTCGGGGGCTTAAAAAATCGATTGGAAGTCGAAAAGACGAAGCAATCCCCGTCGCAATTAGTCGGTCACAGTTCAAGCACTGACCGACTAGATGACGATATAGTCGATCGGTCAATGAGCTTGAACCGACTAGTTGCAAACAGTAACTGAAGCCAAAATTAAGGGCTTGAGTTAGTCGGTCTGAGTTCATTCACTGACCGACTAGATGATGATCTAGTCGGTCGGTCAATGAACATGAACCGACTAACAGAGTTCAAAAATTTTAGAAATTGAAATTTTGAGTTCTCTCCTAATCGCACTTGGACGAAACATCGCAAAACTCTCATTAATCATTATACTACCCCATTAAACATCGAAAATCTTAAATTTGACGTTCATGAATAAAACGAGCATAAATTCCGAAAATTCAACAAAAAATCCAGAAAATTCCAATAAATCTAGCATGTCCAAATATAAAGAATTGAATAGCATGCAAGATTATTGAACATATGAATCCTAAATCTCGGATTCACCCATAATCCCCAATTCTCGACGTAACCGCACAAAGGAGTCTTCCTTTAGGGGTTTTGTGAAAATATCGGCGATTTGCTTTTGGGTTTCAACGTACACTAATATGATGTCCTTTTTAGCAACATGATCATATAATAAATGGTGTCGGACATCTATGTGTTTAGAATGGGAATGGTGTACCGGGTTCTTAGAGAGACATATTGCACTTTGGTTGTCCACCATGATAGGGCAAGTATCACAGTTTATACCAAAGTCTTTAAGTGTGTGTCTCATCCAAAGAACTTGAGCACACGCGGCACCGGCGGCAATATATTCCGCCTCGGTGGTTGAAAGTGATACGGAATTCTGCTTCTTGGAAAACCAAGAGACAAGAGAATTTCCTATAAAATGGCAAGTGCCACTAGTACTTTTCCTGTCGGATTTGCATCCCGCATAATCTACGTCACTATATGAGATTAACTCATACGTGCTAGATTTTGGATAAAGTAATCCAAAATCAAGTGTGTAACTTAAATAACGGAAAATACGCTTTACCACTACTAAGTGTGACTCCTTAGGTTGAGACTGATAACGAGCACAAACACATACATCAAACATAATATCGGGCCTACTTGCGATAAGATATAGTAAACTACCTATCATACCTCGATATAGACGAATGTCTACATCTTTTCCGCCCGCATCTTTATCAAGATGTGTAGTCGTGCTCATTGGAGTCTTCTTCCCGGAGGCATTCTCCATTCCAAATCGCTTTAGCAACTCCACCGTGTACTTTGTTTGGTGGATGAAGATTGCATCGTCATTTGGCGAATTTGGTGACCAAAGAAATACTTGAGCTCACCCATGTGGCTCATCTCAAATTGATCCTTCATCACATTAGAAAACTCTTCGCAAAGAGCAAAGTTAGTAGCACCGAAAATGATATCATCAACATATATTTGAACTAAAATTATATCATTATTCGAATACTTAACAAATAATGTGGAATCAACTTCTCCCATTTTAAAACCCAAATCCAAAAGAAAATTCTTTAAACGGTCATACCAAGCTCGAGGAGCTTGTCTCAAACCGTAAAGTGCTTTCTTAAGTTTGAAAACATGATTTGGAAAGTTTTCATTTATAAAACCCGGAGGTTGAGAAACATAAACTTTCTCAACAACATCTCCGTTTAAAAACGCACTTTTAACATCCATTTGAAATAATTTAAAATCCTTATGGCATGCAAAAGATAACAATAATCTAATTGATTCTAATCTAGCTATCGGAGCAAAGGATTCTTCGAAATCGATACCTTCCTCTTGCCGGTAGCCTTGAGCTACTAACCGAGCTTTGTTCCGGACGACGATTTGGTTTTCGTCGGTCTTGTTCTTGAAGATCCACTCTGTCCCTATGACGGTGTGGTTCTTCGATGGCAATGGAACAAGTTCCCAAACCTCATTCCTCTCGAATTGAATGAGTTCCTCTTCCATGGCAAGGATCCAAGCGCTATCTTCGCACGCTTCATTAATATTCTTTGGCTCTATCGAGGAGGCAAAGGCACAATGAGCGAAGTAGTTCACTTGCGATCTTGTCTTGACACTATCATGGATATTACCAATGAATTGCTCATGAGGATGGTCACGAACGGTATGAAGCCGTTTGGGAATTCCTTGATCACTAGGAAAATTCTCAAAAACTTCATTAGATGGGTTAGTCTCAATAGAATCAATAGAATTATTAGAATTAGAATTACCCATTGAATCATATAAGACATCCATAGAGTCATCATCATTAGTAATTCTAGTTGGAACAAAACCTTCATTAAATGAAACATGAAGTGATTCCTCGATCATTGAGGTTCGTTTGTTGTATATCCGGTAGGCTTTGCTACGTGAGGAATATCCAACAAAAATCCCCTCATCGGATCTTGGATCGAATTTGTCCAAACTACCATACGTGTTTTTAATAAAAAATTTTGAACCAAAAACACGAAAATGTTTAACTTGAGGCAATCTACCAAACAACAATTCATAACAAGTTTGTTTGGTGCCGGCCTCAAAAGTATTCTATTAAACACATAGCAAGCGGTGTGTACCGCTTCCGCCCAAAATTGATGCCCAAGTTGGCTATCATCAAGCATAGTGCGAGCACACTCCACTAGCGTCCTATTCTTTCTCTCAACAACACCATTTTGAGGAGGTGCGCGAGGGAATGAAAAGGTGTGTGTAATACCAACTTCATCACAAAAGTTCTCAAAAGACTCATTCTCAAATTCCCCTCCATGATCACTACGAATAGTGACAATGGTGGTTCCAATGAGATTTTGTACTTTCTTGACCAATATTGTGAAGTTTTCAAAAGCATCATTTTTATTACTTAATGAAAATACCCAAGTAAACCTAGAAAAGTCATCAACGATGACAAGTCCATATCGTGCATTTCCTAATGAAGCAACTCTAGTTGGCCCAAATAAATCTAGATGTAATAGCTCTAGTGGCCGCTTAGAAGAAATGCTTTTCTTAGGTTTAAAAGACGATTTTGGAAGCTTGCCTCATTGACACGAGTCACAAAAGCTTTTCTTTTGAAAGACAAGCTTAAGGAAGCCTCTAATAGAATTTAACTTGGAAAGTTTAAATAGTGTTCCAAAGTTCACATGACCAAAACGTCGATGCCATAAGTGTTGTTCACTTGTGTTGGCAATGAGACATTGTTCATGTGATCTTGGAAGATCTAGGATATATATATATCCTTATGGCGTGTGTCAGAAAACAATAATTCATTATTATCTTTTCTTAAAATATGGCACATTCCTTTCGCAAAGCTAACTTTATAACCATTGCCACAAAGTTGGCTTATTGAAATGAGATTGTGGTTTAATCCTTTAACAATGTAAACATCATTTATAAGAGGTTTAGAAGGATTACCCACTTTACCAACACCTATGATGGTTCTGCTCTCGTTGCCTCCAAAGACTACCCGGTTCCCATTTGCGATGGGCACCACTCCGGAGAGCAATTGAGCGTCACCCGTCATGTGTTTTGAACACCCGCTATCGAGTATCTAATTCCTCTTGGAGCTAAATTTAAATTTGTTGCTCCGTTTCTTTTTCTTGAGTACCTAAAGATAGAAAATATCGTATCATGGTACCCAAGGTCATTGGGTCCAAAAGATTAGACCTTTGGAAGCCAAGTCCAATTGGACTTAGACTTCCCCACATAATTATCATTATCCACTACATTCATAAAATAAGCATTCATGTAAACTTGTTTTTCATTCATGCTTGTGTCCTTTGGGCTCCAAATAGTGAAGATTTTGGGATCCCTCATCCTATTGGGTGCATGCATGTGTTGATGATTTCTACGTGATGCATGTCGTGGATAGGCATAAGGAACATGATGAAATGGTGCATGTGGATAATTATTCATACGATGATGTGGGTGAACATATGCATGTGGGGGAACACATGCGTGAGGGTGTCTCACATGGTGTGCACGTGCTCGTGGTGCATAGAAATCATCATATGAGTGAGTATGTGGAGTAGGACATGTGGTCCTACGTGGCATGGTATTCGTGTACATGTAAGCATGACCCTTCTTTGGAGGTCCACCCAAAGTGGGTTTCTTTCCAAAAGAAGGTGTGTACAAGGTGGAAGCACCAATGGTAGATGAACTACCAATAGAGTGTTTGCTCCCACTCATTGAGGCATCGGAAGTTGGCCTAACAAAGGTAGTGGCCGATTTGGATGAATTTCCCATTGTGTACCCCAAGCCAATGTGGTGATTGGCCGGGAGTAAGTCATTTAGGATTTTATCCAAATGGTCCTTACCCTTATTGAATTTACTAATTCGGCCTAATGTGCATTCATATTTCTTGGTGAGAGAACGCATAGAAGCATCCAAAGTGGATACTTGCGATGTGAGCACATAAACACGAGATTTGAGACTCTCATTCTCAATACTCAAAGTCGAGTTTTGAGAAGTCAAATCCGCTATCTTGTGTTCTTCCGGATCCTCAATGCTAACATGTTCAAGTGAAACTTGAGATTTACAATCTCATTCTTCAACACTTCAACAACGGTGTCGTTGTTGGTGATGATAGTTTTAGGCAAGGTTTGTATGCTAGCTAAATCATCTTTTACTTTAGTATACCTATTTACTAATTTAGTGTATTTAGACCATAATTGCTCATTAGCATTTCTAAGGTCATCCATGGTTACCTCATCGCCTTCATTGTCTCTATCATCGGAAGAGGAATCTTTATCTTGCTCCTCTCGAGCCATGAAGCACATGTGTGCTTGCTCCATTGCTCATCATCCGACTCTCCGCTTGAGGAATCCTCGGAGTCGGTGAAAGTCCCGACAAGCCCCTTTTTGTACCCTTTCTTGTACTTCTTGGACTTGTCGAACTTCGGCACCTTCCACTTCTCCTTTTGCTTATTTTGAGGACACTCTGCTTTCATGTGTCCTGGCTTGTTGCATTTGAAACACAAAGGAGAGGGGGCGTTAGAAGAACTAAACTTCGATTTGTTTTTGAAGTTACCTTTTCGGAAGAACCGGTTGAACTTCTTTGCCATGAGAGCCATGGACTCCAAGTCCAACTCGTCTTCCGAGTTTTCATCATCGGTCGATGTGGATGTGGATGGAGCGGCCTTGAAAGCAATAACCTTCTTCTTTGGCTCGTCTTGCTTTAGGTAGGACTTCATCTTGTCCTGCAACTTCAACTTGCTATCCTTGCGTACCTCATAAGACATTAAGGTACCCATTAGTTGAACAACGGTATAAGTTTTCATGTCATTACCTTCCTCGATGGCGAAGATACATTTCTCCCAACAAGAAGGAAGTCCATCGATAATCTTCGAGACTTTCTCCTTTTGGGTGTAGGTCTTACCGAGAGCCTCCAACTCGTTTGTGATGTCGACGAATCGAGCATAGTACTCCTTCATCTTCTCACCCTGTAGCATATGAAATAACTCGTAATCTTTATTAACTACAATGAGTTTAGAGTCTCTTACCCTACTTGTCCCTTCATGCAATTTGAGGAGGGAGTTCCATATTTGATATGAACTCTTACATATGCATATCTTGTTGAAGTCCTTGGGCTCCAAGGCACATTGCAAGGCGTTCATTGCCTTGGCATTGCTTACCTCCGCGGCGATCTCCGCGGGAGTCCACTTCTCGAAATCTTCTTCGGCGGGTTCGACGTACTCCTTCATTGTGGTCCTCCATAGTGAAGCACTCCGGAGGAAAGTTTCCATCCGGCATTTCCAGTACCCGTAGTTGGTACCGTTGAAGAATGGAGGCCTCGTTGAGGAGTATCCTTCCATTACCGAAGAAGCTCCTTCACGGTTCTTGAAGGTGCTATAGTCGGAAGGTGGACGAACGGTCTTGTTGTCGTTGGTAGACATAGCTATAGACTTGGCTCTAATACCAAATGTAATGCCTTGCTAAGCTACTGCACAAGTACTAGAGGGGGTTGAATAGTACTTTAAAATAATTAAGAGTATAGTTCCTAATTATCTTACAATCTCTTCCAATAATGCGGAAATGCGAAAATGTAAATATTAGACAACAAAGACAAACAATCGCAAACAATCAATTTAACGGGTTTGGATCCATCCAAGTCTCCCCGACTTGTTCCCAGTGATCCTACGTTTATAAACACCCGGATCCCCTCCAGATACTTGAGTTAAAAACCCTAACTCAAGATTTCCACTATGAAATACTTGTGAAAAACCTTCACAAGTCAAATCATACACAAATGAAAATTGTGACTCCCACAACCCGGGAGCACAAACAAACTCTCACAACCGAGAGTGAAGCACTTACAATATCGAAAGTAAATGAAATAGAAATGCTTACCACAAAATACCTATGCCTTGAGTAAACTTACGAATTAGGGCAAAGATGATTTTGGGGAAGATGAAGAGGCACCAAACCCTAGCTCCAAGATGTAGATCAGCGATGGAGAGCTATGAGGTTGTTGGTGACCTAGAATCAAGCACTTGGCTTAGAAGGCTCACAATCAATGAATCTCTCTTTTGAAATAAGAGTGAGGAGAGATTCAAGATTGGAATGAATGAGCTTTGAATGAGAGTAAATGCTTTCTCTTTGATCTCTAAACTTCTCTTAATATCAGCCTTGAGTACAATGAATGCAGCACACCAAGTATTTATAGGTTAGAGGAAAGAGAGAGAGAGATAAACGTTTCAATTAAAGCTCCAACGGCTCTATTCTGAACCAAACTAGTCGGTCAAAGAACAACCACTGACCGACTAGTTCATCAACTAGTCGGTCGGTCAATCAGCATGAACCGACTAAGAGGTGAACAGTGAATAAGTCGAAGTTTAGACTAACAGAACTAGTCGGTCAAAGAACACTTGCCAACCAACTAGTTTCACAACTAGTCGGTCGGTGAGTGAACTTAGACCGACTAAGAGATAAAACAAATAGTCTGAGTACAAATTGATTTAGTCGGTCCAAGAACAAATGTTGACCGACTAGTTCATCAACTAGTCGGTCGCCAAATGTACATAGACCGACTAACGATAAACAGTAGCTCAGGCTCAAAAAATGGAAGTTCAACTAGTCGGTCCAAGAAGGATTCTTAACCGACTAGTTTCACAACTAGTCGATCGGTGAACCTTCTTTGACCGACTAACTGTAAACAGTAACCGAGCTAGAAATTGAGAAGGCAAACTAGTCGGTCCAAGAAGCTTTGCCGACCGACTAGATCAACATCTAGTCGGTTGGTTCTTCTTCTTGAACGAACTAACATGCACAAGAAGTCGCGAATCGAAGCACGAAGCTTCGGGAAAGTTCATATGGACTTATACAAAGATCCTAGATCTAAGACATGAGCGTTATGAAGATAAAAACGTAAGACCTACTCAAGGCTTAACATTCTACGGGACGAAGCTAAAGGACATTAAATAAACTTGACGAACCGTCTTCGAAAGCTTCGATCCGAATCTTCATGACTTCTAAAATGGTCCTTGAGCTTCAACGAAGCTTTAGGCATACGATCATGCGTATTGAGAAGTCTCGAGACGTCTCTTTGAATGTTCATATAAATTTGGCAACGATCTCCATAAATGCGCTCACAAAGAGTTAGTTCACGATATATTTATGTTTGTTCATCATCCAAAACCAAATCCGGGGAGTCCAATATCCAACATAGTGACCCTGGCGCTTCTTCTTCTGCAGCTGCACCACCAGTACATAGCGACCCTATCCATGCACTGCATGCACTGCCTGCACCACCTGCACATCCACCATCCCCTATTGAGACGTATGTGATCACTTTCAAATGTGACACACAACATGCCAAATTTGAGAGGATATCTAGACGTCAGATCATACCCACTAGGTTCGCTCACATTCCTGCACTTGAGCACCTAGAGCTACACCAGGGTTTGCACCAGTTATACGATAATGTAGGTTGGGGTGATTTTCTGTCGGTACCAGTGAACACCTATGTTTGACCGACACTAGAGGTCTTGAGTTCTATCTGTAGGACTCCTAGGAGTTAATCATTCAGGCTCATGAATCATGACTATGAGATTACTCACGACATGATCCGTGCTTACTTTCACTGGCCCCCAGTTCCAGACCGTGACATGGCATACGGCCCTAGTCATCACATCCCCCTAACCTTTTCTACCGATGCATTATGGGAGCAGACCATAGGCATCCCACACTTCAATCCTAGTCGGGTGAAGGCTTTGTCGATAGTCCACATTGCCTATGCCTCGCAAAGTGCCTTTTGGCAACTAATTTATTTGGTAGGCCAGATGTTGGGACTATCTCCATACCTAAGCCTTTCATCTAGTCGGCTATGACATGGGAGAGATCGTTTGAGGCCGGCAGGGACATCCTAGTTCCTGTAGTGTCCATCGATGTCACTAGTTGGTTCATCGACCACTTTCTTACCTCGACCGCCTCCACCAAGGTGATATGTTGTGGCGGTCTGATCACCCTTCTTGCCCCTATTTTTGATATCCAGTTGCCCACTGAGCTGACCCGTGCTATGAGACATACATCTCTTACCGACCATGTCTTGTCCCGTATGCATATGATCCGATCACATGGCAAGTGCCATTGGGTTTGGATCCATGGCCCCTTCCACACAGATTATATCGTTCTTCTGAACCCTGATCAGACTCACATGGGACTAGTAGGTGCTGAGTGGAGGTTCCCTATAGAACTCTATATTCCACCTGTTTACGTGCTAGAGCTTGATGAAGGTCAGCAGCCTCCCATCGAGCCACACCCAGCTGAGATTCCCATAGTGCAGCCTGTTTTTGAGCCTTTACCAATACCCAGCACATCTGTCTCTGTAACGACCGGTACCCACTATTCGTTATAAGGCTGTGCGTATAGCAATTTCGGGTACCTGATTGGTTTTGTTGCTTTGTATGTGAGTCGTGTTGTTGAGTCGATAGGGTCGTAGCACCTTGGTTACATCCTTAGCAAGCCAACCCCGACGTGTGCCCAACTTAGAATTACCGTCGCCTTTGGACCCCGTATCATTTATACGCTTTGTCGTGCACATAGTCTTGTTTGTGCACGTATTTATTTTAGACGTTGTCTGTATCCGAACCCTATAGTGTGATATGCAGTTGTGACCCTCTCTGAGAGAATTAAATTTTGGAATTAATTTGGAATGTTATTTCACGGGTCGTTCTTCCACGATTTGGCTTTGTTTGACGACACGTCACGATTTTCACTTTTGTCGCGAGGCCTTTCTATTTTTAATTTCGTTTCTCGTCGTCGAAATTGTGATCCATCTTCTTCGTTGCGTTTCTCTCGTCCGTGCGGTCACCCCAGTATTTATTTCACGATTTTTAAGCTTCGTTAGACCTACTTTCACTTTTTGGCCCAACCTATTATATTTTTAGCCTAAGTTTTACCTAGATTAATCCCTAATAATTAATTAATAATAAATTTTATCTAACTTTTGACTTAGTCTTATTTTTTTCCCCACTTGGCACAAACCAACGCATGAGAGATGGAAGGGGTGGGATCTTTTGGTTTTCTATAATAATACCATTAAAATCAATTGAATAAAACACTAATAACCCTAACTAACCCAACCTCTAGTCAAGTGAGCCCTATCCCACATTCAACAACACCCACACCAAATACATTTAATAATAGCCTAGGTTAAAACATCTCCCAGCAACGTGAGAAACCGCCGCCACCCTCATCCTTCCGCACGCAGTACACGAACCGCTGCCGCCGGCGACCATTTGCGCTCTCCTACCTCTAACCCATCGCCGAAGCCTCCTCTCCATTCCAACCCCCTCACAGCAGCTGCCCCCCACTGGCTAGCCCCACCGTTGCTCTGTCGCAAGCTGCAGCAGCTTGCAATCCGCCCAGTTTCGCCCTCCGACGATCTTTGCTTCACCCTCGGTCAGCCAAGCACCTTCGACGGCCACATATCGTCCCCATCTCTACCGTTCCCCGCCCCACTACAATCTGAAGAGCTGCAGCGTCGCTGTTCTCGCACAGCATGCCGCAGCAGCAGTTGCAGCGGCCGCCGCCGTCGCTGCCGCCGCCGCCCGCGCCCACCGACGTCCCCGTCGACCATCTGGACTCTCTGCATGGCCGTGACAGCCCCCGCTGGCCGTCGAAGCTTGAAACAGCGAGTGTGCTCGTTGTTTTGTGCTTTTACGACGTATCGTCGCGTCGTATCTTCCCGCAACGTACCGTCTCACTGTTGGGGTCCTCCGACAGCCCTCTACCACTCCTAGGGGTGTTTTCCGATGTCACGAACTTTCCTTTCGACGCTCAATGTCGTAGACTTCGTGTACGTCGAACCGTTCGTCTCGGTTCGTTGTTACGGCTTCCCGGGAACCGTGAAAACGTATACCGACCGCCAACCCGCTAATTGGAATCTTGCTCGCTGATCTGGTCACTACCCGAGAATTGGCGAGCGTGGAATCTTATTTGGAATCTGGATTTGGAGCGCGTTCTATTTATTCCAACCTCTGGCGTCGCTACCCGACGCCAGTGTAGCTCTCGAGTCGTGTAAGGGTAAATTTCTGAACACTTAGGACCCCCAACCCAACCATGTTAATCAAGATAAATACCTGTATTTTAATTGGTTGATAATTCACTAATAAAGATAATTCAATTTAGGACTGTAGGCTGGTGGATCTGAGCACATAGGTAGACTGGACTGGTTAGACGATATTTGCAGAACGGTTGATTGCAGGCAAGTGAAACTTGCCAGTTCTTTGTTTAGGCCGTGCTTTAGGCCATTTCTTGTTTTAGGCTTAAAAGAGACTAGGCGATGAAATGATACTCGCCTAGATGCAATTTTAAGATCTAGCTTAACAACGAAGCTAGATCTGTCACCCTGCCATGTCATTCATGCATTTCTGCTTGTCACGTTTAAATTTTCATAACTGCATGCTCCTTACTTGTGCTCTGCCCATCACGTTTAAATTCCTTATCTGTACGCACTTAAATTATAACTTGTCATGCCATGTCATCCATGCTTGAGTGTTGTATTCGTAGAACACGCTACGTACTTCCTTGTCTAGGCTAGGCACCTGCATTGCTGGCACAACCCTATGCAAAATACACTTCCTGGCTCATGATCCAGAAGCGGGCTACATGTGATGGTCAAAAGCCAATGCCCGACTTGTTGAGGCTAGGCACCTGCGTTGCAGGCACAACCCTATGCCAAATACACTTCCTAGCTCGTGATCCAGAAGCGGGCTACATGTGTTGGTCAAGAGGCAATGCCCGACTTGTTGAGGCTAGGCACCTGTGTTACAGGCACAACCCTATGCCAAATGTATTTCCTGGCTCGTGATCCAGAAGCGAGCTACATGTGTTGGTCAATAGCCAATGCCCGATTACACGTGGAGGGGTAGGGTTAAGCGACCACTCAGCGTAGAAGTGTGCCCGTACAGCCACTTCAGCTGTAAGGCGTAAACTCTGAGCACGACATGTTACTTGAATTGTAAAAATCTGTGTGAATGTTATACTTGCTGCCATGTCATACTTATTGCATTGTATCACTTGTTGCATCCTTGCATTAAACTGCCATGTCATCGCACATTTTAGAACTGGTAGGCTGCTTTCCTTCTTTTAGTTTCCTTGCACAAGTCTCTAGTAGACTTGCTGACATGTGCCCCTTTTCTCTTTTGGGTGTCACATGTTAGATTGTGAGCCAGAGTTGGTCGTCGAGGACGAACAGGTTGCAGGTGTTGAGTTCGAGGACGTTGGAGATCAGTACTAGAGCTCCTTCTTATTGTTGTTGTTTTCTGCTTAGTCGTTGTTAGACTGTCGGTGCGTAGCACATCTCTTTTCTTGTTGATGTTATGTATTATGTCGGCCATGCCTTAGGCCTCTTTCAGACTCTTGTACTCTCCTTTTAGACTTTTCTTTTAGCATGGAGGCTTTTCTATGATGTTGCGATTTTATTTGTGGACATTCTGAGATTGGAATAATATATCTGTCTCTTTTCTTTTTTCTATTATCTTTGTTCTGTGTCGCATTTGCAGGGACCTATACTTGGTTAATCCAGACGCTTTACAGACTGGAGCCTCTCCTCCATTTTAGGGAAGCGGGTCGTGACAGGTTTTATTGGTGGCCCATGCAGGTCCCTCTTGCAACTGTGAATTATCGGAACAACGATAATAAAAATAGAATGTCCATTAAATAAATTAAAACATCCAAGTCATAAGACTTGAGTCTAATTCTAATCGTTCATATGTCTTAGGTGGCTGGTAGACGTGTTGCCCGAACATCTGTCTCAGCTTAGTAGGAAATCCATTAGATCAGGACTACAGTAAGACTTAGTTAGACGTCTGTGCTTACTAGTTAGAGGTCCCTGATTGTTAGCTAGACTTCATGCTAGAAATTGATATAGATGTCTTAGGAGTTACCTTAGTGGTTCTTGCCTAGCTCTGACCATATTAGACTTCTAGAATTTCTTTAGTTTTTCGCTTGGGTTCATCGATTTCGGACCAAGCCGAACGCAGTTCATTACGGTCTAGTTCCTTAGAAAGCCTTAGCGCTAAGTTTCCTAATATTTAGTTGGTCGACCGTAGGAGTTTTCGTAGATTTTCCTGAGTCATATCCTAGGCGTGTTTATGTTTCGATCATGCGACCATATTCCTTGTCCTCAATTCACGAGATCGCCTCATGACGATCGCCGTTAATTTTCGAATCTCTTCGTTACAAATCTTGAACCTTCTGAAAGTATTTTCGATATTCCTCATTCGCTACGTTTAAACTCGTTCGAAAACTTTTAATATAAATATATATACTTAGACTTCAAGCTTTTCTGTTGACTCAAATTCATTTTTATTGAATTTCGAAACTTCTGTCGAGATTTTTGATTACTATTTTATAAAATTTTTCCAGCCTATACTTTTCATTCCTATTTAAATACCTTGTCCCTTTTTATATACTAATTTTATTCTGAACCGTGCTTCTATTTTCCCTAATTCGATTTATAATTTTATTTTCTTACTTATGCCATTAAAACTTATTCGAATAACTCTTCGTGCTTACCTTTAATATATACTTTCTAAGTTACATGGAACTTCAGCTTTAAGCATGTCGATTTTATACTCATCATTTTCTTACTTCAAATTTTTGTAAAATACTATCTCCATTTAAATTTAACTGCAATTGCAAAATAATTCATTCACCTCCAAACTCATTATTCTACGTCTAATTCTTATGTCGTGATTTAACTTTCATGCTACCCTCCTACGTTTACAAGGATATTATTATATTTTATTTTATAACTTATATTTTATTATATCCTTATTTAGTATTTTATATCTTTCTTCCCTACTTGATTATTCTGAGTTATATTTTGTTCCATCCAACCAAGCTATTCCCTCGTATGCCGCCTCATCTGAAACCGTTCATTTCGACCTTGTTTCATTTCAATTTCGATTTCGGTTTCGGTTTCCTCACTATTGTTTAGTTATCATATTAGTGCTTACTATTGCCTACGTTAACCTTAGTTTTGTATGGTGGGCCTATTAGTATAGATTGTGATGTCGTTGTAGTGCATATAATTACATGTTAGTTATGAAGTTGTATGTGTGTTAGTATTTATAGATATGTGTGTGGATGGCTATACCACTCTAGGGACGTCTGTGTATATAAGAATTAGTGTTGGATTATTTAATGGGTTGTATGTAGTTGGAGATACTTATAATGGTTGAAATAATATGTTGGTAAAGTTACGTGTATGTTAGGTGTAATGATAATATGTGTACGTATAGTTAAGTGAGTAGGCCTATTATATGACCTATATGTTAGTACGTGTGAGTGTGTGCTCATACGTAGGTATGTGCTTATTATATGAATATGTGTGATATACGTACGGTAATATGGTTATAAGTTTTGTTTGGTATTGCTTGCCTTTACGGGATGTTGTATGTGCGCGTGTATGCCTCAAGGTATACACGATTTTTGAATGTCGTAACTAGGTATGGATAAGTAGATGTGTTAGTATACTAACTATAGGTAGATGGCTATGGTGTGAATATATATCACATGTATGTGAATATACGATGTATGCTTGCTTAGGAGGATGTATTTAATTGTATACATGTGTTGATATTCGTAATATTATTACGGTATGTAGAGTGATTGAATTATGTGGGTGTTATTTGATTAAATATAAAGTTGTGATTGATACTATGATATGTATGTGTAGTACGTTGGTAGGTATATATATATATATATATATATATATATATATATATATATATATATATATATATATATATATGTATGTATGTATATATATGTATGTATGTATATATTAGGGTATTGTGTTGGTGTAGGTATAAGTATCGTGTTATGTATATAGATTATTCTGATATGGGTTTGAGTCTCATTCAAGTTTGAGTGGGTATACTCTAAGTACATTGTTGCATATGTCTATGGTTTGCGTGTAGTACCCTGAATATAGCGATGGACGATGTATGTATAGTGATAGGATTGTTTGTAACTGGTTGTGTTACGCACATGATTGTGCGTCGCTATACCAGTATATAGTTTTAGGTGTTGGTTGATCACTCCGTATTTTACACCTTTTTTCTGCATGTTTGCATTCCATTTAGATCGCTCAAATCGTGTTTTTCACGTTTAATCGACAATATTGCGATGCTTTTCACGATTTGTTGTTTTTGTCGTATTTCAGGAGATTTGGAGCGATTTGGAGTGATTCTGAGATGCACCCACTCCGGAGTGTCACCGACGACTCTCTTGAGGGGTATTCTGCGATTGGAGAGGAGTGGAAGAAGAAAGAACGTCGTAGGAGTGACGAGGAGGCAAAAATACGAAGAATGGGCATTTTTAGCATGCCACTCGGCCAAGTGAAGGAGTCACTCGGTCGAGCATAGACAGCCCGCTCGGCCGGCCAGATCGGACACGCAACAGAGCTAATATCAACGTGCACTCGGCCGAGCATCGCCAGACCACTCGGCCGAGTACCGAGTCATCCCTCGCCCGAGTGGAGCCAAGACGACTGCAACCAAAAATGTTGAACTCTCTGAATCCGTCAGTCAGCCCCAAAGACCGACTTGGCCGAGTGACGAACGCCGTCCGCCCGAGTGAAGAACGCCCATCGGCCGAGTGAAGAAAAGTCACTCGGCCGAGTGACTCCCGAGGAGACGACCCCCAAGACCACCAACTCTCTGGAATCCGTCAGGGTCTCTCACTCGGCCGAGTGACATTTGTAACTCGGTCGAGTGAGCCGCGTTGCATGTAGCGTAAGTTGCGATTTTGAGGCTGCGCAGGGGCAGTTTCGTCACAGTTTTTTGGGTGATTTTGGGGGGTATTTAACCCCAGTTTTTAACCTAGTTTGGGGGGCTTTTTCCTGAACTTTTGGCAGCCTTTTTGATTAACTTTTTGGAGATTAGATTTGGATTATTGGAGAGGAGATAAAAGTTCTTTTTTGTTGGATGCTATTGGAACTCCATTGGTTTGTCTTTCTCTCTATTAAAAACCCTATTTTTTCTTGATATCTTGATTATTGCAATGAATTCTCTTGTTATTTCCATTGAATATCTAATGATTTGCATGATGAATTGTGAGTTGTGTTATCGTCTTAGGGCGTAGGGATAAACCCTACGAGCCCAATTTCAAATTTGTGATGAATAGGTAAAGTTCTTGCTAGGATTGATTAGGGTTAGTTTGGGATTGATTTAATATGAATAGCTAGGGATTCAAACCGATTGGGATTTGCAAGAGATTGGATCCCAATTCGATAGGAAGCCCTAGAAATTTGAATTGGGTTGCAGTTGGATTCCCCTAGGATTGTTTGCAAGAGATTGGACCAATACTAGGGTTTTCGATTGCAATTCCATACCGGTACCCGTTTGCAAGAGATTGGACGGGTAGGAACTATCCCAACCTAGGTCGTAGCTTGAGTTTGCACGAGAGTGGGCTCGAGATACGATTGAACGATGATGTTGTTCTTCACGCTAGTTTGCCTAGGTTAGGGGTTTGCAAGAGATTGGACCCTGCCCTAGGTTTGCTATATACCGGCAATAGTGCGAGAGCGTGAGCTTGGTTCTACATTTAGTTGCAACTAGTTCACCCGAATTTCAAGTCTAGCAATTGTGAAACCTACGAATCACAATGATGACATACGGCAAGTAGCGGGGATTCCCTATCCCTAGGCGTCTTTATTAATTTGATATTTTCTTTCGTATAATTGAACGACTGTGACCGCATTACTGCGAACATTTCTCTACTGTTCCTATAGCCAGGTTGACTGAAGAAGACACTGTCATACGTCCTCCTCGTGTTCGATACCTGCTCGCCGCTACACCGTGCGCTTGCGGTAAGACTACAGTGTCGTCGTCCCGAGACGTGTATCCGGGGCGCGATCAAGTTTTTGGCGCCGTTGCCGGGGAGGCTATAGTGTTTGATTCTTATAACCTAGCTATTTCTTTCTTTTTGTTCTATCATTTTTTATTTTATTTCACCCTTCCATTGTGCTAACTATTTCTTTGAAACTCTGTTTTCCCTTGCATGTACACGAGATCCACGGTGGACCCCGAAGATATATTATTTGATACAGAGATTGAACGTACATTACGGAGAATCAGGGCGGAGAGGAGACCTGATACGGGAGGGAGGTTTATGAACATTCAGGGAGACGCCTAAACAATTAGCAGCACGCATGGCGAGAATCATCTCCATTAGAGATAGGCTTCGGCCTAAGACTCATCCACGACCTCGTCCATAGCTATGCCGGAGTTGGCGGCCGACAAAAATTTCGGGTTGAAGACCGGACTAGTAGTTCTGATGCAGCAGTATCCTTTTCATGGGAATTCCCATGAAAATCCTCACTACCACATCCAGCTCTTCCTATCAAAATGTGCCACCTTCCAAATGCCGGGCGTCACCATAGATGCTATCAGACTGCGCATTTTCCCCTTCACACTAAAGGATAAAGCTCTATATTGGTTGAGGACGCAAGCTGAAGGAGTCTTCACCACTTGGGACGAATTGGCGAGTGCATTCGTCGACAAATTTTACCCGCCCTCCAAGACGGTGAAGATTAGAAGTGCTCTCATGTCCTTCAAGCAATGACCTCAGGAGACCCTCTACGAGGCATGGGAGCGCTTCAAGGACTTGCAGCATCAGTGCCCCCATCACAGCATAGAGGATTGGGAGCTTGTCCATAGCTTTTACAATGGACTCCAACAGGGACTAAACAGATTATCGATGCCACCGCAAATGGAGCCATTTTGTCAAAGACTCCCGATGAAGCTACGGCCTTGCTTGAGGAGATGGCCTCGAACAACCAACAGTGGGGCGACGAGCGAGGACACTCTTCGTCCTCCTTGAAGCTGTCTAGCATTTATGAGGCCAAGGCCGTCGTGGAGCTAGCCAACAAATTTGATTCTCTCCACAAGGTAGTGGAGAGATTGGAGAAGTACATTACGGAGCCTCAAGGAGCCCCTTCTACATCCACGCCGACAAATCATATGAGCGATTGGCAAGACCAATCCCAAGCCATGTATGTAGGAGGAGAGCATGGAGAAGGAGCATTGGAGCAAATTCAATATGTCGCGGGGAATTCTGGATATTAGGCCAATCCGGCCGCTAGAAACCATCCGGGTTTCTCATATGCCAATAATGATGGTGCATTGAACCCCCCGCAAAAACAACCTCCTCAAGCTCGAGCTCCGCCACCACAACCGAATTATCTACCAAGGGGGCCACCGTAACAAAACTTCCCACCGAGGCAACAAGTGGGACCTTATAGGCCACCCGGGTACAATCAAGGTTGGAGAAATCCCAACCATCCACAAGCTCAACAACGTTCAGAATTTGAAGCTAAGGTGGAGGAGTTTATGGTGGAGCAGAGGAAAGTCAATGATTCGTTGAAGGCGGGACAAGATTCTCTTACCACCGTCGTCGCTCAAATTGGGGAGCAAATTGCGTTGCTCAATAGAAACAATCAACAGTTGCCGGCTCAACCCGAGCAAAATCCACGAGGCAACACCTGCCATATCAACGCCATGGTTGCGGTTACTACAAGAGGCGGGAAGGATACCACTCCCGTCATGACTCAAGTCAAGGAGCCCGTGGTGGAGATTCTACAAGAGAGCGAGCCAACAATTGAAGTTGAAAAAGAGAAGGAGCCGCAAGGAGAAGTGAAATCTAGAATGGAGGAGCTTATTGATGAGCGCCGATTTATGCCACCGGTGCCCTTCCCTCAACGGCTAGCTAGAGCCAAGATGGAGAAACGGCTAGCCAAGTTTCTCGAGTATTTGAGAGGGGTGAGCCTCAATATCCCATTCCTTGATGCTATAGTGGAAATCCCATCCTACGAAAAGTTCTTAAAGGACTTGATTACGGGAAGGAAGAGGAAGGAGAAGATCATGCTCGCGGAGGAAGGGACTTGGTTCACAAAGAGGGAAAAGGAGCCCGCCAAATTTAAAGATCCAGGGAGTTTCCGGATTCCTTGCACTCTAGGCGGCGTCCCCCTACAAAAAGCATTGGCAGATTTGGGGGCTAGTGTTAGCATCATGCCTCTCTCCATGTTCCGGAAGTTGAATACCGGCACGGATTTAAAGCCTACCGACATGCAGATTCAACTAGCAGACGGTCGGATTACAAGGCCGGTTGGGATCGCAGAGGACATCCCACTCCAAGTTCCGGGAGGCATATGTTTGCCAAGTGATTTCGTGATAATGGACATCAAGGAGGAGGGCGATACATCGCTCATACTTGGACGCCCATTCCTCGCCACCGCCGGTGTCATCGTCGATGTGCGGGAGGGGACTCTTACCTTGAACGTCGGCAACATCGAAGTGGAGCTCCATATACCGAAGGCAATGAAGCACATGCCGTATCATGAGGAGCTAGATTACATGGACCTCCTCGACGAGGTCATCGAAGAGGCGATCCCCCACTCCATCGGCGCACCCCACGAAGATAGCTTCGAAGAAGGCCTAGATTTGGCCGAGGAAGAGAAGATGGAGCACTCCCCCGATATCTCCATGGCGATTGATGATGGCGACGCTGATGTCGCAAGAATACGGGAGCTCTGCAAGCTCTCGAAGTTGAGGACTCCGAAGAAAGGTCCACCGATATCTCGATCGGTGTCACCGGCAAAGTCGAAGAACGGAACAAGCTCTAGCTTGGGGGAGCCACCCCCCAACATTGCCCGTGACGAAGGGGCGCTGAGAAAGACCACACACCACCATGATCCAAATCCGAGCAGTCTTCCCGGCAAATTCGACGGGTGCATCTCATATGCACCCAACATCCCGCGCTAAATTGAAAATTTAAAGGGGTCGAGCTCAAGACCTTAAACGAGCGCTTGTCGGGAGGCAACCCGACGGTTATCGCATTATTTCTATTTTAGTTTTTATTTTTGTTTTAGACTTTATTAGTGTTTTTGAGTCGTTTGCCCGAAAATTTGTGACAACGGGTCCTATTTTCTTTGACAGGAGGAGGAGGAAAGGATATCTATCATATGGAGGATGACCGAGGCGAAGAAGAGCGCTCAAGGAATGCGCTCGAGGCTTAGGAGGAGGAAGAAACCACCTGGAGGAAGAAAAACAGAGAGTAGAGCCAAAACGGATCCCCGAAGCAGGAAACAGAGCCTCACTCGACCGAGTACCATAGTCACTCGGCCGAGCAAAGAAAGCAGTCCGCCCGAGTGGCGCACCAACGAGGGAAGTCTGATGTACCCAACTCTCTGTCTTTTTTGTGATTTCAGTATAAACTACCACTCGGCCGAGTATATTTCTTCACTCGACCGAGTGAAACTGATACCCTCCTAGGGCAAGTGCTGCCGAGTCGCTTGTGCCACTCGGTCGAATGGACTTTCTCCACTCGGCCGAGTGTGGCAAAGACACTAGGCCGAGTCGTAAGTGGCGAGGAGTTTTTAAAATTTTTTTCGTTACGTCACTCGGCCGAGTGACATAGTCACTCGGCCGAGTCGTAACCACTCCAATATAAGGTGCTGCGGGCTCGGCGTGATTTTCGAAACGCCCAAATCTCATTCTCGACCGAGCCTGCGTGACCTTTTAGCTCCCGCCCGCTGCGATCAGAGCCCACTCGCCCGAATCGCTCTGACCACCGCCTCCGTTCACCCAACCACCGTCGGCCGAGCGCTGACCACCGACCCCCCCACCGCCGGCGACCACGCTCGCCGCCGGCCGACCGCCGGTAACCCAAATTTCATCCCTTTGCTCCTTTTTCCCCTATTTTTGACGATCCGTACGCCCATTGAGCCCCTAACTCAAATCGACTTCTTTACTTATCTGTTATACCCCATCTCCCCCATGTATTTTGAATTTTATACGTTGATATCATTGTTTGATGTGCATGCTATCTTGGGGGAGCTTAGGGGAGCTTTAGGACGCGCTATTGGCTTCGTGGAGGCGGCATCTTCGCACTTATTTGCTGTTATGCTCTCGCGGCGTGTTCAGGTACATTCGTTCCATTTTTTTAGCACGCCGCATTTTTCATTAGTTGGGTGAGCACTCGGGGCACACATGCCGCCCTGTACACGGCCACGCACTCGGGGAGCTTCCGCCAAGCGGAATCGGCCGGATGAGCCCAGCCCCTCCCACGCTAGGGTGGACTCCCCTCCACCTTCACCACCTCACCCCACACAGCCATTTCCAGCCGACCCCATCCATCCGCAGCCACTTCCAGCCGATCCCATTCACGCACAGCCACCACCGGCTCAAGCCGTCGGGCTACTGGGCATCACGTTCAGAGACGACGCACAGCGCGTCCGATTTGAGCGTATCACCCAGCGCCCGATAGTACCCTCAAGGTTCGCTCATTTAGTAGACCTAGACCGCCTGGGGTACTTGAGGGGATGCTCACGTTGTATGACAACGTGGGTTGGTGAGATTTTTTGTCTGTGTCGACGGACACCTACATCCGTCCGACACTCGAGGTACATAGCTCGATCGCCCGGACCGATGAGGGATGCTCCTTTAGACTCATGGATCGAGAGTGTCAGATCACTCTCGATATGCTTAGAGCATTCTTTCAGTGGCCCGCAGTCCCCGTGCCCGACCGTGCCTATGCCCACACACACATCCCTCTGCCATCTTTCGATTCCCACGCCTTTTGGGCCAGGATCACGGGTTTACCACATGCCTTTGACCCTAGTAGGGCCAAGGCCTCAGCCATAGTCCACCCCTGCCTCTGCATAGCACAGCGCCTTATGGCGACCACCTTTCTAGCGAGGTACGAGCCTGGGACGATGTCTACGCCTGAGCCCTATATGCTCTACGCGATAACTCGCCCCAGAGTTCTGGATAGGGATGGTGTTGCGATGGTCCTCGCCGTTGAGATTGACGTCGCTAGCTGGTTTTTGGACCGCATCATAGTATCGGTGGGTGCTTGCTCCCTGATATGTTGCGGCAGCCTGATCACCCTGCTAGCCCTGATGACCGACGAGGACCTTCCGGTCGACCTACGTCGACCTTCGGCCTCACTTCACTTTCGATAGACGTCATGACCCGGATGAAGATGCTTTGTCCCCACGGCCAGCGGCACTGGGTATGGTTGCACGGTCCCTTCGGTGCTGACTACATGATCATCCCGAGCCCCGCTCGGACACACATAGGACCGGTACACGAGGACTGGCTTCCGATGATGGATCTCCTGATCCCTGCCGCTTACATGCTTGAGGCCGAGGAGGCTGAGCAGGCACCCCCTGCACCTGTAGACCATGTGATCCCTCTGCCTGAGCATGCACTTTCTGCCGCTCCCGACACCACTGTCCACACTTCTGCCGGTGTCGGGAGTACAATTACTGAGTCGTCCTCCACTTCCACCACGTCTACCACCACTCCCACCACTGCTGTGCCCCTGTCGGTTGAGCCCCTCACCTCTTTGCTATCCGAGCGTCCACCTTCTATTGTTGAGAGCGGTGAGTCTTCCTTCGCTTCCGTCGTGGAGACCCTATCCACTTTGATCTCCGCTGGGGTCTCACCTTTTGTTCCCCACACTTCCTCCCCAGCGGTCGACCTTTCTGTCTCCACGGCAGCCGTCCTATCCGAGAGTGTTGTGATGTCTGTTCCCACGTCTGTGTCACTGACCTCTCTTACTACCTCGTCACCGATTTTGTCTTCCACTTCCACTGCTGCTGCTTCCACCTCACACCAGCCTGCGTCCCAGCCTCGCAATGAGGCTGGGCATCCACTAGTGAGCACAGCCCCCTTTCCACACATGCCTGGTGGCCCGATTGTTTACACCGCCCGTGTCCGACAGCCCCGTCCTTCACAGCCTAGACATGTGCGTCCCTCTGCCCCACCTCCCCCCGACAATGTACTTCAGAGCATTCGTGCTCTTGAGGGGGCGGTGAGTGGACTCAGAGGCGACCTTAGGACTTTGTCTACCACTGTCACCGCCATGCAGCACCGCGTCGAGATACTTCCCGGCATTCACTTTTGCCTGAGCCAGATTCTCGAGCGACTGCCACGACCACCACCACCCACCCAGCAGACTGTTACCCAGCCACCACCACCACCACCACCTCCTCCGCCTCAGGACGGAGATGGCGCAGCACCACCAGCTTAGGCACACCCTTGATGCCATTGATATTTTTTGCCGTTATGCTTCCCATTCTTTGCTTGGTCCTGATGATTTTTGCCCACCCCTCCTCCCCTCACTATTTTTGTCCCCGTTTTGATCATATCATTCTATATCCTTTTTCGAGAGTGAGGGAGAGTATTTTTGGTGACACACACATATCTGCATCACTCTTATCCTTGCGTGCATCACATCCGCATCATATTTTCATTTTGTTATTTTTATTTCTTTTTATCATGCATGCACCTACCCCCCACCCATTACACGTCTCTCGGTGTGCCACACTTCGCACATTGAGGACACTGTGCACTTTAGCTTGGGGGAGTGAGTTCTCACGCTTTCCGCTTTTATCACCTCTATTTTTAGTTTTTCCACGTTTTTCCACTTTTGCACCCATTTTTCATCACTTTTTCAATTTTTTACCATGCATCACGTTTTTCTTATTTTCTTTATGCACTGCATTGTAAATAGTTTTTATTTTCTTTTGTCTTTATTTCTTTCATCTTCTGCTAGAGATGACTTTTCTGTGATGATGATGACGTGGTGTTAGCTTTTCTCTATATGCATGCTATATTTGTCGTGTCATAGCTTTTTATTTCTGATATCATATGTTATGTTTTGCTTTGCATTTAGAAATAGTAACCCACTCTCTTTTGCTATATGAAAATGGATGAAATTCTATTATTAGCTGATGTCTGATGATTCATATGTATGCTATCGTAGAAAACACACCAAGATTCACGCATTGATTGCTTATATCTGGAGTACTGCTTTCTTTTCTCATATCACTTCTTATTGCATGCTTGGTACGCTTCACTTCGGGTTGATTGAATTATTGCTAGCAATGATAAATCTGGACTAGTTTACTTTTTGAGATTAAACTGAGTAGATTATATTACCTTGCTGAAGTTGTCATGCACGTCCTATAGAGTGAACTGAGAGATACATTTATTTCTTTCTCCACATATCTTGAACATTATTTCTCTATTTTTAATTCATTGGTGAATCTCCCCTTAGCGATTCTATTATTGGCACCCCCCCGTTATTGTATCCCATGCTCCAAATTCCCCAAAGCCAAAAAGAAAAATACTTGTATATCCTTCTCTTTTGATTTGGAATCATTTGTGTATATATGTTAAAAAAAGAGAGAGAAAAAGAGAAAAAGAAAAGAAAAAGAATTGAGAAAAAAAAGAAAAGAGAAGAGAAAAGAAGTTCGAAAACGATCCCATCTCATACACTTTCTCTCTTTCTTCCCTCTTTTTGTTTTTGTTTTTTTCTTTCACTTTTGGAGCTACAAAAGGAAACGGGGATGTAAATATTGTTTTGTATATGCCACCATGCTTATGGATAAGCTTGGGGGAGAGAATCCAATGATGTGTGAGAGAGTGACTACCTGACGGTGCATGACAACCCAGGCTAAGTAATATTTTATACTCAGTGAGATTGCTAAAGTTTCACGAAATCCAGAAATCTACGCTTAGCATTCATTTCATGAAAACCACACTTTTTCTATTCTTACTACTCTATCGCGTGATATCTCTTATACTCCTTATAGAAAGCTTTCAATTGAAAAGTGTGTGATCTACGATATTGTATACCGCTTTAGATGCTTCAGACGATGTTAATCTTAGAATTATTCCATTTTTCATGCTATATTGATATTCTTGGGTTTTCTATTTCAAATGCACCATTATACTATGATATCAAAATAAAAGTCTTTGACATGTGTTTCATATTCGATGCATGCTATATGAGTAAGCAAAACCCACGTCCTGAGAAAAATGATGTAGCAACTTCCCTCTTCGTTTTCTACTTTGTTTTTCATTTTTCATTTTCCATTTCTCCATCGTTTTCTTTATCTTTATCCACTGGGTTCGCTTTTTACTCATCTTCCTCGAGGACGAGTAAGAGGTAAGCTTGGGGGATTTTGATCACTCCGTATTTTACACCTTTTTTCTGCATGTTTGCATGCCATTTAGATCGCTCAAATCGTGTTTTTCACGTTTATTCGACAATATTGCGATGCTTTTCACGATTTGTTGTTTTTGTCGTATTTCAGGAGATTTGGAGAGATTTGGAGTGATTCTGAGATGCACCCACTCCGCAGTGTCCCCGACGACTCTCTTGAGGGGTATTCTGCGATTGGAGAGGAGTGGAAGAAGAAAAAACGTCGTAGGAGCGACGAGGAGGAAAAAATACGAAGAATGGGCATTTTTAGCATGCCACTCGGCCGAGTGAAGGAGTCACTCGGCCGAGCATAGACAGCCCGCTCGGCCGGCCAGATCGGACACGCAACAGAGCTAATATCAGCGTGCACTCGGCCGAGCATCGCCAGACCACTCGGCCGATAACCGAGTCATCCCTCGCCCGAGTGGAGCCAAGACGACGGCAACCAAAAAGGTTGAACTCTCTGGAATCCGTCAGTCAGCCCCAAAGACCGACTCGGTCGAGTGACGAACGCCGTCCGCCTGAGTGAAGAACGCCCATCGGCCGAGTGAAGAAAAGTCACTCGGCCGAGTGACTCCCGAGGAGACGACCCCCAAGACCCCCAACTCTCTGGAATCTGTCAGGGTCTCTCACTCGGCCGAGTGACATTTATCACTCGGCCGAGTGAGCCGCGCTGCCTGTAGCGTAAGTTGCGATTTTGAGGCTGCGCAGGGGCAGTTTTGTCACAGTTTTTTTGGGCGATTTTGGGGGGTATTTAACCCCAGTTTTTAACCTAGTTTAGGGGGCTTTTTCCTGAACTTTTGGCAGCCTTTTTGATTAACTTTTAGGAGATGAGATTTGGATTATTGGAGAGGAGATAAAAGTTCTTTTTTGTTGGATGCTATTAGAACTCCATTGGTTTGTCTTTCTCTCTATTAAAAACCCTATTTTTTCTTGATATATTGATTATTGCAATGAATTCTCTTGTTATTTCCATTGAATATCTAATGATTTGCATGATGAATTGTGAGTAGTGTTATCGTCTTAGGGCGTAGGGATGAACCCTACGAGCCCAATTTCAAATTTGTGATGAATAGGTAAAATTCTTGCTAGGATTGATTATGGTTAGTTTGGGATTGATTTAATACGAATAGCTAGGGATTCATACCGATTGGGATTTGCAAGAGATTGGATCCCAATTCGATAGGAAGCCCTAGAAATTCGAATTGGGTTGCAGTTGGATTCCCCTAGGATTGGTTTGCAAGAGATCGACCAATACTAGGGTTTTCGATTGCAATTCCATACCGGTACCCGTTTGCAAGAGATTGGACAGGTAGGAACTATCCCAACCTAGGTCGTAGCTCGAGTTTGCACTAGAGTGGGCTAGAGATACGATTGAACGATGATGTTGTTCTTCACGCTAGTTTGCCTAGGTTAGGGTTTGCAAGAGATTGGACCCTACCCTAGGTTTGCTATAGACCGGCAATAGCGCGAGAGCGTGGGCTTGGTTCTACATTTAGTTGCAACTAGTTCACCCGAATTTCAAGTCTAGCAATTGTGAAACCTACGAATCACAATGATGAGATACGGCAAGTAGCGGGGATTCCCTATCCCTAGGCGTATTTATTAATTTAATATTTTCTTTCGTATAATTGAACGACTGTGACTGCATTACTGCGAACGTTTCTCAACTGTTCCTCTAGCCAGGTTGACTTAAGAAGACACTGCCATACGTCCTCCTCGTGTTCGATACCCGCTCGCCGCTACACCGTGCGCTTGCGGTAAGACTACAGTGCCACCATCCCGAGACGTGTATTCGGGGCGCGATCATTGGTCTTGTGGTATAATTATTTACTAAGGACTTGACTGTGTGACGTATGTGTGCTAGCTAAACTAGGTGTGTAGATGTGCTGAGTATATAGTGGTATGATTGGTATAAATGAATGAAATATTAGCGTGTGTGGGTATGCACCATGCACGGGTAAGTATGTGCTTAGTTATAGGTATTGATGACTATGGTACGTGTGGCGTGTCGTGAGTATAGTTATAGGACCGTATATGAGGTGAATATAAGGTGAAATATTTGCATGCATTTGAATGACTATATATTTGTGAAATTCTAGTAATGGTGAATGTACATTAGATATAGCCGACTTGATTTAATAATTGTATGATGTGATTACATGTGTTGATGTGTTTGGAATTGGATGTATACTAGGAACTATTAGGGAGTAGTATACCCATGTTTGTTTTGTGCATAGGTAGTTATCTATACGTGAAGTACTACGATTGTATTTGCTGGTGTGAACTATTTAATTGGTTGTGAGTATGTGCACCATGGTATGTAATAAGTGTTTAATAGTTATATAGGGATGTATGTGACTATATGAATGATTGAAATAGGTGAATGAATTTGACTGGCTATGATAGGTGTAAGTGTGTAATGTGCGTGAATATATACAGGTTAGTAGAGCTATTGTTTGACTACCTAGTGCATATATAAGCACTTGTAATGACTATACCTGGTTGAATTATAGTGTGAGATGATTGGGTAGCTACTAGTCTGGCTAGAGTTATATTTATAGTTAGAAAGTCCGAGGACGGACTTTATTCTAAGGTGGGTAGGATGTAACGGCCGGTACCCACTGTTCGGTATACGGCTGTGCGTATAGCAATTTCGGGTACCTGATTGGTTTTGTTGCTTTGTATGTGAGTCATGTTGTTGAGTCGATATGGCCGTAGCACCTTGGTTACATCCTTAGCAAGCCAACCCCGACGTGTGCCCAACTTAGAATTACCGTCGACTTTGGACCCCGTATCCTTTATACGCTTTGTCGTGCACGTAGTCTTGTTTGTGCACGTATTTATTTTATACTTTGTCTGTATCCGAACCCTATAGTGTGATATGCCGTTGTGACCCTCTCTAAAAGAATTAAATTGTGGAATTAATTTGAAACGTCATTTCACGGGTCGTTCTTCCACGATTTGGCTTTGTTTGACGAGACGTCACGATTTTCACTTTTGTCGCGAGGCCTTTCTATTTTTAATTTTGTTTCTCGTCGTCGAAATTGTGATCCGTCTTCTTTGTTGCGTTTCTTTCGTCCGTGCGGTCACCCCATTATTTATTTCACGATTTTTGAGCTCCGTTAGACCTACTTTCACTTTTTGGCCCAACCTATTATATTTTTAGCCTAAGTTTTACCTAGATTAATCCCTAATAATTAATTAATAATAAATTTTATCTGACTTTTGACTTAGTCTTATTTTTTTCCCCACTTGGCACAACCCAACTCATAAGAGAGGGAATGGGTGGGATCTTTTTGTTTTCTATACTAATAACATTAAAATCATTTGAATAAAACACTAATAACCCTAACTAACCCAGCCTCTAGTCACATGAGCCCTATCCCACATTCAACAACACCCTCACCTAATACATTTAATAATAGCCTAGGTTAAAACATCTCCCAGCAACGTGAGAAACCGCCGCCACCCTCATCCTTCCGCACGCAGCACATGAACCGCTGCCGCCGGCGACAATTTGCGCTCTCTGACCTCTAACCCATCGCCGACGCCTCCTCTCCATTCCAACCCCCTCACAGCAGCCGCCCCCGCTGCCTATCCCCGCCGTTGCTCTGCCGTAAGCTGCAGCAGCTTGCGATCCGCCCAGTTTTGCCCTCCGGCGATCTTTGCTTCGGCCTCGGTCATCCAAGCACCTTCGACGGCCACCTATCTTCCCCATCTTTGTTGTTCCCCACCCCGCTGCAACCCGAAGAGCCGCAACACCGATGTTCTCGCACAGCAAGCCACAGTAGCAGTTACAGCGGCCGCCGCCGTCATAGCCGCCACCGCCCACGCCCACCGACGTCCCCGTCGACCATCTGGACTCTCTGCGTGGCTGTGACAGCCCCAGCTGGCCGTTGAAGCTTGAAACAACGAGTGTGCTCGCTGTTTTGTGCTTTTACGACGTATTGCCGCGTCATATCTTCCCGCAACGTACCCTCTCGCTGTTGGGGTCCTCCGACAGCCCTCTACCACTCCTAGGGGTGTTTTCCGACGTCACGAACTTCCCCTATGATGCTCAACGTCGTAGAATTTGTGTACGTTGAACCGTTCGTCTCGGTTCATTGTCACGGCTTCCTGGGAACCGTGAAAACGTATACCGACCGCCAACCCGCTAATTGGAATCTTTCTCACTGATCGGGTCACTGCCCAAGATTTGGCGAGCGTGGAATCTTATTTGGAATCTGGATTTGGAGCGCGTTCTATTTATTCCAACCCCTGACGTCGCTACCCGACGCCAGTGTAGCTCTCGCGTCGTGTAAGGGTAAATTTCTGAACACTTAGGACCCCCAACCCAACCATGTTAATCAAGATAAAAATCGGTATTTTAATTGGTTGATAATTCACTAATAAAGATAATTCAATTTGGAACTGTAGGCTGGTGGATCTGAGCACATAGGTAGACTGAACTGGTTGGACGATATTTGCAGAACGGTTGATTGCAGGCAAGTGAAACTTGCCAGTTCTTTGTTTAGGCCGTGCTTTAGGTCATTTCTTGTTTTAGGCGTAAAAGAGACTAGGCGACAAAATGATACTCCCCTAGACGCAATTTTAAGATCTAGCTTGACAATGAAGCTAGATCTGTCATCCTGCCATGTCATTCATGCATTTATGCCTGTCACGTTTAAATTTTCATAACTGCATGCTCCTTACTTGTGCTCTGCCTGTCACGTTTAAATTCCTTATCTGTACGCACTTAAATTATAACTTGCCATGCCATGTCATCCATGCTTGAGTGTTGCATTCGTAGCACACGCTACGTACTTCCTAGTCTAGGCTAGACACTTGCGTTGCAGGCACAACCCTATGCCAAATACACTTCCTGGCTCGTGATCCAGAAGCGGGCTACATGTGTTGGTCAAAAGCCAATGCCTGACTTGTTGAGGCTAGGCACCTACATTGCAGGCACAACCCTATGCCAAATACACTTCCTTGCTCGTGATCCAGAAGAGGGCTACATGTGTTGGTCAAAAGCCAATGCCCGACTTGTTGAGGCTAGGCACCTGCGTTGCAGGCACAACCCTATGCCAAATGTATTTCCTGGCTCATGATCCAGAAGCGGGCTACATGTGTTGGTCAATAGCCAATGCCCGATTACACGTGGAGGGGTAGGGTTAAGCGACCACTCAGCGTAGAAGTGTGCCCGTACAGCCACTTCAGCTGTAAGGCGTAAACTCTGAGCACGACATGTTACTTGACTTGTAAAAATCCGTGTGAATGTTATACTTGCTGCCATGTCATACTTATTGCATTGTATCAATTGTTGCATCCATGCATTAAACTGCCATGTCATCGCACATTTTAGAACTGGTAGGTTGCTTTCCTTCTTTTAGTTTCCTTGCACAAGTCTCTAGTAGACTTGCTGACATGTGCCCGTTTTCTCTTTTGGGTGTCACATGTTAGATTGTGAGCCAGAGTGGGTCGTCGAGGACGAACATGTTGCAGGTGTTGGGTTCGAGGACGTTGGAGACCAGTCCTAGAGCTCCTTCTTGCTGTTGTTGTTTTCTTCTTAGTCGTTGTTAGGCTGTCGGTGCGTAGCACCTCTCTTTTCTTGTTGATGTTATGTATTATGTCGGCCATGCCTTAGGCCTCTTTCAGACTCTTGTACTCTCCTTTTAGACTTTTTTTAGCCTGGTGGCTTTTCTGTGATGTTGAGATTTTATTTGTGGACATTCTGAGATTGGGATAATATATCTGTCTCTTTTCTTTTTTCTATTATCTTTGTTCTGTGTCGCATTTGCAGGGACCTATACTTGGTTAATCCAGACACTTTACAGACTGGAGCCTCACAGCTTCAAGTCTGAGCGGACTTCTCACGCCTCTCCTCCATTTTAGGGAAGCGGGTCGTGACAGTCTCCACATCTATTCGTGCTGTGGGTTCCACATCCACAGCTGTCCTTAAGAGTTCCATTCTTGAGAGCTCTATGTCTAGTGCCATTTCTGCTGTCCCTGAGAGTTCCACTCCTGAGAGCTCTGTGTCTGGTGCCATTCCTGCTATTCTTGAGAGTGCTGAGCCATCCATTCCATCGTCCATTAAGATTCCTACATCTCTTGAGATTTTGATGTCGGGTGTGATCCTCCTTCTGCATTCATATCCACCCCACTCGTCGATGTTCCTATCTCCACTGTCGTTGTATTCTCTGAGAGTGTCGTGTTGTCTGTCACCACATCTATTGCCATGACCTCTATACCCACATCTCCTTCTGTTGAGACTCCTGTAATTTCAATTGTTGCACCTGTGTCTGAGAGCATACCTGTATCTTAGGCTCATATGGAGGCTGAGCATCCTCCTGTGAGCCTTGCTCCATCCACACACCATATTGTAGCACCACAAATTTTTTGAGGCCGAGGGAGTTCTGGACGGACACGTCCCTCCTCTTCCACTACTGATGACACTTCTTCATGCTTCCGTGCGGTCGAGTCCGCAGTAGCTGTGATTAGAGGAGATTTTCGATCCCTTTCCCAGACTGTTGCTGTCATGCAGTCCCGTATTGATGTCATTCTTGGTATTCAGTGGATGCTTAACTAGATCCTAGGCCTTTTGCTGTTGCTGCTGCAGCACGCACCCCCCACCCCCACCCCCACCGCCACTACAGGGAGGCGATGGTTCTGAGCCTACGTAGGCGTCTGATTCTGATGCTTGATTTGTTTTGCTCCCATCTCTCCCCATATTTTTGTATGACCCGATGTCTTCAGCTTTTCAGGACACCATATATTCCAGCTTGGGGGAGGGTATCTTTTGACCATTTTTTCATACATATCATCATTTTGCATTCTTGACATGCATTTAGTTATTATCTATCATATAGATGCATTAGGATTTTATTTCTATAATCTTTATTTTATTTTGCATCATTTTAGCATCCACACCCACCACCCATATCTTATATGTCCATGTGCCACACTTTGCACATTGAGGACAATGTGATATTTATCTTTGGGGAGTGAGTGTACTCAAGCACTTTTGGTTTTTTTTTTACTTTCATTTTATTTTTCGTTATTTTTCACTTATTTCCATAACTTTTTCACTTCTTATTTTCTTTTTACCAAGCATCATATTTTATTTACTTTTGGAGTGCTTCCATGTGTATATAGTTAGCTGTTATTTTATTCTTATTTCTTTTACTTTCTTTGCTAGAAGTGAATTCGCTACGATGAATTAAGCTTGAAAATCATTATACATGTACACAAATCCTTTCACCGCACTGTTCTTTTTTTCTAATGTCAATAACAATATGTTTGTGTGTACTTGAGAAAAAGAACTTCCAATGTGGTCTTGAGTGTTTATGAATGAATTTTAACGTTGACATGACTAGGAAGTACTTTATTGTATGCTATTTATAGATAACACACCAAGACTCATGCATTGACTGCATTATATCTCGAGTACTGCTTTCATATCTATATCACTTCTTATTTGCATGAAATGTGTGCGAAATCTTCAGGTTGAATGAAATAAATGTCATTTGATATGAGTAGGTAGTCTGCTTTTAGAAATTTAACTGAGTAGAAGACATTAACCCGCCGAAGTAGTTATGCACATACAAAGAGTGAACCGAGTGATATCATTTATTCTTTCTCCACATATCTTGAAAATATTTCTATACATACAATCATTGGAAATTCTTCCCTAGAGTGATTCTTATTTCAGCATCTTTTTCAATCCACCAAAAGCCCAAAAGCTCCAAAATCCCAAAACCACAAAATAATTGCAAAGCAGCGAGTCTTCTGTATATATGGATTAGAAAAAGTGAGAGAAAAAGAAAAATACAAAAAAAGAGAGAATGAAAAAAATGTGTATAAATAAATATATGCGTATATACACAAGCTCTTATCTTGTAAATACCTTTTTTTCTTTTCTTTCACTTTTCTTTTTTGGTGTTACAGTATTTGGGAAAAGCTGTTTTCTTGATATTTGATGCCATTACACATATAGATTAGCTTTGGGGGGGAGAAAATCCAATATTGAGTGAGAGAGTGATTACTAATATATGCATGACTACCGAAGCTAGGTAATCTCTAATACTTAGTGAGATGACTTTGAGTATGACGACACCTATAAGTTGAAAAATGGACATGAAATTCGTAAAACCAAATCTTTCTATTCTTATTATATGAATTGTGTGATGTTTCTTATACTCCAAGTAGAAGCAGTTAATTGAAAAGTGTGTTGGCAATGAGTATGTATACCGTTTTTATGCCTAGATGATAATTAACGTTAAAATGATTTCATATTTCACAAAATTCACATTGTTCTCGGTTTTAATATCAAGCGTGCCAAATATGAAATGATGTTGAAATAAAAATGATAGTGTGTTTAAATTCTTTGTTGGTGCACTTTGGTGAGTTAATTCAAGTTTTAAGTTAATGATCTAGCAATTCCCTTTCTTCGCTTTCTTTTCTATCTTTAAGCTTTCTTTATTTTTATTCACCGGTTTCGCATTTTTACTTATCTTTCTCGAGGAAGAGTAAGAGGTAAGCTTGGGGGATTTTGATATGATCATATTTTTACACTTTATTTTCGCATATTTTCATGTCATATCGATTGCCCCTATTGCAAATTTTGTTGAGAGAAGTATGCCCTCAAGGCAATTTATCTATGTAAACATCTTATTCATGAATGAAATATGCTTTCTCGTATCAATTGTCTGAGTATTTTCTATTGATATGTTACTTATATAATTTCCTTAGACTCATTGTAAGGTCATACATGTATCTAGATAGAGATCTCGATTATAAGTAGTGTCTGACCGATAGGAGCTTGAGTCTTAAAGCGTTCATGGTCATAGATGAGTCGAGAAAAGGATATCGGCACATCAGACAGAATATTGTGTCTTTGTCTTGATGATCTCATAATCATTCGACCTGGCGAAGTCAGAGACAAGACACATGTGCTCATTGGAGAATGAGTCCACTGAACGACCCAATATACGGTTATCAAATGGTTACCATTAACTAATGTGTCATTGATAACTTTTTAGTGATGATAGGCAAGTTGGTCCTAAAGACTTGAGGTCATTGTACAAACCTGTGCGTGAACCGTGTCACTTAGATCTATGATCTAGCTTTGAGACAAGGCCTGCTAAAAGGTCTTAGGTTGGGTGACACTTGAAGCGTATGAGGTAAGTAGTGATCAAGACATGATTTGTCTTTCTGTTAAAGGGAAGTAAGTGTCACGGGCTCAGTACGGTTCTTGGTAAAAACTTTGACCAAGGTATGTTGTAGGAAGTACAACATGTATATACCAAAGACCGAATGATATTGGCTAGTGCTAGTTAGTAGGGTTGATAGTTTACCATACCCTAGGCTATGCAGTGACATAGTTAAGACGAAGGAACTAAAACTGCGGTATTCATCACGGGCACAGTCAGAGTGATCCGGACGACACTTTAGTCAATGGGTCAATCGCGTAATTATGATGTTGAAACAGTTACGACACATGCTGCTCGTGGTTACTATCATCTAGGGATTTCGAGTCCCAACCTGTAGTCAGGCTGTAGGGTCTCACACTGAGTAGGATTTACGTCTTAGTAATAGGAAGAATGATAAGAGGGATGCATCGGATGCATTGGAATAATTTAGCTCTCAAGTAAGTTGTGAGATTAAATCTAAAGAGTTTAGCATTGGGGACTTTACACATAATGTATAATTAATAATTTATATTATGTTGACAAAGATGCATGGGATCGAAAGGGACTTCCTGAGAAAACCATAGGAAAAACCACGTTTAAATCGGAGCTCAAACGAGTCCGGAAACGCAAAAATAGTATCCAAAGGCAATAGCGGGCTTGCAGGATCTGATCAGCTTCTCGTGAAGCGTGCTTTAGCTGTTTTGTGCGAAAACCGATTTCGAAACTTGTTTTCGACAATTGAAGGGTCAAATGATATCGGAATTGGACGACGTTTTTTATGCGATCGTTGTCTCGAGATCTTCACTTTGATAGGTTGTTTCAAAGTCGAAACTCGGAAATGGATTTATGGTTGATTTTAGAAGTTTGGATTTCTATAAAATTAATCTTGAAAGACCCATTTTAAATAGTCCTACATCGCTCTTAGCAAAGGAGGAGGGACCGGCTACCTATATAAATAAGGGGTAGCCCTCCTTATTGAAACTTGCACCAAGTCTCCGATTCGAGAAGCTCTAAAATTTTTTTGAGCTTGCTCAATCTAAGACTAACAATTATTTCTCCTCTTATAATTCTTTCGATCCTCCGATCGTGTCCTAGCAAGACAGCGAGGAGGTTTGGATCTGATCCAAAAGTCTTTACCATGGGTTTGCTCAAGTGAAACTTTCTTCGCAAGTGATTGGCTTGGAGGCGCGGTGTTGGCTCATTACATGTGGACCAGTTTTGGAGGCACGGAGGCAGCTAGCTTTGAGGAGCTGAAGCTGTTGCTGAAAACGATGCTTAGTTTTCTGCGGAAACAAAGTTCTGGGTAAGTCAATTTTATTTGTGCTTTCATATATATGTAGTAGTTTAGATTAATCTTCGGGGTTGGTCAGACCCACCCGAAGATAGTAGATGTTTCTGGCTATGGTGCATGATGTCCTTATGGTTCTTTTATTAAAGTGTGTAATAAATTTTCCGCTGCTATTTTATGTTTCTATCATCCATCTAACGTAGGACGGGTATAGATTTATACCTTGAGGGTCCATCAAAACCCAACATTGGTATCAGAGCTAGGTCTACCATGATCTAATTCTACACATGATATGATTATGTTTATTAGAAACATGTAATAATTATAAGATGATTATTAAAAATTACTGAAACTTAATTTCATGTGATAAAATTAAGCTGTTAATTTTAATGGTTATGTTACTCTTGTTCCTTATTTGATAACGGAAGAAAACCTTTTAGGTTAGCCATTAAAAGTTGTCTAATAATTATAAGATAATTTTAGATTGCTTCGCTATGATTTAAAACTTGTTTTAAATGCCTAATTCATGATTAGGTTAGCACCTTAAAATTCATTCATTATAGTTGATAATGACTTAATAAAAGTTATTAACCAATCCTAAAATTTTCGAATTTTAGGATTCAACTAGTTGATAGGATTAACTAGTTTTAATGAAACCAAATTTAGTTTATGGCACATATATGACTGGTGAGTTTGCTTCAATGGACCATGATCCGGTCTAGTGTTTTTTGACTAGTGTTGTGGATCACCTTAAGCTCGACTGTGATAGTGATCCTGGCCTAGTCAAATCCCTGGTCGTGCTCTGCTGGACCGCAAGGATGCAAATCATGATTATGTGACACCGTCAACTGTATCTAGTCTAATACGTTAATAATCTTCTTTAAGATAAATCGTTACCCTCCTTACTTTTGGAATTTGGAAACCAGGAATTCATGTTATAGTTGTTGAGTCAAATCAAGCTGTAACATGACTATCTTTGGAATCCAATTCCATTCAACATATGATGTAGTTCAACTTAACCTAACCCATCGCGTCGTGAACATAACCTAGCGCCCGTGTAAGTTAGGCCTGGACAAGAAAGTAAGGGTCAGACTAGACTAGTCATTATGATTTGTTGAGCCAACTCAAGATCATAAGTGATTAGAGGTAAAACAGATAAGGGAACCACGTACGATGTGATTGATGAAGATTCATCTACCAATCACAGAGTCAAGCAGCTTGTTGAGTCAACTTAAGGTTGTGAGACTCACGGTGGTTGGATCGATTTCCCACTAAATTTAATAAATTCATTCATTATTATGGCTTAAAATATTTGCTAAAATAGTGGGAGTGTATAATTGGATAAAAACCAATCTTATTATATTTAAAAATTATGAACGCATGCTAATTTTAGAAGTTCTATTCTTTGCAGCATGACAAGTGAAATTAAGCATATCCTAGATAAGAATATGTCAACTGGTTATAAGAATAATGACTAGGTACGAGAAGTAAAGACAGTACGTGAGCAAAAGTAGAAAGGGCAGGCTGATGCCCTAACTTCTATAATGGTTATACAAAGTATAGTTCTTTCCGTAACTTCTAATGCATGGGTATTAGATACTGGTGCAGGCTCTCACATCTGTAACCAGTTACAGGGAATGAGAATTAATAGAAGGCTCGAAAAGAATGTGGTCATTCTCCAAGTCGACAATGCAGCAAATTTTGTTGTTGTAGCTTTGGGAGATGTAAAACACACATTGACGAGTGGTGCTAACTTGCTTCTGAAGCAATGTTACTATATACCAAATTTCCTATGCAATATTATCTCTTTCTCAGCCTTGGCTAGAGAAGGATACACTTTTATCATTAACGAAAGAGTTATGAACATTTTCTTTAATGGTAAATTGCTAAGATTTGGGACTCTAAATAATGGTGTGTACACTTTGTGTAATGACGTTGCATTAAATGTTAATACACGAAAACGCAAGGAATTAGGCTATAAAGAAACCTACCTTAGGCACTATCGACTAGGACATATCGGAGAGAAGAGACTGAGCAAGTTACATAAGAGGGGTCCTTGGACTTCTCAGATTATGAGTCTTATGACACTTGTGAGTCTTGCATCAAAGGTAAGATGGCCAAAACTCCTTTTGTACGACAAGGGAGAGAGTTGGTGAACTCTTGGGTCTAGTATATTCTGATTTATGTGGACCTATGCCTACATTAGCCAAAGGAGGATATTAATATTTTGTTACATTTACTGATGATCACTCTAGGTTTGGACATGTGTTATTGATGAAACACAAGTCCGAAACGTTTGAGCAATTCAAAGAGTACCGTAACGAAGTTGAAAAACAGACTGGCAAAAGTATTAAAATCCTTCGATCTGATCGAGGATGAGAATACTTGAGTCATGAATTCCTTACGTATTTAAAAGAGAATGGGATTCTCTCTCAGGTCACGCCTCCTTACACACCTCAGCATAACGGTGTGTCAGAGAGAAGGAATCACATTTTGTTGGACATGGTGCGATCAATGATAAGTGATGTTGAATTGCCTACCTCCCTTTGGGGCTATGCTCTAGAAACTGCTGCATATATTCTTAACAGGGTTCGGTCAAAATCTGTGCCGACAACTCCATATCAGATATGGAGTGGCAAGAAACTCTACCTTAAACACTTAAGGGTATGAGGTTGTCCTGCATAAGTCAAGAGGCATAATCCAGACAAACTGGAAGATAGATCTGTCTTGTGTAAATTCATTGCGTACCAGAAACATTCTTCAGGGTACACCTTCTACCATCCGGAGCAATAAAGGGTTATTGTCTCTTCACATGCCATTTTTAGAAAAGGAGTTCCTTATGAAGGAAGCTGTTGGCAAGGTGGTAGATCTGGACGAATGTTCAGAAGGAGAATTAACATAAGAACATGTGTTGGAATCAGTGGGAGAGTCAGAACCTGATATTTCTCAACCGGTCGTAAGGAGGCCTGATAAGATTCCTCGAGCCTTAGATAGGTACTATGGTTTTCTCGTAGACGGAGGGGTCTAGGATGGCATCATTCTAGATGATGATCCTGTTAGCTTTCAAGCAGCCATTCAGAGTAGAGACACTGATAAATGGCTAGATACAATGAGATCCAAAATGGAATCCAGGCACGTAAATGAGGTATGGACATTAGAAGACGTGCCCAAGGGAAGTGTTCCCATTGGCTGTAAATGGATCTTTAAGAAGAAGATTGGTGTAGATGGAAAGATAGAAACGTACAAGGCTAGGCTGGTTGTGAAAGGTTATCTTCAGATTCTAGGGATAGATTATGACGAGACTTTCTCACTAGTCGCCATGCATAAGTCTATCTGGATCGTACTCGCTATTGCTGCCCATTATGACTATGGGATCTGGAAAATGAATATAAAGACCGCATTTCTAAATGGTGATTTAGAAGAGCAGATTTACATGACTTAGCCAGAAGGTTTCGAAGTCAGTGGGAGTAAAGGAAAAGCGTGTAGACTTCATAGGTCAATCTACGGACTTAAGCAGGCATCCAAAAGTTGGAACATCCGTTTTGACAAGACAGTCAAAAAAGTTTGGTTCTGTCAGAAATGAATATGATCCATGCATCTATAAGAAAACCAGTAAAAATTCTTTAGTCATCCTCGTACTGTACATGGATGATATTCTTATAATAGGCAACAACATATGGATGTTGAAGTCTGTTATGGAATGGCTATCAACTAACTTCTCCAAAAAAGACTTGGGAGAAGCATCCTACATATTAGGTGTAAAGATCTATAGAGATAGATCTAAACGGATGCTAGGTCTCTCCCATACATTGACACCATGCTAAAATGGTTTAGCATGGAAAATAGTAAGGGTGGTTTTATACCTTCCAATCATGGAATAAACCTTTCCAAGAAGATGTCTCCAAAAACCGACTTGGAAAAGGAACGCATGAATAAGATCCCATATGATTCGGTAGTAAGATCTATCATGTATTCCGTGATCTGTTTCAGCCCTGATGTCGCTTTTACACTAGGTGTAGTAAGTTGATATCACTCTAACCCTAGAGAAGAACACTGGAAATCCGTCAAGACAATTCTTAAGCACTTGCAAAGGACTAGAGATTTGGTCTTGATTTATGGAAGTGAAGAGCTCAAGGTTGAAGGCTTCACAGATTCCAGCTTTCAGAGTGATATAAATGATAGCAAATCTATCTCTGGATATGGTTTTACTCTCACTGGAGAGAAGTCAGTTGGAGAAGTTCCAAACAAGATACTGTTGCAGACTCCTTGATGGATGCCGAGTACATATCAGCCAATGATGCAGAAAAGGAAGCTGTCTGGATAAGAACGTTCATAAACCAATTAGGACTGGTGCTAGCAGTTAAGGATGCAACACCTCTGTATTGCGATAATAATTCAACCATCAGTCTTGTTCAAGAACCAAGATTCCACAAGAGATACAGACACTTTCTTCGGAAGTATCACCTGATACGGGACATTGAGAAGAGGAAAGACATAGAACTCCTTAGAGTCTGTTCGGAGGACAACATAGCAGATCCATTCACGAAGGTGTTGGCACGTGATTGTTTGGAGAGTTTAGTGTGTAAATGCGGTATGAGATACCGAGATAAATGGGCCTAAGTGCAAGTGGAAGATGTTGAGAGATGTATGCCCTCGAGGCAATTTATCTATGTAAACATCTTGTTCATGAATGAAAGTATGCTTTATGGTATCAATTGTCTGAGTATTTTCTATTGATATGTTACTTATATAATTTCCTTAGACTCATTGTAAGGTCATACATGTATCTAGATAAAGAACTCGATTATGAGTATTGTCTGACCGATAGGAGCTTGAGTCTTAAAGCGTTCATGGTCATAGATGAGTCGAGAAAAGGATATCGACACATCAGATAGAAAATTGTGTCTTTGTCTTGATGATCTCATAATCATTTGACCTGGCGAAGTCGGAGACAAACACATGTGCTCATTAGAGATTGAGTTCACTTAACGACCCAATAAAAGGTTATCAAATGGTTAACATTAACTAATGTGTCATTGATAACTTTCTAGTGATGATAGGAAAGTTGGTCCTAAATACTTGAGGTCATTGTTCGAACCTGTGCGTGAACTGTGTCACTTAGATCTATGATCTAGCTTCGAGGCAAGGCCTGCTGAAAGGTCTTAGGTTGGATGACACTTGAAGCGTATGAGGTGAAGTGTGATCAAGAGAGGATTCTTATCTTCCGTTAATGAGAAGTTAGTGTCACGGGCTCAGTACGGTTCTTGGTAAAAACCTTGGCCAAGCTATGTTGTTGGAAGTACAACATGTATATACCAAAGACCGAATGATACTGGCCAATGCTAGCTAGTAGGGTTGACAGTTTACCATACCCTAGGCTATACAGTGACACAGTTAAGACGAAGGGACTAAAACTGTGGTATTCATCACAGACACAGTTAGAGTGATCCCGACGACACTTTTGTCAATGGGTCAATCGCGTAATTATGATGCAGAAACAGGGATGACACTTACTGCTCATGGATACAGTCGTCTAGGGATTTCGAGACCCAACCTGTAGTAGGGTCAGGCTGTAGGGTCTCACACTGAGTAGGATCACGCCACGTGGTGTCATGTGGTGCATATAGATCGCGCCACATGGCACCTTCTGATCAGCTTCTCGCGAAGCGTGCTTGGCTGTTTTGTGCGAAAACCGATTTCAAGACTTGTTTTCGATATTTGAAGGGTCAAATGATATAGGAATTGGACGCCGTTTTTTAATGCGCTCGTTGTCTCGAGATCTTCGATTTGATAGGTTGTTTCAAAGTCGAAACTTAGAAATGGATTTATGGTTGATAAGTTTGGACTTCTATAAAATTAATCTTGAAAGACCCATTTTAAATAGTCCCACATCGCTCGTAGCAAAGGAGGAGGGGTCGGCTCCCTATATAAATAAGGGATAGCCCTCCTCATTGAAACTCGCACCAAGTCTCCGATTTGAGAAGCTCTAAAATTTTTTTGAGCACACTCGCTCTAAGCCTTAAAATTATTTCTCCTCTTATAATTCTTTCGATCCTCCTATCGAGTCCTAGCAAGACGGCAAGGAGGTTTGGATCTGATCCAAAAGTCTTTGACGTAGGTCTGATCAAGTGAAACTTTCTTCGGCAAGTGATTGGCTCGGAGACGCGGTGTCGGCACGATTCGGGTAGACCCGTTTTGGAGGCGCGGAGGCGGCTAGCTTTGGGGAGCTAAAGTTGTTGTTGAGAATGACTCTTTGTTTTCTACGGAAGCAATGTTCCGGGTAAGTCAATTTTATTTGTGCTTTCATATATATGCAGTAGTTTAGATCTATATTCGGGGTTGGTCAGACCGACCCCCAGATAGTATATGTTTATGACTAGGTTGCATGATGTCCTTAGGGGTTCTATTATTAAAGTGTTTAATAATTTTTTCGCTGCTATTTTATGTTTCTATCATCCGTCCGATGTAGGGCGTGCATAGATTTATGCCCTGAGGGTCCATCAAACCTAACACATTTAAAGCTTAAACAATAATTTCTGAATGAATTTCAATATTTCTATGTTTTAATGGATTTTCAGGAAATATGGAGCAAACGGGAGCAAATTGGAGCTAAGATCATATGCACGCATGCCAGAGCATCAGTGGCTATGACATTGAGGAGCATATGGTGCTAGAAGAGAAAAAGAGGCAAGAGGAGGAGAGGAGAAATAGAAAGAAAAGAAGAAGGAGAAAGAAAGAGTTGAAGAAGCAGCTCACTCGACCGAGTGGAGTGATCCACTGGACCGTGTAAGGCTGATACCAGCCCAGCCCAGCCGCCAAAGCGTATCAAAGTCACTCGATCGAGTGAGACAGTCAGCCAAATCCTGAGAGAGTAGGACAAAACCTTCCTCTGCCAGAGCAACCTACTTGGTCCAGTAGCACTTTCACTCGATCAAGTGAATCGGTCACTCGATCGAGTGAAACGGTCACTCGACCGAGTGAAGAGAAGAAACCGAATGCTGATTTTTGAGAGCTGCTGCATGAATCCCTACTCGATCGAGTAGGCAATCTCATTCAACCGAGTGAGATTACGGCCAGATTTTGGAAAGTTAGTTATAACTCGGTTTTTGGGTATTAGGTTGACTTTTTCATATGTTTTTGGACTTGTATAAATCAAAAATAAGGTAGCAGTCGCTGAAAGAGGTGAGACGGTTAGGGAAACAAGGAAAGACACGATTTTTATTTTCTTTGCTTTGGAGATTATTGATTGGAGAAGCCTAGTTCTTAATTTTCTATTGTTATTTCGAAGCTTTGGAGAACATCAGGTTGTCTAAACTTTTGATCTATTTGGTTTAATGAATATTTCTTGTTTGAATCTATTTGCACTGATGAATTCTATTGTTTCCATGAAACTTATTGCTACGATCATGTTTATTAGTGAGTAGTCTCTTTGCTCTAAGGCAAAGGGATGAACCATATAGACCTAGGGTTTGATATGTGAAATTAACTGAACCCTTGTTGCTAAACTTGTTTTAGGGTTAGATTATGGTCGATTGACTACAAATAGCTAGGAATTTCTACTTAGATCTTAAGAGCTCAAGAGAGGATCTTGATCTATAGGAATCCCTAGATATTTGATTTAGACCAATAATTTGGATATTGATCGGCGCCCCGGACACACACTCGGGGCGAGCGACTCGCTAGTCTTACCGCAAGCGCACGGTGTAGCGGCGAGCGGGTATCGAACACGAGGAGGGCAAATGACGGTGTCTTCTTCAATCCACCTGGCTATAGGAAAAGTCTAGAAATATTCGCTATAAAGCGGTCACAGTCGTTCAATTGTATAAAGGAAATATCAAATTAATAAAGACGCCTAGGGATAGGGAATCCCCGCTACAAACCGTATCTCGTCATTGTGATTCGCAGGTTTCACAATTGCTAGACTTGCAATTCAGGTGAACTAGTTGCAACTAAATGTAGAACCAAGCTCACGCTCTCGCGCTATTGCCGGTCTATAGCAAACCTAGGGTAGGGTCTAATCTCTTGCAAACCATAACCTAGGCAAGCTAGCGTGAAGAACAACATCATCGTCCAATCGTATCTCGAGCCCACTCTCGTGCAAACTCGAGCTACGACCTAGGTTGGGATATTTCCTACCCGTCCAATCTCTTGCAAACAGGTATTGATATAGAATTGCAATCAAAAACCCCAGTTTCGGTCCAATCTCTTGCAAACCGATTCCGGAGAAATCCAATTGCAACCCAATTCGAATTTCTAGGGCTTCCTATCGAGTTGGGATCCAATCTCTTGCAAATCCCAATCGGTATGAATCCATAGCTATTCTTATTAAATCAATCCCAAACTAACCCTAATCAATTCTAGCAATAATTTCACCAATTCATCACAAATTAGAAATAGGGTTCGTAGGGTTCATCCCTACGCCCTAAGACGATAGAACTACTCACAATTCATAATGCAATTCAATGGAAATTCACAACTAAAATCAATAGAATTCATTGCAATATTCAATATATCAATAAAAATGAGGTTTTTGATAGAGAGAGAGACAAACCAATGAAGATTCAATAGCATCCAACAAAATAACACTTTTATCTCCCTCCAAAAAGCTCAATCTAATCTCCTAAAAAAGTAATCTAAAAAAGGCTGCAAAAAGTTCTGAAAAAGCTCTCTAAACTATGTTTAAAACTGGGGTTAAATACCCCCCAAAATCGCCCAAAAAACTGTGACGAAATTGCCCCTGCGCAGCCTCACAATAGTAATTTACGCTACAGGCAGCGCGGCTCACTCGGCCGAGTGACAAATGTCATTCGGCCGAGTGACAAACCCTGACAAATTCCAGTAACTTCAGACTTTTGGGGGTTGACTCCTCGGGAGTCACTCGGCCGAGTGACTTTCTTTGCTTCGGCCGAGGGGACTTCTTCACTCGGCCGAGTCGGAACTCGGGAGTTGACTGACAGATTACAGTAAGTCTGGAATTTTTCTTGCCGTCATCTTGATGCCACTCGGGCGAGTGGTGTCTCCGTGGTTTGGCCGAGTGGGTTGGTGATGCTCGGCAGAGTGCACGCTGATACTCAGTCTGTCGCGTGTCTGATCTGGCCGGCCGAGCGGGCTTTCGATGGTCGGCCGAGTGACTCCTTCACTCGGCCGAGTGACATGCTGAAAATGCCCAATCTTCGTATTTTTGCTCCCTCGTCGCTCCTACGACGTTCTTTCTTCCTCCACTCCTTTCCAATCGCAGAATTCCACTCAAAAGAGTCGTGGGTAACACTCCGGAGTGGGTGCATCTCAGAATCACTCCAAATCGCTCCGAATCTCCTGAAATTCGACAAAAACAAGAAATCGTGAAAAGCATCGCAATATTGCCGAAAAATCGTGAAAAATGCGATTCGAGCGAACAAAATGGCATGCAATCATACAGAAAAAAGGTGTAAAATAAGGAGTGATCAAAATCCCCCAAGCTTACCTCTTACTCGTCCTCGAGGAAGATGAGTAAAAGGCGAACCCGGTGGATAAAGATAATAGAAACGATGGAAAGGTGGAAAATAAAATAAAAAGAAAAACAAGATTGAAAACGAAGAAGGAAGCTGCTAGATCATTTTTCTCAGGACGTGGGTTTTGCTTACTCATATAGCACGCATCGGATATAAAACACATGTCAAAGATTTTTATCTCGATATCATAGTATAATGGTGCATTTGAAATAGAAAACCCAAGAATATCAATATAGCATGAAAAAATGGAATAATTCTAGAATTAACATCGTCTGAAGCATCTAAAGCGGTATACAAAATCATAGATCACACACTTTTCAATTGAATGCTTTCTATAAGGAGTATAGAGATATCACACAATAGAGTAGTAAGAATAGAAAAGAGTGGTTTTCATGAAATGAATGCTAAGCGTAGATTTCTGGATTTTGTGAAACTTTAGCGATCTCACCGAGTATAAAATATTACTTAGCCTAGGTTGTCATGCACCGTCAAGTAGTCACTCTCTCACACATCATAGGATCCTCTCCCCCAAGCTTATCCATAAGCGTGGTGGCATAAACAAAACTATATTTACATCCCCCGTTTCTTTTGAAGCTCCAAAATTAAAAGAAAATAAAAATAAAAGCGAAAGAGGGAAGAAAGAGAGAAAGGGTATGAGATGGGATCGTTTTCAAATTTCTTTTCTCTTTTCTTTTCCTTTTCTCAAATCTATTTCTTTTTCTTTTTCTTTTTCTCCTTTTTTAATAGCATATATACACAAATGACCCAAATCAAAAGAGAAGGATATACAAGTATTTTTTTCTTTTTGGTTTTGGGGAATTTGGAGCATGGGATATAATGACGGGGGAATGCCAATTATAGAATCGCTAAGGGGAGATTCACCAATGAATTTTAAAATAGAGAAATAATGTTCAAGATATGTGGAGAAAGAAATAAATGTATCGCTCGGTTCACTCTATAGGACGTGCATGACAACTTCAGCATGGTAATTTAATCTACTCAGTTTAATCTCAAAAAGCAAACTAGTCCAGATATATCAATGCTAGCAAACATTCAATCAACCTGAACTGAAGCGTACAAATCATACAATAAGAAGTGATATGAGAAAAGAAAGCAGTACTCCAGATATAAGCATCAATGCGTGAATCTTGGTGTGTTTTCTACGATAGCATACATATGAATCATCAGACATCAGCTAATAATAGAATTTCATCCATTTTCATACGGAAAAAGAAGTGGGTTACCATTTCCAAATGTAAAGCAGAACATAGCATATGATATCAGAAACAAAAGCTATGACATGACAAAATTAGCATGCATATAGAGAAAAGCTAACACCACGTCATCGTCATCACAGAAAAATCATCTCTAGCAAAAGATGAAAGAAATAAAGATAAAGAAAAACAAGACTATTTACAATGCAGCACACAAGGAAAATAAGAAAAACGTGATGCATGGTAAAAAATGAAAAAGTGATGACAAATGGGTGCAAAAAGCGGAAAAACGTGAAAAAACTAAAAATAAAGGTGATAAAAGAAAAAAGTGTGAGAACTCACTCCCCCAAGCTAAAGTGCACAGTGTCCTCAATGTACAAAGTGTGGCACACCGAGAGACGTGAAATGGGTGGGGTGGGTGAGGATGCATGCATGATAAAAAAAGAAAGAAAAAATAAACAAAAAATATGATGCGGATATGAATGATGCATGCAAAGATCAGAGTGATGCAGGTAATGTGTCACCAAAAATACTTTCCCTCTCTCCCAAAAAGATATAAAAATGATGTGAGCAAGATATGGACCAAAATAGTGAGGGGAGGGGGTGGGGGCCAAAATCTCCAGGACCAGCAAAAAATGGGCAGCATAACGACAAAAAAGATCAAATGGCATCAAGGGTGTGCCTAAGCTGGTGGTGCTGCACCATCTCCGTCCTGTGGCGGAGGTGGTGGTGGAGGTGGTGGTCGAGGTGTCGGCTGGGTGGGTGGGTGAAGTGGAGGGAGTCGCGCCAGGATCTGATTCAGGCAAGCCTGAATATCGGGGAGCATGGCGACGCGGGTCTCCATGGTACTGACCGTGGCAGAGAGAGCCCTAAAATCACCTCGGAGTCCACTCACCGCCCCCTCAAGAGCACGGAGGCTCTGAAGTAGAGCGTCAGGGGGTGGTGGAGCAGGGGGACGAATAGGTCTAGGCTGTGAAGGACGGGGCTGTCAGACACATGCAGTGTAAGTAATCGGCCCAGCAGGAAAGTGCGGGAAGGGTGATGTGCTCACTAGTGGATGCCCAGCCTCAGTACGAGGCTGGGACGCAGGCTGGGACGAGGAGGCAGCAGCAGTAGTAGTGGAAGACAAAATCAGTGACGAGGCAGCACGAGAGGTCGGTGACACAGGTGTGAGGACATACTTCACGACACTCTCGGATAAGACAGCTGCGGTGGAGACAGAAGGGTCGGCCACTGGGGAGGAAGTGTAAGGACCAAAAGGTGACACCCCAGCGGACAGCAAACCGGATAGGGTCCCCACGACGGTAGCGAAGGAAGGCTCGTCGCTCTCAAGGATAGTGGGTGGACGCACGGGAAGAAGTGAGGAAATAGGCTCAACCGAGATAGGCACAGCAGTGGTGGGGGTGGTGGTGGTGGACGACTCAGCAAGGGTACTCCCGACACCGACAGAAGTGGGGACAGAAGTGCCGGGAGGTGCAGACAGTGCAGGCTCGGGCTGAGGGATCACAGGGTCAGCAGGAGGTGCAGGGGGTGCAGGGGGTGCCTGCTCAGCACCCTCAGCCTCAAGTACGTAGGCAGCTGGGATTAGGAGATCCATCGCTGGGATCAAATCCTCGTGGGCCGGTCCTATATGTGTCTGAGCGGGGCTCGGGAGGATCATGTAATCGGCACTAAAAGGACCGTGCAACCACACCCAGTGCCATTGGCCGTGGGGACAAAGCATCTTCATCCGGGCCATGACGTCTATCGAGAGTGCAGTGGGGCCCGGGGCTCGTCGAAGGTCAGCAGGTAGGTCCACGTCGGTCATCAGGGCTAGCAGAGTAATCAGACTGCCGCAGCAAATATGTGAGCAAGCGTCCACCGAAATGATGATGCGGTCTAAGAACCAGCTAGCAATATCAATCTCAACGGCGGGGACCAGGTCGTCGCTACCCCTATCCAGAACTCTGGGGCGAGTCATCGCGTAGAGCATGTAGAGCTCAGGCGTAGACATCGTCCCAGGCTCGTACCTCGCCAAGAAAGTGGTCGCTATGAGGCGCTGTGCTATGCGGAGGTAGGGGTGCAGGATGGTTGAGGCCTTGGCCCTACTAGGGTCAAAGCCATGGTGGGAGCCCGTGATACGTGTCCAGAACGCAGAAGTGTCGAACGAAGGTGGTGGGATGTGAGTGGGTGCGTAGGCTCGGTCGGGGACAGGGACATCGGGCCACTGGAAGAACGCACGAAGTATGGCAAGAGTGATCTCGCACTCTCAATCCATAAGGCGGAATGTGCATCCTCCAGGGGTCCGGGCGATCGAGCTAAGAACCTCAAGTGTCGGACGGACGTAGGTGTCTGCCTACATAGACAAGAAGTCGTGCCAACCCACGTTGTCGTACAACGTGAGCATCCCCTCTAGTACCCCTAGGCGGTCAAGGTCTGCTAAGTGTACGAACCTAGAGGGCACTATCAAGCACTGGGTGATACGCTCAAATCGGACGTGCTGTGCGTCGTCTCTGAACGTGATCCCCAACGGCCCGACGGCGGGAGCCGGTGGTAGAACAGGATCAGCGGGGATAGAATGTGCGTGGATGGGATCGGCGGGGATAGGCTGTACGCGGATGGGATCGACAGGGAGCGGCTGTGTGGGGGGTGGTGGGTGTGGCGGGCTAGGTGGAGGGGAGTCCTCCCTAGCGTGAGAAGGACCAGCATCATCGTTCCTTTTTCGCTTGGAAGAGGCTCCCCGCGTGCGTGGCCTACTACGGGGCGGCATGTGTGCCGCGAGTGCTCACCCAACAAAAATATAGTGTGGCGTGCTCAATAAAAGGAACGAGTGTACCTGTACACGCCGTGAAAGCAAATCAGCAAGTGTGTGCGAAGAGTGCCGCCTCCGCGAAGCTAAAAACGCGTCCTGAAGCTCCCCGAAGCTCCCCCAGGATAGCCTGCACATCAAACAAAGATATCAGCGGATAATATTCGAAATGCATGGGGGAGATGTGGTATAATAGATAGATAAAGAAGTTAATTTGATTTTTGGGCTCAACGGGTCTACGGATCGAGAGAAACAAGAGAAATATGGAGTTTGAGGGCAAACCGAGGCGATAGGGGGTCGGCCGGCGGTGAGGGTACTCGCTGGAGGTCTGGGCGTCGGCGGTCGGTGCTCGCCGGCGGTGGTCGGACAAGTGGGGCCGGCAGCGAGGTGATTCGGGCGAGGGGGGTGCGATCACAGGCGAGGGGAGATGAACAAGTGCTGGGCTCGGGCGAAATTGGGGATTAGGCGTTTCGAAAATCGTGCCGAGCCCGCAGCGATATATATAGGGGTAGTTACGACTCGACCGAGTGACTATATTGCTTGGCCGAGTGACGTAACGTTTAAAAAAAATTTAAATTTCTCCCCGCCACTTACTACTCGGCCGAGCAGCTTTTGTTCACTCGGCCGAAGGGAGAAAACTCCTTCGGCCGAGTGGCACAAGCTACTCGGCAATTCTCGCCCTAGGATGGTATCGGTTTCCCTCGGCTTAGTGACATAAACGTACTCGGCTGAGTGGCAGTTAATACGAAATGCACAAAAAAGACAGAGAGTTGGGTTCAGCAGACTTCCCTTGTTGGTGCCCCACTCAGCCGAATGGGGTCCTTTGCTCGGCCGAGCCGCATATGATACTCGGCTGAGTGACGTGCTGTTTTCTGCTTCGGGGCTCCGTTTTCGCTCTACTCGCTGTTTTTCTTCATCCAGTTGGTTTCTTCCTCCTCCTAAGCCTCGAGCGCATTCCTGGAGTGCTCCTCCTTGTCTGTATCTTCCTCCATATGATAGATCTCCTTTTCTCCTCTCCTGTCATAGAAATTAAGACCCGTTGTCACGATTTTTATGGGCAAAAAGACTCTAAAAACTAACAAAAGTCTAAAATTAAAATAAAATCCAAATAAAAATAATTCAAAAACCATTGGGTTGCCTCCCGACAAGCGCTCGTTTAAGGTCTTAAGCTCGACCCCCTTGGATTTTCAATTAACGTGTGATGTTGGGTGCATATGAGATACATCCGTCGAACTTGCCGGGAAGACCGCTTGGATTTGGATCGTGGCGGTGTGTGGCCTTCCTCAGCGCCCCTTCATCTTGGGCAATGTTGGGGGATGGCTCCCCCAAGCTTGAGCTTGTTCCGGTCCTTGGCCTCGCCGGTGACACCGATCTTCCAATCGGTGGAGCTTTCTTCGGATTCTTCAATGTTGAGAGCTTGCAAAGCTCCTGTATTCTCGCGACATCAGCGTCGCCATCATCATTCGCTGTGGAGCTATTGGGAGAGCCCTCCAACTTCTCTTCTTCGCTCAAATCTTGGCTTTCTTCGAAGCCGTCATCGTGGAGTGCACCGATGGGGTAGGGAAAAGCCTCTTCAATAACCTCATCAAGGAGGTCCACATAATCTAGCTCCTCATGATACGGCATGTGCTTCATAGCCTTTGGTATATGGAGCTTGACTTCAATGTTGCCGACATTCAAGGTAAGAGTCCCTTCCCGCACATCGACGATTACACCGGCGGTGGCGAGGAATGGGCGTCCAAGTATGAGCGATGTGTCACCCTCCTCCTTGATATCCATGATCACAAAATCACAAGGCAATCATATGCCTCCCGGAACTTGGAGTGGGATGTTCTCCGCGATCCCAACCAGCCTTGTAATCCGACCGTCCGCGAGTTGAATCCTCATGTCGGTTGGCTTTAAATCCGTGCCGGTATTCAACTTTCGGAACATAGTGAGAGGCATGAGGCTCACACTAGCACCCAAATCAACCAATGCTTTTTGTAAGGGGACGCCTCCGAGTGTGCAAGGAATCCAGAAACTCCCGGGATCTTTAAATTTGGCGGGCTCCTTCTCCTTCCTAGTAAACCAAGTTCCTTGTTTCACGAGCATGATCCTCTCCTTCCTTTTCCCTCCCGTAATCAAGTCCTTTAAGAACTTCACGTATGATGGTATTTTGACGATGGCATCAAGGAAAGGGATATTGAGGCTCACCCCTTTCAAGTATTCGAGGAACTTGGCTAACCTCTTCTCGATCTTGGCTCTAGCTAGCCGTTGAGGGAAAGGCACCGGTGGCATGAATCGGCGCTCATCAATTGGTTCCTTCACTCTAGATTTTGCTCCTTCTTGCGGCTCCTTCTCTTTTTCCACCTCAATCACCGGCTCGCTCTCTTCTAGAATCTCCACCACGGGTTCCTTGATTTGAGTCATGGGGGAGTGGTGTCCTTCCCACCTCTTGTTGTAACCGCAACAACCGCGTTGATATGGCCGGTGTTGCCCCGTGGATTTGGCTTGGGTTGAGCCGGCAACTGTTGGTTATTTCTATTGAGCAACGCAAGTTGCTCCCCAATTTGAGCGACGACGGTGGTGAGAGAATCTTGTCCCGCCTTCAACGTGGCGTTAATCTTCCTCTGCTCCGCCATAAACTCCTCCACCTTAGCTTCAAAATCCGAACGTGGTTGAGCTTGTGGAGGGTTGAGATTTCTCCAACCTTGATTATACCCGGGTGGCCTATAAGGTCCCACTTGTTGCCTTTGTGGGAAGTTTTGTTGTGGTGGCCCCCTTGGTTGCTAATTCGGTTGTGGTGGTGGAGCCCGAGCTTGAGGAGATTGTTGCAGCGGGGGGTTCAAGGCACCATCATTATTAGCATATGAAAAACCCGGATGGTTTCTAGCGGCCGGGTTGGCCCAATATCCAGAATTCCCCGCAACATACTGAATTTGCTCCAAAGCTCCTTCTCCATGCTCTCCTCCTACATACATGGCTTGGGATTGGTCTTGCCAATCACTCATATGGTTTGTCGGTGTGGATGTAGTAGGGGCTCCTTGCGGCTCGGTAATGTATTTCTCCAACCTCTCCACTACCTTGTGGAGAGAGTCAAATTTGCTAGCAAGCTCCGCCACGGCCTTGGCCTCATATATACTCGTGGGCTTCAAGGAGGATGAAGAATGTCCTCGCTCGTCTCCCCATTGTTGGCTGTTGGAGGCCATCTCCTCTAGCAAGGCCGTAGCTTCATCGGGGGTCTTTGACAAAATGGCTCCGTTGGCAGTAGCATCAATAATCTGTTTTGTGCCCGGTTGGAGTCCATTGTAGAAACTGTGGACAAGCTCCCAATCTTCAATGCTGTGATGGGGGCATTGATGTTGCAAGTCCTTGAAGCGCTCCCATGCCTCATAGAGAGTCTTCTGCGGTCCTTGCTTGAAGGACATGAGAGCACTTCTTATCTTCACAGTCTTGGAGGGCGGGTAAAATTTGTCGACGAAGGCACTCGCCAATTCATCCCAAGTGGTGAAGATTCCTTCAGCTTGCGTCCTCAACCAATATAAGGCCTTGTCCTTGAGTGTGAAGGGGAAGAGGCGCAGTCTGATAGCATCTATGGAGACGCCCGGCATTTGGAAGGTGGCACATTTTGATAAGAAGAGCTGGATGTGGTAGTGAGGGTTCTCATGGGAATTCCCATGAAAAGGGTCTTGCTGCATCAGAACTACCAATCTGGTCTTCAATTCGAAATTTTTTTTAGCCGCCAACTCCGGCATAGCTATGGACGAGGTCGTGGAGGAAGTCTTAGGCTGAAGCCTATCTCTAATGGAAATGATCCTCTCCATTCGCGCCGCCAATTCTTCGGGTGTCTCAGGATTGGTCATAAAATTCCCTTCCGTATCGAGTCTCCTCTCCGCTCTGATCCTCCTCAATGTACGTTCGATCTCTGGATCGTATAGTATTTCTTCGGGGTCCGTCGTGGATCTCGTGTACATGCAAGGGAAAACAGAGTTTCAAAGAAATAGTTAGCACAAAGGAAGGGTAAAATAAAAATAGATATAATAAAACAAAAAGAAAAATAGCTAGGTAGGTAGAATCAAACACTATCGCCTCCCCAGCAACGGCGCCAAAAACTTGATCGGCGCCCCGGACACACACCCGGGGCGAGCGACTCGCTAGTCTTACCGCAAGCGCACGATGTAGTGGCGAGCGGGTATCGAACACGAGGAGGGCAAATGACGGTGTCTTCTTCAATCCACCTGGCTATAGGAAAAGTCTAGAAATATTCGCTATAAAGCGGTCACAGTCGTTCAATTGTATAAAGGAAATATCAAATTAATAAAGATGCCTAGGGATAGGGAATCCCCGCTACAAACCGTATCTCGTCGTTGTGATTCGTAGGTTTCATAATTGCTAGACTTGTAATTCAGGTGAACTAGTTGCAACAAAATGTAGAACCAAGCTCATGCTCTCGCGCTATTGCCGGTCTATAGCAAACCTAGGGTAGGGTCCAATCTCTTGCAAACCCTAACCTAGGCAAGCTAGCATGAAGAACAACATCATCGTCCAGTCGTATCTCGAGCCCACTCTCGTGCAAACTCGAGCTACGACCTAGGTTGGGATAGTTCCTACCCGTCCAATCTCTTGCAAATGGGTATTGATATAGAATTGCAATCGAAAACCCCAGTTTCGGTCCAATCTCTTACAAACCGATTCCGGAGAAATACAATTGCAACCCAATTCGAATTTCTAGGGCTTCCTATCGAGTTGGGATCCAATCTCTTGCAAATCCCAATCGGTATGAATCCCTAGCTATTTGTATTAAATCAATCCCAAACTAACCCTAATCAATTCTAGCAATAATTTCACCAATTCATCACAAATTAGAAATAGGGTTCGTAAGGTTCATCCCTACGCACTAAGACGATAGAACTACTCACAATTCATAATGCAATTCAATGGAAATTCACAAATAAAATCAATAGAATTCATTGCAATATTCAATATATCAATAAAAATGAGGTTTTTGATAGAGAGAGAGACAAACCAATGAAGATTCAATAGCATCCAACAAAATAACACTTTTATCTCCCTCCAAAAAGCTCAATCTAATCTCTTAAAAAGTAATCTAAAAAAGGCTGCAAAAAGTTCTGAGAAGGCTCTCTAAACTAGGTTAAAAACTGGGGTTAAATACCCCCCAAAATCGCCCAAAAAACTTTGACGAAATTGCCCCTGCGCAGCCTCAAAATCGCAATTTACGCTACAGACAGCGCGGCTCACTCGGCCGAGTGACAAATGTCATTCGGCCGAGTGACAAACCCTGACAAATTCCAGTAACTTCGGACTTTTGGGGGTCGGCTCCTCGGGAGTCACTCGGCCGAGTGACTTTCTTTGCTTCGGCTGAGGGGACTTCTTCACTCGGCCGAGTCGGAACTCGGGAGTTGACTGACAGATTACAGTAAGTCTGGGATTTTTCTTGCCGTCGTCTTGATGCCACTCGGGTGAGTGGTGTCTTCGTGGTTCGGTCGAGTGGGCTGGCGATGCTCGGCTGAGTGCACGATGATACTCAGTCTGTCGCGTGTCCGATCTGGCCGGCCGAGCGGGCTTTCAATGGTCGGCCGAGTGACTCCTTCACTCGGCCGAGTGACATGCTGAAAATGCCCAATCTTCGTATTTTTGCTCCCTCGTCGCTCCTACGACGTTCTTTCTTCCTCCACTCCTTTCCAATCGCAGAATTCCCCTCAAAAGAGTCGTGGGTGACACTCCGGAGTGGGTGCATCTCAGAATCACTCCAAATCGCTCCGAAACTCCTGAAATTCGACAAAAACAAGAAATCGTGAAAAGCATCGCAATATTGCCGAAAAATCGTGAAAAACGCGATTCGAGCGATCAAAATGGCATGCAATCATGCAGAAAAAAGGTGTAAAATAAGGAGTGATCAGATATCCTAGATTTGATGCACGAAAGTGACCAAAGCTAGTATCTTTATTATATTTCTATGATTATATTCATCTGTACAATGGTAAGATGAATACGAACCATCATAATCTAAATTCAAACTCACGTCGCATGATAGTCGGCTTGAGCGAGAATTGAATTATATTGTCGATCTTAATGATAATAATTCAACTAGGCTTGTACGAGAGCGAGGCTCTAGCTTGAGTTATTTTAGACTTGTGTAGCACGAGAGCATGCACCGGTTCATAACATAGTTGTGACAATTTCACCCTAAACTAAGAGTTAGTAATTAGGATTTCATATTCACATTGAAACCCAAAAATCTATAGTGGGGATTCCATAGTCCTAGGAATTTTTTTAATTGAATTACAACTGACATCTTTACACACTTGTGACACCCTTCCTACACCATTATTCACAATCTTTGCTACATTTGGACAACTGAGATAATACCAACCGCCTCCACGTGATTCGATACCCGCTCACCACTTAACCGTGCGCTTGCGATAAAACTACGTTGTTTTCTGAGTACATCCAGACACGATCACTCATTGACTTTGACGGGAACGATCGCCTCACAGCCATAGGCAATCATGAATGTGGTCTCTTCCGTCGAGGCTTTATAAGTTGTCACGTACGACCATAGGATGCCAAGGATTTCATCTGGCCTTTTTCCCTTGAGTCCTTCTATCCTCTTCCATTGGGGCTCGAGGATGCACTTGTAGCTGCCTTTGCCAGTCCGTTGGATTGGGGATGGGCGACGGAAGTGAAGTGCAGCTTAATCTTCAACTTAGAAAAGAAATCCTTGAAATCGGCACTGTCGAATTGCATCCCATTGTCATTTATGATGGAACTAGGGATGCCAAATCAACTGACAATTGATTTCCAAATGAAGCTCCTGACTTCCTTCCAAGTGATTCGGGCAAAAGGCTCTGCTTCGATCCACTTAATGAAGTAATCGATCCCATGATCAGGAACTTCCGTTGTTCGCTTGTTGGTGTAAATGGACTAAGGATATCTAATCCCCATTTTGTGAAAGGAATGGAACTGATGATGGGGATTAGATCTGTTGGAGGGGCTAAGCTGTGCTTTGCAAATTTCTGACAGGTAGGGCACTTCCACACATACTCGATTGCCTCTTTAAACATGGTTGGCCAGAAGTAGCCTTGCCTCAAGGCTTTCAAGGCTAACGTCTTTCCTCTACAATGGTTCCCACCTGTAATCCCTTTCATGGATTTCCTGGATCACATAGAAAACTTCTCGCGTGGTCAAACATTTGAAGTAAGGACAAGCGTCATATCTGGTCCATCGTCGCTTGTATAATGAACCCTCGATCAAAAAATTTGATACGACCTTCGCTCCAACTTTCGAGGCTCCACATGGTCATCTGGCTTCTCCCTAGTATTAAGGTACTTGATTATGAGGTCCATCCAGGTGACTCCTTGGTCGATACTTAGCAGCTCCTGCTGAAGTACACTTGGGTGATGGAGAGCTGCATGTACACCGTTCGACCCAGTCTTGTTGGTGAGAATGATGCAAGCTTTGATTGAGCATCGGCTTGATGGTTCCTCGATCATGGTACATGATGTATATCCACATGTCTGAACTTGGATAGCTCCGCTTAGGCAATCTACATGTAGCTTTGCAATGTCTCTTCGCAGGCTTCATAGCCTCTATTCAGCTGGTGGACTATCAGGTTGGAATCGCTGTGAAGGTGAACCACCTTTGCCCCTAGCGCTCGAGCCAACTTTAGTCCGTTGATGGCAACTTCATACTCTACTCCATTGTTCGTGGTTTAGAAATTGAACTGAAGAGCAGATTCCAGTATATTGCCCTATGGTGTTTGGACAATTATACCCACTCTGCTTCCAGTTCAAGTTGTTGAGCTGTTAACTTGCACAATCCATGTCCATTCATATCCACATGTGACGGCTAGAGAATTGAGTCATGTCGAGGAAGAAGATGGAATATTGTTGTATACAACATGTTGTTGGATACAACGATCGATGACTTCGTGTTTGATGATAACAAACATGTGTGAACGATATAATGTGTGTGCTAAGTGTTTTCAGGAATGTCACTCTCGCGAATACTCAAAGAGAGACTAGCCAAAAGTGATGGAGGAATTGCTATATACACTTCAAGTGGACTAAGAAGATGGAGAACATGGCTACAACAATTGGACTAAGTCAAAGATGAGAAGATAAGGAGCAAATCAATTCAAATCCATATTTGAATAAATTCAAATCAATTGGTGCAACATTCAAATCCTAATGCATTGCAAATTGGAGACTTGGTTAAAGATGGAGAGATATAGAGAATCTCATGCAAATCAAAGGTAAATGAGATCCAATACAAATTCTATAGCTACTCAAATTCAAATCCATAGCCATACATATTCAAACTCTACATTCAAAGAGATTCATTCAAATCCTAATCAAATTAGGATTCCTTCCAATCTCCATCAATTATGGGATTGTAATTGATTCTATCATATCACATCCTCTCCTATATATAAACACATATTCAAAGTGAGGAATCTTAAGATAGAGGGCAACCCATGAATTCAGCCATACCCTAAATTCCTAAGCTTTAGGCCGTAACTTTGCTAGGACCCTAAATTCCTAAGCTTTACGCTAAAAAGTGCATAACTTTTTCCACAGAGCTCTGATCGACGAACCGTTTGCGCTAGGACGATCACAACTCAGTGCTCTACAACATAGTGATATTTTTTTATTTTGATCTCTGTATTAAATCAGTTGTATTTATTTTAGCATGAGTTGTATTCTGAATAGCTTCATATATTTTATCATCTCCTAGGCCAAAGTTCCAAGATCTCATCGCCAAAGCTACCATGCACAACTCGATAACCAAGCTCATCTACATTGCACAACATAGGAGGGAGCAAAGCTCAAGGCCGCATTAAAAAGGGAATTCCCATCTACTTCCTTGCACAACATCATTGGGAGAAGCTTCAACAACTTGCGCAACACTTCCAAGGGGTCTTCATCACATTATGCAAGCCTCTTCAAGGAGCCCAAGACCATGGCCGCAAGTTACAAGGAGGAGTGGACCTAGCCCGTAAGTTTCAGACGAGGACGTGACGTTGGCGACGACATCCAGTCAGATGCGAGCTGACCAGAGCTGATTGACAGAGACGACTGCTGCTACACAAACTGAGATTCTTTAAACTCTTTATTATTATATTTGTGTAGTTGTATAGATCTCTGTAGGGGAAACTTTACCATTGATACATGTTTTGGGGACTTGTCTAGTGGGAGCTAGATACGAGGGTCTTGACGAGTTGTAGCTAGTCAAGATAGAGCATTTACTAGGTTGATATTGTTTTGCACCTGTGGATTATGGTACGACTAGGTGAGGAGTGGGAGCTCAGGACTCATTGCATTTGTGCAAAGAAACATATTAATGCTAGTATCTACTTGGGGGCTGGAGTAGATCGTGGGTGCGACCGAACCAGGGTAAATCTACTGCGTACTCTGTGATTGTTTTTATTTACCCTGCATATCTAAATCTGTGCTGTATAACTGCGTGTGATTTCTCGTGGGTTGCATGAGAATTTTTATTAGCATTTTCACCACACCTCTAGGCTCAGATCCAGATCCAACAAGTGGTATAAAAGCAGGTTAGAGGATCTAGTCTAGTTGTCATGAAAACCCCAAAGTTAGTTTTTCCTCATGGCATGCCTATTGATTGTCCTCCTCATTTAGTGGCCATGATTATATATACTGGAAGGCTAGGATGAAAACTTATTTACTATCGGTTGATGTTGATACCTGGTACATTATCGAAAACGGATATTCTATGCCAGAAAGTAATTTGCATTTAAATGATAGAAATGTGTGTGCTATAAATGCTAGAGCAATGAATATCTTATTGTGTGGGTTGAATAGAAAAATATTTGATCATATCTCGTATTGCTCTTATGTGCATAATATATGGAGGACTTTGGAAATTACATATGGAAGCGAGCAATCCCTTAGCAGCAGTGAAAATAAGCAAAAGGGAAGACACGCTCTTTTAAATGAATATGATGCTTCTATTTGTGACAAAACTAAGAGGAAAGTTATTTGTTTTATGTGCAGGAAGCAGGGACACTTTGCGAGACATTGCCCACAAGAAAGGGATGACATCGCTGAAAAGAAAGGAAAATCTCTAGCACGAACGTGGGACATGTACAGTGAAGATGAGAATGAGGAGATTGAAGCCCACTCCTCCCTCTGCTTAATGGCAAAGCACGACGAGGTAAAATCTTGCACCAAAGCTAAACTTTTAAATATTTGTATAGGAATGCAAAATGAGATTAATGAGCTAGAACTTACTTTAGATGACTATAAGAATGGTTGTTTTGAATTGAAAAAAGAAAATTGTGACGTGTTGAAAGAAACTGAAAATCTGAAAGAAGAACTTTTTGCATGCAAATCAACCATCACCATGTTGAAAGAAGAAAAATCTAGCTCATCTGAAAAAGCTGAATGTCTTTCTTGTCCCTCTTTGTTAAAAGAGATTAGCATGCATAAAGAAAAATTTATTAAGATTGAAACTGAAAATAAATTGCTTATCGGAAAAATGTGCATGCTAAATAATGAGCTTAAAGAAAAAATGGTTGTGTTCGAAAAGAGGGAGGAGGAAAAAAAGAAAGCTTTCATTAATAAATGAACTTTGCTTGTGAACGAAAATACTTTATTGAAATCCAAAGTCACTAGTCTAGAATTTTCATTAAAGAAATTTTCAATTGGAAAACAATCGTTGGACATTATTATTGGAAATCAACTTTATGACAATAATAGACGAGGACTAGGATATGGTTTAAAAAATGCTGAAAAGAAAAAATATAGAAAAGTTCACATTGAAACAACACAGGTTAGAAATATGCATGCAAAGTGCTTTACTTATTCTTGTGTTAGTCATACATCATATTATTGTAAGTTTAGGAACACGAATATGAAATTCAAGCAAATATGGGTTCCTAAATCTTTGATGACTAACCTGAGCGGACCTTGTTGGATTCGAAGGTCACACATAACATCTACCATGTAGGTAAGAGGGATATTTGGCGAGGAACTATAAATTGAACACTTCATTATTTAGTTCCTTAGCCAAGCGACGATGAGAAAGGTATAATTTTCTAATTTGCACTTAATGCATACATTTATAGCATTTTTTGTTTTTTTGTGCTTGATTTGATTTTTATTTTGTGTGCTAGTTTGTGTGCTTTCTAGCATGTTTAGGTCTTTATAAAGAAAAAAATCAAAACAACTGAAATGACAAAAAAATGAAGCTTAATGTATATCTTTTCCTCTATATCATTCAAGTAATACTTATGAATGTCATTCATATCCTTGTAGAAATCATTGTATTATTGTTATCGCTTCATGCGCATGTTAGTATCTCTAAATAGCCATGACATGCTTATTGAATTGAGTAACATGATTTCTACACCTACACTTACACTTCCACTAGTATTGAATATTGTTGCACAATTGGAGATTCTTTTATGAAATATTGGAAAATGAATGTAGGATGAATAAAAACTTAAAATCTAAGGGATATGATGTGTATTTGCCATGGATAAAAATTGAGCTAAAAACAATTGGTTTTCATGTTATGAAAAATGAAAAAGAAAGTAAATTGCTACGTATGTAAAATGGATAGAATCCTTGGCAAGTACACTACCCACGAGTATCCAACATGTGCTTTATGGGTAATCTTTAGCGTTGGTGTTATGCTCGTCAAGCAATGCCACCCCCCACATCTAAGAGTGCTTATAGGCTATGTTTTTGGGGTGTGGTACATTGAACTCATTTTTAATGAGATGGAGAAAATCAATCCTAAGTGATTTCATGTTTAATGGAAAATGTGGATTGGTTTCGGTTGAGTCTTAAAAGTTTCTCCCTTTGTGCTTCAATTATTTAATCATCACACTTATATGATGGTGTAGAAGTCTACGTAACACTTTTCGTTGAATTTGAATTGCTTATTTTAAGAAAAATGACATGCAAGTGTTAGTTGTAATTTATAATACTCTATTTTTGCATGTGACATGAATTAGACTTCGTTTATACACTTTTAATGATAACAAAAGGGGAGAAAATATTGAGAAAGATTTGAATGATTTGGTGTGTGCATTAATGCTTATATGTTGCATATATGATTATTGGTTTAAGGGGGATGATTAATGTATAATAATGAAAATGTGCTTATTGAATATATGATTATAGGTTCAAGGGGAAGCATGAATAAAGGGGGAGCATCCACACATTGATTGAATGCTTGAACATCATTGTTTGCATGCTTGTATGCTTGCACATCATTGCCATACTTGTTGCATATTGCATACATCCTCCATCTTCACACTTCACACACACATGTCACGATGAAATCATTTGGATCATTATTGCTCAAATCTTATATTGGTTTGTCATCATCTAAAGGGGGAGATTGTTGGACACAACGTGTTGTTGGATACAACGATCGATGACTTCGTGTTTGATGATAACAAACATGTATGAACGATTTAATGTGTGTAATAAGTGTTTTCAGGAATGTAACTCTCGCGAATACTCAAAGAGAGACTAGCCAAAAGTGATGGAGAAATTGCTATACACACTTCAAGTGGACTAAGTCAAAGATAGAGAACATGGGTACAATAATTGGACTAAGTCAAAGATAAGAAGATAAGGAGAAAATCAATTTAAATCCATATTTGAATTGATTCAAATCAATTGGTGCAACATTCAAATCCTAATGCCATGCAAATTGGAGACTTGGTCAAAGATGGAGAGATATGGAGAATCTCATGCAAATCAAAGGTGATTAAATGAGATCCAATTCAAATCCTATAGCTATTCAAATTCAAATCCATAACCAAACATATTCAAACTCCATATCCAAAGAGATTCATTCAAATCCTAATCAAATTAGGATTCCTTCCAATCTCCATCAATTATGGGATTCTAATTGATTGTATCATATCCCATCCTCTCCTATATAAACACATATTCAAAGAGAGTGATTTTAAGAGAGAGGGCTACAAAACAATTCGGCCATACCCTAAATTTCTAAGCTTTAGGCCGCAACTTTGCAAGGAGCTAGACTGACGACGCTAAAAAGGGCATAACTTTCTCCACAGAGCTCGGATCGACGAACCGTTTGCGCCAAGACGATCACAACTCAGTGCTATACAACATGGTGATATTTTCTGATTTTAAACTCTGTATTAAACAGTTGTATTTATTTTAGCATGAGTTGTATTCTGAATAGCTTCATATATTGCATCATCTCCTAGGCCAAGCTCTAAGATCTCAGTGCCAAAGCTACCTTGCACAACTCCATAACTAAGCCCATCTACGTTGCACAACATAAGAGGGAGCAAAGCTCAAGGCCGCAACAACAAGGGACTTCACATCTAATTCATTGCACAACATCATAGGGAGAAGCTTCAACAGCTTGCGCAACACAACAAAGGGGTCTTCATCAAATTGCACAAGCCTCTTCAAGGAGCCCAAGACCATGGCCACAAGTTACTAGGAGGAGATCACATAGGGCCGCAGGTTTCAAGGAGGAGATGACCTAGCCCGTAAGTTTCATACATTGACGTGACGTTGCGACGACATCCAGTTAGATGCGATCTGACCTGAACTGATTGACAGAGATGACTGCTGCTGCACAAATTGGGATTCTCTAAACTCCTTATTATTATATTTGTGTAGTTGTTTAGATCTATATAGGGCAAACTTTACCATTGATACATGTTTTGGAGACTTGTCTATTGGGAGCTAGACAAAAGGGTCTTGACGAGTTGTACCTAGTCAAGATAGAGCATTTACTAGGTTGATAGTGTTTTGCACCAGTGGAGTGTGGTACGACTAGGTGAGGAGTGGGAGCTCAAGACTCGTTGTAGTTGTGCAAAGAAACATATTAATGCTAGTATTTGCTTGGGGGCTGGAGTATGTCGTGGGTGCGATCGAACCAGGGTAAATCTGCTGCGTACTCTATGATTGTTTTTATTTACCATGCATATCTGTATCTGTGTTGTATAACTGCGTGTGATTTCTTGTGGGTTGCACGAGAATTTTTATTAGCCTAATCCCCCTAGGCTTATATCCAGATCCAACAAAGATTGATCTGTAAGTTAGAAACATGTGCATCTTCTAGTGGGTTGTTGTCACATGTGAGCTCGACTATGAAGTCAGCCAGGGCTTGTCCTTTAATTTCAGTCCTTGGCTTGTATTGGATGTCGAACTCGCTCAACTCGACCCTCCACTTTATTATCCTTCTTGACCGATCAAGCCTCTTTAGAGTTTGCTCCAAAGGGATATCGGTGAGGACTTGAATGGTGTGCACCTGGAAGTAGGTTCGTAGCCTCCATGTAGACTGGAATAGAGTGACGTCCCCTAGATTTAGAACTATATGCAGTAGGATCGGGATACCAGATTTAAATATTTGTAACCGCAAGCGCACGGTGTTGTAGAGTGGCTTGGGGGTCGAAGTCAGGGAGGCGTGTGTTGTGCTTGTTATCAAGGAGGAACCGAATCACCCGGTGGGTGAGCTAGCCCGATCAATCAGTTGGTTGTCACGAAATTGAAACTCGAAGAATGTAAGGTATACGAGGGAACCTAGGACTTTGGTTTCCATCCTAGCATGTGACCTCTCTATTACGACTGACGGTTAGGATTACGATCGGATATTAGGGTTTAGTGGTGAGACGTTGCCTCTGAGAGTGATACCTAGCGTCCCATGGGCCCGATATTCCGGTCGATGCCCAGTGTTTCAGAGTGTTTTCTCACTACAATGCGTTGACCGTGGAGAACCCGGTCAACGTGGTCAAGGGACCCGCTTTGGGTCCCTCGGGGGCCTCGAATCGGTGTAGAAGGGGCGAGGGGAAGCCTCGGCCCTGGTTGAGACGCCCGGCCTCGGACAGACGCGCTCGGCCTCGGCTGGGAGGGGACGAGGGGTAGCCTCAGTCGCCTGGGTAGATGCACGGCCGTCTGGTGGCGAGGGTGAGTCTCAGACCCGATTAGGACGATCGGCCTCGGTAGGGCGTGCTCGGCCAAGGAAGGCTGAGGGTGAGGGGAAGCCTCACCGTCCGGTTGATCGAGTGGTCGGAGAGGGGTGAGGGGTAGCCTCGGCCCGTTGGTATGTTGTTCACCTGCGTAGACAAGAACGCTCGTCAGGGGGCCGGACCTTGGTTCCGGCCAAATCCCCTCCGATGCCTAAGTCAGATAGAGATCTGAGAAAGGAGGCCCGGCGGAGACGGTCCGACTCGTGAGGAGATCGTGATGGCGTCTCTCGGCGCGAGCGGGGGAGGAAGGAGATGAATTGGGGATACGAGGTCGTTGATGGAGTACCTTAGGTTTTTTTACCTCAGATGCGGCGGTCCCTTTGGATGATGCCCACCCTCCCCTCATATAGGTGACTCGTCCTGATAATGTGCCATGATGTGACATCATGGCCATCATTCATGGGGACGTGCAAATGTGGGAAGTTTTGACCTCCACTAATTGCGCCCATCTTGATGAGGAGATGAATGTCCTGAAGGTGGCCATGATGGCTGGAGTGATGGACTCGGGCGGTTGCCATATCTGGCGGGCCTTGATGGCTGGAGAGTGATGGCCATTTAAGTCGGGCCATTAAACTGAGCCATTAAGCCGAGCCATGATGGCTATAGAGTGAAGGCCATTTAAGTCGGGCCATTAAGCTGAGCCATTAAGCCGAGCCATGATGGCTAGAGAGTGATGGCTTTGGACGGTTGTCATATTTGGCGAATGTTTCCTTGACTTGGGCCCCGATTTCCTCCATTGTGGAAGTGGGCCTTCGTCATGTGTGGAGAAGCGCGGCCCGCCCGTGAGATCCTTGGGCCGAGGCCCAAAGGTCGTAGTAGTCTGGTTGACCAGTCGTAGTTGACTTGGCTCTTCCGGGCCCGGCCAAACTAGTCCCGTTAACATGCCCCCATCTTCTGAGCTCTACCATTGTTGAGGTGGAGGTCGGGAGATGTAGTATAATGTGGAAGAAGTTGTACTCTCTGCAAAACTTTGGCCCGTCTTGCGGAGTTTGGCCGGGGACGATAGATCGTCAGCCCGAGATTCGTTCGGTCGTGGGGGAGTCGCCCATCGACTTACTGCCGACGAAGGAGATTCGTTCGGCGGCGAGGGGAGTTGCCCCTCGACTTATGGCCGACGAAGGAGATTCGTTCGGTGGCGAGGGGAGTTGCCCCACGACTTACTGCCGACGAAGGAGATTCGTTCGGTGGCGAGGGGAGTTGCCCAACGACTTACGGCCGACGAAGGAGATTCGTTCGGTGGCGAGGGGAGTTGGCCCCTCGACTTACGGCCGATGAAGGAGATTCGTTCGGTGGCGAGGGGATTTGCCCCTCGACTTACTGCCGACGAAGGAGATTCGTTCGGTGGCGAGGGGAGTTGCCCCTCGACTTACTGCCGACGAAGGAGATCCGCTCGGTGGCGAGGTGAGTTGCACCTCGGCTTACGGCCGGCGAAGGAGATCCGCCCGGTGGCGAGGGGAGTTACCCCTCGGCTTACGGCCGACGAAGGAGATTCGTTCGGTGGCGAGGGGAGTTGCCCCTCGGCTTACGGCCGACGAAGGAGATTCGTTCGGTGGCCAGGGGAGTTGCCCCTCGGCTTACGGCCGACGAAGGAGTGCTCGGCCTACTGGGGGGGTTGCCCCCAGCTCTTTGACCGATCCGTTCGTTCGGTTGCGAGGGGGGTTGCCCCTCGGCTTACGGCCGACGAAGGAGATCCGCTCGGTGGCGAGGGGGGTTGCCCCTCGGCTTACGGCCGACGAAGGAGATCCGCTCGGTGGCGAGGTGAGTTGCCCCTCGGCTTACGGCCGGCGAAAAGGGTGAGGACCTTGTGAAGCCTTTCGAAGATTCCATGGTGGCGCTCTACCATTGCTTCGTCCAGATCGGTGGATGCAGGAGTTGTTTGGCAAGCGGGGACCCAGCAGCACGGTCGTAGGTGCGATCCGGGTGCTTGAACTCGGACGGGGGTGCTTCGGCCAGATCGGCTTGGCCAGGATGAGGACGACTTTGAGACAAGGTGGCTCGGAGGCTTGGAAGGGTGGTCCGACTCGTCTGGACCGGTCGGCCTCCTCTGGGGTCGGCCTCGGTCTCGGCCTGAACTGGTCGGCCTCGATCGGAGGTGCTGCTTGGTTGCTCGAACTCAGACGGTGGTGCTTCGGCAAAACGGCTCGGCCACGGTCGGAGGAGCGGTTTGGATGCTCGACTGGTTCAACAGCCCCATCGCAGTGGGGATAACTTTGTAAGCTCGACGAGGTGGCTTGGCGTTGAAACTCAGATACTTGGCAAGGCGGTCGGACTTGTCTGGTCGGCCTCCTCCTGGGTCGGTTGAAATGGTGTGGTCGGCCTCCTCTTGGATGGGTCGGCCTCGTCTAGACACAGCTCTAGTTCTATTTCCAAATTCAACTCCAGCTCCAGCTATAGCTTTTGTCTGGACCGCATCTCCCGCTCCGGCTCCAGCTTTGTCTAGATCCTAGCTTCTGCTCCAGCTCCAGCTCTAGCTCCGGCTCCCGCTTTTGTCTGTTTGGCGGTACGACCAAGGTAGCTCGGCAAGGGCGGCACAGTGATGGGAGCTCAGCCCATATGCTTGGCGATGGCAGCACGGTGTTGGTATGGCGGACGTCGAGACAATGGCCAGAGATGGTGGTAGGGCCATCGATGAAGGCCGAGTCGGGGCTAAGCCCGACGCCTGTGAGGGTCGTCGGTGCTGTCTCTTGTCTGAACTCGATCGAGATCTCATTCTCCTTGGCGACCTTGCCAGGCCACTCGTAGCCCCGCGTCTTCCTGGCCCATCCCCGGATCTAGACGCACTCCTTGCGCCTCTCCCTTAAGTTGGCCGAGGCCGCAATGCCGGTCGCCGTGTGCTCCGGTGTTGTCGCGACCATGGCAGCCTTATCGACAAGCTTTTTGTGAGACATTTGTTGAAACCGGGGGATGTGGTTTTTTATCACCATCTCGCAAGAAGTTTAAGAGAGGAGAATTGTCAGGGATGCTCTTGTAGTGGTCTGAAAGCACACAATTAATTAGCAAAGGGGGAAGAGGACAGTTTGACCTTTTTGCTGGGTCGGCTTCGGCCTCTTCTGGGGTCGGCCTCGGCCTGAACTGGTCGGCCTCCTTAGGGGTCGGCCTCGTCTGGGGTCGGCCTCGGCCTCGGCCTGGACTGGTACGATAAGAACAGCTCAGCCGATCCGACACACAGGCGGGTAGAGACCTGCTTGTTCAGATGAAGAAACAAACATCTGCTTGTTCAGATGAAGAACCAACGATCGACATTTTCAGGGAGAGAAAATCCCTGAGCTCGGTGGTCTTTGATTTGCAGATCCAGGCACAAGCCTCCTTTGTAGACTTGCAAAACCGCAGGGTCGGTTGTTGATCGCAGGCAACAAGATCTTCGTCGTGATACTCGTGGAGATCTCCGGGCTTCCTCAATCTCGAATTCGTCGCCGTCCGAGCTCCTCAGCATGGTCACCTTCCTGGGGTTTGCTGGGGGGTGGTTGATCTTGATGACATCGGCATCCTGGATCTTGCGCTTGGTGTAGATGGTGAAGCCATCGGGCTTGGAGGCCGATGAGGTGTCCTCACGTTTCCTCAGGCAGAGGAGCTTCTGCCAGAGACTTCGTGCGTTCCAGAGCCCTCAGCAATGAAATTGAATGGTCCGACGTCGCGATCTCGGATCTCACCCTCGATCTTAGCGGCCCCTGCGACCTGTCCTCCGGTGGTAGGGACAACCTCAGCCGGCATGGGACGAGCTTCTTGTCGGAGAAGAGATGGCCGGTGAGCGTCACGACGGGATCGCATGAACCCAAAACCGCCGAGATCCGCTGATTCGTGGTCCTGAACTCCCTACCAGGCTGGATCTGTCGTTATCGCCGGTGGCATTTTCCACTTCGGGGGAGTCTCCATCCACGCCTCATCAAAGAACTTACCCACGGGATCGCTGTCCTTTGAAGATGGGGAAGAAGACTCACACCTCATCGTCACCGAACTCGTCGAGATCGCCGTCAAGCGGGTTGAAAGGTGTGGCGGGATCTCGCCAAGGTGAGAGATGGGTCGAGCACATGGTGTAATAAGGTCGGATGACGGCGGACCCATGCTCGAGAATCTGAACCTTGAGATTAGGAAAAGGGGGGCTTCATCTTTCAGAAAGCCTTGGTACAGAAAAGGAATTTTAGGTCCAAATGCTGGTGTTTCTTCCCCATGGGGTTTTGGGGATGAAGGGCGTGAGGGGTAAATCCTCACGAGTTGAGAGTGTGCGAAAGTACGATGACGTGGTATGCCTTTACTTCCGCAGTCCGGTCCTTCAGATCTTTGATTAAAGGAACGAGCCATTGCCTATGTGGTTGACGTCGTGGATGTCGACTCATTCCCACAGACGGCGCCAGATGTTTCAGAGTGTTTTCTCACTACAATGTGTTGACCGTGGAGAACCCGGTCAACGTGGTCAAGGGACCCGCTTTGGGTCCCTCGGGGGCCTCGAATCGGTGCAGAAGGGGCGAGGGGAAGCCTCGGCCCTGGTTGAGACGCCCGGCCTCGGACAGACGCGCTCGGCCTCGGCTGGGAGGGGGACGAGGGGTAGCCTCAGTCGCCCGGGTAGATGCACGGCCGTCTGGTGGCGAGGGTGAGTCTCAGACCCGATTAGGACGATCGGCCTCGGTAGGGCGTGCTCGGCCAAGGAAGGCTGAGGGTGAGGGGAAGCCTCACCGTCCGGTTGATCGAGTGGTCGGAGAGGGGCGAGGGGTAGCCTCGGCCCGTTGGTCTGTTGTTCACCTGCGTAGACAAGAACGCTCGTCAGGGGGCCGGACCTTGGTTCCGGCCAAATCCCCTCCGATGCCTAAGTCAGATAGAGATCTAAGAAAGGAGGCCCGGTGGAGACGGTCTGACTCGTGAGGAGATCGTGACGGCGTCTCTCGGCGCGAGCGGGGGAGGAAGGAGATGAATTGGGGGAACGAGGTCGTTGATGGAGTACCTTAGGTTTTTTTACCTCAGATGCGGCGGTCCCTTTGGATGATGCCCACCCTCCCCTCATATAGGTGACTCGTCCTGATAATGTGCCATGATGTGACATCATGGCCATCATTCATGGGGACGTGCAAATGTGGGAAGTTTTGACCTCCACTAATTGCGCCCATCTTGATGAGGAGATGAATGTCCTGAAGGTGGCCATGATGGCTGGAGTGATGGACTCGGGCGGTTGCCATATCTGGCGGGCCTTGATGGCTGGAGAGTGATGGCCATTTAAGTCGGGCCATTAAACTGAGCCATTAAGCCGAGCCATGATGGCTATAGAGTGAAGGCCATTTAAGTCGGGCCATTAAGCTGAGCCATTAAGCCGAGCCATGATGGCTAGAGAGTGATGGCTTTGGACGGTTGTCATATTTGGCGAATGTTTCCTTGACTTGGGCCCCGATTTCCTCCATTGTGGAAGTGGGCCTTCGTCATGTGTGGAGAAGCGCGGCCCGCCCGTGAGATCCTTGGGCCGAGGCCCCAAGGTCGTAGTAGTCTGGTTGACCAGTCGTAGTTGACTTGGCTCTTCCGGGCCCGGCCAAACTAGTCCCGTTAACACCCAGGATGATATGCTAGGTCTATCCGGGTTCGGTCGGTGGACATTCCCATGTCCATTAACACCGATCGACTCCGGGAGCACTAAGCTCGTAACGATTTCATCATGCCGTTCCCACGCGCTAGGATTCAATGTCTACGCTAGGGGTGTGAGCTGTGGTTAGGGGATCAAACGCTAGTTTTATTTCCCCTTGGCCCGACGGTCAGAGGCGGTATTTCTCCTACCAATGACAATAAAACGTCCCGTGTAACCATCTAAATTCCTAGATCCTATCGAAATCCTAATCCTATAGTCGTTCTAGGGAGAACCCACAAAGGGGTTTCCGCCAATGCCCTTGATTGGGAAACTACTCACGATTCATAGCAAAAATATCAACACAACAAAATTTAGCCATTGGAATCAAAATCAAGCAATAGAAATATGGAGCAAACAATAGTATTAATGTAATATTAAAATTTCAGAACAATCAGAAAACTTACAAGACAGAATAAATTCAGAGCCGTCAAAAATCCCAAAAAGTCAGAAAAATAACTGAGGATCCGTTCTGGGAAAAACCTAGGGCTATTTATAGAAAACACGACCACCCGATCGGTTGAAGCATCAACCGATCGGGTAAGTCGACGGTCGATCCGATCGTCAGCTCTAGAGATACATCATCTGGTCGTTGACCTGATCAGTTGATGTCGTCGGTTCGTGAGCTAGCGGAATTCTGCTACAGATGAACCGATCGGGTGAGATGTCACCCGATCGGTTGGAATTCAGCTCCAAAAGACAGAGAGCTCTGTCGTTTTCACCCGATCACTGAACTGATCGGGTGAGATTCTATTCACTGCTGCTCCTGTCCGGGTCGGATATGCATGCACGAACCAATCGGTTGGCTCTGTCCAACCGAACGGTTGAGGGCTGAAACATGGTATTCTTCGACGTTTGGCCCTCGAGATCGTGCGTGACACCTTCTGTTGCTCTGGGACTCATGATATCTCCTTTATATGTCCCCGCTCTGTCATTCTCCTGCATTGGCACAAAAACACAAAGTAGTGAAAGAAAACTAAAAATCAAAAGAGAATGGATACGAAGCACCGAAAAACAACAGAAAATCACAAAGAAGACGTGGGTGAATATATGAAATATAAACGCATGTCAAAATCCCCCAAGCTGAACCCTTCCTCGTGCTCAAGGAAGACGAGTGATAGTTGGAGCTCGGAGGGAAAAATAGAAAGGAAGAAACATAAATAAAGAAAATAAAATCCTAGATCGCCTGTCAGAGCCAACGAAATCAATCACGCCACACTAAGCAAGCATGGGATAAACACATCACTAAACCCAGGAATATGAGTCCATACAAGTGTCGTGGACCCACGCGGTGAAGCGCGAGTGAGTGAGGTCGTGAGCTAGCAGACGGTGTTACTATCTAAATTGTGCAATAAAGCTCCATGTACACATACACAAGGAATGACCCAAATATCGATTCAATTCGAATAAGCGGTGAATAATAGCTCAAGCATGCACAAGAATAACATAAGAATCGAAGCGTATCATGTGTCGGGGACTCGACTGCTAGGAACTAGAAGATCATCGCACTAGCCTAGATAACTGCTGGAAAATTTCTATACCAAGTGTGTTCGAAAACGAAGGAGGTTGAGAAGGTGTGGAGTAGAACACTCGATGCAAATTCTCGCCTTCCCTTTATTCACCGTGGATAGGAATGATATTCACAATGGGAATTTTTTTGGATTTTGGATATTTGTATTTTTTTTATTTTTGGCTAAACATATTTTTTTCTTCCCTCTTTTTTTTGGATTTTTCTTCTCGCTTTTTTTTCTTTTTGGGCTTTTGGATTTTTGCCTATACACTTGTGTACTCTCCCAAGTGGGAGAACGGTACACGATGAGGGGATTTGCACCGAGTAAAACAAAAAATAAATCGAATTCTAAACACTTGGGCAAAAGAAAATTTTTCTCGCAAATCAGAGCATAAGCAAAACGGATTATCCTAGTCCTATTTGTAGAGTCCCGACACATGCGAATCGAAGCATAATATATATATATATTATTCATGCATAGAGAAGAAGATGGTAGAAGCAAAATACCACATATTCGAAATTGAAGCATGATAGTCTAGGGGTCAACCAACGATAGGTATATAAATCAGAATCACAATGTAGAACAACGCCAAACAGCTAGTTACGACAAACAACTCACACAAAAAGCAAAGTGAACCCACGAAGCATGAAATGCAATAGGACTCGGCTTCCTAGGGTTAGTGAAAGTGATTATCGTAGCTACGCTAAGTGTGTGTGTGTAGATCCGTGGCAATTCATAATGTGGGGTCATCTCTAGGGGAGGGAGAATAAAAAGAAAAAGAAAAAGAAAATCACGATGAAAACGACTCAAAACGATGAGAAAGACACAACTGACGCACAAAGTGCGACTCGCCCAAGCTGAAACTTGCATTGTCCTCAATGCAATAAGAGTAAATACGGGAGGGCAATGAAAATGGGAGGGAAGTACGCATTGGCACAAAAAAATAAAAAACATGAAAAACGCACAAACGAAACAGAAAAAAGAAAAGGAAACACACAAATAAAAGATATAAAAACACATCCAAAGAACACATATAAACAAGCACACAATAATGACATCACACGAAAATATGCACAAAAATCGATTTCCCCCAAGCTGATCATGAAAATGCTAGCAAAATGTTATGATCAATGTGATGCAGAAATAAATGACAAGGGGAAAATCAATCTGAGCTGCTATCAGAAGAATTGTAGGGGGGACGGTGAGGTGGGCAGGGAATAGTGGACGAAAGAAGATTGTGATGACGATGGAGAAGGTGTGTTGACAGGACAAGGAAGGGCATCGGGCTGGATCTCAGGTGCATCGAAATTTATCGGTGGATCGTGGTGGATAATGATGGCACCAGGAGAACCGAGATATGGGTGCCAATCGGGAGGATCCAAGGCAGGAAAATGCACTAGTGAGGTATACCAAGGATCCAGATAGAATTCCCACGGTAAATGAGGAATGCAAATGGGGATATGCTCAAGATATGAAGGTGGGAGGACGACAAATGGAGTGTTGTCAGGACTATAAAGGTAGACTGCGCGTTCGTGACCAAAAGGAGTGATCATACCGATATCGATCAAGTAGTCGTGATCGATATAGGTACGTCCCGGTAAAATTTTGAGGTCAGACGGCATCCTAAAATGACTGACAATTAGGGTGATCATCCCACCGCAACAGATTGGTCCGGAAGTTGCACATCTAACAGACAGAATTTCGTGGATGATCCAATGGCCGGTGTTGATGGGTAAGGGGTCATGTCCACATATTCTATCGTGAGACATGGCGTATAGAAAGAAAAGCTCGTCCCTAGACACCGTGGAAACATCCACACTGGAGAAAATGGTGTTGGCAAAGAGGCAGTGGGCAAAGCGGTAACATGGGTGTATGATGTGGGAGGAAAGTGCCTCCGATGGAAAGGATGGATACTGGTGAATCTTTACCAAACGCTGTCATCTCGGAAGTAAGAATAGATGTCAGACCGATCATGAGTTGAACATTCAACATTACGATCGGGGTGAGGGAAATTAAGCAAATTGTTAAGCTCGGCAAACTTCATTGTAAAGTCAGAGCTAAAAGCGCAGAAAGCGACTCCCCAATCATACACTTCGAGAGAAGAAAGGAACTCGAGTGTGAGATTTTGATGTGTGTGGGTAAAAGCATGCAGAAGGAAATCTCACCCAATGCATTCGAAAAGTTTGGCGATGCCCCTAAAGAGTACGAGAGATTCGAGTGTGGGGGCGATCAGCAAAAAGGGTAGGTCGCATGGGACGATGAAGAAGGGCATGTAAACGTGTGGATTGTTCTTCAGATGATGGATTAATGCCAAGGTAAGGGGGTGGAAGGTCCATGCATGTTGTGTCTACATGATGATGATGCTAGCTCTTTTCCCTTCCTAGACATGGTAATGACGCAGGGGGGAGAACAAGAACGTGGAGGGTGTCTACGATGATGATAAAACAGATATAGTAAGCAGACACAAATTCAAGACATTGCACATAAGAAAAGAAACATAAAGCTTGGAAAGAGGTTACCCGACAATGATGCAGGTCCAAACTCCCAAGAGATCACACGTTGTATGATGGAGTGATTTGGGGAGTCGTCGCTCGCTAAACCAACAAGAACTGAAATTTCGAAAATTGGGGGCTAGGGTTATGGATTGAGTGATTTGTGGGTGAATGTGGTCAATGGGAGGGTTTTGATGGTGGGCAACATGTGGGAAGAAGTGGGGAAAGGTGATTTGGAGTGGTGGGAGTGAGGAAAGAGATCGATTGAGAGGAAGGCGAGATCAACCGTTCGAAAGGGAGTTGCTGGACGTCGGGGTAATGAGGTCGGGTGAGGGGGGTATGTAAATATAGGGGTAGGCGAACCGATCGGGTGAACTCACCCGATCGGTTGGGTCGATTTTCGAAATTCTCTTGTGGATTAACAGCTACAGGTGAACCGATCGGGTGAGTTTTCACTGGATCGGTTGATCGCTCCCCAAATTTCCCAAGAGCACTATCATTTTCACCCAGTCTGCCATCCGATCACAGCCTCTACCAACCGATCGGTTGGTAATTCACCAAAATTCTCGAGAGTTCTGCTATTGTCACCCGATCGGCCACCCGGTCAGTCACATGTGCCACCCGATCAGTTCGTTGATGTGCTGATACGTGGCCATCTTCAGATATGGCCCACCCGATTGTTTGATGCCTCCCCCGATCGGGTGAGGGCAATCGCCTGCGCAGATACAAAAATTTATCTGAGTCTCCCGGTAAAAATTCCCATAGCATTATTTATTCCCTAAAAATTGGTAGACTAATTCTAAATAGAGAAATGATATAATTTTAGAACATGGGTTGCTTCCCATGAAGCACTTGGTTATAGTCGATAGCTCGACTCCTCATTTCGTGATCAATTCGGATCTGGAGGATTTGTAGATGAGCCGTCAGTCGTTGAGATTCCTACCGGAGAGATTGCAGGCTCGCTGATCGCATAATGTTTTAGATGATGCCCATTGACTTTGAACGGTTCATCTCTTCACATTATCTCAATTGCTCCGTGCGGGAAGACCTTGGTGACTCGGTATGGTCCCGACTACCTAAACTTGAGCTTTCCAGGAAAGAGCCTCAGTCTCGAATTGAATAGGAGAACTAAGTCTCCTTCCTTGAATTCTTTCTTCAAAATGCGCTTTTCATGCCACCGCTTCAACTTCTCTTTGCAGATTCGGGCATTTTCGTAAGCGTTGAGCCGGATCTCGTCAAGCTCACTCAGTTGTAGCTGTCGGTGGCCTCATGCCTCCTTGGCATCAAAATTCAGATTCTTGACGGCCCAAAATGCCTTGTGCTCCAATTCCACAGGCAGATGACATGCCTTCCCCTAGACAAGTCGGTAAGGGGTTGTACCGATTGGAGTCTTGAATGCAGTCCTGTAGGCCCAGAGCGCGTCTGAAAGTTTCAATGACCAATCCTTCCTAGAGTTAGCCACAGTTTTCTCCAGTATGCTCTTTATCTCTCTGTTTGAAACTTCCACTTGGCCGCTTTTTCTGCAGGTGATAGGCACGCTCGATTCGATGTTGCACTCTGTACTTCTTCAAAAGAGCTTCGAATTTCTTCTCTATGAAGTGGCTCCCTCTGTCGCTGATTAAGACTCGAGGCACGCCGAATCTCGAGAAAATATTGTTTTTAAAGAATTTGGCCACCACCCGGGAATCATTAGTGGGGCTAGCTATCACTTCTACCCACTTGGATACATAATCTACAGCCACCAAGATGTACTGATTTCCTGAGGACGAGAGAAACGGCCCCATGAAGTCGACTCCCAAAACATCGAAGATCTCGACTTCCAAAATGTAATGCTGAGGCATTTCGTTCCTCTTGGAGATGTTTCCCGTCCTTTTGCACTTGTCGCATGCCTGGACATAAGCGTATGTGTCCTTGAAAAGAGTCGGCCAATAGAAGCCACTCTGGAGGATCTTCGTCGTGGTCTTGTAAGCACTCACATGGCCTCCACACTGTTGATCATGGCAATGAAAAATTATGGAGGTTGCTTCTGTTTCGGGAATGCACCTTCGTATCACCCCATCATTGCAGGTCTTGTACAAATAAGGGTCGTCCCAATAAAATTTCCGGACCTCGTGAAAGAATTTCTTCTTCTGCTGATAGCTCACATTGTTGGGGACGATGGTGCATGTTAGATAATTGGCGACGTCGGCATACCATAGAGTCCAAACAGAAGAGATAGAGAAAAGAGGCTCGTCAGGGAGCGAGTCGTCAATAGGAGTAGCATCTGGATCGAGAGCAGGCAACCTGGACAGGTGGTCGGCAACGACATTCTCTGCCCTTTCTTGTCCTTGATCTCCAAGTCGAATTCCTGGAGGAGGAGAATCCACCTTATGAGGCATAGCTTGGCCTCCTTATTGCTCAAAAGGTATTTGAGGGTGGCGTAATCAGTGTGCATGATTACTTTGGCTCCCACAAGATACGGCTGGAACTTGTCCATGGCATGGATGACGGCTAGCAATTCCTTCTCCGTGGTCGTATAGTTCCTTTGGGCTTCGTCGAGGGTCTTGCTCGTATAGTATATAACATGTAGATTTTTTTCCTTCCTCTACCCCAAGACGGCCCCAACTGCATAGTCGCTAGCGTCGCACATTAACTCGAAAGGTAGACTCCAGTCGGGCGGCTGAATCACAGGTGCGGAGATAAGTGCTTGCTTCAAAAGGCAGAAAACTTCCATACACTCGTCATCGAAGATGAAGGGCGTATCCTTCACGAGGAGTTGAATCAAGGGCCTAGAAATTTTAGAGAAGTCTTTTATGAACCGACGGTAGAATCCCGCGTGCCCTAAGAAACCACGAACTCCCCGAAGGTTAAGTAGAGGAGGAAGCTTTTCGATCACATCCACCTTTGCCTTGTCCACCTCAATCCCTCTTGAAGAAATAACGTGCCCCAACACGACTCCTTCTTGGACCATAAAGTGGCATTTTTCCCAGTTCAGAACTAGTCCTTTATCTTCACACCTTTCCAGGACTTTAGTCAGGTTGCAGAGACACGAGTCGAACTCCGTTCCATAGATGGAGAAATCATCCATGAAGACCTCCATTATATCCTGGGAGTAATCAGAGAAGATTACGGACATCAATCTTTGAAATGTAGCTGGGGCGTTGCAAAGCCCAAATGACATTCTCCTGTAAGCATACGTCCCAAATGGACAAGTAAAAGTTGTCTTCTCCTGGTCATCATTGTGGATTGGAATTTGCAAAAAACCGGAGTATCCATCCATGAAGCAGAAGTAGTTGTGTTTGGCCAATCTTTCGAGCATCTGATCAATAAAAGGGAGAGGATAGTGATCTTTCCTTGTGGCCATGTTCAATTTCTGGTAATCGATGCACATCCGATACCCGGTGACGGTCCTCGTAGGTATGAGCACGTTTTTCTCATTACGAATGACCTTAATTCCTCCCTTCTTGGGTACAACGTGCACCGGGCTAACCCAATGACTGTCGGAAATAGGGTATATGATCCCGGCATGGAGAAGTCTAACTATTTCCTTCTTAACCAGTTCCATCATAATGGGATTCAATCTTCGTTGTGGCTCAATTGAAGTGGCTTGCTCATCTTCAAGTAGTATTCTATGCGAGCAAAGCCCCAAGCTCACTCCCTTCAAATCTTCGACTGCATACCCGAAAACATTTTTAAATATTTTTAGAACATCAAGTAGTTTGGTCATTTGGTCTTCGGGCAGCAAGGAATTCACTATGACTGGCAGCGTCGAATCCTCCCCCAAATATTCATACTTCAATCCCGAAGGTAACTCCTTCATCTCAACTTCTTAAGGTCCTGACACATATTTTTCAAACTGAGCATCCTCCAATGAAAGGACCTCTTCCTGGGTCTCCTGGATGCTAGCATATAGAACTTCACTTTCAGCCGTGGTTCCGCATGGCGAAGCCTTGCAAGGTAGTGAGGGGATTACGGAGGAGGGCTCTGGGTCTTTCTCAAGTGCATAATAATCATCCGGGAAGAAGGCTTCAACACGAAAACAGGTCTCAACAATTGATAATTCTCCACTACTATCTTCAGCTTCCTCATGGTCCCAAAGTTCACGGTGCACTGTAGATGTCTGTAAGGACAAGATAGATTCCTGCTCAACACACTCGACAAACTCTGCCTGATGGTCCTCCAGACAAACCTCCCCATAGGTGCATAACTCTTCCCCCGTGAATTCTGTACTGGGCATGTTAATAAGCATTGTTTCATCGGGAGGGAAAAAATTTATCGTGTCGGGATGCTGCTGAACATCATGATTCCTCTTTTGATTCTCTACAGCAGCTGACAGAAAGGATAGGACGTTCGAGGCGCTTAGAGATTCGATCAGACTCTGGGCCAAACAGCTGACATGGTATGCATATGCCCAGATATCGCCTGAAACGGCACACGACATTCTTGTTGTAGAGCGGAAAACCTGCAAGAAAAGGAGAGAGAGACTACACTATATGCACTATATGCAGTAGGATCTGGGATACCAGATTTAAATATGTGTAACTACAAGTGCACGATATTGTAGAGTGACTTGGGGGGTCGAACTCAGGGATGCATGTGTTGTGCTTGTTATCAAGGAGGAACCGGATCACCCGGTGGGTGAGCTAGCCCGATCAATCGGTTGGTTGTCACGAAATTGAAACTCGAAGAATGTAAGGTATACGAGGGAACCTAGGACTTTGGTTTCCACCCTATCATGTGCCCTCTCTATTACGATCGACGGTTAGGATTACGATCGGATTTTAGGGTTTAGCGGTGAGACGTTGCCTCTGAGAGTGATACCTGGCGTCCCATGGGCCCGATATTCCGGTCGATGCCCAGGATGATACGCTAGGTCTACCCGGGTTCGTTTGGTGGGCATTCCAATGTCCATTAACACCGACCGACTCCGGGAGCACTAAGCTCGCAACGAATGCTCTTGACATTTCATCCTGCCGTTCCCACACGCTAGGATTCAATGTCTACGCTAGTGGTGTGAGCTGTGGCTAGGGGATCAAACGCCAGTTTTATTTTCCCTTGGCTTGATGGTCAGAGGAGGTCCTTCTCCCGCCAATGACAATAAAATGCTCCATGTAACCGTCTAAATTCCTAGATCCTATCGGAATCCTAATCCTATAGTTGTTCTAGGGAGAACCCACGAAGGGGTTTCTGCCAATGCCTTAGATTAGGGAACTACTCACGATTCATAGCAAAAATATCAACATAACAAAATTTAGCCATTGGAGTCAAATCAAGCAATAGAAATATGGAGCTATCAATAGTATTAACGTAATATTAAAGTTTCAGAACAATCAGAAAATCTACAAGACAGAATAAATTCGGAGCCGTCAAAAATCCCAAAAAGACAGAAAAATAACTGGGGATCTGTTCTGGGAAAAACATAAGGCTATTTATAGAAAACACGACCACCCGATCGGTTGAAACATCAACCGATCGGGTGAGTCAACGGTCGATCCGATCTTCAGCTCTGGAGATACATCAACCGGTTGCTGACCCGATCGGTTGATGTCGTCGGGTCGTGAGCTAGCGGAGTTCTGCTACAGATGAACCGATCGGGTGAGATGTCACCCAATCGGTTGGAATTCAGCTCCAAAAGACAGAGAGCTCTGTCATTTTCACCCGATCACTGAACCGATCGGGTGAGATTCTCTTCACCGCTGCTCCTGTTCGGGTCGAATATGCATGCACGAACCGATCAGTTGGCTCTGTCCAACCGATCAGTTGAGGGCTAAAACATGGTATTCTTCAACATTTGGCCCTCGGGATCGCGCGTGACACCTCCCGTTGCTCCGGGGACTCATGATATCTGCTTTATATGTCCCCAGTGCTGTCATTCTCCTACATTGGCACAAAAACACAAAGAAGTGAAAGAAAACTACAAATCACGAGAGAATGGATACGAAGCACCGGAAAACAACAGAAAATCACGAAGAAGGCGTGCGTGAATATATAAAATATAAACGCATGTCATAGAGCGAACGCTAACGTCTCTATTTTTGGATAGTTGACTTCTGCTCCATAGAGGACCTGGATGACATAGTAGATAGGTCATTGCATACCTGAGTCCTCCTTGATGAGGGCTGAACATAATGCCTCCTTGGTGGCGGCGAGATAGAGGATCAGCTGGTCACCCTTGTCAGGCTTGGTTAAGAGCGGTGGACTGTGGAGATACTCCTTCAACTTTGAGAAGGCCCTCTTGAAGTCGGCATCCCACTCGATGATCTTTTTGTCGTTTGCAGTGGACGCTATACCCTTCCTTAGCACTTTGAAGAAAGGTACTGATCTCTCAGTCGATTTTGAAAGAAATCGATCCAGAGCCGATATCCTTCCATTCAGCCTCTGAAGCTCTCTGATGGTAGTGGGCTCCTTCATTGCTATGACCTCCACAACTTTGTCAGGGTCAGCTTTAATTCATCGATTCATCGGCTTGAATCCGAGGAACTTCCATGATCTACCTCTCTTTGCAGGGTTCAATCAAAGATTATAGCGACGAATTTACATGAATGTCTCTCAGAGATCCGCAACATGATCCATCAGTTGCCTTGATTTGACCAGCATATCATCAACATAGACCTCCAAGTTTTGCCCAATTTGAGCCTTGAAAACATTGTCCATCATACGATGATACGTCGCTCCTGCATTTTTCAAACCAAAAGGCATCTTTTTATAAGAAAAATACATCGATCTGTAATGAAGGAGGTACTTTCTTCGTCCCCAGGTGACATTTGGATTTAGTTGTGGCCTGACAAAGCATACATGAAGCTCAAGATCTCATAGCCGGAGGCGTTGTCGACCAGATGGTCGATTCGAGGTAGGGGTAGCTTTATTTCAGACAGGCTTTGTTGAGATTGGCAAAGTCGACACACATCCACCATTTACCATTTGCCATCTTCACCATCACAACATTAGAGAGCCATTCAGGATACTAGACTTCTCGAATGAACCTTGCTGCTAGAGGTCGCTCCACTTCTTCGACGTCGACTCTCATCTTATTGCCCCCGATATTTCTCTTATTTTGTCTCACAGGCTTGGAATTTGAGTCGACCTCCAGCTTGTGGGAGATCACCAAACGATCAATGCCAGGCATATCCTCAGGTGACCCGGTGAACACGTCAGCATTCTCCTTTAGGTGAATAATCAATTGTTCCCTTAAGTCAAGAGGAAGCATTGACCCAATGGAGCTAGTCTTTACCTCTCCGTCGTGGATCTGAACGTTCTCCGTTTCTTTGACCGCTAGGGATCATCGCTCGTCGTGTTTCTCCTTATTACTGAGGTCATCTGGATCAGATTACTCTACCCTTCTCAAAGAGGTAGAGAGAAGGTAACACGATCGGGCCTACATCTGGTTCCCTTTTTCCATCCCAACTCCCTTAAGAGTTTGGAACTTAGTTATCTGATGAAAGGTAGCGACCACTGCCTCCATTGCATTGAGCAACGATCTACCAATGATACCATTATAAGCAGAGTTGATCTTCACCACGATAAAATTGGTTAGACATGTGACTTGTCATGGGGGCATTCCAAAGGTTACCGGTAGCGTGATGATGCCCGCTATCGGAGCAGAATGTCCGATGAAAGCCACAAGAGGTCCTGGACATCCTCTCAATTCCGACGAAGACAATTTCATCTTCTCCAGCATGGTGAAGAAGAGTACATCACGTGAACTCTCGATGTCGATGAGTAATCTCTTCACCACTACCGAGTCAATGATGTCACTGATGATAATGGCATCGTTGTGCGGCATTTTCACACCCTCCAAATCTTCATCAGAGAAAGAGATTGGGGGTGTAGAGTATCTTGGACATTTCGTTCCCACTGCAATCGTCATCAGACTCCCAGCGTAAGAACTTTGGAGGGAGGTTGATACTTCTGGGTTCGGTTGACCTCCCAGTATAATGTTAAGGACTTTGGTACCGATGAATGCCACCATGTTATCTTCATGTGTAGCTGGGTGAGTCGACATTGTCAGGGAATGACTGACATGGATGTTAACTCTGAGTTTACCATAGACGACGCCAACTGTTAAGGCCAAAATTGGCAACAACGATATTTGGACTGACGTGGTTTCCTCTTAATGAAGTGGATCCTCGTCAACTGGTATGGTGGGACCCTAGGTTGGTAGAACCTAGGTCATTGGTAGTTGAAATGAATATACGATGTTCGTTCAACCCTCTGAGTGGATCGAGCATGAACGATCATCGATGAGAAATGGTCATAAGACCATCCTGTTGGGTCAAACTTAGATCACCTGCACCACAAAGAAGCATCGGGGGTCAGATCTGGGTTTTGACCCAAATCCCATCCTATGCTTAAGTTAAAACAGGAACTTAAGTTAAAGACGTGTGGCTGTCGAGATTGACCCACGGAGTTTCGCCTCGAGTCAGTCCGTGCAAGCTATTTGGAGGAAGAATTATGACGTGGAAAGAAGAATTTAAGAGTAATATATTTCTCGTACCTCGAAGATCCCCTCTTACGCTGTATTTTCATGTATTTATAACTGAATATGTCTGTCGATAATGCATAATGGTATCTTATTGATTACGACGAGATCTTCTCCGGGATTGTTGGTAACGGCTGCCCATTTACTCGGTCTCAATTAACCATTCCCTTGAAATCAGCTGAGCCCCAATGGTCGAACGAGCTGTCTCATTGACTGGGTCTTTATTCACCCTTGTTGATGGGATTCAGGTTAATGGGCCGAGGCTTAGTCTTCCCAATGGGCTTCATTAATCGCTCCTTGCTTCGTGGGCCATACACTAGTATTAACACCATACCGACCACGACTTTGATTACTTCTGCCCCATCTTCATGATGTTAAACATTCTAGTTGTATGCCTTCCATTCTTCATATGTATCTTTGTCACAAAAGCAAGCACTCGATCTAGCCTCCCAAGTTAAGATAGCCATGAATATCTATCTTTCGAGCATGTTTATGATCTTATCACAAAATTGGTGATGCGTCCATCAATGCATCTTATTCTTGCTATCCTCCCAAGCAACAAGAGTGACTGCTCATATGAGTAAGCCGGTTTAAAGACCTTACTCAATAAATAAACATGTACGCTTAATGATTCAGTGTAAATATTGTATATTTAACCCCTCATTTTTAGTATTTTGTGCATATATGAAGCGTATTTGGCATCTAATACAAGCGTATTTAGATTATTAATAATTATTAGAGCATTATCTTTATTAATGTACAAAATACCATTTTAATAATTATTTTTGTTTTCTCATATTATTTAGTGAAGATCTCAATTTTACGATTCCAACGACTATTTTTCCATATTTTTTTGAGATCTAAGTTATTTTCTATGAATTTTTTAAGACAAAATACCATTTAAAATGCAGAAATACGAAGAAAATACAGTCTCCCGCCCATACACTGCCACGTGGAAGCATCAGAGCGGTCTCTCACTTCATCCGATGCCCCAGCATAGCGAGCGACGTGGCTGCTTGTGGAGCATCGATTTGAGATCAAATGGACCAGAATCACTCCGCATCGTAGTCAGATGGGACCAAGCGAAAACGGCCGAAAGCGGTAGCGCACATGACACGTGGCTGAAGGATCCTGCCAAAACAGAGTTAGGATCGATAAATGAAGTTGAGACTTACGCTTGCGTACGCGGCACGGTAGTCTACGAACTTCGCCTTCGGATTCGCCACGACGGATCGAGTCTACTCACGAACGGAGTAAGGCTACTAAATCCACAATCTAAATCTCTACTTTTAGATTAAGAACTTGGATAAAGGGAGAGGAAGGATTTCTGCAGAGCTTCGCTAGAATGAAGATGCATGCATGAATGCCATGCAAAGTGTAAGAAAATGGCTAACCCTTGGGTCTTATTTATAGCCCCCAAGGTAGTTATTTTAGGGTAAATTGTTCCTTTGGAACAATTTAACTAAGGTGTACCATCGTACATGGCATATTATAAGCTTAAGTTGTACCACATGCATGGTACAATATAAGCTTAAGATATTACCCCTTTATTAGCCATATGTCGCATGCACTTATGCACATATAATGCGACTTTCCCATCAATCTAGAGATCCTCTCCGAAAGGGAACATATTCCCTTTGCGCACGACTTCGTGTATGCGACGTTCGAGGTCTGTATTCCCTCGTACATCCCCCACAAGGGTGTACTAACGTCTTCCATATCCAACATCTCCCACTCACACTTGAGGGGATTGTAAAAGAACGTCTTTCTCTTAGTTCTTTCATCTATCATACCGAGAAATAGACCGTGCGACCGTCATGCGCGTAGAGTCTGTTGTTGTGCACTTGTTAGAGATACACAACGACCTCGAAGGTGAAAAGTTGAGTAGTTCAACGCATGCTTTACCCTAGATTATTTCTTCACATTTCTTATACTTTATATTCAACAATTGAATCCCATCTGGATTACAATTGGCTGGCCAGCTTTGAATCATTAAAGTCCAAATGTGAATATGAAATCAATCTTCCTCTTCTTGCGAACCTTCTGATCTTGACTAGACTCGCTTTTCTAACGTGCCCCACCGAGCCGAATTATCATAGCCCATAAGTAACACGCTAAGATAGCGATCATCTCGTCAAATCTAAAGGAACCAATTGGAGTCCTTGAGGGTAAGAGTTAAGGCCCATATGGCCTTTGAGTCTCACATAATAGCAAACACTATTGCTACTAACTCAGTGGTCGAAATGCATACGTGGTATGAACACGTATTACAACATCACTCCTTTCCCAGGGAGAGTATGTCTTAACGATGTTGTACGGATGAAAGATCAAACTCCACAGTGCCTATCTTTTGAGTCCCTTTACTACCCATGAAATATTCCGGACTCTCATCCTGCATAAGACAGATAGGATTTAAAAAATCCTATGAGATCCCTTTTTAAATATCCTTGTGATACAGATCTCAGATCTTTTGTAAGCATCCATATGATGCAGATCTTTTATTCGACTATCTTGTTTAAGTCATGACTCTAAATCATTCGTCTAATGATTTTGACTTTAAACTAGTCTCATCTCTATCTTATCCATCTGATAAGATAAGGCGGTTGCTCATGTGAGAGAGCCAACCTTAATCTGTCCGACATACACACAATTCAGCTGAGATTTCAAAAAATATACACAAACATTTCTTAAGAAATTCATATGCAATGTTTGAAAAAGAACTTATTCTTTTATCAAATTTGATCTTTCTCAGACATGGGAATATATATTGGTACAACTCAGCTCTTTACGCAATCCTTGGGATGATAAGTGTTTATAAAACACATTTCTGGGGATCGCTTTCGTAAGCGGATCCTCTATCATCTCATGCGTAGATATGTACCTTATGTCTACCTTCTTGGTTTTATCATAGTCTTTTGCAAATTCGTATCGGATATCAATGTGTTTGATCTTACAAGACACATTATCCTCTTAACCGCTTTCCAGTGTACTTGCCCTGTATTGGATTGGTAACAGCTTACCATTTCCAACGGCAAAAACAGATGTCCGGTCTCGTACACACCATAGCGTACATAAGACTATTAACTGCACTGGAATATGGAACGTTTTCCATAATTTCCTTTTCCTTTTGGTTCTTTGGACACGATTCCAGATATAAATTATCGCATATGCTTATATGAATATCAATGGACTTGCAGTCCTACATATTAGATCGTTCTAGAACCTTCTTTATATAAGTCTCCTGTGAAAGAGAAAGAAGTTTCTTCGAACGATTCCTTGAAATCTTAATTCCAAGGATATATGCGGCTTTTCCTATGCCTTTCATCTCAAATACTGATGAAAGCCAAGCCTTGATACTCATCACAAAGCCCTTGTCATTTCTGGCTATTAAAATGTCATCTACATATAGAGACATAATAACATGCTTGCTTTTAATCCTCTTGATATATACGTAGTTATCTTCATCAAGTATGGAAAATCCATTTGGTAAGACAACTTCTTGAAATCGTATATACCATTGCCTCGAGGATTATTTAAGACCATATATGGGCTTACGAAGTTTACAAACCTTATGTTCGTTTCCTTCTTTTACAAACCCTGTTGGTTGTTCCATATAGATCTCCTCGTCCAATTTCTCCATTGAGAAAGGCAGTCTTTACATCCATCTGATGTAATTCGAGGTATAAGCAAGCTACCATTGCCAGAATCAGGCGAATCTAGGTAAAACGCATAACAGGTGAGAAGGTCTCTTTGTAGTCTATCCCTTCCTGTTGCGTAAAACCTTTCGCGACAAGGCGAGCTTTATATCTATCTATAGAGCCATCAGCCTTATGCTTGATCTTGAGAACCCATTTGTTCCCAATTGCTCTATGTCCTCTGGGTAAGTTAACTAAGTCCCAGACTTGGTTAACTTTCATGGATTTCAATTCCTCCTTTATCGCTTCTATCCATTTGTCTTTTGCAGGGCATGATACGGCCTGTTTGAAAGTAGCAGGCTCGTCATCATCTTGTAGTAAAGTCATAAAGGTTTGCGGAAATTCATCCTCAAATCTTAGAGGAGCCAACCTTGTACGACTACTACGTCGTATTTGAGATTCTTCAAGTCCTTGTTGACTCGAATTTAGATCAATTCTAATATCACTCCCACTTGGAATGTCGTTAGAATTGCTCCCACTTGGATCATTATTCCCGTATGGAATAGGATAATCGTCATTCGTATAATCCATTAGTGAAGGTTGAAACGTATCTTCGTTTTCACCAAGAATTCTCCCACTCGAATGAGGTAATCCTCCTTGATCATTAATCTCAAAAATAGAGATAAGTCCTGACTTATCTCGCCCTGTCTTGGAAACTCGTTTTCCAAGAAAGTGACATCCCTCGATTCAAACTCAATTAGCCCACCATTGTCTTCCAGACTAACAAAAACATAACCTTTGGAGTTTTTTCTGCGTATCGTATAAAGATACATTTCCTTCCCCTTGGCCCAAGTTTGCCATACTTATGGGAGGAAATATGTGCGTGGAATGCACAACCCCAAGGTTTCAAAAATGTTTAAGTCAGGAGACCTTTGGTTCCACAACTCATAAGGAGTGGAGCTAACTGATTTCGAGGGTACGCGGTTTAAAATGAAAGCGACCGTCAATAATGCATCACCCCAAAAGGTGATTGGCAAATTAGCTTGCGCCATCATTGAACGGACCATTTCCATTAAAGTCCTATTTCTCCTTTCTGCAACACCAATTTGTTGAGGAGTATAAGGCATAGTTACCTGATGTACTATGTCTTTTTCATCACAAAGTTCCTTTAAACTTGTTGATTGATATTCACCACCCATATCGGTTCGCACGACCTTAATCTTGCGATCTAATTGATTCTCCACTAAACTCATATAGTTTTTAAAGCATGTTTAGTGCTTTCACTTTTGTGGGATATCAAATAGATATGACCGAATCGGGTGAAATCATCAATAAAAGTGATGAAATAGGACTTCCCGCGTCTTGTCTTGACATTCATCAGACCACATATGTCCGAATGGATAAGCTGTAATGGAACCTCGGCCCTTGTGCCGGTTCCAAACGGCTTGCGACAAGATTTCCTCACAAGGCAATGTTCGCAGGTCAACATTTCAACCTTTGAAACATTGGATAGAAGGCCACGTTTGGCAAGTCTATCCATACGCGTTGGTCCAATATGACCAAGCCTTGCGTGTCAACAAATTATATTAGACTCATTAGTCAAAGAATTTGTCACAAGGAAATTTTCATTACATGAGGAATAATACATTGTACTTATTACAATAAATCCTTTAAATACAAACCCAGTACCAATAAAGGAATTTTTACAAAATAGGTCCATATTACAATCATGAAGGAACCAACTATAACCAAGACCCATTAAATTGACCACAGTTTTAATATTCCTTTGAATATACAGAATGAAGAGAACATCATGAAGTAGGAGAGTGCGGCCGTTGTCCAAGACTAGCTTGCGAGTCCCAACGCCTTTCACTTCAACACGTGTGTTGTTTCCTATATTGACCCACTTCATTCCTTGGGGTATCCGGTGATACTCCACGAAGGACCGTCTGTCCTTTGCTATGTGGTCGGTGGAACCTCGTCACTTCCACTCGTACACAAACGAGCATAGTGACCGAGCTTGTTGCACTTGAAGCACTTGATCCTTTTCAAGTCTTTCTTCTTGTGCCATTTCTTGTGCCCACCCTTATGTTTGGGTTCCTTGGTAGACTCAGGTTGCTTATTACGTTCATTAGAAGACTTCGAACGATCTTTACGTTTCTTTCCCCCGTGTGAGGAACTAGCAACCATGTGCACTTCTGCACTTGGCTTGGCAGCCGCAAGCCGCTCTTCCTCTAATTCGAGGTGCTTGGAAACATCGTTGAAGGTCTTGATGCTCTCATTATGAGTGAGATGCATCTTCATCTGATCCCACCCATTTGGTAGGGAACGTATTACTGCTTGGATTTGTTGCTCATCAGTGAGCACATGACCTGCGTCCTTTAACTCCGAGATAAGGTTCGCCATATGTCGCAGATGTTTCCCCATGGAATGATCTGGACATTTCTTATATGAATCGAACCTTATAGTTAAGGCGCGAAGTTTGGACACCGATGTGCCACCGAACTTCTCCTCTAGCTTGGACCATATGTCCATGGCTAGGCCATGTTCTCGGAAGATGCGCATTATGTCATCAGCCATACTACTTAATAACGTAATGCGCGCTATCTTGTTCTTCCGAGACCAAGCATCAAAAGCTTCCTTGTCTCGTCTGTGTTGGGCCGTAGTGCCCAACTCAGGTTCAATCATTACGTTCTTTAGAGTTTCGAGCACTTCTTGCTCCTCTAAAACGTATTGTATCTTGAAGGACCAAAGTTTGTAATTATCGCCGTTGAGTTTTTCACCTTTGTTTAACTCAGCGACGATATTCTTTGAAGCGGAAGATATTTTACTTTTAAAATGCTGCAAAAGACACAAAACCGAAGGTTTGATCAAAATATTGCATAAAAATTCTTAAAATATAACTCCCACTTGAAATGATAATAGAATATCCCATTTGGATAGTTCTAAAAATTCAAATCCCACGTGGAATTATATTATATTTGATAAGTTACTTTCGAAAAATATTGAAGATGTTGTTCTAGAATCGAAAAGGTCTCTTCGATTCCAATCACCATCTAGAACAACCTTCAATATTCCCCCATCACTTATCAAACAATAGTACTCTTATAGTACTAGCAGCGGAAAACGAGTTTGAAAACGTATTTTTCAGATATAATTCCCACTTGAAATGATAATAGAATATCCCATATGGATAGTTCTAAAATCAACTCCCACTTGGAATGATATTCATAATTTGATAAGTTACTTTCGAAAAATATTGAAGATGTTACTCTAGAATCGGAAAGGTCACTTTGTTTCCAATCACCATCTAGAGTAACTTTCAATATTTCTCCCTCACTTTATCAAATGTTAGTACTCTTATAGTACTTTGCAGCGGAAAAGCGTTTTTGAAAACTTATTTTTCAAAATGTATGAAAACATATTTTTCAAAAAAAAATTGAATATTTCATCTTAGTACCCTTATGATACTTAGTGAAACATTCGGCACTTCCTGACCATTTGTCGGGAGTGAGCCGTAGCCGTGCCTAGGTCGGATCCCCCTTTTGGGATTTTCTGCAAACTATCGTCGCTGGCTCCCGTATGGATCCAGGCGTTTCTCCCCGTATGAGAGAATTTTGATGCAGACGATTGTCGTTTGGCCCCGTATGGGCTAGTCGGCATGTTCATGTTCAACCAAGGCCTTTTGCCGAATTGGTCGACCAAAACACCCAAATTGGTCGACCAAAATTTGGTCTTCTTTACTCCCGGCCAGGGCCCCTGCCCTGGCCGAGGCTGGCCAAGGGCCACTGCCCTGGCCGGCCAGGGGCGGCCTGCGGCAGCCATGGCCACTGACAGGGCTGGCCGGGCCACTGGCCTGGCCCCGGCCAGAGGCCGGCCAGGCCTCTGCCTGGTCTAGCCTCGGCCAGAGGCCGGCCAGGCCTCTGCCTGGCCCGGCCTAGGCCAGAGGCCCCTGGCCGGGGCCAGGGCCCCTGCCTTGGCCTCGGCCAAGGTGGCCAGGCCCTGGCCTGAGGCCAGGGCACCGGCCCTGGCCCCTGCCAGGGCCGGCCAGGGCCAGGCCCTGGCCTGAGGCCAGGGCGCTGCCCTGGCCTCTGCCAGGGCGGCCAGGCCCTGGCCGGGGCCAGGGCCTCTACCCTGGCCTGGTCGCGGCCAGGGCCGGCCGGCCATGGCCCGGCCATGGCATTTTTGCCTTGACCGGCAATGGCCCTTTGGCCATGGCCGGTTTCCCCTTTCATGGGTGGCCGCACACCCCCGCCGGAGGGGGTTGCCGCGGTGGTTATTGGCCGTAGCCAACCCCCTCCGCATGGGGAGGGGGTGCATGGCCTTCATAACCCATTTGGCCATGGTGCACATGCATAAAAAATTCATCTTCCCCGATGGGAATAACCACCACCTTCTTCTCCGGTGAAGCACCCGTTCGTCAAGGAAGTAGTTGTCCTCCAATGGCCGTGTGCCAAAAAATGAACCCACTTCAAAAATTCGTAAACTACGTGCTCCACATGAAGAGAGCGCCCATTCCCTATGAATGGAGACTCAGCATCCATAAAGAGAGCGAGTTTGACGGTATGAACGGTCGGTTCTTCCCGTCACGGAGAGTTCCTGCCATATCCGTAATGACAGAAGACCCTAACGTGAAAAGAACAACTGCTGCGTTCTCTCCGTCACGAAGCGTTCCTACCATATCCGTAATGGTAGGATACCCATCCGTGAAAAAGACAACGACTCGTTCATAGTTTCTCCGGGGCGAACCCGTATGGCTCTGATACCAATGAAGGATCCTGCCAAAACAGAGTTAGGATCGATAAATGAAGTTGAGACTTACGCTTGCGTACGCGGCACGGTAGTCTACGAACTTCGCCTTCGGATTCGCCACGACGGATCGAGTCTACTCACGAACGGAGTAAGGCTACTAAATCCACAATCTAAATCTCTACTTTTAGATTAAGAACTTGGATAAAGGGAGAGGAAGGATTTCTGCAGAGCTTCGCTAGAATGAAGATGCATGCATGAATGCCATGCAGAGTGTAAGAAAATGGCTAACCCTTGGGTCTTATTTATAGCCCCCAAGGTAGTTATTTTAGGGTAAATTGTTCCTTTAGAACAATTTAACTAAGGTGTACCATCGTACATGGCATATTATAAGCTTAAGTTGTACCACATGCATGGTACAATATAAGCTTAAGATATTACCCCTTTATTAGCCATATGTCGCATGCACTTATGCACATATAATGCGACTTTCCCATCAATCTAGAGATCCTCTCCGAAAGGGAACATATTCCCTTTGCGCACGACTTCGTGTATGTGACGCTCGAGGTCCGTATTCCCTCGTACATCCCCCACAAGGGTGTACTAACGTCTTACATATCCAACAGTGGCATCTCTATAGATGAGCATGCTTTAAAACGATGGAGGATGTGTCCCTATCGAGTGCGAACGCTAGCGGGCGAAGTCGACTCCGCCTAGCCATGTGTCGCTTCCTCATCAAATCGTGCTTCGATGAACAGTCAGATTTGATGTGACGAAGAGAATGCAGGTTCAAGCAAATTGGATGTGGATCTTATTGGTAGCAACGATCTATGAACTTTGTGCTTTATGATAACAAACGTGTGTGAGCATTTTTAACGTGTGTGCTAAGTGTTTTCAGGAGTGGCAAGAGAGTAAATTCGCAAGAGGAGACTTGGTTAATGTGATGGAGATAAATGGATGCTCATATTCCATTTGGACTTGGTCAAATCATGGTAAAGAGATGGAGAGAATCTAATTGGAATTATTCATATCAATTAGAGATTGGAAGAGCCAAATCCTACCACTATCCTATTCAAACTCAAACACATCCCAAATCCCTAATTCCTAGGGATCCCCTCATCCAAGTGTTCATACTGACCCATCTCATTAGCATCCCTCTCTTGCCGCATGAAACCATAAAAGGATCCTATATAACCATGAATCAAAAAGGAGCAAAAGGCTGGCCGAAATTAAATAGAACAAAAGCTTTTGTCGCAACCTCAACTTGCAAGCCCTCACACAAAAATCCCTTTGAAAATTCCAAAGGGCAGCCGAAATTTTTCAACCAACAAAATCAAATGCAGCCGCAACTTTTGACCTGAAATTCCCTCACAGTTGTAAAATCTTAGCCGCAATTTTTGAAACCTATTCAATGCAAAATCTTCAAGCAACCAATCCCTTTGAGTGACGCAATTTTTGACCTCAAAATCCCCAGCACAATTAATCTCCAAGCTAAGAACTCTCTTGTATGCAACATTGCGGCAACAGAAAAAATGGGAGTACGATCGAATTCTCTAAGAGCCCTTCAATGAAAAACAAAAGCAGCCGTAACTTCCCATGTACTGCAACTTCCCAAGGTTTAATCTCACAGGTACAAGCTTTTGTTGAGGAGAGGAGAAGGCCGTTTGTTTTCTAGAGGACCATCCTACATTGTTGTGACTATAGAGGAGACTACTACTTGTCAGACTACATCTGACCACGCGCTGAACGACAGAGACATCGACACCGTCATAAACTGAGCGATTGTAAACTCATACTTTATTATATTTGTGATATTGGTGTTGTAATCTTTGTAGAACAATTTATTATCTTTTTGGGCACTTGGCTAGTTTGGACTAGCCAAGGAGAGAGCTTATACTAGGATTGTTATCGTTTAACACTTTGGTGAGTGCATGTACTGAGGGCCTGGTGAATGTAGAGCGGGTACTCTAGCTACATGTTGTACTAGTAACTTTAATAATCGAGTATTTTCTTGAGGGCTGGACGCTGGTCGATGGGACGACCGAACCAGTGTATATCTCTTATGCATGCTGTGACTGCTGTACTTTGCTCTGAGTCCGATTATTTGTGCTTTATCTGCCTGTGATTTCGTGTGGGTTGCACGAATATTTTTATAAGCCTATTCAACCCCCCCTCTAGGCTTAGATCCAGGTCCAACAAGTGGTACAAAGCCAGTTTACAGGATCTAGCCTAGTTGACCATGAATATGAATATGTATGATTCTGCTTTTGCTGAGGGTCAGTCCATCTCCCGTCTCCCTAAGTTCAATGGTGTTGATTTTGCTTATTGGAAAACTAGGATGAGGATATACTTAGCTTCTGTTGATTGTGATGTGTGGAACATAGTAGAGAAAGGCTATAAATCTACCATCATTAAAATTGAAAATACTGAAATATTAAAACCAAAAGATAAGTGGGATGATACTGATAAAAACGATTTTCTATGAATAATAAAGCTATGAATGCTCTGATTTGTTCATTAGATAAAGCTGAGTTTAGCCGTATATATCAATATCAAATTGCACATGAAATTTGGCATAAGCGTGTTGGATCCTGTCAAAACAGAGTTAGGATCGATAAATGAAGTTGAGACTTACGCTTGCGTATGCGGCACTGTAGTCACGGAAATTCGCCTTCTGATTCGCCACGACGGATCGAGTCTTCTCACGAACGGAGTAAGGCTACTAAATCCACAATCTAAATCTCTACTTTTAGATAAAGAACTTGGATAAAGTGAGAGGAAGGATTTTGGCAGAGCTTCGCTAGAATGAAATGCAAGGCAAGAATACCATGCAAAAGTGTAAGGAAATGGCTAACCCTTGGGTCTTATTTATAGCCCCCAAGGTAGTTATTTTAGGAGTAATTGTTCCTTTGGAACAATTTAACTAAGGTGTACCATCATACATGGCACATTATAAGCTTAAGTTGTACCATATGCATGGTACAACATAAGCTTAAGATATTACCCCTTTATTAGCCATATGTCGCATGCACTTATGCACATATAATGCGACTTTCCCATTAATCTAGAGATCCTCTCCGCAAGGGAACAGATTCCCTTTGCACACGACTTTGTGTGTGCGACGTTCGAGGTCCGTGTTCCCTCGTACATCCCCTACAAGGGTGTACAAACGTCATCCATATCCAACATCTCCCACTCACACTTGAGGGGATTGTAAGAGAACGTCTTTCTCTTAGTTCCTTCATCTATCATACCGAGAAATAGACTGTGCGACCGTCATGATCGTAGAGTCTGTTGTTGTGCACTTGTTAGAGATACACAACGACCTCGAAGGTGCAAAGTTGAGTAGTTCAACGCATGCTTTACCCTAGATTATTTCTTCACATTTCTTATACTTTATATTCAACAATTGAATCCCATCTGGATCACAATTGGCTGGCCAGCTTTGAATCATTGAAGTCCAAATGCGAATATGAAATCAATCTTCCTCTTCTTGCGAACCTTCTGATCTTGACTTGATTCGCTTTTCTAACGTCCCCCGCCGAGCTAAATTATCATAGCCCATTAGCAACATGCTAAGATAGCGATCATCTCGTCAAATCTAAAGGAACCAATTGGAGTCCTTGAGGGTAGGAGTTAAGACCCATATGGCCTTTGAGTCTCACATAATAGCAAGCACTATTTCTACTAACTCAGTGGTCGAAATGCATACGTGGTATGAACACGTATTACAACATCACTCCTTTCCCAGGGAGAGTATGTCTTAATGATGTTGTACGGATGAAAGATCAGACACCACAGTGCCTATCTTTTGAGTCCCCTTACTACCCATGAAATATTCCCGGACTCTCATCCTGCATAAGACAGATAGGATTAAAAAATACTATGAGATCTCTTTTAAATATCCTTGTGATACAGATCTCAGATCTTTTGTAAGCATCCATATGATGCAGATCTTTCATTCGACTATCTTGTTTAAGTCACGACTCTAAATCATTCGTCTAATGATTTTGACTTTAAACTTGTCTCATCTCTATCTTATCCATCTGATAAGATAAGGCGGTTGCTCATGTGAGAGAGCCAACCTTAATCTGTCCGACATACACACAATAATATAGCTGAGACTTAAACACAAATGTATAAAATCATTTGTAAGAAACTTGTATGCAATATATAAAAGAACTTCTTTCTTTTATTAAACTTTGATCTTCTATAGACATGGGAAATATTACATGATACAGCTCAGCACCTACGCATTCCCATAGATGATAAGTGTTTGAAGAACACATCTCTGGGGATCGCCTTAGTAAGGGGATCCGCTATCATCTTATGCGTGGATATGTATCCTATGTCTACTTCCTTCCGTTTGTCATAGTCCTTCGCAAACTTGAATCGAATATCAATGTGTTTGGTCTTACAATGAAATTTAGGATCTTTGACATAGGCAATCGAAGCTTGACTATCACTATATATAGGAACAGTGCTCGAGTTAGTGGCATCCGTTAGCCTGTCTAAGAATTTCCTAAGTCAAACAGCTTCTTGGACCGCCATGCTGAATGCTACAAATTCGGCTTCCATGGTTGATAGGGCGATGCAGGTTTGCTTCTTGCTGCTCCAGGATATTGCACCATTCCCGAGCAAGAAAACAAAGCCTGAGGTAGATCTTCGCTCGTCGAGATCACCTGCCCAATCAGCATCGGTATAGCCTTCCAGTCTCAAGGTATTGCCTTGATAGCATAACGCATAGTCCGTAGTCCCTTTGAGGTACCTTAATATCCTCTTCACCGCTTTCCAGTGTGCCTGTCCTTGGTTGGATTGGTAACGGCTTACCATACCAACAACATATCAAATGTCCGATCTGGTACACATCATGGTGTACATCAGACTCCCGACAGCACTGGAGTATGGAACCTTTTCCATAGCTTTCTTTTCTTTTGGATCTTTGGGACACATTTCCAAACATAGACCCTCGCCTTTGCTTATTGGAGGTAAAACGCACGACAGGAGAGAAAGTCTCTTCGTAGTCTATTCCTTCCTGTTGCGTGAAACCTTTCGCAACAAGGCGAGCATTATATTTCTCGATGGAGCCATCAGCCTTATGCTTGATTTTGAGAACCCACTTGTTCCCAATGGCTCTACGTCCCTTAGGTAAATTAACCAAGTCCCAGACTTGGTTTGCTTTCATGGATTGAAGTTCTTCTTCCATCGCCGCTATCCATTTATCTTTAGCAGGGCATGTGACGGCCTGTTTGAAATTTGCAGGTTCGTCATCATCTTGTAGTAATGTCACGAATGTTTGAGGAAATTCATCCTCAAATCTCAGAGGTGTTAGCCTCGTTCGATTACTACGTCTTGCTTGAGTTTGATCACTCCCACTTGGAATGACATCACTCCCACTTGGAATAACATCACTCCCACTCGGAATAGGATTGGTATCGTTCGTATCATCCATTGGTGAAATTTGAAACGTATTTTCTTCTTCACCAAGGATTCTCCCACTCGAACGTTCCGATCCTCCTTGATCCCAAGTCTCAAACAAGGATAAGTCTTGACTTATCTCACCCTGTCTTGGAAACTCGTTTTCCAAGAAGACAACATTCCTCGATTCGAATTCTATTAGACCCCCATTGTCCTCTTGACCGACGAAAACATATCCTTTGGAGTTTTCAGCGTATCGGATGAAGATACACTTCCTCCCACGTGGCCCAAGTTTGCCATATTTGTGAGAGGATAAATGTGCGTAAGAGGCACAACCCCAAGGTTTTAGAATGCTTAGGTCTGGAGTTCTATTATTCCACAACTCAAAAGGAGTAGAACTTACCGACTTCGAGGGTACACGGTTTAAGATGAATGCTGCTGTCAATAATGCATCACCCCAAAAGGTGATGGGAAAATTTGCCTGAGACATCATTGATCGGACCATTTCCATCAATGTCCTATTTCTTCTTTCCGTAACACTGTTTTGTTGCAGAGTATAAGGCATAGTTATTTGATGAACTATGCCTTTTTCATCACAGAGTTCCTTAAAACTCGTTGATTGATTTTCTCCACCCCGATCGGTTCGCAAGACCTTTATCTTGCGATCTAGTTGATTTTCCACTAAACTCATATAGTTTTTGAAGCAAAATAAAGCTTCATGTTTGTGGGAAATCAAATAAATGTGACCGAAACGGGTGAAGTCATCAATGAAGGTGATGAAATAGCACTTCCCGCGTCTTGTCTTAACATTCATTGGACCGCAAATGTCCGAATGGATAAGCTGTAATGGAACTTCGGCCCTTGTGCCAGTTCCAAACGGCTTGCGACAAGTTTTCCCTACAAGACAATGTTCGCAAGTTGACATTTCAACTTTTGAAACATTAGATAGCAAGCCACTTTTGGCAAGTCTATCCATTCTAGTTGGTCCAATGTGACCAAGTCTTGCATGCCAACAAATGATCTCAGATTCAGAATTAGAAGCATTTGTCAAATGGAAACTTTCATTAATAGAAAAAGAATCATCATACATAGTGTTTAAAACTATCAATCCATTACAAACATTACCCGACCCAACTAAAGAACTATTACAAACAAGGTCAACATTTTGTTCATAGAACCTCCATTCATAACCTAAAGACATTAACATGACCACAGATACGATATTCCTTCGAATAGCTGGAGCAAAGAGGATGTCGTGCAATAATAGAGTCCGGCCGTTGTCGAGAACTAGCTTGCATGTTCCGACGCCTTTGACTTCAACACGAGTGTTGTTGCCGACGTATATCCACTTTGTTCCTTGAGTTATCCTTCGATACTCTACGAAGAACCTTCTGTCCTTCGCTACGTGGTCTGTGGCCCCTGAATCAATCAACCAAAAATAGTTAGATTCAACAAGAAACATGGAACTAGAAACACATATGTAACAAGTCCTACAAGTTACCTTATCACTTCCTTCCGTACATGTACGGGCGAAGTGACCGTACTTGTTGCACTTAAAGCACTTGATCTTCTTCAAGGTTTTCTTCTTTAAGTGCACATTCTTTTGCCACTTTTTGTTCTTAGTCTTCTTTGAGGTTTCCGGTTCTTGCTTTCGTTCGTTCATAAACCTTAAGCGTTTATCCTTTCGCTTCTTTCCTCCATGTGAGGAACTAGCGGCCATGTGCACTTCGGCACTAGGTTTTGCGGCTTGAATCCGCTCTTCCTCGAGTTCGAGGTGTTTGGAAACATCGCTTAAAGTTTTAATGCACTCATTATGAGTGAGGTGAATTTTCATGTTATCCCAGCTATCTGGGAGTGAACGAATGACTGCTTGGATCTGCTGTTCGTCAGACAGCGTAAGACCCGCATCCTTCAATTCAGCTATGAGATTCGCCATGTGGCGAAGATGCTTTTTCATAGATTGATCTCGTCGCATTTTGTATGAGTCAAATTGAATATTTAAGGAGCGGAGTTTGGTTACCGAAGTTCCACCAAACTTTATTTCTAGCCCAAACCATATGTCTTTGGCTAGGTCGAATTCCCGAAATAGACGCATTATGTCATTGTCCATTGCGGACAGTAACGTAATACGTGCTATTTTGTTCTTTCGAGTCCAAGTCTCATAAGCTTCTCGGTCCCTCTTGTGTTTGGCCGTATTGCCCAACTCAGGTTCTTTCATTATGTTTTGGAGTGTTTCAAGCACATCTTGCTCCTCCAAAACATATTGGATTTTTATTGACCATAGTTTATAATTGTCGCCGTTGAGATTCTCACCTTTGTTAAGCTCGGCGACAATGTTCTTAGAAGCGGTAGACATATTCGAATCAAAAAACTGCAAAGAAAATGAAAACACGATCAAAATTCTATGCATAAAGTTTCGATTCTTTAAACACTTGATAAGTTCTTTGGATAAGCTGAAATGTTACTCTAGAATTGAGAAGTTCACTACGTTCCCAACTACCATCTAGAAGTAACTTTCAAATTATCCCTCTTACTTGTCTCATGTAAAAAGAAATCAGAAATAATACCCGTATGGTACCAGCAGCGGAAAAATACTTTTGAAAAACATATCTTTCAAAATGGAAAAGGTGAGAGTTTGCGCAAAGAATTTTAGCGCAACAATTGCCAAGCCACGAGACCTGTTCTACACACCCATGGGTTAGATAACCATGGCCGGATCGTGGTAGGACTTGGAATTCTAAATTGCGCTATCCCGATTAAGGACGGGACATAACCTTTTTGAAAACATCTTTTTCAAAAAAAATTTGAAATACATTGGCTAATCTCCGTAGAGTAGAGCACAATGTTACAAGTACGTTGGCTAATCTCCGTAAAGTAGAGCACAATGACATGGCTAATCTCGCATGAAGTAGAGCATTACGGCTAATCTTCAAGGAGTAGAGCCCAAGCGAAAACTTTATAAAATATGAGCAGACGACTGTCGTTAGCCCCGTATGGGCAAGTCGGCACATTCGAGTTTGACCAAGGCCTTTTGACACCCCGTATGGGCTAGTCGGCAAGTTCAAGATCGACCAAGACCTTTTGCCGAATTGGTCGACCAAAACACCCAAATTGGTCGACCAATAATTTGGTCTGCAACTTCTCCCGGCCAGTGCCTCTGCCCTGGCCGAGGCTGGCCAAGGGCCGGCCAGGGCCTCTGCCCTGGCCGGTCAGGGGCGGCCTGCGGCAGCCCTGGCCACTGCCAGGGCCGGCCAGGCCACTGGCCTGGCCAGAGGCAGGCCTGGCCTCGGCTAGAGGCCGGCCAGGCCTCTGCCTGGCTTGGCCTAGGCCAGAGGCCTGCCAGGCCTCGGCCTGAGGCCGGCCAGGCCTCTCTGGCCTGGCCTGGCCTCGGCCAGAGGCCACTGGCCGGGGCCAGGGCCCCTGCCCTCGCCTCGACCAGGGCGGCCTGGCCATGGCCGGGGCCAGGGCCCCTGCCCTGGCCTCGGCCAGGGCCCCTGGCCTCGGCCAGGGCCCCTGCCCTGGCCTCGGCCAGGGCGGCCTGGCCCTGGCCTGGCCGTGGCCAGTGCCTTCTGGCCCTGGCCGTGGCCGACCAGGGCCGGCCCTGGCCTGGCCTGGCCTGGCCGCGGCCAGGGCTCTCTGGCCCTGGCCGTGGTCGGCCAGGGCCGGCCATGGCTTATTGGCCTTGACCGGCCATGGCCCTTTGGCCATGGCTGGTCTCCCCCCTTTCATGGGGTGGCCGCATACCCCCACTGGAGGGGGTTGCCGTGGTGGTTATTGGTCGTAGCCAACCCCCTCCGTATGGGGAGGGGGGTGCATGGCCTTCATAGCCCATTTGGCCATGGTGCACATGCACCAAATTTCATCTTCCCTGATGGAAATAACTACCACCTTCTTCTCCGGTGAAGCACCCGTTCGTCGAGGAAGTAGTTGTCCTCCAATGGCCGTGTGCCAAAAAATAACCCTCTTCAAAAAATTCGTAAACTACGCGCTCCACATGAAGAGAGCACCCATTCCCTATGAATAGAGACTCAGCATCCATGAAGAGAGCGAGTTTGACGATATGAACGGTCGGTTCTTCCCGTCACGGAGAGTTCCTGACATATCCGTAATGACAGAAGACCCTAACGTGAAAAGAACAACCGCTGCGTTCTCTCCGTCACGAAGCGTTCCTACCATATCCGTAATGGTAGGAGACCCATTCGTGAAAAAGACAACGACTCGTTCATAGTTTCGACGGGGCGAACCCGTATGGCTCTGATACCAATGTTGGATCCTGTCAAAGCAGAGTTAGGATCGATAAATGAAGTTGAGACTTACGCTTGCGTATGCGGCACGGTAGTCACGGAACTTCGCCTTCGGATTCACCACGACGGATCGAGTCTTCTCACGAACGGAGTAAGGCTACTAAATCCACAATCTAAATCTCTACTTTTAGATAAAGAACTTGGATAAAGAGAGAGGAAGGATTTTGGCAGAGCTTCGCTAGAATGAAATGCAAGGCAAGAATACCATGCAGAAGTGTAAGGAAATGGCTAACCCTTGGGTCTTATTTATAGCCCCCAAGGTAGTTATTTTAGGAGTAATTGTTCCTTTGGAATAATTTAACTAAGGTGTACCATCATACATGGCACATTATAAGCTTAAGTTGTACCATATGCATGGTACAACATAAGCTTAAGATATTACCCCTTTATTAGCCATATGTCGCATGCACTTATGCACATATAATGCGACTTTCCCATTAATCTAGAGATCCTCTCCGCAAGGGAACAGATTCCCTTTGCACACGACTTTGTGTGTGCGACGTTCGAGGTCCATGCTCCCACATACATCCCCTACAAGGGTGTACAAACGTCATCCATATCCAACAGAAAGAACCGAGAAAGCCATGAGAGAAAAAACAGTGGAAGAAACAGGTTTCGACGACCAAAGAAGGAAGCTTACGCAGCCTTCGACCGAAGCGACCTTTCTTCATCCGATGAATCCTCAGAAGATGACAACTACGGAAGAAGGGAGATAGCACAAATGTGTTTTATGGCTTCCACATCGTCTAAGGTAAGCACCATGCATGATTCATCTGGTGATAGTGATTCACCATCAAGTGATGATGAAGATATGGATTATATGGGAGCATATAAGGGCTATGCAAAATGCATGAAAAGATCATTAAAGAACATAGAAAAATACTTAGATTAGTTAAGAGAGAGACTAAAGAAAAGGTAGAGATTATTAAAGAAAACATCGCATTAAACGAAAAGAATGAGGCTATGCAAAAAGACATTCTTACCATGAATGAAAAGGTTGAAAATTTGAATAATCTTCTCGTATCTATCAAAGACAGATACGACGCTACGATGAAAATTATTGAAAATTTCAACAAAGGAAAAGGAAAGCCAGATAGTTTAATTGAAAATCAAAAAGCTTCATCTAGCAAAAATGGGACTTGGATATATCTCAAAACATACCAAGTAACGTGTTAAGCATACTAGGATGCATCATTCTAACAAAAAATTTTGAGCATCTGGATACCAAAGAACTTGTCCGAGCAGAGACAAAAAGCTACGCCACAAAATTTATTCAAAAAGTTCATTTAAATAAGAATTATAAATATGTTTTCCATGAATGAACTAAACCATATTGGGTTTGGTTTCCTAAAGACTAACCCTCTGGACTCAAAAGCAAAGAGTACCATAAAACTCTTATCTTTTCAGGTACTCTAAAAAGAACGATGAAGAGAAACAAGAACAACGTCAAATTTTTGTTTCGCGACAAAAATTGCTTTGCAAAACTATATGTTTGATATGTTTAAATAATTGAATGATTGTTAAATTCTTTTAAATTGTTTTATATATGATTATAAATATATTTTTCATAAAACTATATGTTTGATATGAGGGAGTCGACTACCAGTAATCTGTGCGGAAATCTGGGTTCATTTTTTCTTCTTTCTTTCTTACTGGTTTTGGGTTCCATTGAGTTAAATGGCTTCAAAGGCAAGGGGCAACTTAAACCCAATAAGGAAAAATAATCTCAACCCTTGATTCCTTGATCTAAAGGCCACCTTTCATCATCCTCTTTCACCCCATGAGGTAAAACCCCCAATTCACAAACCCTAGGGGAGCCGACTACCTCTTTTAACCCATCCTCATGAAAATTCTTGATTCTCATCTCTTTTCCTTGGTAAAAATTCTTTTCATCTCACGGAAGAACTTCAAAGGTAAAATCTTTCTCTCATAAACTTGCTCTATTTGCATTAATTCTTGATTCTTGTATCTTCTAGCATTGTGATTCAATTTATTTTCTCCTTCTAGAATGCCTTTTAAAAAGACCATTGCCAAGAAGAGGAAAATCAATGAATCATCTCTTTCTCAAAGAGAAATTATTGAAGCTTACTCTTCAAAAATGTCACCTATGACAAATTTCTAAACATTTCAAAAAGACAAATCCACCATGAGAGTTTTGTTAATCTAGATCATGTTCTGAATTATGGAATTGTTGATATTCTAGAATTTCAGAACCTTCTAACCATATTTTCATCTAAAATGTCTTCATGTGCTATCCAAGGCTCGTATATCTATTTTACACCAACATGGAGTATGACCTTGTCAAATCTAGATTTGTTACTAAAGTTCTTGATTCTAAAATAGCTATGACTGTTAAGTCCCATGGGCAAGCCTTAGGAATGTCTTACACTGGAGAACTGCTTGATAATATTGAAATGACTAATAGCGATATCTTTGATATAATGTACTTGCCGGGTAGATATTTTCAAACTAAACTACCTTGTAGTGATTTGCGCTACCCAGCAAGAATTTTAGCAAATATCCTATCTTATAATATCACACAGAAGTCTGGTAGCCATTCCATCCTTTCTAAAAAATCAGGCCAAATGTATTTACGCAATGGTAGGTAATATCCGCGTAAATTGGTCTAAAGTTATGATGGATTCCATTCTTGCCTCTGCATCATCTGATAGGTTATTTTCCTCCTTAGCTCATGTCCATTATCTTACAATTCTATTTATTGGTCAAAGTTTTCCTCTTGACAATGAAACCGAAATTCTGGAACCGGCTGTTGTGTTTGATGCACACACACTCGGTAGAATGGGGCTTCATATTGATCTCAACCAAAATGTCACGACCCGCTTCCCTAAAATGGAGGCGAGTCGTGAAAAGTTCGCTCAGACTTGGAGCTGTGAGGCTCCAGTCTGTAAAGCGTCTAGAATAACCAAGTATAGGTCCTTGCAAATGCGACACAGACAAAGATAATAATAAAGAAAATAGACAGATAAAATAATTTCTATCTCAGAATGTCCACAATAAATTCCAACATCACAGAAAAGCCACCAGGCTAAAAAGAAGAGTCTAAAAGGCCCAAGCATGGCCAACAGAAATAATCAACGTACAGAAAGAAATGTGCCACGCACCGACAACCTAACAAGAACTAATCAGAAACAACACAGAACTACGTCTCTACGACTGGTCACCGGTGTCCTCGTACTCCACGTCAACGGTGGACCCAGGCTCAAAGTCAGCAAATACCTCGTCCTCAGCAACGGACTCTGGCTCGGCAACAAACATGCGACACCCAAAAGAGACGAGGGCGCATGTCAGCAAAGTCTACAAAGACTTTGTGCAAGGAACTAAAAGGAAAGCAAAACAACCTAGCAGTTCTAAAAATGTGCGATGACATGGCATTTTAAAGTATGGATGCACCAATTAAATAGATGCGACAAGTATGATATGGCAGCAAGTTTAAAAAGGCACAAGTACATCATGGCATGGGTAGCAAAGCTACGAAACAATCACATGAATTTTACAAGTCAAGTAAACACGTCGTGCATAGAGATTACGCCTTTTGGCTGGAGTGGCTGTATGGGCCAACTCCTAAGCTCAAGTGATCGCTTATCCATACCCCTCCACGTGTATCGGGCATTGGCTTTTGACCAACACATGTAGCCCGCTTCTAGATCACGAGCTAGGAAGTGTATTTGGCATAGGGTTGTGCCTGCAACGCAGGTGCCTAGCCTCAACAAGGAAGTACGTAGCGTGTGCTACGAATGCAACACTCAAGCATGGATGACATGGCATGGCAAGTTGTAATTTAAATGCGTACAGATAAGGAATTTAAACGTGACAGGCATGGCAGTGCACAATTAAAGAGCATACAGTTATGAAAATTAAATGTGAGAGGCAGCAATGCATGAATGACATGGCAGGGTGACAGATCTAGCTTCGTTGTCAAGCTAGATCTTAAAATTACGTCTAGGCGAGTATCATTTCATCGCCTAGTCTCTTTTACGCGTAAAACAAGAAATGGCCTAAAGCACGGCCTGAACAAAGAACTGGCAAGTTTCACTTGCCTGAAATCAATCGTTCTGAATACACCGTCCAAACAGTCCAGTCTACCTATGTGCTCAGATCCACCAGCATACAGTCCCAAATTAAATTATCTTTATTAGTGAATTACCAGACAATAAAATTACCGATTTTTATCTTGTTTAACATGGATGGATTGGGGGTACTAAGTGTTCAGAAATTTACCCTTACACGACACGAGAGCTACACGGGCATCGGGTAGCGACGCCAGGGGTTAGAATAATAGAAAACGCTCCACGTCCAGATTCCAAATAAGATTCCACGCCCGCCAATTCTCGGGCAGTGACCAAATCACCGAGCAAGATTCCAAACAGTGAGTAATAGGTCGGTAGGCGTTTTCACGGCTCCCGGGAAGCCGTAACAACGAACCGAGATGAACGGTTTGACGTACACGAAGTCTACGACGTTGAGCATCGTAGGGGATGCTTGAGATGTCGAAAAACATCCCTAGGAGCGGTAGAGGGCTGTCGGAAGATCCCAACAGTGAGAGGGGACGGTGAAGAGGCGATACGACGTGTAGGTACGTCGTAGAAACGCAAAACAGTGAGAGGAATTACTGTTTCCGAGTTGAACGTTCTGAGGGGGATCCCAGACGGTAGCGGGGGCCAAGGGGGGTCGACGGGGGTGGTGACACGCTGGAGGGGGCGCGGGTGGCGGTGCAGCGGCGGTGGCGGCGATGACAGCCGCTGCTGCGAGTTGTTGTGCTTGCTGCGGATTTTGCAGCGGCTAGGGGGCGGTTTCCGATGACCCACGGCGGCCAGGCGACGGAGAGGGAGGGCCGGAGTAAGGGTCAGCGGTGAGAGCACGTCGAGGAGAGGTCGGGCAGCGAGTGCGGGCTGAGAACGTGAAGAAGAAGCAGGTTTTAGCGTTGCATGGAAATTTTCTAGGGCCGGCGGCGGTTTGTGTGATTGCTGTGAAAACAAAAATATCCTAGGGCTATTATTTAAAGGGATGGGGGTGTGATCACGTGGGTAGGCTGTTAGCTAAGGTAGAGGCTGTGAAACATGGGGGATAGGGCTAGGACTAGGTCAAGGGTTGTTTAGAAAATATTGTTTAAAGGATTTGCTATTATCTATTAATAAAACCCCCAAAAATCTCTCATCCTCTCTCTCCAATCTGGTGTGTGCAGCTCATGGGTGCGGCCAAGGTTAAAAATGAGGGCTAGGTCAACATTGAATGATATAAGGATTATTATTAAATAATAGGGGATATGTGTCACATGAAACATAGGGTTAAACAACTAATAGGTTGGCGAAATAGTGAAAGTAGATCAAACGAAGCCCAAAAATTGTAAGATAAATACTGGGATGATCGAGACGACGAGAGAAAGAACATGGAGAAGACGAATAACAATTCAACGACGAGAAACGAAATTAAAAATAGAAAGGCCTCACGACAAAAGTGAAAATCGTGACGTCTCGTCAAACAAAGTCAAATCGTGAGAGAACGACCCGTGAAATGATGTTCCAAATTAATTCCACAATTTAATACTCTCCGAGAGGGTCACAACGACATATCACACCATAGGGTTCGGATACAGACAAAGTCTAAAATAAATACGTGCACTGTCAAAAGCACGTGCACGAAAATGTATGACCGAAAACTGAACGTTACATCCTCCCCACCTTATGAATGATTCCGTCCTCGGAATAAAAATCAACTACAGCTCGGAAACAAGTGCGGGAGGTGCTCTCTCATGTCATCCTCACGCTCCCAGGTGGACTCCCCAGTGGAACCATGATGCCACTGCACTCTAACCAAGTCGACGGCCTTATTCCTTAGCTGCTTCTGCCGTCGATCCAAAATCTCAACTAGTTGCTGATCATAGGTAAGATTCAGACGAACTGTGATCTCTGAGAAATCCACAGCATGGGACAGATCACCGACGTATCAACGTAACTGAGATACGTGAAATACGTCTTGAACACCCTCCAGTGACGGCGGCAACGCCAAGCGGTAAGCCACCGGTCCAACTCTCTCCAGGACATCAAACGGCCCAATGTACCTCAGACTCAGCTTGCCTCTCTTTCCAAATCGGATAACTCCCCGATTAAGAGAGATCTTCAAAAAGACATGATCTCCAGGCTGAAACTCCAAAGGTCTCTGTTTAGCATCTGCCCAATGCTTGAAACGGTCATGCGCGATCCTCATCTTCTCCCGGATGTTCCTCACAACATCCACGGCCTCCATGATCATCTCTGGTCCTAACAGCTCCCGATCTCCGATGTCATTCCAGCTCAGTGGCGATAGACATTTCTCCCCGTATATCGCAGCGAATGGCGCCATGCCAATACTTGCTTAGTAGCTGTTATTGTAGGCAAACTCCACATGATGGAGATGATCCTCCCAAGATCCCTTGAATTCCAACATGCACGCTCTCAGCATGTCCTCCAAAATCTAAATCGTCCTCTCGGACTCGCCATCCGTCTGCGGGTGGTACGCCGTGCTGAAACTCAGACTCATACCCAAGCTCTTCTGCAGACTCTGCCAAAACTGAGATGTGAATCTCGTGTCTCTGTCCGACACAATACTCACGGGGACTCCATGAAGTCGCACGATCTCCTGCACGATTCACGTTACATCACTATCTAAACTAGGAAAAGGAAATAAAAACAGAGAGTAAAAGAATTTTACCTCCATATATCTCCTCGCTAGCGTCTCAGTGGACTATCCTATTCAGAAGGGAATAAAGTGTGCGGATTTGGTCAATCGTTCTACGATCACCCAAATCACGTCATTCTGCTTCGGACTCCGAGGTAGTCCAGTCACGAAATTTATAGTGATGTGTTGCCACTACCACTCCGGAATCGGAAGCGGTTGTACAAACCCTACCGTACGCTGATGCTCAGCCTTTACCTGCTGACAGACCAAACACTTGGCTATGCTCCGAGCCACACTCTGCTTCATACCATGCCACCAATAGTTCAGACGAAGATCCTTGTACATCTTGGTACCACCAGGATGCACAGAATACGACGAACTGTGTGCCTCAACCAATAACTCCTCTCTGATATCTCCAGGTGGCACACACAACCTGGCTCCAAATCTCAACGAACCATCTCCATGAATCAAGAAGTCAATCCGTAGACTGACTTCTACCAGCTCTCGAATCTTCACCAGCTTCGGATCTCCGGCCTGACCTGCCTTGATCTGATCCACGATCGTCGACTGTATCTGCATACACATCAACGAAGAAACCTCTACGGGAAGAAAAATCTCAATACCAGACTCGCAAAAATCCTGTTGTAACCTCCACTGCGAAGTCAACATCATCACCACTTCATCACCGCTGGAAGTCTGCTCAGCACATCCGGAACCTCATTCACCTTGCCAGGGTGATACTGCAGATCTATCTCATAAGCGGCCATGAGCTCCAACCATCGACACTGTCGCATGTTGAGCTCCTTTTGCGAAAGATATACTTCAAGCTTTTGTGATCGGTGAAGATCTTTACCTTCTCACTCAGCAAGAAGTGCCTCCAAATCTTAAGTGCAAAAACGACTGCAGCCAACTCCAAATCGTGCGTCGGGTAATTCTTCTCATGAGCCTTAAGCTGACGAGAAGCATAGGTAACCACGTGCCCATGCTGATGCAAAACACATCCGAGACCTTTGCCAGAAGCATCGCAAAAGATCTCAAATCCTCTACTCCGATCGGGCACATCAAGAACAGGGACAGTCGTCAACCTCTCCTTCAGTATAGAAAAGGCCTTCTCACAATCAACGGACCAGACGAAAGATACATCTTTCCTCGTCAGTCTGGTCATCGTCTCAGCAATCCGAGAAAAGTCCTTAATGAAACGCCGATAATAACCTGCAAGCCCATGGAAACTCCAGATCTCAGACGTTGACTGCGGAACTGGCCACTCTCTAATAGCCTTAATATTCTCAGGATCCACCGATATACCATCTCCTGACACCACGTGTCCAAGAAAAGCAACCCTATCAAGCCAGAACTCGCACTTAGAATACTTAGCATACAAACGATGCTTCCTCAAAATCTCCAATACTGCCCTCAAGTGCGACACATGATCTTCCTCCGACCTTGAATAGATCAAGATGTCGTCAATAAAGATAACGAAAAACTTATCCAAAAAGTCATAGAAGATCAGATTCATCAGATTCATAAAAACTGCGGGCGCATTGGTTACACCGAAAGGCATAACCACAAACTCGTAGTGACCATACTTCGTCCTGAACGTTGTCTTCTGGATATCTTCCTTCCTCACCTTCAGTTGGTGATAGCCACTCCTCAGGTCCAACTTAGAGAACACTCTCGATCCTCCAAGCTGATCAAATATGTCATCTATACGAGGCAATGGATATCGATTCTTGACGGTGACAGCATTCAGCTCCCTGTAGTCCACGCACATGCGACGCGAACCATCCTTCTTCTTCACCAGCAACACCAGTGCTCCCCATGGAGACACACTGGGATTAATGTAACCCTTCTGTAGAATCTCATCCAGCTGCCTACGCTATTCCTCCAACTCAGCTGGAGCCATACGATACGGAGCCTTCGAAATGGGCTGCGCTCCCGGAATAAGATCGATCGAAAACTCGAGAACTCGATCGGGCGGCACTCCAGACATCTCCTCAGGGAAGACATCTTCGAATTCTCGCACCACAGCTGGTCTACTCTGCTCCATCTGCATGGCAATGATCTCCACCGGCTTGGCCCGAAACCTGACAGGACCAAGTGAACTGGTACCTCGACTGAACTCAAACACCGGATGACCTAGGATCTCGAACACCACCTTCTTCCTCCAGCAATCTATCGTGGCGTAGAAACTCCCAAGCCAGTCCATCCCAAGGACGGCATCATAGTTGATGATGTCGTGGACAATAAAGTCAGCGTAAAGCTCATGTCCACATACCACCAAAGGACAAGAATTGCAACCACAATCCACTGAGATCATGCCATTCCCTGTAACGATATCCCAACTCTTGGAAAGAGGGGAAGTCGACAAGGAATGCTTGTCCACGAAGCTCCGAGATATAATGCACATCGATGCACCAGAGTCGAAGAGGACTCGTGCAGGAAATGTGCAAACCAAAATCACACCTAACAAACAGTCTAACAATCAAATCCTATTCTAGCAAACATATCATACAAATACTAACGAAGAAGATTAACTAAGGAAGGAAACAAACTAGACCGAGGGTTACCTGTAATAACCTCATCCTCAGTCTCAGCCTCAACTGCAGTCATCAGGAAAGCCTGCCTCCTCGGCTGCAAAGCCTGCTGAAACACCTGCTTCTGTGGAACGAGAGGTGCTCCACGTCCAACAGGTACAGGTGCTCTCTGTTGCAACGGTTGAGCTGTAACTGGTCCTTTCCATGGCTGTCTAGACTTCGGGCAATCCTTCATGACATGAGCATGATCTCCATAAACCAGGCACTGTCCCAACATCTTCCTGCACTGCTCCTTGACATGCCCAGTCTTGCCGCAGAAATGGCAAGTCTTCAGAGTATGCCCACCTGGCCCCTTGAACTGCACCGACTGGTTAGGCTTGAACCCAAGCCTAACCACTGTTCTGACCTGCTCTATAGGCCTCTTCCCAGCTCCAGAAGTCTGTCCTCTCTTCTCACTCAGAATCCGCTCCTGTCTCCTAGCAACTACCAACAACTTTTGATAAGACTCCAAATCTGACGAAGACATTAGGCTCTGCAAGTCTAAGGAAAGACCCTGCAGAAACCTCTGAGCTTTCTCCTCAGCATCCTGCACCATCTTCGGTGCGAAGCAACTCAGCCGGGTGAACTCCTGATGATACTGGTCCACCGAGAGATCTCCCTGCTTCAGATCAATGAATCGATGCAACATCTACATCCTGGCAGCCTTCAGGAAATACTCCTCATCGAACCTAGCCTTGAAAGTAGCCCAAGGAATATAACAGCTCCTCCTCTGCATCCCACCAGCTGCGGGCATTATCCTTGAGCTGTTTCTTCACCAAATCAACCCATCCAGCCGGGTTGTTCTTCGACATCCTCAGATTATCCTCCGTATTCCTGATCCACTCCTCTGTAGCCAGCGGTCCTTCAAATCCATCAAAAGAAGTCGGGCCCAACTCCCGAAACTGCTTTGCTCCCAGCTCGAAGCGAGGGGCATTTTGGGCATTCTGGAGCATGCCCTGCTGCACCTGCATCATCTGATGCATCATCCTCATAACTTCAGCATTGGTGGGCTCTCTATCCGGCACCGCAACATGGTCGGGCCTACCACCAGCTCGGGTCTGTCGTCATCCAGCCATCTAACGATATAGAAAACGAATAAAATTAGACTCAAAGCTTATGACTTGGATGTTTTAATTTATTTAATGGACATTCTATTTTATTATCGTTATTCCAATAATTCGCAGTTGCACGAGGACCTTCATGGGCCACCAACAGAACATGTCATGACCCGCTTCCCTAAAATGGAGGCGAGTCGTGGAAAGTCCGCTCAGACTTGGAGCTGTGAGGCTCCAGTCTGTAAAGCGTTTGGAATAACCAAGTATAGGTCCTTGCAAATGCGACACAGAAAAAAGATAGTAATAAAGAAAAGAGACCGATAAAATAATTTCATTCTCAGAATGTCCACAATAAATTCCAACATCACAGAAAAGCCACCAGGCTAAAAAGAAGAGTCTAAAAGGCCCAAGCATGGCCAACAGAAAAGAAGAGTCTATGAAGCATGACCTTCATAGACTCAAAGTCAGCAAACACCTCGTCCTCAGCAACGGACTCTGGCTCGGCAACTAACATGCGACACCCAAAAGAGACGAGGGCGCATGTCAGCAAAGTCTACAAAGACTTTGTGCAAGGAACTAAAAGGAAAGTAAAACAACCTAGCAGTTCTAAAAACGTGCGATGACATGGCATTTTAAAGTATGGATGCAACAATTAAATAGATGCGACAATTATGACATGCCAGCAAGTTTAACAAGGCACAAGCACATCATGGCATGGGTAGCAAAGTTACTAAACAATCACATGGATTTTACAAGTCAAGTAAACACGTCGTGCACAGAGATTATGCCGTTTGACTGGAGTGGTTGTACGGGCCAACTCCTAAGCTCAAGTGATCGCTTATCCATACCCCTCCACGTGTATCGGGCATTGGTTTTTGACCAACACATATAGCCCGCTTCTGGATCACGAGCCAGGAAGTGTATTTGGCATAGGGTTGTGCCCGCAATGTAGGTGCCTAGCCTCAACAAGGAAGTACGTAGCGTGTGCTACGAATGCAACACTCAAGCAGGGATGACATGGCATGGCAAGTTGTAATTTAAATGCGTATAGATAAGGAATTTAAACGTGACAGGCATGGCAGTGCATAAGTAAAGAGCATACAGTTATGAAAATTAAACGTGACAGGCAGCAATGCATGAATGACATGGCAAGGTGACAGATCTAGCTTCGTTGTCAAGCTAGATCTTAAAATTGCGTCTAGGTGAGTATCATTTCGTCGCCTAGTCTCTTTTACGCCTAAAACAAGAAATGGCCTAAAGCACGACCTAAACAAAGAACTGACAAGTTTCACCTGCCTGAAATCAATCGTTCCGAATACACCGTCCAAACAGTCCAGTCTACCTATGTGCTCAGATCCACCAACATACAGTCCCAAATTAAATTATCTCTATTAGTGAATTACCAGACAATAAAATTACCGATTTTTATCTTGTTTAACATGGATGGGTTGGGGGTACTAAGTGTTCAGAAATTTACCCTTACACGACGCGAGAGCTACACTGGCGTCGGGTAGTGACGCCAGGGGTTGGAATAATAGAAAACGCTCCACGTCCAGATTCCAAATAAGACTCCACGCTCGCCAATTCTCGGGCAGCGACCAAATCACCGAGCAAGATTCCAAACAGCGAGTAATAGGTCGGTAGGCGTTTTCACGGCTCCCGGGAAGCCGTAACAACGAACTGAGACGAACGGTTCGACGTACACGAAGTATACGACGTTGAGCGTAGTAGGGGATGCTCGATATGTCAGAAAACACCCATAGGAGTGGTAGAGGGCTGTCGAAAGATCTCAACAGCGAGAGGGGACGGCGAAGAGGCGATACAACGTGTCGGTACGTCGTAGAAACGCAAAACAGCGAGAGGAATCGATGTTTCCGAGTTGAACGGCCTAAGGGGGATCCCAGACAATAGCGGGGGCCAAGGGGGGGTCGACGGGGGTGGTGACACACCGGAGGGGTCGCGGGCGGCGGCGCAGCGCCGGTGGCAGCGATGACAGCCGCTACTGTGAGTTATGGTGCTTGCTGCGGATTTTGCAACGGCTAGGGGCGGTTTCCGGCGACCCACGGCGGCTAGGCGACGGAGAGGGAGGGACGGAGTAAGGGTCGGTGATGAGAGCACGTCAAGGATAGGTCGGGCGGCGAGTGCGAGCTGAGAACGCGAAGAAGAAGCGGGTTTTAGCGTTGCGTGGAAATTTTCTAGGGCCGGCGGCGGTTTGTGTGTTTGCTGTGAAAACAAAAATATCCTAGGGCTATTATTTAAAGGGATGGGGTGTGATCACGTGGGTAGGCTGTTAGCTAAGGTAGAGGCTGTGAAACGTGGGGGATAGGGCTAGGACTAGGTCAAGGGTTGTTTAGAAAATATTGTTTAAAGGATTTGCTATTATCTATTAATAAAAAACCCCAAAAATCTCTCATCCTCTCTCTCCAATCTGGTGTGTGCGGCTCATGGGTGCAGCCAAGGTTAAAAATGAGGGCTAGGTCAACATTGAATGATGTAAGGATTATTATTAAAAAATAGGGGATATGTGTCACATGAAACTTAGGGTTAAACAACTAATAGGTTGGCGAAATAGTGAAAGTAGATCAAACGAAGCCCAAAAATTGTAAGATAAATACTGGGATGACCGAGACGACGAGACAAAGAAAAAATTGTAAGATAAATACTGGGATGACCGAGACGACGAGACAAAGAACACGGAGAAGACGAATAACAATTTCGACGACGAGAAACGAAATTAAAAATAGAAAGGCCTCACGACAAAAGTGAAATCGTCAAACAAAGTCAAATCGTGGGAGAACGACCCGTGAGATGACGTTCCAAATTAATTCCACAATTTAATACTCTCCGAGAGGGTCACAACGACATATCACACCATAGGGTTCGGATACAGACAAAGTCTAAAATAAATACGTGCACGGTCAAAAGCACGTGCACGAAAAAGGTACGATCGAAAACCGACCGTTACACAAAACATCCCTGAAGAAACTCTTGTTGCTGAGCAAGGAGAACCTTCTGCTAAAAAGAAAGGTAAGAAACCTATTTTGCAGATTCAGATGAAGAAGAAGAAGACAATGAAGAAGGAAAAGAAGATGAAGAACCACCTGCCTAAATTGTGGAACTTCAAGACATGTCATAAAGAAGATGTCAAACTTGAAGATTTCCCAAAAGGAAGGATTTGAAGCTCTTAACAAGAAGGTTGATAATCTGAAGGAATTGGTGGTAAGGAGCAATGATATGACCGAGCAAACTCTCAAGACAATCCTTGAGGAGATCAAGTCTTTGAAGAAGGAGAAGAATGTTGGTCATTCTTAATTTCAAAATAATGTTTTTTAACTTCTTGGTTTGTAATAACTACTTTATGATGTAGTGGTTGATACTCTTATGTTTTTAGTCATACTTATGGTTGAACATTATGCTTAATTATTATTTGATATATTCTGCTAAATATATGTTGATCATATCATATACTAACACTTTTCTACAGAATTGATCATTGATTTACTTTCTCTCCAACTTCATACTTGTTGAATATAGTTTGGATGAAATATTTGTTTAAATAGTATGTCATCTTTTTGATTGATGACAAAGGGGAGAAAAGTATGAAATTCAAAAATGCTTATTGAATGTTATACCACTTTGCTAACGGCATTGATGCAGGAGAAGTACCGCATCTAAGCATGGGGAGTATGTTTCTTTTAAGTCATACTTTTACTTAAACTTACTTCATTTTTCATTTGGGTGTCATCATCAAAAAGGGGGAGAGTGATGGAAATTGAATTCCACCCCCCAAGTGGTTTTGATGATGAGCACACCAAATGAAGTTAGTGTACTAACTACACTACAATTAAGTGTGCAGATTGTGCGACAAATGAAAAGTTTTATGCATACTCCGGAGAAGCGCAATCTACGCTCACTTGGCAAAGACGAGGACGACGTTGCTAGCTCGATGATGAAGCTCACGCTCAAATGGAAAAGAAGCTCGCATTCACATCATCATTTGATCAAGCTTCATGAAGACTCGTCCTAAGTCTATAGTGTGTGAGTTGTGTCTTTCTTAGGATTATGTTAAAGCCAAAAGAAATTATAACATACACACTCAAAATGATTTCAAAGTTAAAATGTTTTCAAATGTTTTCAAATCATTTCAAAACTTTTGAGAGCAATTGCTAGCTTTTTCCTATCTTAGTAATTAATTTACATTACACCCTGGAGTTAATTACATCTCTTGCTAGCTAAGTTTCAGAAGAAACTGCTCTGGGAGTCGACTACTAAGGAGGGAGTCGACTACCAGCTAGAAACAGATTTTCATCTTAAACACTCTGGGAGTCGACTTTCACTCCAAGGGAGTCGACTACCAATTGTCGAATTTCAACGTTTTGACTTGTTTTAATTGTCTCCCCAATTCATTGCTTCCTTGATTTTCGGGGCAAAAGTCAAATCCGTTTTGAAATTCGAATACTCTCCTATCACTATAAATAGATGATGATATGAGATCATTTTTTCATATACATCAATTTGAAGAGTTCATTGTTGTGCTAAAACTCTTAAAGATCTTTCAATTTTCTTGCTCTCATTATTTATAGCCAAATCTACTTTAAAGTTTCTGATCTCTTACTTTTAGCTGTTATTCTTTCCGTGAGATCAATTTTATTTGGATAACATTTTTCAAAATCCTTGTTCTTTATTTTGATCTTATTTAAAAGGATTTTTGAAAACAACGATCTAGATCACGAAGAATAAAATTCATATCTTTGTGTGATCTAAGATCATATTTTGAATTCTTTTAGCCACGAATACACTTTGTTATATTTTACTTTGGCTATAGAATTCTGGGTGTAAATCCCAACTCCACTAATCTTTGTGGTGAGTTGGATATTGGTTTTCTTTTTATGATTTGCCCTTTGTTGTAAGGATGCTAGAAATCCTAGACAATTCTAGGTGTTGCAGTGTTGCAGTGTTGCAGTCAGAAATCATGGTCAAGGCTAGGTGTGTGGTAAAATCCTAACGAGTGAAGTTAGGTGCTTGTATTTGCCAATGCAAATAGTGGAAATCTCGTACCAGATTGGTCGGGGACTGGATGTACCCAAGTTGTGGGGAACCAGGATAAAAATCCTTGTGTTTGCGTTTGATTCTTTCTGTGTTTGTTTATCTTTGCTCTTACATTATTATTTGCTGATTGTTGTACATCTGTTGCAAAGATTAATTTTCTTGTATCCGCTGTGAATAAAGATATAACATTTGTATTATTTGTAATCTTATCTATCTTATTCTTTCAGCAGAGCAATGCATAAAATCTCTCTGGGAGTCAACTACTGTTCATAGGGAGGCGACTACCAGAAGTGTTTTCTCTTTGATTTGTTTTAAGATTACCAATGTTGATTAAGAACCAAGCGTAGATCACTCTACTTGGTTTCTTAGGCAATATTTGAAGGTTTTGAATTGTGCTAACCAATTAGAATGAAAAGGTTTATCTATACACAACACTATTCAACCCCTCTTCTAGTGTTGTTTGCCATCCACAGGATGCAACAGATTGATCTTGCACAAAATTGAATGATATGGTTAGGGTATGAAATTCAAACTTCAGATTTTATCATCATCTACAATTTTTAAACCTGCATCTTGTGATTAGCACTGTGAATGGTGTAAACGGGGTTCGCTTTGGATCCTTCTCTTGGGGAGTTCATACTGACTCATCCAGACATAAAGGTACATGTCTCACTAGCAAATTCAGTTATTAGATGGTGCTTAATTTTTTGTTGCATACTTCAAATATTTAATCCATGTAAAATATCTTCTATTTTTTGATAATTCGTTTCTAACATGGTATTAAATTATCAATACTATCCTTCAATATTAACAACTTTCATTTATCAACATTAGGATTCTTTCTCTTGATGTTGGTATCGATTAATATTATAGGTACGTATCAATGTGTTTCGCTGCTATTTCCATAATTGCCTTTAAGCTATCATCTCTGAACATCTACTACGAGCTCTATACGATTATGTATGCTGCAACTTTTGAACCTCTGTTGCTCAAGTAATTCTTCCTTCCAAATAGGTTCCAATATATTCTGTTAATGAAGGAAATGCTCAAATTTGGGACGGGCCAGCCGTAAAGTATGCATGTCCAGTTTACTGACTTCATTTCTTTTCTGGTTTTATGCTGAATTTCTTACCATTCATCTATTTGTAGGTATGTGGAGAAAGGAGGGGGTTTTGTTGTTGTTTTCCTAGTTATTGGTGAGAGGCAAGCATTATTTCCCCTTACATTTCATGCATATGAAAGAATGGTAGAGAGCATAAAGATGAGAGAGACGCTGGAGAGCATAAAGATAATTTAATATTGCTGATGAAACATCATTAAGGACCTTAACTAAGCAAAGGGGAGTATTGCAGAAGGCGATAGCACTCCACACTTTAAGGTGGAACTATTCTTCAGAAATACCCATAATTTGTACCTTATACCATTCGGTTTACTAGGTACTAGTTATCCCTTATTTCCTTGTGCAGATGCAACTCGAGTCTAGCAGGTTACTAATGTTATAACTCATGTCTTTTAGATATTATAAATTATATGTGTTACGACTAATATGGACCACCCCAAATTACAACGGCCCACGGCCCGATCTCAAAGGAGAAGCCCACTAGAGAAGACGGGCCCGCCCAAAGGGGGCCCACGGACGGGGCTGAAGGCCCAACCACGTCGCCCTCAGGGGCACCCGACTAGCCCATATTCAACCGGATTAACTACCCCCCCTAAATCCGCGATCCCATGAGGACGTGAGAGGAGGCAGGACGTGGGGGAATCACGGAAGACCCTATAAGGGGAAGGCCAGGACGACGGAGAAGGGGATCGAAACTCAGGTAATCAACAGAGAGGTACTCCATCAACGACCTAGGCTTTCGCCACTCCATATTCCTCCCTCCCCCTTTACTCGTGCCGCCTGGGTTGACGTTCCGGCTTCCTTGCAAGCCGGATCTCCCCCGCCGAGTACCCTTTCAGACCCTGATCTGACTAAGGCATCAGATGGGATTTGGCCGGAACCTAGGTCCGGCCTCCCTGACGAGTTTCCTCATCTGTCCAAGAAGAAGACATCTGAGGCACCGAGGCTACCCTCAGCGTCGGTTGGCTATCCCCATCGCAGTCGTCAGGAGGACGGCTGCTCAGGCATCATCCTACTCGCAAGGCGTCGAGGCTACCCCTCGACACGAATCCGACCGAGGCCGAGCGCGACTCACCGAACCGAGGCTTCCCCTCAGCTCTCCAACGCCGAGAACAAGCAGGCTCGGCAAACCCAAGGGACCCCCAAGTCGGCCCCTTGACGACGTTGACCATACAGCCGACGATCAACGAGCTATGGTGAGAAAACACTCGTAAACATCTGGCACCGTCTGTGGGAACGAACTAACACCCACGTCAAACAACCACACTAACAATGACACGGCTATGTCCCCCGCGGCGGAGAAGAGGCACGGCACCGGTGGTGGGCACTGACCTACCCCGTGGCAAGCATAGCGAGGCCATGCCTCCCAGGCACGCGAATAGGGCGACTAGCTTGGATCGAGCAGAGGACAGTATTGAGGAGACCGACGGCCGACCGATAGCTTCCCAGGGCGGTAGGATCAAGAGAACATGGGAAAAGCCGGGATCGAGCGAAGCGCTGGTGGTGTCCCTGATCGTAGATACCTCCATGGTGTGGTGGCTACTAGTCGACACCGGCAGCTCGTGCGACATCCTCTTCACATCGACTTTGGAAAGGATGGGGCAGCGTGGCGAAGACTTGGAGCCATGCACGGGGCCCGTGGTGGGTTGCACGGGACATTCTGCACCTATCATCGGGGTGATCCACCTCCCGGTCACGCTCGGGGGAGCACCCGATTCGATGACACTGACGGTGGAATTCATTGTGCTGAAGGTCGGCTCGGCGTACAATGGGATCATCGGCTACCCCCTCCTCAATGCTATCGACGCGGTGGTCTTGACGCTCCACCGGACGATCAGGTTTTAGACCCCAAGGGGGGTCGGGCAAATCAACGGCGACACGAAGGGGGAGAAGATCTGCTACCACTTGACAGACGAGAAGGTCGTCGGAGGGCCTGGCGATCCAATGGCCTCACTCGACCTGAGGCATGGACCGAGACCCACCCCTGCGGGAGAACAAGAGCAGATTCTGGTCACGAACGTCGAAGGGAGATTCATCTCCATTGGGTCAGGGCTGGATCCTGACTCGAAGCGCAAGCTGGTCGAATGCCTGGAGGCCAACCTGGACGTCTTTGCGTGGTTAGCCGAAGACATGCCTGGCGTTGATCCCCGGGTGATCGTTCACCGATTGAACACCGACCCCAACTTCAGACCCGTCCAGTAGAAGAAGCAGAACCTAGGTGGTGAAAAGATGAAGGCAGCCTCTGATGAAGTAGAGCGACTCCTCGACGCCGGTTTCATCCGAGAAGTCTGGTACCCCAAATGGCTGTCCAACATGGTAATGGTCAGAAAACCCAACGGGAAGTGGCAGATGTGTGTGGATTTTAGCGACCTCAACAAAGCCTGTCCCAAGGACAGCTATCCACTACCGCGGATCGACAACCTCGTAGACAGTGCCTCGGGATACGAGATGCTCAGCTTCATGGACGCCTACTCTGGGTACAACCAGGTCCAGATGGATCCTGATGATGAAGAGATGACGGCTTTCACAACGGACCGAGGGACCTTCTGCTACAGGAAAATGCCCTTTGGATTGAAGAACGCGGGGGTAACCTACCAAAGAATGGTCAACAAGGTGTTCGACTCCCAGATAGGAAGAAACCTGGAGGTCTACGTCGATGACATGCTGGTGAAGTCAAAGGATCCTGCTGACCACATCGCCGACCTAAGGGAAACCTTCGAACGGCTACGAAGGTACAATATTCGGCTCAATCCCGTGAAATGCACGTTTGGCGTGAGATCCGACAAGTTCCTGGGATTCATGATCACCAATCGCGGGATCGAGGCCAACCCCGACAAAATTGAGGCACTGATCAAGGAGCTGTAGAGGTTGAACGACCGCATCGCTGCCCTCGGGCGATTTCTGTCCCGGTTGGCGGAAAGATCTCTCCCATTTTTCAAAACTCTGAGGAAGGCAATCGCCGCGCCAGCCGACGTGAGGAAGACAATACCATGGGATGAGGACTGCTCCCGAGTCTTCGCCGATCTCAAAGAGTACCTCCGCAGCCCACCACTCCTCTCCAAACCGCGAGAGGGGGAATCGTTGAGCCTATATTTAGCCTGCACGATGGAAGCGGTGAGCTCGGTGCTGATCCGGGAAGACGATGGGGTACAAAGGCCGGTATACTACACCAGTCGCGTCATGAAAGATGCTGAGGGGCGGTGCACACCAATGGAGAAGTTAGCGTATGCCCTCGTCCTCTCAGCCAGGTGGCTCCAACCCTACTTACAGGCTCACACGATACTGGTCCTAACCGATTCCCGGTTGGAACAGAACCTCAAAAGGTTTGACCGCAGGGGAAGGATGCTGAACTGGGGGGTCGAGTTGAGCGAATTCGACCTGTGATTCAAGCCCCGCATAGCCATCAAAGGGCAGGCCCTAGCTGACTTCATCGCCGAGTGTACCATAGAAGAAAGGGTCCTCACGCCGGGAGACGTCTCGGAAACGGTAACAAACCAACCTTTGTACTTACTTATGACTGACATCAACTCAACTGGCCACTCAGGCGACCAGGACACATGGATTATTCACGTGGACGGCTCGGTGACCCGGGCTGGGAGCGGAGCCGGGATCACGATTCGGTCTCCCGAGGGGAACGTCGTCGAATACGCGATTAGGTTCGAGTTCCCGGCCACCAATAACGTGGCCGAGTATGAGGCCGCGATAAACGGCTTGAGGTTGGCCCGAGAACTAGGAGCTAAGTGCGTACGGCTCCTTAGTGACTCGAAGCTCATCATCAACCAGCTGCAAGGGAGCTACGAGGCACATGAAGAGACGATGCAGGGCTACCTGGCCACGGCCAAGACTGAGATGTCCAAATTCAAAAGGGCCGAGACCCTTCACCTCCCGCGGTCGGAGAATGCCCGAGCAGACGCTCTGTCCAAGCTTGCTTCCTCCTCGCCCAGGGAGTTAGGTCGCACCGTCTATATAGAAAACCTCAGGAGCCCCAGCACGGAAGAGAAGGAGGTAATGGCGATTGACGGAGACCCCACCTGGATGGACCCAATCATCCGATACCTCACCCATGGGGAAACACCGACCGGTGTGGAAGAACGTCGAACCTTGGAGAGGAAGGCGCTCCGGTATGTGATGCACGAAGGAGCCCTCTACAGAAGACGGTGGACAAAGACTGACGTCCTCCCCTACCTTAAGTGCCTCGGCCCCCAGGAAGCTGACTACGTCATCAGGGAAGTGCACGAGGGGACCTGCGGGAACCACCATGGAGGCACAACAATCGCCCAGAAGATATTGTGACAAGGGTACTACTGGCCGACCCTGATACGCGACGCGACAGAGTATGTCCAGAGGTGCCAGGAATGCCAAAGTTTCGCCAGCACCGGGACCATCCCCCCTTCAGAGCTCATCCCTATCATCAGCCCAATACCTTTTGCAAAGTGGGGGCTCGATATCCTGGGACCGTTCACGACGGGCCGAGGGCAAAGGAAATACCTGATCGTGGCCGTGGACTACTTCACCAAATGGATCGAAGCCGAACCTCTAGCCTCAATCACCTGGAAGAAGGCAAATAGCTTCGTATGGAACTCCATCATCTCCAGATTCGGAATCCCCCGTGCCATTGTCACCGACAATGGAAAGCAATTTGACTCAGCTGGGTTTAAGGACTTCTACACCGAATGGAAGATCAAGTTACTCTTCGCCTCGGTGGTGCACCCCCAGACCAACGGGATGGCCGAGGCCGCCAATAAATGCATCATAGAACCCCTCCGCAAGAAGGTAGAAGGCACCGAAGGAAAGTGGCCTGAAGAGCTTCCCGGGATACTCTGGTCTTACCGAACGACCCACAAACAAGCCACAGGTGAGACCCCATTCATGCTCACCTATGGCGCCGAAGCAGTGGTCCCGGTCGAGGTGGGCGAGGAGTTCCTCCGCATCCGACATTTTGACGAGGAAAGAAACGTCGAGGGTTTGGAGCTCGGCTTGGAGCTCCTGCGTGAACGACGAGAACAGGCCTTGGTCACCATCATTCGCCAGAAGCAAAAGGTGGCGCGCTACTATAATTCCCGCGTCAAGGAGCGGAGTTTTCACCAAGGGGACTTGGTCCTTAGAAAGGCGATCTTCTGCCCAGAGGTCACGCGCAAAGGGAAGCTGGCAGCCAAGTTGGAAGGTCCCTACCAGGTGATCGAAGTTCTAGGACCCGCTGCCTATCGGCTAGCAACCCCGGAGGGAAAGGCCCTCGCCTATTCCTGGAATGCTGAGCATTGATCACTCCATATTTTACACCTTTTTTCCGCATGTTTGCATGCCATTTAGGTCGCTCAAATCGTGTTTTTCACGTTTATTCGACAATATTGCGATGCTTTTCACGATTTGTTGTTTTTGTCGTATTTCAGGAGATTTGGAGTGATTTGGAGTGATTCTAAAATGCACCCACTCCGGAGTGTCGCCGACGACTCTCTTGAGGGGTATTTTGCGATTGGAGAGGAGTGGAAGAGGAAAGAACGTCGTAGGAGCGACGAGGAGGCAAAAACATGAAGAATGGGAATTTTTAGCATGCCACTCGGCCGAGTGAAGGAGTCACTCGGCCGAGCATAGACATCCCGCTCGGCCGGGCAGATCAGACACGCAACAAGGCTAATATCAGCGTGCACTCAGCCGAGCATCGCCAGACCACTCGGCCGAGCACCGAGTCATCCCTCGCCCGAGTGGAGCCAAGATGACGGCAACAAAAGATGCTGAACTCTCTGTTTTTCGTATGTACCGTCCCAAGCTCCGACTCGGCCGAGTGACCAACGCCGTCCGCCCGAGTGAAGAACGTGACGTTGCCCCTGGTTTGCTAGCCGCAAATGGCCGGGGGACCCGCGTGAGGGTTTAGATATTTGTAACCGCAAGCGCACGGTGTTGTAGTGTGGCTTGGGGGTCGAACACAGGGAGGCTAGGATGTGCTTGTGTCAAAGAGGACCGAAATCACCCCGTGGGCGAGCTAGCCCGGATCGGTTGATGGGTTGTCACGGTAAGGGAATGCAAGGTATGAACAATAAGAAAATAAACCCGGGACTTTGGTTTCCACTCCAACGAGCGACTCTCGCCGATACGGCCTACGGGTAGGATGGCGATCGGAATTAGGGTCTAATAGTGAGACGTTGCCTCTGAAAGTGGTACCGGCATCCCATGGGCCCGATATTCCGGTCGGTGCCCAGGATGATACACCGGACTTCCCGGGTTCGATCAGTGGGCACTCCCGTGTCCATTAACACTGATCGATTCTGGGAGAACTAAGCTCGCAACGATAACTCCCAACGTCTCATCCTTCCGCTCCCGCGCGTTAGGATTCGGCGTCTACGCTAAGGGCGTGAGCTATGGCTAGGGAGTCAACCGTCAAGTTTATTCCCCCTTGGCCCAACGGTCAAAGGCGGTCTTTTTCCCGTCGATGACAATAAAACACCCCATGTAACCGTTAGATTCCTAATCCCTATCGATTTTCTAACCCTATGGATGCATCGGGAAGAGCCCCCGAAGGGGTTTCCGCCAAAATCCCAGATTTGGGAACTACTCACAAATATTCATTAAAAAGCGATCTAAACGAAAATGAACCGTTGAAATCATAATCAGACGATTGGAATGCGAAGGTAGTTGAGCAATTAAGATAATACTAAAGTTTAAGAAAGATCCGAAAACTTACAATAGAAAAGTAATTACAGCCGTCACAAATAGGAGAAAACAGTAAAAACTAGCAGCTCCTCGTTTCTGGAACCCTAGGGGTCCTATTTATAGGATCTTGTATCACCCGATCGGTTGACAAGTCAACCGATCGGGTGATCCGTTACAGATAATAAACAAAAAACGGCGGACTTTCACCCGGTCATATGAACCGGTCGGTTGAGTTCTTGGAGTGACCGGTTGGATCTTGGCGCCATCGGGTGAAGGGATCGGTTGGGTGCCCGTGTCTCGGCTCCTCAGCATCAGCTACAGATGAACCGATCGGGCGAGAGTCACCCGATCGGTTGGAATTTGGCTTGAAAAGACAGAGAATCAGCACCGTTTGAACCAGCCTGTGAACCGGTCGGGTGACATTCACTTGAGCTCCGGCTGAGACCGGGTGGTGCACGCGTGCATCACCCGATCTGTTGGAGATGACCAACCGACCGGGTGAGGGGCTGAAAGATGTAATCTTTGTCGTTTGACCCCCTGGATCACGCGTGACTCCTCCCGTTGCTCCGGGGACTTGAGATATCGTCGTTAAACGTCCCCTACGCGGTAATCTCCTGTAAACACGGAGAAACAAAGAAAAGTGAAAGAAAACGAGAAAATACGAGAAAACGAATAAAAGACGGCAGAAAACACGGAGAAACACAAAAGAAAACGTGCGTGAATATATGAAATATAAATGCACGTCAAAATCCCCCAAGCTGAATTCTTCATCGTCCTCGAGGAAGACGAGTGAGAGTAGGAGCTCGGAGGGGAAAAATAGAGAGAAAGAGAGAAAAAGAAAACTATATATCCTAGATCGTCCGTCAGAGCCAACAAAATCAAAAACGACACACCAAGCAAGCAAACGTTAAATCACATCGCTGAACCTAGGAAAACGAGTCCAGACAAGTGTCGTGGGCCCACGCGGTGAAGCACGAGTGAGTGCGGTCGTGTGCTAGCAAATGGTGTCGCTTTCTACAATGTGCTATAAGCTCATATACGCAAATCCAGGAAATGACCCAAATACCGATTCGAATTTGAAATTGCGGTGAATATTAGCTCAAGCATGCATGAGAAGAGTATAAGAATAGAAGCGTATCATGCATCGGGGATTCCACAACTAGGGTTAAGGAAATCACACCACTATAGCCTAGATACTAGCTAAAAAGTTCCTAAGCCAAGTGTTTTCGAAAACGATGGGGGTTGAGATGACGTGGAGTAGAACACTCGGTGCAAATTCTCGCCTTCCCCTTATTCACGGCAAGTAGGAAAATATTCACACTGGAATTTTTTTTTGGGTTTTGTGTATTTGTATTTTTTTTGGATTTTGGGCTATACAAAATTTTTCTTTTCTTTTCTTTTTCGGTTTTTCTTTTCTTTTCTATTTTTTTTGGATTTTTGGGTTTTTGGCTATACACATGTGTACTCTCCCAAGTGGGAGAACGGTACACGACGAGGGTATTTGCACCAAGTAAAACAAAAAAGAAGTCTGAATCTAAACACTTGGGCAAAGGAAACTATTCTCGCTAAATAGAGCATGGGCTAAATGGGTTATCCTAGTCCTTAATTGTGGAATCCCGACACATGCGAAATGAAGTACACGATATATATATATAGCATGCAGAAGCAGACAGGGGAAATAAATACCGCATATTCAAATCGAAGCATGATAATCTAGGGGTCATTCCTGGACAGGTATATAAAGTAATATCACAAAGTAGAAGCACACCAAACAGCTAGGCACGACGCACGACTCACAAAAAGCTAAGTGGACCCACGATGCGTGAAATGCAAGAGGACTCAAAATCCTGGGGTTAGTGAATGTGATTATCGATGCCATGCTAGGTGTGTGTGATTTTGTGGCGATTCATCATAGGGTTCATCTCTAGGAGAAAGAGATAAAAAGAAGAGAAGAGAAAAAAGGAAAAAAAATAAAAGACACGATGAAGACGACACAAAAACGAAAAAGAAGGACTCAAATGGCGCACAAAGTGCGACTCCCCCAAGCTGAAGCTTGCATTGCCCTCAATGCAATATGAGTGAGTACAGGAGGGCAATGAAGATGGGGGGGAATACGCACCGACACAAAAAGAAATGAAAACGAGAAAGACACAGAGATGAAACTGAAAATAAAGAAAAATCAAAATCAAACCACACGACACGAAAATAGAAATAAAACCACACGACACGACACTCAAAACGGGAAAAACAAGCACACACACAAAAATGAGAAAAACGAGACACGACAACACACCAAAATAGACGTCCCCCAAGCTAGACAAGACAGTGCTAGCAAATAAAATGTGATCGTGAAATACAAAAATATGCAAGGGGGAGTTAAAAAAACAAGCAAAGTGCAATCAAATAAAAATTAAAAAGGAAGTGATGCGACACGTGAATGGGTCCCCCCCTGACAGAGAAAAAGCAGGGCCCCGAAAAGACAGATGGGCACAAATACGGGGGGTGGGAAAAAGCGGGAAAGAAAAAATCAAGCAGGGGCACCACCCTCTGGGGGTGGTGATGGGGGCCTGCGCTGGGGACCAGGAGTCATGGGGGGTGGAATGTGGAGCTCGGAGACATCGGGTGGGTCTTCACGAATGTGGCGAATGAAGCTTTGAAGAAAGGGGAGATCTCGGTCGACGGACTCCTCGGTTATCCAACCACCCTGTCCAGCTAGGAGGATCATGGCCGTGAATCGGTCGGCTTGGTCGTCGGCGTGGAATTGAGCGGGGGTAGATGGGTTGGAGGTGGTGGGTTGAGCGGGGGGCTGTGTGCGACGAGTACGACGGGTGGGCCTAGGGTTCGAAGAGCTGGTGTCGGTGGGCTTAACACGGTGGGGAGGCATTGTGCTGGTGTCGTGTGTGTGCGTGAGTATGCAAAATACAATGAATCAACACAAACACGAAACACGACCAACGAGCAAATGGAATATTTGGGGCAAAATTAAAATTGAGCTAAGGAGCGAGTTTACCCAAGCGAAATGGCGAAGCTTGCTCGTAGATGTCCCCACGCCGTGCAATGGGAGAAGTGTGGAGCCGCGACGATCTTCTTCAGTAAGAATTTTGAAAATGGGCGTTGTGTAGGGGGGATTAGGTCAGAAATTCGAAATGAAAGGAGATAGGGAGTGAAAATGATGTAGAGATTGGTGGAGGAGGTGGAGAGAGGGAGTATTGGAGGAGTGGAGGACGTGGGGGAGTGAAATCCAACCGTTGGGGAGGAGAAGGAGGTGAATCGACGGCGGAATGGACGATCGGGCGAGGGTGAATACGAACGGGTGGTCGGGGGTATTTATAGGGTTTTAAGTCGAACCGATCGGGTGACTTGTCACCCGATCGGTTGACTGTTAGGTCGAAAATTCTTTGCCGAAGAAGTGCTACAGGAGAACTGGTCGGTTGACTTGTCAACCGATCGGTTGGCCGCTCCACTCATTTTCCCGAGAATTGAGGGTTGCTCACCCGGTCGCCTCAACCGATCGCGCTCTAACTCAACCGATCGGTTGATATTTCCCAAAAATTTCCCGAGAATTCTCCCCAGATCACCCGGTCTGTCACACGGTCTCTCCATTCTTCAACCGATCGGTTCATTTGGGGACAGTTGCGGCTTGTATCTGATACATCCCAACCGATCGGTTGAGTTATCAACCGATCGGTTGAGTTATCAACCGATCGGTTGGGGCTTTGTTTCCTGCAAAAAACAACAGATTGTCTAAGTCCCTAAACGGATGTTCTTGCGGCTGATTTTATTTATAAAAATAGATAAAATAAAGTCAAAAATAACACTAAAAAGTGGGGCAAAAGTTTAGAGCATGGGTTGCCTCCCATGAAGCGCACTTGTTTAACGTCGTTGGCTCGACGCCCGCAAGTGATGTTCACGGTGGTTGATACGGGTGATGCCCGAAGTTCGGCATCTCTTCTTCATCGGTGCTCACGGCCTTTGGAGTAGTCAGCGGCTGGAGAAAGATTTGCTCGACTACCCTCTCCTTGTTTTTGGGATCTGGGGGCTTCTACTTCGTATTGGCGTTTACCGCCATCTTCTTAAGGATCCGGACCTCGTCTTTGGTGAGGTCCATGGGTTCTTTCCCCGTTTTTCTCGCAGGAGGAGCCTTGGGGAACCCGGGAGGGGTTGTACGTGCTGCACTCGCTTTCCCAGCAGCATCATTGTTCTTGGGGCCGTCTTGGTCTTCTGAATCCCCCAAGTTATCGGGGGGGTTTCTTAAGAGAATCTCCCAGGAGCTCTCTTCAGCCGCTTTATCTTCTTCCACCTCCAGCAAATTACACCGAGGGTCATCTGGGGGATCGGGATACTTCATGGACAACCCCAGATCAAATTCAATCTTTTCTCCGCTGACGTTTAGCGAAAGTTTTCCGTTCTTTACATCAATCAAAATGCCAGCAGTGGCCATGAAAGGCCGTCCCAGGATGATGGGGGTGTGTGCGTCGTCAGGCATGTCCATGACAACGAAGTCCACTGGCACATGCACCCCTTTTACATTGACGGGGAGGTTGATCGGCCCCCGGATACACACCCGGGACGACGATTGTAGTTTTACCGCAAGCGCACGGCAAAGTGGCGAGCGGGTATCGAACACGAGGAGCTGGTGTTGGCTCCAATCTATCCTAGGTTGGTTTGACTACGATGGTTTTATTGGTGGAGATGGCTATGGTATGATATAACGGAAATGGTGGTGGATGTCGGTGTCGGTGATAAAGAAATCGGTCAAATATCGATTCAAATACAATATAATAAAAGAGGGAATTTGCCTTGCGGCGATCCTGTCACAATCGTCGGGCAAAGTATGGGGATATAAAATCAAATAAAGACGTCTAGGGCTAGGGAATTCCCACTACGGATCGTCATACATCATTGTAAATAGTGAATCTTAATATTACTAAACTTGCATTGAGGTGGACTAGTCGCAACTTAATGTAGAACCAAGCTCACGCTCTCGCGCTATTGCCGGTCTATAGAAAACCTAGGTTAGTGCCCAATCTCTTGCAAACCCTAACCTAAGCCGCTAGCATGAGGATCGACATCATCGTTCAATCACCCCTCGAGCCCACTCTCGTGCAAACTCGAGTTACGATCTAGGTTGTGATAGTTCGTATTCGTCCAATCTCTTGCAAACGAATATGTGTATAGATTTACAATTAAAAATCCTAGCTTTGGTCCAATCTCTTGCAAACCAAATCTAGAGAAACACAATTGTAAACCTAAATCGAATATCTAGGCCTTCCCATCGATTAGAATCCAATCTCTTGCAAATCCCGAATCGATGGAAATCCCTAGCTATCCGTAGGAAATCAATCACAACCTAACCTCCTAGCAATTCTAGCAATTTAGAATTCATTCTTCACAAATATGAAATTAGATCCATATGGTTCATCCCCAAACCCTAGAACAACAAATCTACTCTAGCATAGCAATAAGGATATGAGAATCAATAGAAATCATTGCTTGCATACAAAAAGATAGAAAAACAAAGATTCAAATAATAAGAATAGAAATACTTAGCTTTGATGAAGAATTCCAATCCAAATACAAGCCTTTTGATCCAAGAGGGGGCCTAGGGCATGGCCTAACCTCTAAAATAAACTCTAATAAAACATAATGGGGATCCCCTCTAATGGTGGCTACAAATCCCTTAAATACTCCCCCAAAACCCTAGCAAGAAACCCTAGAAAACCCCTCAAATTCGTGCCCAAAAACAGCCCAAACCGCAACTTAAAATCTGGGCCCAGGCCGCACTCGGCCGAGTGGAATATGTGACCCGGTCGAGTGACACTGACATGCAAATTCCAGCACTGCAGCATCAACTTGCAGAAATTCCCCAGATTTCATGCGACCTCCGATTTGCGCGTTCTTGGCGGCGTTGGAACCTTCATGAAGTCTACTATCCATAAAAAATATGAGAAAAATACTTTGATTGCTGGAATGATAGCAGATTTCAAAAGAGTGAGAGGCTGTCTGAAAATCTGGGCGCTGCATGTCCTCGGCATCACTCGGTCGAGTGGCAAATGTCACTCGGCCGAGGGGCATTTGGTACTCGGGCGGACGGCTTTCGTCACTCGGCCGAGTCGGGCTTCTGGGCCAGACTGACGGATTACAGTAAGTTGGACATTTTGGCTTGCCGTCGTCTGGGTGCCACTCGGGCGGACGGAGTCTCCGCACTCGGCCGAGTCGGCGTGCGATGCTCGGCCGAGTGCACGCTGATACATCTCTGTTGCGTGTCCGATCTGGCCGGCCGAGCGGGGTCTCAATGCTCGGCCGAGTGACTCCTTCACTCGGCCGAGTGGCATGCTCAAAATGCCCAATCTTCATCTTTTCGCTCCCCCGTCGCTCCTACGGCGTTCTTTCTTCTTCCACTCCTCTTCCATTGCAGAATAACCCTCAAAAGGGCCATGGTTGACTCTCCGGAGTGGGCACAAATCCTCTTGATCTCACAATCGATCAAAATCGCTCCATATATCCTGAAATACGACAAAAACAAGAAATAGTGAAAAGCATCGCAATATTGTCGAATAATCGTGAAAAGCGTGATATGGGCGATCAAAACGGTATGCAGATATGCAGAAAAAAGGTGTAAAATATGGAGTGATCAAAATCCCCCAAGCTTACCTCTTACTCGTCCTCGAGGAAGATAAGCAAAAAAGACGAACTCGGGAGATGAAAAATAAGGGAAATGAAATAAAAGAATACGAAGTGGAAGGGGTCGCTAGATTATACTCTCAGATCTCAAGCCATAAGCTACACATCACGATGACTTGGAAAATACAAATAACGTGCTATAAGGATTTCAAATCTTACATAAACATGGTTCTTGCAAGTTTTTAAGAACAACAAAAGGGATTCTCTAAATTCATACAATCAATTCATATCCACGTCACACATTTCATAGGATTTAATATACAAATGTTGGCAATGCACTTTTCAATCAAAAGTTATAAATGAAGCATATAAGAATCACACCAAGCATGCAATAGAGAATGGAATAATTCATGGCATTCACATATTTCTATCGATTCATAAGAAATTTCCATAACTAAGGTATTTTGCTAAGTTTCAGCATTATCAAACTTCCCCATTCGTGCACCTCTCCACTCTAATGTCGCACTCACTCATATGGTCAAATGAATTCACCCCCCCAAGCTTAGCTTGAGGCATCACATCTAAAGGAATATGATAGTGGAAAATGGGATTTTTGCCTTGGTTTTCCCAAGTATTTTGTGGCTCCAATAATGAGATAGAGAAATGTATTTTTCTTCTTTTTTTTTTCTTTTTGAACTTTTTGTTTCTCATTTTTTTCTTTTTGGATTATTGTAGGAGCTATATGATTTGTATTTTTGGCTTTTGGCTCCTTTTTGGCTTTTTGGACTTTTTGGAGCTAACTTTTCTTTTGTGGGGGTTTTTGGGAAATAGATGCGATATAAGTAGCTTTAGGAGGTGAACTCAAGTGACATGTAGAGAATAAAAAGATATATGTGGAGAAAGAAATAATGTAACACTCGGTTCACTCTAAGATGTGCACGAACGGTTCAATAAAATAATACTTCAACTAAAACTCATATGTAAGCATGGATATTCTCAATCATCTCAATAAAAAGTGAAGTCAAGCGGTAAAGAGTACTTTCATATCAAGCATGTAACAGAAGGTGAATAAGATGATAAGGCAGATGCTCCCGTTATACAATTGATGCGTGAATCTTGGTGCACTTCCAACAAAAGCATACTAAACGCTAATTCATACATTCAGTTTCAACTAATATCATGCATTCATATAGAGAAATCATCAAAAGAATATATAAGCAAGCACATGGATAGCAGGATAATGAAATACTCGAAGTAGCATGGCAATGAATAATAAGCATCGTGATGGTTGATAAAGCAATAAGAGATATCATCATAAGGAACAAATCTAGCAAAAGAAGGAAAAGAAGGAAAAGAAAATGAAGAAAATAAAATAAAAGAGAGGAAAGAAGAGAAAAATCAAGCACACAATATGATGCATGAACACACATAAAAGGAAAATAAGATGGAAAATTCAAAAAGATGATGCAAAATTTTGAAAAATTCCAACAAAAAACCTAAAAATAAGGTAAAAATGCAACTAATGCATCTAAATGGCATGGAAATGCACTCCCCCAAGCTTAAACTTCACATTGTCCTCAATGTGATCATAGTGGAAGAATATGAGGAACAACGATAATAATAAGGGGGTGAATGAAAAATGATGAAATGAATGACATGAAATCCTAATGCAACAACATGCACATACAATGATGCATGAGAGCGCTTTTCCCCCAAGCTTATACCAAACAATCTTATTCAAATGACTCGATCAAAAATATCATGGCTTCGCTAAGCGATATCAAGTCAAACAAATAAGAAAGTAAGGTTTCACTTGAAAGAAATGCTCGGTGGGTGGTGAGCAAAAAGGATGTGACACATCAAAATATAAAGTGGGCAATTAATATATAATGGGTTTGGGGTGTAAAAATTTTTGTTGCCGTCATATGAGATGATATTTATTCAAGCAAATCTATACTGTCCTCTCGCTGTCGAGAGGATTCGGGTTTATTGAAAGCATAAAATTTTTACACTACTGGATTGATATCACCTATAGCAAAAGGCGGATCCAGTATCTTTGCCGGTGCAGGCAACTGCTCCAACTGCTCCTTCCGTGGCTCTGCTAAGCGCACATGTCCACGGACACCAATGAACTCTAGCAATGCATCCTCCAGCATTCCCACAAGGACTCCACTTGTACCCTGCAGAGAATAGGATGCATCAGTTCGCTGCAAAAATTTCACCCTCATAATAAAAGTATTCCAAAGAGGATCGTCAATAGAATTATATGAAATAAATAGTGGTGGATGATACTTCCCTGGAAATAATCCAATATCCTCACGTGCCGTGATAGCTGTCTCCACGGTGTCTTCTCTATGCTGCTCAGGTAAATCTAGATCATAGGTGTGGACCCCATCAAGATGCTCCTCATCATCGTCGGACTCATCCCAGTGCACCCCTTGATCATATTCATATGTGTCCATGGGTGCTAACTCCTCGCTCTCCTCCACATATACGTCCCATCGTACCTCTTGATCGTATGTACATGAATCCTGCAAAAGGCACGATGAATCATAAAAAACATCATACACTGGAGGGAAATCAAAGATAAAGGGCGAGGGAGTAAAGAGATCTCCCTGAAGGGGAGCCATAAGCTCTGTGGGGTAGTCCTCTGTGTCAGTGGGAGGATGAGGTGGCTGCGGAAGCTCTAATGGAGGAGGATAGTGCTCGGGATCCTCATGAATGGCTGTGTCCTCGTCCCTATGCATGACCTCCTCGGTGATAAGCTCTGGCTCTGTGTGTAAGGCCTCCTCAAAAGCATGCTCTGGCTCGATAGTGTTCTCATTTGCCTTCTCATCAACTATCAATGTAGTCTCTCCCTGGGATGGTGATGCTGGCTGCTCATGTGTGTCAGCTTGTGGGGATGTATCATGTGGAGGGGAATGCCCGCAAGAAATCCGAAAATATAGTCTATCCCCCTCAAGTCTGACATGGATGTCCTCCTCAATTGTTCCTGCAGTTGAAACACGGTTCATAACAAAATCTGCAAATCGTAGCTCAAATGCATCACCTGCCGTAATGCTCTCTGAACCGGTGAACCTCACTGACTCCAAGAGACCCTCCAATAATCTCTGAAATGCGTCCTCCTCTGGCTGCGCATATGACTCAGTTTCTGCTTCCTTCACTGCCTCTTCGTCCATCCACTCTTCATATTCAATAGATGTATTGTAGGAAGTGGGATCGACGACGGCACATTCTGGCTCTGGTAGTAAGTCTGGCGATGCTTCTTGCACATAAAATGAAGAAGCAGAACTGATATCTTTGGAAATCCCTTCAACCTTAAGCATGAGCATATTCATTTCAAGTTGCCTCTTCACCCGTTCCAATAGAAGGTTACCCTTTTCAAGCCCGGCTTGCACTTCAACCTGGTGTGCATGCATCTCATCAAAAAAGATCCTTTGTCTCTCATCAAGCTCGGGCCAGTGCATCTCCTCAAAATGGTATTCGCCCATCTGAGCACTCTGATCATAATAGTATCTCCCATCTGAGCACTCTGATCAAAATAGTAATCTCCCGTCTGAGCATTCTGATCAAAATCTGTGGTCCACGTAGTATAATCCATAGCACCTGATCAACAAAGATAAATACCTGGAGAAAAGATATCAGTGGCACAAAAGAATATAGAAATGATAATAAGGGTGGCAGGGGTGAAAATTTCCTTTTTATTTATATTTTTTTTCGTAGTCTAATCAACCTAATTGTGACAAATTGGCACCAACGGAAACACCTCCCCGGCAACGGCGCCAGAAACTTGATCGGCCCCCGGATACACACCCGGGACGACGATTGTAGTTTTACCGCAAGCGCACGGCAAAGTGGCGAGCGGGTATCGAACACGAGGAGGTGGTGTTGGCTCCAATCTATCCTAGGTTGGTTTGACTACGATGGTTTTATTGGTGGAGATGGCTATGGTATGATATAACGGAAATGGTGGTGGATGTCGATGTCGGTGATAAAGAAATCGGTCAAATATCGATTCAAATACAATATAATAAAAGAGGGAATTTGCCTTGCGGCGATCCTGTCACAATCGTCGGGCAAAGTATGGGGATATAAAATCAAATAAAGACGTCTAGGGCTAGGGAATTCCCACTACGGATCGTCATACATCATTGTAAATAGTGAATCTTAATATTACTAAACTTGCATTGAGGTGGACTAGTCGCAACTTAATGTAGAACCAAGCTCACGCTCTCGCGCTATTGCCGGTCTATAGAAAACCTAGGTTAGTGCCCAATCTCTTGCAAACCCTAACCTAAGCCGCTAGCATGAGGATCGACATCATCGTTCAATCACCCCTCGAGCCCACTCTCGTGCAAACTCGAGTTACGATCTAGGTTGTGATAGTTCGTATTCGTCCAATCTCTTGCAAACGAATATGTGTATAGATTTACAATTAAAAATCCTAGCTTTGGTCCAATCTCTTGCAAACCAAATCTAGAGAAACACAATTGTAAACCTAAATCGAATATCTAGGCCTTCCCATCGATTAGAATCCAATCTCTTGCAAATCCCGAATCGATGGAAATCCCTAGCTATCCGTAGGAAATCAATCACAACCTAACCTCCTAGCAATTCTAGCAATTTAGAATTCATTCTTCACAAATATGAAATTAGATCCATATGGTTCATCCCCAAACCCTAGAACAACAAATCTACTCTAGCATAGCAATAAGGATATGAGAATCAATAGAAATCATTGCTTGCATACAAAAAGATAGAAAAACAAAGATTCAAATAATAAGAATAGAAATACTTAGCTTTGATGAAGAATTCCAATCCAAATACAAGCCTTTTGATCCAAGAGGGGGCCTAGGGCATGGCCTAACCTCTAAAATAAACTCTAATAAAACATAATGGGGATCCCCTCTAATGGTGGCTACAAACCCCTTAAATACTCCCCCAAAACCCTAGCAAGAAACCCTAGAAAACCCCTCAAATTCGTGCCCAAAAATAGCCCAAACCGCAACTTAAAATCTGGGCCCAGGCCGCACTCGGCCGAGTGGAATATGTGACCCGGCCGAGTGACACTGACATGCAAATTCCAGCACTGCAGCATCAACTTGCAGAAATTCCCCAGATTTCATCCGACCTCCGATTTGCGCGTTCTTGGCGGCGTTGGAACCGTCATGAAGTCTACTATCCATAAAAAATATGATAAAAATACTTTGATTGCTGGAATGATAGCAGATTTCAAAAGAGTGAGAGGCTGTCTGAAAATCTGGGCGCTGCATGTCCTCAGCATCACTCGGTCGAGTGGCAAATGTCACTCGGCCGAGGGGCATTTGGTACTCGGGCGGACGGCTTTCGTCACTCGGCCGAGTCGGGCTTCTGGGCCAGACTGACGGATTACAGTAAGTTGGACATTTTGGCTTGCCGTCGTCTGGGTGCCACTCGGGCGGACGGAGTCTCCGCACTCGGCCGAGTCGGCGTGCGATGCTCGGCCGAGTGCACGCTGATACATCTCTGTTGTGTGTTCGATCTGGCCGGCCGAGCGGGGTCTCAATGCTCGGCCGAGTGACTCCTTCACTCGGCCGAGTGGCATGCTGAAAATGCCCAATCTTCATCTTTTCGCTCCCCCGTCGCTCCTACGGCGTTCTTTCTTCTTCCACTCCTCTTCCATTGCAGAATAACCCTCAAAAGGGCCATGGTTGACTCTCCAGAGTGGGCGCAAATCCTCTTGATCTCACAATCGATCAAAATCGCTCCATATATCCTGAAATACGACAAAAACAAGAAATAGTGAAAAGCATCGCAATATTTTCGAATAATCATGAAAAGCGTGATATGGGCGATCAAAACGGTATGCAGATATGCAGAAAAAAGGTGTAAAATATGGAGTGATCAGAGGTCATCCACAATCCCCACAGGATATTTGACCGACCGGTCAGCAAGTTGTAGGGTCATACCGGTGGGCTCCAAATCACCCATTCCTATCCTCTTATACATCGATAAGGGCATCAAACTGACACTCGCTCTGAGATCGACGAGTGCACGATGAATCTTTACTGCCCCGATCGTGCAAGGGATTGAGAAGCTCCCCGGGTCTTTATGTTTCGACGGATTTGCCCTTTGGATGAGAGCGCTACACTCTGCCGTCAACACTACTTTCTCCTTTATAGACCCTCTCGTCACCAAATCCTTCAGGAATTTCGCATAGGAGGGGATTGTTTCGATTGCTTCCAGGAAGGGGATTTGCAAGCTCAGATCCTTGACCATGGCGAAGAACTTGCCATATTTCTCATCGATTTTGGCCTGAGCTAACCGTTGTGGAAAAGGCACAACGGGTTTGAACACTTTCAGGCTCCCTTCATCGTTCTTCTTCTTCTCTTCTTCAGAGACTCCCTCCGGAGTCGTAGGATTTGATGACGAAGCACCGGCGTCGTTTGATTTTTCGATCGGTCGCTCGACGACCAACGGTGCTTCCGGTCTGTTAGGGGGAACTCTAGTAGGGATTTGTGTCCCGCTTCTCAGAACGATAGCGGACACATTTGCGTGCTCGTGCACGAGTGTCGACGTTTAGGTTGCTCCCCTCGGGTTCACCTCAGGCTGTGGCGGCAATTGGTTTTGTGACCTTGAAAGGGTCGCCACTTGTAACCCCAGCTGGGTTACTTGGTCCGTGAGGGCCCACTGACCCATCTCCAGCTTTTGATTGATCCTCTCCTGGTTGGTTATATATTGAGTCAAGAGAGACTCAACCGGAGAGACGGCCCTCTGTTGGCCATACTGCTGCTGCTGCTGGATTGGCTGCTGATTCCTAGGGGCGTAATATTGTTGCTAAGGCTGCTGCTGATATTGTTGCTGCTGAAACTGACTCTGCTGTGGCCTAGTCGGCTGATATGTTTGTTGCTGCGGCTGCTGAGGCGGCGAGGGCTGGAATGGTGCCTGGTAACCAAAGTTAGGGTTGTTCCGGTTGTTTGGAGAGTAGGCCGGGTTGGAATTGGTTCTTGGTGGATACGGCGCATTTCCCGTGGGGTTGTAAAATAGTGCGCTCGCCTGATCCAACGGTGGTGAGATGTCACCTCGGATTCTACCGCAGCAATCTGTTGTGTGCTGGCCCCACCGGCTCCTACCATTAGTGCGGAGATCTGGGTCGAAAGCAAGTCGAACTTGCTTGAAAGTTTGTCGACGTCCTCGACTCTGTGTATACCCCCAGACCTGGGTGTGGCTCTCTCATCACACCACCGCTCATTGTTGGATGCCATATTTTCCAGAATATGTCCGGCATCTTCCTCGCTCCTTGACATGCAGGAACCCCCAGCCGCGGCGTCCACAGAAGATTTTAGGTCATCCCCCAGCCCATTGTAGAACAGATTAATAATCTGCCACTTCGGAAGCTCATGGTGAGGGCATCTTCTCTGCATCTCCTTGTATCTCGTCCAAGCTTCATGCAAGGACTCGTGGCTGGCCTGGGAGAAGGAGGAGATCTCACTCCTCAACTTCATGGTCTTCCCCGGAGGAAAGAACTTCATCAGAAAAGCGTTGGAGAGCTTCTCTTAGGTATTGAAAGTGTTGGGGTCCTTCCCCCTAAGCCATTGCTTGGCTTTGTCTCGCAACGAGAAGGGGAACAGCTTCAGACTGATCGCCTCAGTCGTGACACCATTAATCCGGAAGGTGTCACATTTCTCCAAGAAGGAGTCTAGATGCTCGATCGGGCTCTCCATGGGTGCACCCGAAAACTGATCCTGCTGGATCCATGTCACCAAAGACGGCTTTAGCTCGAAGCTTTGGGCCGTAATAGCTGGAGGACAGATGGCGGAAGTGGACTCGATAGATGGCATCGAGTACTCCAACATGGACTTGCGAGGCGGGGTGTCCTCCTCCATGGCTTCAGGATCCTCTCTTCTTCGCTTCTCGGCGGCCAAATGCCTAAGGGTGGCGTTAATCTCTGGATCAACGGAGATCAAGTCGTCGAGACTTCTTGAACTCCTGCGCATGGAAAACAACAAACACCCGTGAAGCGACAAGTGGGAAAGAAACAGATAAGATAAGAAATAAAAATAAAAAATAAAAATAAGAAAAGAAAAAGAAAAAGGAAGAATGCGAAAATTATCACGAGGTAGGGATAAGAGCTAGACACTAGGGTTCAAGAGATCCTAAAATAACAAGCACGTTGCCTCCCCGGCAACGGCGCCATAAACTTGACGTTGCCCCCGGTTTGCTAGCCGCAAATGGCCGGGGGACCCACGTGAGGGTTTATATATTTGTAACCGCAAGCGCACGGTGTTGTAGTATGGCTTGGGGGTCGAACACAGGGAGGCTAGGATGTGCTTGTGTCAAGGAGGACCGAAATCACCCCGTGGGCGAGCTAGCCCGGATCGGTTGATGGGTTGTCACGGTAAGGGAATGCAAGGTATGAACAATAAGAAAATAAACCAGGGACTTTGGTTTCCACTCCAACGAGCGACTCTCGCCGATACGGCCTACGGGTAGGATGGCGATCGGAATTAGGGTCTAATGGTGAGACGTTGCCTCTGAAAGTGGTATCGGCATCCCATGGGCCCGATATTCCGGTCGGTGCCCAGGATGATACACCGGACTTCCCGGGTTCGATCAGTGGGCACTCCCGTGTCCATTAACACTGATCGATTCCGGGAGCACTAAGCTCGCAACGATAACTCCCAACGTCTCATCCTGCAGCTCCCGCGCGCTAGGATTCGGCGTCTACGCTAAGGGCGTGAGCTATGGCTAGGGAGTCAACCGCCAAGTTTATTCCCCCTTGGCCCAACGGTCAAAGGCGGTCTTTTTCCCGCCGATGACAATAAAACACCCTGTGTAACCGTTAGATTCCTAATCCCTATCGATTTCCTAACCCTATGGATGCATCGGAAAGAGCCCCCGAAGGGGTTTCTGCCAAAATCCCAGATTTGGGAACTACTCACAAATATTCATTAAAAAGCGATCTAAACGAAAATGAACCGTTGAAATCATAATCAGACGATTGGAATGCGAAGGTAGTAGAGCAATTAAGATAATACTAAAGTTTAAGAAAAATCCAAAAACTTACAATAGAAAAGTAATTACAGCCGTCACAAATAGGAGAAAACAGTAAAAACTAGCAGCTCCTCGTTTCTGGAACCCTAGGGGTCCTATTTATAAGATCTCGTATCACCCGATCGGTTGACAAGTCAACCGATCGGGTGATCCTTTACAGATAATAAACAGAAAACGGCGGACTTTCACCCGGTCATATGAACCGGTCGGTTGAGTTCTTGGAGTGACCGGTTGGATCTTGGCGCCATCGGGTGAAGGGATCGGTTGGGTGCCCGTGTCTCGGCTCCTCAGCATCAGCTACAGATGAACCGATCGGGCGAGAGTCACCCGATCGGTTGGAATTTGGCTTGAAAAGACAGAGAATCAGCACCGTTTGAACCGGCCTGTGAACCGGTCGGGTGACATTCACTTGAGCTCCGGCTGAGACCGGGTGGTGCACGCGTGCACCACCCGATCGGTTGGAGATGACCAACCGACCGGGTGAGGGGCTGAAAGATGTAATCTTCGTCGTTTGACCCCCTGGATCACGCGTGACTCCTCCCGTTGCTCCGGGGACTTGAGATATCGTCGTTAAACGTCACCTACGCGGGCAATCTCCTGCAAACACAGAGAAACAAAGAAAAGTGAAAGAAAACGAGAAAATACGAGAAAACGAATAAAAGACGGCGGAAAACACGGAGAAACACAAAAGAAAACGTGCGTGAATATATGAAATATAAACGCACGTCAGAACGCCCATCGGCCAAGTGAAGAAAAGTCACTCTGCCGAGTGACTCCCGAGGAGACGACCCCCAAGACCCCCAACTCTCTGGAATTCGTCAGGGTCTCTCACTCTGCCGAGTGACATTTGTCACTCGGCCGAGTGAGCCGCGCTGCCTGTAGCGTAAACTGCGATTTTGAGGCTGCGCAGGGGCATTTTCGTCAGGATTTCTTGGGCGATTTTGGGGGGTATTTAATCCCAGTTCTTAACCTAGTTTAGAGAGCTTTTCCAGGACTTTTTGCAGCCTTTTTAGATCAACTTTTTAGGGATTAGATTTGCTTTTAGGGAGGAGAAAAAAGTGAGATTTTGTTGGATGCTATCTTGTTCTTCATTGGTTTGTCTCTCTCTCTCCCTCAAAAACTCCATTTTTATTGATATTTTGAATATTGCTATGAATTCCAATCATTTTACTTGTGAATTTCTATTGAATTTGATTATGAATTGTGAGTAGTTTATCGTCTTAAGGCGTAGGGATGAACCCTACGAACCCAATTTCAAAATTGTGATGAATTGGTGAAACTATTGCTAGGGTTGATTAGGGTTAGTTTGGGATTGATTTAATACGCTGATAGCTAGGGATTCATACCGATTGTGATTTGCAAGAGATTGGATCCCAACTCGATAGGAAGCCCTAGAAATTCGAATTGGGTTACAATTGGATTCCTCCGGAATCGGTTTGCAAGAGATTGGACCGAAACTAGGGTTTTCGATTGCAATTCAATACCAATACCCGTTTGCAAGAGATTGGACGGGTAGGAACTATCCCAACCTAGCTCGTAGCTCGAGTTTACACGAGAGTGGGCTCGAGATACGATTGAACGATGATGTTGTTCTTCACGCTAGCTTGCCTAGGTTAGGGTTTGCAAGAGATTGGACCCTACCCTAGGTTTGCTATATACCGATAATAGCGCGAGAGCGTGAGCTTGGTTCTACATTTAGTTGCAACTAGTTCACAAGAATTTCAAGTCTAGCAATTGTGAAACCTACGAATCACAATGATGAGATACGACAAGTAGCGGGGATTCCATATCCCCTAAGCGTCTTTATTAATTTGTTATTTCTTTTATACATTTGAACGACTATGACCGCATATTTGCGAACATTTCTCGACTATTCTTATAGCCAGGTGATTGAAGAATACACTGTTATTAGGTCTCCATGTGTTCGATACCCACTCGCCACTACACCGTGCGCTTGCGGTAAGACTACAGTGTCGCCGCTCCGGGACGTGTATCCGGGGCGCGATCAAGTTTTTGGCGCCGTTGCCGGGGAGGTAATAGTGTTTGATTCCTATAACCTAGCTATTTCTTTCTTTTTGTTTTATCATTTTTTTATTTTGTTTCACCCTTCCATTGTGCTAACTATTTCTTTGAAACTCGGTTTTCCCTTGCATGTACACGAGATCCTCGGTGAACCCCGAAGAGATACTATATGATCCGGAGATCGAGCGTACATTGAGGAAGATCCGAGCGGAGAGGAGACCCGTTACGGAAGGAAATTTTATGACCCATCCTGAGACACCCGAAGAATTGGCGGCGCGAATGGCAAGGATTATTTCCATAAGAGATAGGCTTCGGCCTAAGGCTTCTTCCATGACCTCGTCCATAGCCATACCGGAGTTGGCGGCCGACAAAAATTTAGAGTTGAAGACCGGATTGGTGGTTCTTATGCAACAAGATCCTTTTCATGGGAACTCCCATGAAAACCATCATTACCACATCCAGCTCTTCCTATCAAAGTGTGCCACCTTCCAAATGACGGGCGTCTCCGTGGATGCTATCAGACTTTGCCTCTTCCCTTTCACACTCAAGGACAAGGCATTATATTGGTTGAGGACGCAAGCTGAAGGAATCTTCACCACTTGGGATGAGTTGGCGAGTGCCTTCGTCGACAAATTTTACCCGCCCTCCAAGACGGTGAAGATAAGAAGTGCTCTCATGTCCTTCAAGCAAGGACCATAAGAGACTCTCTATGAAGCATGGGAGCGCTTCAAGGACTTACAACATTAATGCCCTCATCATAGCATTGAGGATTGGGAGCTTGTCCACAGTTTCTACAATGGACTCCAACCGGGGACGAATCAGATTATTGATGCCACAGCAAATGGAGCCATTTTGTCGAAGACTCCCGATGAAGCTACGGCCTTGCTTGAGGAGATGGCCTTGAACAACCAACAATGGGGGGACGAGCGAGGACATTCTTCATCCTCCTTGAATCCCACACGTATCTATGAGGCCAAGGCCGTGGCGAAGCTTTCTAGCAAGTTTGACAATCTCCATAAGGTAGTGGAGAGGTTGGAGAAATTCATTACCGAGCCTCAAGGAGCCCCTACTACACCCGCACCAACAAATCATATGAGCGATTGGCAAGACCAATCCCAAGCCATGTATGTAGGAGGAGAGCAAGGAGAAGGAGCTTTGGAGCAAATTCAATACGTCGCGGGGAATTCTGGATATTGGGCCAATCCGGCCGCTTGAAACCATCCGGGTTTCTCATATGCTAATAATGATGGTGCATTGAACCCCCCGCAACAACAACCTCCTCAAGCTCGAGCTCCACCACCACAACCAAATTATCCACCAAGGGGGCCACCGCAACAAAACGTCCCGCCGAGGCAACAAGTGGGACCTTATAAGCCACCCGGGTATAATCAAGGGTGGAGAAATCCCAACCCACCGCAAGCTCAACCACGTCCGGATTTTGAAGCTAAGGTGGAGGAGTTTATGGCGGAACAAAGAAAGATTAATGCCACATTGAAGGCGAGACAAGATTCTCTCGCCACCGTCGTCGCTCAAATTGGGGAGCAACTTGTGTTGCTCAATAAAAACAATCAACAATTGCCGGCTCAACCCGAGCCGAATCCACGGGGCAACACCGGCCATATCAATGCGGTCGTTGCGGTTACTACAAGAGGAGGGAAGGATACCACTTTCCCCATGACTCAAGTCAAGGAGCCCGTGGTGGAGATTCTACAAGAGAGCGAGCCGACAATTGAAGTTGAAAAAGAGATGGAGTCGCAAGGAGAAGAAAAATCTAGAATGGAGGAGCTTATTGATGAGCGCTGATTTATGCCACCGGTGCCCTTCCCTCAACGGCTAGCTAGAGCCAAGATGGAGAAACGGCTAGCCAAGTTTCTCGAGTATTTGAGAGGGGTGAGCCTCAATATCCCCTTCCTCGACGCTATAGTGGAAATCCCATCTTACGCCAAGTTCTTAAAGGACTTAATTACGGGAAGGAAGAGGAAGGAGAAGATAATGCTCGCGGAGGAAGGGACTTGGTTCACAAAGAGGGAAAAGGAGCCCGCCAAGTTTAAAGATCCAGGGAGTGTCCGGATTCCTTGCACTCTAGGCGGCGTCCCCCTACAAAAAGCATTGGTGGATTTGGGGGCTAGTGTTTGTAGGATCCTGTCCAAAACAGAGTTAGGATCGATAACATGAAGTTTAGACTTACGCTTGCGTACGCGGCACGGTAGTCTACGAACTTCGCCTTCGGATTCGCCACGACGGATCGAGTCTACTCACGAACGGAGTAAGGCTACTAATCCCACAATCTAAATCTCTATTTTAGATTAAGAACTTGGATGGAGGGAGAGGAAATATTTCTGCAGAGCTTCGCTATGAAGAAGATGCATGCATGAATTTCATGCAAAATGTGCAAGGAAAATGGCTACCCTTGGGTCTTATTTATAGCCCCCAAGGTAGTTATTTTAGGGTAAGTTGTTCCTTTGGAACAACTTAATTATGGTGTACCATGATGCATGGCACATTATAAGCTTAAGTTGTACCATATGCATGGTACAACATAAGCTTAAGATATTCCCCCTTTATTAGCCATATGTCGCATGCACTTATGCATATATAATGCGACTTTCCTGCTCATACAGAGATCCTCTCCGCAAGGGAACAGATTCCCTTTGCACATGACTTCGTGTGCGCGACGTTCGAGGTCCGTATTCCCTCGTACATCCCCCACAAGGGTGTACAAACGTCTTCCATATCCAACATCTCCCACTCACACTTGAGGGGATTGTAAGAGAACGTCTTTCCCTTAGTTCTTTCATCTATCATACCGAGAAATAGACCGTGCGACCGTCATGCGCGTAGAGTCTGTTGTTGTGCACTTGTTAGAGATACACAACGACCTCGAAGGTGCAAAGTTGAGTAGTTCAACGCATGCTTTACCCTAGATTATTTCTTCACATTTTCTTGTACTTTATATTCAACAATTGAATCCCATCTGGATTACAATTGGCTGGCCAGCTTTGAATCATTAAAGTCCAAATGCGAATATGAAATCAATCTTCCTCTTCTTGCGAACCTTTTGATCTTGACTTGATTCGCTTTTCTAACGTGCCCCGCCGAGCCGAATTACCATAGCCCATTAGTAACACGCTAAGATAGCGATCATCTCGTCAAATCTAAAGGAACCAATTGGAGTCCTTGAGGGTAAGAGTTAAGACCCATATGGCCTTTGAGTCTCACATAATAGCAAACACTATTGCTACTAACTCAGTGGTCGAAATGCATACGTGGTATGAACACGTATTACAACATCACTCCTTTCCCAGGGAGAGTATGTCTTAATGATGTTGTACGGATGAAAGATCAGACACCATAGTGCCTATCTTTTGAGTCCCCTTACTACTCAGGAAATATTCCCGGACTCTCATCCTGCATAAGACAGATAGGATTATAAAATCCAATGAGATCTTTTTATCCTTGTGATACAGATCTCAGATCTTTTGTAAGCATCCATATGATGCAGATCTTTCATTCGACTATCTTGTTAAAGTCATGACTCTAAATCATTCGTCTAATTATTTTGACTTTAAACTAGTCTCATCTCTATCTTATCCATCTGATAAGATAAGGCGGTTGCTCATGTGAGAGAGCCAACCTTAATCTGTCCGACATACACACAATTCAGCTGAGATTTCAAAAATGTACACAAACATTTCTTAAGAAATTCATATGCACTGTTGGAAAAAGAACTTATTCTTTTATTAATTTTGATCATTTCTTAGACATGGGAATATATATTTGGTACAACTCAGCCCATACGCAATCCTTGAGATGATAAGTGTTTATAAAACACATTTCTGGGGATCGCTTTCGTAAGCTGATCCTCTATCGTCTCATGCGTAGATATGTACCTTATGTCTACCTTCTTGGTTTTATCATAGTCTTTTGCAAATCTGCAGTTCCTTTAAGATACTGCATTATCCTCTTAACCGCTTTCCAATGTTCTTGCCCTGGGTTGGATTGGTAACAGCTTACCATTTCCAACGGCAAAACAGATGTCCGGTCTCGTACACACCATAGTGTACATAAGACTATCAACTGCACTGGAATATGGAACTTTTTCCATAATTTCCTTTTCCTTTTGGTTCTTTGGACACGATTCCAGATATAAGTTATCGCATATGCTTATATGAATATCAATGGACTTGCAGTCCTGCATATTAAATCGTTCTAGGACCTTCTTTATATAAGTCTCCTGTGAAAGAGAAAGAAGTTTCTTCGAACGATTCCTTGAAATCTTAATTCCAAGGATATATGCGGCTTTTCCTATGCCTTTCATCTCAAATACTGATGAAAGCCAAGCCTTGATACTCATTACAAAGCCCTTGTCATTTCTGGCTATTAAAATGTTATCTACATATAGATACATGATAATATACTTGCTTTTAATCCTCTTGATATATACTCAGTTATCTTCATCAAGCATGGAAAAAATCCATTTGATAAGACAACTTCTTGAAATCGTATATACCATTGCCTCGAGGATTATTTAAGACCATATATGGACTTACGAAGTTTACAAACCTTATGTTTGTTTCCTTCTTTTACAAACCCTGTTGGTTGTTCCATACAGATCTCCTCGTCCAATTCTCCATTGAGAAAGGCAGTCTTTACATCCATCTGATGTAATTCGAGGTATAAGCAAGCTACCATTGCGAATCAAGGTAAAACGCACAACAGGTGAGAAGTTTTCTTTGTAGTCTATCCCTTCCTGTTGCGTAAAACCTTTCGCGACAAGGCGAGCTTTATATCTATCTATAGAGCCATCAGCCTTATGTTTGATCTCGAGAACCCATTTGTTCCCAATTGCTCTATGTCCTCTGGGTGAGTTAACTAAGTCCCAGACTTGGTTAACTTTTATGGATTTCAATTCCTTCTTCATCGCTTCCATCCATTTGTCTTTTGCAGGGCATGATGTGGCATATTTGAGATTCTTCAAGTCCTTGTTGACTCGAATTTAGATCAATTCTAATATCACTCCCACTTGAAATGTTGTTAGAATTGCTCCCACTTGGATCATTATTCCCGTATGGAATAGGATAATCGTCATTCGTATAATCCATTGGTGAAGGTTGAAAAGTATTTTCGTTTTCACCAAGAATTCTCCCACTCGAATGAGGTAATCCTTCTTGATCACAAATCTCAAATAGAGATAAGTCCTGACTTATCTCGCCCTGTCTTGGAAACTCGTTTTCCAAGAAAGTGACATCCCTCGACTCAAACTCAATTAGCACACCATTGTCTTCCTGACTAACAAAAACATAACCTTTGGAGTTTAATGCGTATCGTTTAAAGATACATTTCCTTCCCCATGGCCCAAGTTTGCCATACTTATGGGAGGAAATATGTGCGTTGAATGCACAAACTCAAGGTAAAATGTTTAAGTTAGGAGACCTTTGGTTCCACAACTCATAAGGAGTGGAGCTAACTGATTTCGAGGGTACGCGGTTTAAAATGAAAACGGTTGTCAATAATGCATCACCCCAGAAGGTGATTGGCAAGTTAGCTTGCGCCATCATTGAACAGACCATTTTTCATTAAAGTCATATACCTCCTTTCTGCAACACCAATTTGTTGAGGAGTATAAGGCATAGTTACTTGATGTACTATGCCTTTTTCATCACAAAGTTCCTTTAAACTTGTTGATTGATATTCACCGCCCCTATCGGTTCGCATGACCTTAATCTTGCGATCTAATTGATTCTCCACTAAACTCATATAGTTTTTAAAGCAGGTTTAGTGCTTTCACTTTTGTGGGATATCAAATAGATATTACCGAATCGGGTGAAATCATCAATTAAAAGTGATGAAATAGGACTTCCCGCGTCTTGTCTTGACATTCATCGGACCACATATGTCCGAATGGATAAGCGGTAATGGAACCTTGGCCCTTGTGCCGGTTCCAAACGGCTTGCGACAAGATTTCCTTTCAAGGCAATGTTCGCAGGTCGACATTTCAACCTTTGAAACATTGGATAGAAGGCCACGTTTGGCAAGTCTATCCATACGCGTTGGTCCAATATGACCAAGCCTTGAGTCCCAACAAATTATATTAGACTCATTAGTCAAAGAATTTGTCATAAGGAAATGAGAAATCATACATTGTACTTATTACAATGAATCCTTTAAATACATAACCCAGAACCAATAAAGGAATTATTACAAAAATAGGTCCATATTACAAACATGAAGGAACCAACCATTAACCAAGACCCAATAAATTGACCACAATTTTAATATTCCTTTGAATATATGGAATGAAGAGAACATCATGAAGTAGGATAGTGCGGCCGTTGTCCAAGACAAGCTTGCGAGTCCCAACGCCTTTCACTTCAACACGTGTGTTGTTTCCTACATTGATCCACTTCATTCCTTGAGTATCCGGTGATACTCCACGAAGGACCGTCTGTCCTTTGCTATGTGGTCGGTGGCACCTGAATCAATTATCCCAAAATGGATTAGATTCCACAAGAAATAGTGAACTAGAAACACATATGTAACTAGTATTACAAGTTACCTCGTCACTTCCACTCGTACACGAACGAGCATAGTAACCGAGCTTGTTGCACTTGAAGCACTTGATTCTTTTCAAGTCTTTCTTCTTATGCCATTTCTTGTGTCCACCCTTATATTTGGGTTCCTTGGTAGACTCAGGTTGCTTATTACGTTCATTAGAAGACTTCGAACGATCTTTACGTTTCTTTCCCCCGTGTGAGGAACTAGCAACCATGTGCACTTCTGCACCTGGCTTGGCAGCCGCAAGCCGCTCTTCCTCTAATTCGAGGTGCTTGGAAACATCGTTGAAGGTCTTGATGCTCTCATTATGAGTGAGATGCATCTTCATCTGATCCCACCCATTTGGTAGGGAACGTATGACTGCTTGGATTTGTTGCTCATCTGTGAGCACATGACCTGCGTCCTTTAACTCCGAGATAAGGTTCGCCATATGTCGCAGATGTTTCCCTATGGAATGATCTGGACGTTTCTTATATGTATCGAACTTTATAGTTAAGGCGCGAAGTTTGGACACCGATGTGCCACCGAACTTCTCCTCTAGCTTGGACCATATGTCCATAGCTAGGTCATGTTCTCGGAAGATGCACATTATGTCATCAGCCATACTGCTTAATAACGTAATGCGCGCTATCTTATTCTTCCGAGACCAAGCATCAAAAGCTTCCTTGTCTCTTCGGTGTTGGGCCGTAGTGCCCAACTCGGGTTCAATCATTACGTTCTTTAGAGTTTCGAGCACTTCTTGCTCCTCTAAAACGTATTGTATCTTAATGGACCAAAGTTTGTAATTATCGCCGTTGAGTTTTTCACCTTTGTTTAACTCAGCGACGATATTCTTTGAAGCGGAAGACATTTTACTTTTAAAATGCTGCAAAAGACACAAAACCGAAGGTTCGATCAAAAACATTGCATAAAAAATTCTTAAAATATAACTCCCACTTGAAATGATAATAGAATATCCCATTTGGATAGTTCTAAAATTCAAATCCCACTTGGAATTATATTATATTTGATAAGTTACTTTCGAAAAATATTGAAGGTGTTGTTCTAGAATCGAAAAGGTCTCTATGATTCCAATCACCATCTAGAACAACTTTCAATATTCCCCCATCACTTATCAAACTATAGTACTCTTATAGTACTAGCAGCGGAAAATAAGTATTTGATAAGTTACTTTCGAAAAATATTGAAGATGTTATTCTAGAATCGGAAAGGTCACTATGTTTTCAATCACCATCTAGAGTAACTTTCAATATTTCTCCCTCACTTTATCAAATGTTAGTACTCTTATGGTACTTAGCAGCGGAAAAGCGTTTTTGAAAACGTATTTTTCAAAACGAATATAAAATACATTGGCTAATCTCCGTAGAGTAGAGCACAACGTCATAAGTTCATTGGCTAATCTCCGTAGAGTAGAGCACAATGACATGGCTAATCTCGCATGAAGTAGAGCATTACGGCTAATCTTCAAGGAGTAGAGCACAATTTCATAAGTACATTGGCTAATCTCCGAAGAGTAGAGCACAATGACTTGGCTAATCTCGCATGAAGTAGAGCATTATGGCTAATCTTCAAGGAGTAGAGCCCAATGAAAACTTCATTAAAACGTTAGTCCCGTATGAACTATTCGGCACTGTAGTTAGCCCCGTATGGACTAATCTACACATTCGAGTTTAACCAAGGCCATTTGTTACCCCGTATGGGTCATCTGGCAAGTTTACAATCGACCCAGACCATTTGTCGGATTGGTCGACCAAAAACACAAAATTGGTCGACCAATTTTCGAATTCAACTTCTTCCCGGTCAGGGCCTCTGCCCTGACCCGGGCTTGGCCAAGGGCCGGCCAGGGCCTCTGCCCTGGCCGGCCAGGGGGCCTGGCCCCCTCGGCCAGGGCCGGCCAGGCCCTCGCCTCTGCCAGGGCCGGCCGGCCAGGCCACTGGCCGGGGCCAGGGCTCCTGCCCTGGCCTCGGCCAGGCCCTTGCCTGAGGCCAGGGCGCTGCCCTGGCCTCTTGCCAGGGCGGCCTGGCCGCTGGCCGGGGCCAGGGCTCCTGCCCTGGCCTCGGCCAGGCCCTGGCCTGAGGCCAGGGCGCCGGCCCTGGCCACTGCCAGGGCCGGCCTGGCCCTGGCAGTGGCCAGGGCTCCGGCCCTGGCCTCTGCCAGGGCCGGCAGGCCGGCCAGGGCCGGCCCTGGCCACTGCCAGGGCCGGCCTGGCCGGCAGGCCCTTGGCCAAGGCCGGCCACTGCCGGCCCGGCCTTGGCCGGCCACTGCCGGCCTGGCCATGGCCGGTCATGGCTTGGCCATGGCCGGCCATGGTCAAGGCCTTTTGGCGTTGGCCGGTCATGGCCCCTTTGGCCATGGCCGGCCACCCCCTTTGAATGGGGTTGCCGCACTTTCTCCTCCCCCTTGATGGGGTGGTCGCCGGTGGTTATTGGCCGTAGCCAACCCCCTCCGCATGAGGAGAGGGGGTGCATGGCCTTCATGGCCCATTTGGCCATGGTGTACATGCACCAAATTTTCCTCTTACCTGATGGAAATAACTTCCATCATCTTCCTCGATGAAGCACCCGTTCGTCGATGAAGCACCCGTTCGTCGAGAATTTAGTTATTTTCTAATGGCCGTGTGCCAAAAATGAATAACTTACTACGTGAACGGTCGGTTCTTCCCGTCACGGAGAGTTCCTACCATATCCATAATGATAGGAGACCCTAACGTGAAAAGAACAACCGCTGCGTTCTCTTCGTCACGAAGCGTTCCTACTATATCCGTAATAGTAGGAGACCCATTCGTGAAAAAGACAACGACTCGTTCGTAGTTTCGACGGGGCGATGGTTTGACCGGGGCGAACCCATATGGCTCTGATACCAATGTAGGATCCTGTCCAAAACAGAGTTAGGATCGATAACATGAAGTTTAGACTTACGCTTGCGTACGCGGCACGGTAGTCTACGAACTTCGCCTTCGGATTCGCCACGACGGATCGAGTCTACTCACGAACGGAGTAAGGCTACTAATCCCACAATCTAAATCTCTATTTTAGATTAAGAACTTGGATGGAGGGAGAGGAAATATTTCTGCAGAGCTTCGCTATGAAGAAGATGCATGCATGAATTTCATGCAAAATGTGCAAGGAAAATGGCTACCCTTGGGTCTTATTTATAGCCCCCAAGGTAGTTATTTTAGGGTAAGTTGTTCCTTTGGAACAACTTAATTAAGGTGTACCATGATGCATGGCACATTATAAGCTTAAGTTGTACCATATGCATGGTACAACATAAGCTTAAGATATTCCCCCTTTATTAGCCATATGTCGCATGCACTTATGCATATATAATGCGACTTTCCTGCTCATACAGAGATCCTCTCCGCAAGGGAACAGATTCCCTTTGCACATGACTTCGTGTGCGCGACGTTCGAGGTCCGTATTCCCTCGTACATCCCCCACAAGGGTGTACAAACGTCTTCCATATCCAACAGTGTTAGCCTCATGCCTCTCTCCATGTTTCGGAAGTTGAATACCGGCACGGATTTGAAGCCTACCGACATGCGGATTCAACTAGTGGACGGGAGGATTACAAGACCGGTTGGGATCGCGGAGGACATCCCACTCCAAGTTCCAGGGGGCATATGTTTGCCATGCGATTTCGTGATAATGGAAGTCAAGGAGGAGGGCGATACATCACTCATACTTGGACGCCCATTCCTCGCCACCGCCGGTGTCATCGTCGATGTGCAGGAGGGGGCCCTTACCTTGAACGTCGGCAACATAGAAGTGGATCTCCATATACCGAAGGTAATGAAGCACATGTCGTATCATGAGGAGCTAGATTACATGGACCTCCTTGATGAGGTCATCGAAGAGGCGATCCCCCACTCCATCGGCGCACCCCACGAAGATAGCTTCGAAAAAGGCCTAGATTTGGCCGAGGAAGAGAAGATGGAGCACTCCCCCGATATCTCCGTGGCGATTGATGATGGCGACGCTGATGTCGCAAGAATACGGGAGCTCTGTAAGCTCTCGAAGATGAGGACTCCGAAGAAAGCTCCACCGATACGACGATCGGTGTCACCGGCAAAGTCGAAGACCGGAGCAAGCTCTAGCTTGGGGGAGCCACCCCCTAACATTGCCCATGACGAAGGGGCACTGGGGAAGACCACACACCATCATGATCCAAATCCGAGCGGTCTTCCAGGCAAATTCGACGGGTGCATCTCATATGCACCCAACATCCCGCGCTAAATTGAAAATTTAAAGGGGTCGAGCTCAAGACCTTAAACGAGCGCTTGTCGGGAGGCAACCTGACGGTTATCACATTTTTTTTCTATTTTTATTTTTTATTTTTGTTTTAGACTTAATTAGTGTTTTTGAGTCGTTTGCCTGAAAAATTGTGACAACGGGTCCTATTTTCTTTGACAGGAGAGGAGAAAGTGATATCTATCATTTCGAGGATGACCAAGGCGAAGAAGAGCGCTCCAGGAATGCGCTCGAGGCTTAGGAGAAGGAAGAAATCAACTGGAGGAAGAAAAACAGAGATTAGAGCCAAAACGGAGCCAAATAGCAGAAAACATGGCCTTACTCAGCCGAGTACCATATCCACTCGGCTGAGCAAAGAAATTCATCCGCTCGAGTGGCGCACCAACGAGGGAAGTCTACTGCACCCAACTCTTTGTTCTTTTTTTGATTTCAGTATAAATTTCCACTCGACCGAGTATATATCTTCACTCGGCCAAGTGAATCTGATACGCTCCTAGGGCGAGAATTACCGAGTAGCTTGTGCCACTCGGCCGAATGGACTCTTTCCACTCGGCCTAGTGTGGCAAAGGCACTCGGCTGAGTTGTAAGCGGCGAGGAGTTTTTAAAAAAAATTTCGTTACGATCACTCGGCCGAGTGACACAGTCACTCGGCTGAGTCGTAACTACTCCTGTATAAGCTGACGCGGGCTCGGCACGGAATTCGAAGCGACACAATTTTCTCTCGCCCGAGCCCGCGCCTCTTCAACCCTCGCTCGCCCGCTGCTGTTCCCTCACTCGTCCGACCTCCGTGCCCGCCGTTCCGACCGCCGCGCCGCCGACGGCCGACGATCGACGTCGCTCTGACCGACCGCCAACGACTCCCTCGCCGCCGGCCAACCTCCGGTACCCCCAATTTCGCCCCATTTCTCCATTTTCTCGTATTTTTCGACGATCCATGCACTAATCGAGCCCCTAAATCAAATTAATTTCATTATCTATCTATTATACCCCTAACCCCCCATGTATTTTGAATTCTACACGCTGATATCGTTGTTTGATGTGCAGGCTATCTTGGGGAGCTTAGGGGAGCTTAGGGGAGCTTCCGGGGCGTGCTTTTGGCTTAGTGGAGGCTGCGTCTTTGCACGCATCCGCTGTTTTGCTCTCGCGACGTGTTCAGGTACCTTCGTTCCATTTATTTTAGCACGCCGCACGTTTTACTTGTTGGGTGAGCACTCGGGGCGCACATGCCGCCCCGTACACGGCCACGCACTCGGGGAGCTTCCGCCAAGCGGAAGCGGACGGATGAGCCCGGCCCCTCCCACGCTAGGGAGGACTCCCCTCCACCTTCACCACCTCACCCCACACAGCCATTACCAGCCGACCCCGTTCACGCACAGCCACCACCGGCTCCCGTTGTAGGGCCGCTGGGGATTACGTTCAGAGACGACGCACAGCGCGTCCGATTTGAGCGTATCACCCAGCGCCAATAGTACCCTCCAGGTTCACCCATTTAGCAGATCTAGACTGCCTGGGGGTACTTGAGGGGATGCTCACGTTGTACGACAACGTGGGTTGGCGAGAATTTCTTTCTTTGTCGGCAGACACCTACATCCGTCCGACACTCGAGGTACTCAGCTCGATCGCCCGGACCGCTGAGGGATGCTCCTTTAGACTAATGGATCGAGAGTGTCAGATCACTCTCGATATGCTTCGAGCATTCTTTCAGTGGCCTGCAGTCCCCACGCCCGACCGAGCCTACGCCCCCACACACATCCATCCCCCATCTTTCGATTCACACGCCTTTTGGGCCAGGATCACGGGTTTACCTCAGGCCTTTGACCCTAGCAGGGCCAAGGCCTCGGCCATAGTCCACCCCTGCCTCCGCATAGCACAACGCCTTATAGTGACCACCTTTCTAGCGAGCCTGGGACGATGTCGACGCCTGAGCTCTATATGCTCTACGCGATGACTCGCCCCAGAGTTCTGGATAGGGATGGTGTTACGATGGTCCCCACTGTTGAGATTGACGTCGCTAGTTGGTTTTTGGACCGCATCATCGTATCGGTGGGCGCTCGCTCCCCGATATGTTGTGGCAGCCTGATCACCCTGCTAGCCCAGATGACCGACGAGGACCTTCCGGCTGACCTTAGGCGAGCCTCGGGCCCCACTGCACTCTCGATAGACGTCATGGCCCGGATGAAGATGCTTCGTCCGCACGGCCAACGGTACTGGGTATGGTTGCACGGTCCTTTCGGTGCTGACTACATGATCCTCCCGAGCCCCGCTCGGACACACATAGGACCAGCACACGAGGACTGGCTTCCGGCGATGGATCTCCTGATCCCCGCCGCCTACATGCTTGAGGCCGAGGAGGCTGTGCAGGCACACCCTGTGCCTGTAGACCATGTGTTCCCTCAGCCTGAGCCTACACTTTCTGCGGCTCCCGACACTTCTGTCCCCACTTCTGCCAGTGTCAGGAGTACACTTGCTGAGCCGTTCCCCACTTCCTCCACTTCCACCACGCCTACCACCACCACCACTGATGTGCCCCTGTCGGTTGAGCCACTCACCTCTCTGCTACCCGAGCATCCACCCACTATAATTGAGAGCGGCGAGCCTTCCTTCACTTCCGTCGTGGAGACCCTATCCTGCTGGGGTCTCACCTTTTGGACCCCACACTTCCTCCCCAGCGGTCGACCCTTCTGTCTCCACCATAGCTGTTCTATCTGAGAGTGTCGTGACGTATGTTCCCACGTCTGTGTCACTGACCTCTCTTGCCGCCTCGTTACATATTTTTTCTTCCACTTCCACTGTTGCTGCTTCCACCTTACACCAGCCTGCGTCCCAACCTCGCACTGAGGCTGGGCATCCACTAGTGAGCACAGCACCCTTACCACCCATGCCTGCTGTCCCGATCACCTACACAACCCGTATCTGACAGCCCCGACCCGCTCAGCCTAGACCTGTCCGTCCCTCCGCTCCACCACCCCCTGATGCCTTAGTTCAGAGCGTTCGTGCTCTTGAGGGGGCGATGAGTGGACTCAGGGGCAATTTTAGGGCTCTGTCTTCCACAGTCACTGCCATGCAGCACCGCCTCGAGCTACTTCCCGGCATTCACTTTTGCCTGACCCAGATTCTCGAGCGACTGCCACGACCACCACCCACCCAGCTGACTGTTCCACGCCCACCACCCCCACCACCACCCACCCAGCAGACTGTTACCCAGCCACCACCACCCCCACCTCCGCCTCAGGACGGAGATTATGCAGCACCACCAGCTTAGGCACACCCTTGATGCCATCGATATTTTTTGTCGTTATGCTGCCCATTCTCTGCTTGGTCCTGATGATTTTTGCCTACCCCCTCCTCCCAGCACTATTTTTATCCACACTTTGATCATATCATTCTATATCCTTTTTTGGGAGTGAGGGAGAGTATTTTTGGTGACACACACATACCTGCATCACTCTTACCCTTGCATGCATCACATTCGCATCATATTTTTCATTTTGTTTTTTTTTCTTTTTATCATGCATGCATACCCACCCCCCACCCATTACTCGTCTCTCGGTGTGCCACACTTCGCACATTGAGGACACTGTGCACTTTAGCTTGGGGGAGTGAGTTCTCACGCTTTTTGCTTTTATCACCCTTTATTTTAGTTTTTCCACGTTTTTTCCACTTTTGCACCCATTTTTCATCACTTTTTCATTTTTTACCATGCATCACGTTTTTCTTATTTTCCTTGTGTGCTGCATTGTAAATATCCTTGTTTTTCGTTTATCTTTATTTCCTTCATCTTTTGCAAGAGATGACTTTTCTGTGATGATGATGACGTGGTGTTAGCTTTTCTCTATATGCATGCTATATTTGTCGTGTCATAGCTTTTTATTTCTGATGTCATATGCTATGTTCTGCCTTGCATTTAGAAATAGTAACCCACTCTCTTTTTGCCGCATGAAAATGGATGAAATTCTATTATTAGCTGATGTTTGATGATTCAAATGTATGCTATCGTAGAAAACACACCAAGATTCACGCATTGATTGCTTATATCTGGAGTACTGCTTTCTTTTCTCATATCACTTCTTATTGCATGATTTGTACGCTTCACTTCGGGTTGATTGAATGTATGCTAGCTTTGATAAATCTGGCCTAGTTTACTTTTTGAGATTAAACTGAGTAGATTATATTACCCTGCTGAAGTTGTCATGCACGTCCTATAGAGTGAACTGAGAGATACATATATTTCTTTCTCCACATATCTTGAACATTATTTCTCTAGTTTAAATTCATTGGTGAATCTCCCCTTAGCAATTCTATTATTGGCATTCCCCCGTTATTAAAATCACATGCTCCAAATTCCCCAAAATCCAAAGAAAAAAATACTTGTATATCCTTCTCTTTGATTTGGGATCATTATGTATATATGCTATGAGAAAAAAGGGGAAAAAATATTTGAGAATAAGTGAAGAAAAGAGAAAAGAAGTTCGAAAACGATCCCATCTCATATACTTTGTCTCTTTCGTCCCTCTTTTGTTTTTATTTTTGTTTTCTTTGACTTTTGGAGCTTCATAAGAAACGGGGATGTAAATATTGTTTTGTATATGCCACCACGCTTATAGATAAGCTTGGGGGAGAGAATCCAATGATGTGTGAGAGAGTGACTACTTGACGGTGCATGACAACCTAGGCTAAGTAATATTTTATACTCGGTGAGATTGCTAAAGTTTCACGAAATCCAGAAATCTACGCTTAGCATTCACTTCATGAAAACCACACTTTTTCTATTCTTACTACTCTATCGTGTGATATCTCTTATACTCCTTATAGAAAGCATTCAATTGAAAAGTGTGTGATCTACGATATTGTATACCGCTTTAGATGCTTCAGACGATGTTAATATTGGAATTATTCCATTTTTCATGCTATATTGATATTCTTGCGTTTTCTATTTCAAATGCACCATTATACTATGATAACACAATAAAAGCCTTTGACATGTGGTTTATATTCGATGCAAGATATATGAGTAAGCAAAACCCACGTCCTGAGAAAAATGATCTGGCAACTTCCCTCTTCGTTTTCTATTTTGTTTTTCGTTTTTCATTCTCCGCCTTTCCATCGTTTTTTATTTTATATTTATCCGTCGGGTTCGCTTTTTACTCATCTTCCTCGAGGACGAGTAAGAGGTAAGCTTGGGGGATTTTGATCATTCCATATTTTACACCTTTTTTCCACATGTTTGCATGCCATTTAGATCGCTCAAATCGTGTTTTTCACGTTTATTCGACAATATTGCAATGCTTTTCACTATTTGTTGTTTTTGTCATATTTCAGGAGATTTGGAGCGATTTGGAGTGATTCTGAAATGCACCCACTCCGGAGTGTCGCCGACGACTCTCTTGAGGGGTATTTTGCGATTGGAGAGGAGTGGAAGAGGAAAGAATGTCGTAGGAGCGACGAGGAGGCAAAAACATGAAGAATGGGCATTTTCAGCATGCCACTCGGCCGAGTGAAGGAGTCACTCGGCTGAGCATAGACAGCCCGCTCGGCCGGACAGATCGGACATGCAACAAGGCTAATATCAGCGTGCACTCGGCCGAGCATCGCCAGACCACTCGGCCGAGCACCGAGTCATCCCTCACCCGAGTGGAGCCAAGACGACGGCAACAAAAGATGCTGAACTATCTGTTTTTCATTTGTACTGTCCCAAGCTCCGACTCGGTCGAGTGACCAACGCCGTCCGCCCGAGTGAATAACGCCCATCGACCGAGTGAAGAAAAGTCACTCAGCCGAGTGACTCCCGAGGAGACGACCCCCAAGACCCCCAACTCTCTGGAATTCGTCAGGGTCTCTCACTCGGCCGAGTGACATTTGTCACTCGGTCGAGTGAGCTGCGCTGCCTGTAGCGTAAACTGCGATTTTGAGGCTGCGCAGGGGCATTTTCGTCAGGATTTTTTGGGCGATTTTGGGGGGGTATTTAACCCCAGTTTTTAACCTAGTTTAGAGAGCTTTTCCAGGACTTTTTGCAGCCTTTTTAGATCAACTTTTTAGGGATTAGATTTAGCTTTTAGGGAGGAGAAAAAAGTGAGATTTTGTTGGATGCTATCTTGTTCTTCATTGGTTTGTCTCTCTCTCTCCCTCAAAAACTCCATTTTTATTGATTTATTGAATATTGCTATGAATTCCATTCATTTTACTTGTGAATTTCTATTGAATTTGATTATGAATTGTGAGTAGTTCATCGTCTTAGGGCGTAGGGATGAACCCTACGAACCCAATTTCAAAATTGTGATGAATTGGTGAAACTATTGCTAGGGTTGATTAGGGTTAGTTTGGGATTGATTTAATACACTGACAGCTAGGGATTCATACCGATTGGGATTTGCAAGAGATTGGATCCCAACTCGATAAAGAAGCCCTAGAAATTCGAATTGGGTTACAATTGGATTCCTCCGGAATCGGTTTGCAAGAGATTGGACCGAAACTAGGGTTTTCGATTGCAATTCTATACCAATACCCGTTTGCAAGAGATTGGACGGGTATGAACTATCCCAACCTAGGTCGTAGCTCGAGTTTGCACGAGAGTGGGCTCGAGATACGATTGAACGATGATGTTGTTCTTCACGCTAGCTTGCCTATGTTAGGGTTTGCTAGAGATTGGACCCTACCCTAGGTTTGCTATAGACCGGTAATAGCGCGAGAGCGTTAGCTTGGTTCTACATTTAGTTGCAACTAGTTCACACGAATTTCAAGTCAAGCAATTGTGAAACCTACGAATCACAATGATGAGATACGGCAAGTAGCGGGGATTCCATATCCCCTAAGCGTCTTTATTAATTTGTTATTTCTTTTATACATTTGAACGACTGTGACCGCATATTTGCGAACATTTCTCGACTATTCTTATAGCCAGGTGATTGAAGAAGACACTGATATTAGGCCTCCCTGTGTTCGATACCCGCTCGCCACTACACCGTGCGCTTGCGGTAAGACTACAGTGTCGCCGCTCCGGGACGTGTATCCGGGGCGCGATCAAGCATCTACGCAAGTATTACCAGTAAAGCTTACGGGATCGCCTGCGAATGTAACTCTTTTTCCCACATGCTCAATAAATTGATTTCATCTTGCTTTCCTTTTATGGCATGGCTACGGAAAACCTCCTTGAGAGGGGGGACCCCGCCAAGGGAGTGTCCGGACGGCATCACATAAGGACGAGGAACGACCCCCGAACAGGCTGCCCCCCCTCCGCGATTCGCCTGGTCAGGAAACTCCCCGGGGCTGAATCTCGGAGTGGGCCGGCCGCTAGGTGAGGATAGCCATCCCAGCCAACGAAACTACTCGAATCGGCCAGGGGCAAATCCCCCAGCGGACCGGCGAACCTACCGACCGAGAGACCAGGGATAACTCCTCGGGCGGGTCGGTCGAAGGGACGACCTCAGATGTCGACCTCATCGGCTAGTCACCAGGCATGGGGTCGCGCCCCATGCTGACTAGCCAACTAAGACGGGGGCAACTCCCCTGATACGGCTGCACGTTAACCGAGCTGAGGGAAACTCCCTCGGCCCGTCGGCACGCCAACTAAGACGGGGGCAACTCCCCCGATACGGTTGCACGTTAACCGAGCCGAGGGCAACTCCCTCGGCCCGTCGGCACGGCAACCAAGCCGGGGGCAACTCCCCCGATACGGCTGCATGTTAACCGAGCCGAGGGCAACTCCCTCAGCCCGTCGGCACGCCAACCAAGCCGGGGGGCAACTCCCCTGATACGGCTGCACGTTAAACGAGTCGACGGCAACTCCCTCGGCCCGTCGGCATACCAACCAAGCCAGGGGCAACTCCCCCGATACGGTTGCACGATAACCGAGCCGAGGGCGACTCCCTCGGCCCGTCGGCACGCCAACCAAGCCGGGGGGAAACTCCCCTGATACGGCTGCACGTTAGCCGAGCCGAGGGCAACTCCCTCGGCCCATCGACACGCCAACTGACCCGGGGAACAACACCCCCGGCAGGAACGCTGACTCTTCTCCGTCAAGAACTCCAAAGAAGGCTTCACCCCAAGGGAGGAGATGAGCAATAACAAGCAAGGAAAAGACACTTTACTTTCAGGAAGTACGAGGGGTTACACCAAAAAGCCCTGGTCCCGAAAAACTTAAGGACCAGGCTAGGGATCTAGGCACTCCCACCCTCGTCTTCTTGGGGGGCCACCTCAAGGCCATCGGCTGGAGAAGCGTCGGACTGCACTGGGATCTCCTCCTCTTCATCGGAGTGTGCTTGAAGCTCCTCGAGGTTGATCTCTGCGAGCGGGAACTTCTTTTGAACCTCGGCCAGACAGCGGGCGAAGCCCTTCTCGAACGTCGAAGACGTGGCCTTAGTGACAAAGGAAAGGGTGTATTCCTTCACGGCGTCCTGGGCAGCCTTGAAAAGTTCCACATCCTCTAGCTCACGAATCTGACCCTCTAGAGTGGCCACCTGCTGTTGGTGATTAGATCGAATCATCTCGATCTCTTTCGATCTCGTGTTAAGCTGAGATAGGAGGGCTCTCTCCCGCTCTTCTACCGCCTCCAGCAGGGCATTGAGTTCCTGGACATCAGCCGTGATGAAAGGGGCCGGATCGGTGCCTGCCTCAGCTGCCGCGCCAAGGGCCACGGTGAGCGCGGCAATTCGCTCCTCGGCCTTGGACTTCTAAACCAAAGCTAAGGCTTTTTCCTGGTCCGACTTCTCCAGGGCAGAGGAAAGCTCGGCCACGCGAGACTCCAGGGACTTCACAAGCGCCTTGGACAAGTGATCGGCCTCCTCCTCGCCTTACCAGGCTCCAGGAACGGGTGCCGTGTTCGTCTCAACCTTGGAGAGAGCCACAAATTGGCGCCTCAGCGAAAGGGCAACGGAGGATAGCTACACAAGAGAGGCGGGAGTAAGGTGAAGATAGCAGCAAAAGACTGGGTTAGGGAAGAAAACCCACCTGTTGGCCAGCCTGCACCACGAAAGCGGCCAGGCGTTTGCCACTGACCTCGTCCAAAGCAGCTCGGTCCGAGGAGAGACTGCAGTTCTCAGCCACCCGTGCCGCCACACTGTAGCCGGAAAAGACCGACTCGCCCGCTCCAACAGGGAAGCGGGGACAGAGAAGATCCTCCTCTCCCGGAGGTAAAACCGTAGGGGCGGAGCGGAACGCACCTAGATACCACTCGTATATATCGGGAAGAGGGCCTGGCCGTGGAGATGAGGGGCCAGCCCATGGCCAAACCTCCTCGATCGAGGATGACTGATCCCGGCACTGGGGCAATGAAACACTGACCTCCCCGGCGAGGGAGCAGATCTTCTTAGAGATGCCATGCTGGGAGGAAGGGGGGACTTTCCTCTTCAACTTCTCAGCACCAGCCATCGGATGGTCAACACGTTGTTTCTTCCGGACCGCCAGCACATGATCCCCTCTCCGAGGGGCAAGGTCCGGAACCCCGACTTGAGGAGGAAGGGCCGAAGGACTGGAGGGAAACCCACCTGCGCAGGAGAAAGTCATCATCAACCAACCCTACCGGCCACAAAACAGTGGCCACATAGCACTATCTTCGGAGCAATGAACGGTGACAAAACTCACCCGCAGGCCACGTGGTCTTCCGCAGGTTGAGGTCAGAAAAGAGAACGGAAACTTTTCGATCGCCCGGTGGGATCGCCAACAGGGCCTCCATGGTCTCGAGTTCAGCCGCAGTCGGGTCACCCAGCTCCGGAGCCAGCATCACGTCGGTGCTCCAGTAAGTTGACGGGCTGACAACGAAGAGATACTCCCCCTTCCAGAGCTTGACGGAGCTCGGCAGCCCCAGTATCAGGCTCTTCGAGGGCCGAGCGCTATTGTAAATCCAGGCCCCCGACTGATGGCGGCTCAGACGATAAAATTGGGAGAAGAGTCGGGGGAGGGGACCACCCCCTTCTGAAGACAAAGCACGGCGAATCCGATGACGAGCCCGATCACGTTGGGGCAGAACTGGCATAGGGCCACGCGATGAGCACGCAGAAACTCAATGATGAAAGGATGAAGGGGGAACTGAAGCCCGAATCGGAAGCACACCTCGTACACCCCGACCGCCTTCGGACCCGGAAATCAGATCTGCTCGTTAGGCTCAGGGGCCCGGATGGAGTATGGGGGTAGAAGGTAGCGATCACGAACATCTCTGGTGGAGGTGGCACAAAAGGAAGAAGAACATCCCAGAACCTCCGGAGGCACCACTGAGGGGTCACCCTCCTGACTACCAATCGTCGAACCGGGGCTATCAGACGAGTCAAGGCAGACTGCATCCTCTGGACGACCTGAACCGGGGGCAGGAGAAGACGCCATGACGAGGAGCTGGAGCAGTATTAGAAAAAAGGAGATGCTGAAGGAAAATCTGGCCGAGGGAGTCCAACTGATGTCGGCGCTCCTTTCCTGATGCTCTTTGAATGACCCTGCACACGGTGGAGATGGATACAAGGGGCATGTGGCGACATCAAGGCGGCGGTGATGCTTCGAAAACTGCACCGACGGAAGTCCTAACGGAGAGGTAATAATGACATCCATTTAATAGCGGAACCTTGACTGACGCACCCAGTAGATCATGAAAGACTCACATCACCCGAACTAAACCGATGGAAGTCGAACGGTCCGGGCGATGGAGGCAATTGTTACGACTAATATGGACCACCCCGAATTACAACGGCCCACGGCCCGACCTCAAAGGAGAAGCCCACTAGAGAAGACGGGCCCGCCCGAAGGGGGCCCACAGACGGGGCTGAAGGCCCAGCCACTTCGCCCTCAGGGGCACCCGACTAGACCCCATTCGACCGGATTAACCGCCCCCCTGAATCCGCGATCCCATAATGGCCATTAACGGACCCGTTAATGGGCCACCCCTCCACTACGCACGAGGGGGAGAAGGCGGAGGCAGATCATGAGGACGTGAGAGGAGGCAGGACGTGGGGGAATCACGGAAGAGCCTATAAGGGGAAGGCCAGGACGACGGAGAATGGGATCGAAACTCAGGTAATCAACAGAGAGGTACTCCATCAACGACCTAGGCTTTCGCCACTCCATATTCCTCCCTCCCCCTTTAATCACGCCGCCTGGGTTGACGTTCCGGCTTCCTTGCAAGCCGGATCTCCCCCGCCGAGTACCCTTTCAGACCTTGATCTGACTTAGGCATCGGAGGGGATTTGGCCGGAACCTAGGTCCGGCCTCCCTGATGAGTTTCCTCATCTGTCCAGGAAGAAGACATCTGAGGCGCCGAGGCTACCCCTCAGTGTCGGTCGGCTACCCCCATCGCAGTCGTCAGGAGGACGGCTGCTCAGGTATCATCCTACTCGCAAGGCACCGAGGCTACCCCTCGACGCGGATCCAACCGAGGCCGAGCGTGACCCAGCCGAGGCCGAGCACGACTCACCGAGCCGAGGCTTCCCCTCAGCTCTCCAACGTCGAGAACAAGCAGGCTCGGTGAACCCAAGGGACCCCCAAGTCGGCCCCTTGACCACGTTGACCATACAGCCGACGGTCAACGAGCTGTGGTGAGAAAACACCCGTAAACAATATGTAATGTCATCTTTATTATATCACTCTATGATTTATGTCTTTCACCATTGTCTATTTTGTTTCCATAATAATTGATATCAATCTGTTTACGGGTGTTTTCTCACCACAGCTCGTTGACCGTTGGCTGTATGGTCAACGTGGTCAAGGGGCCGACTTGGGGGTCCCTTGGGTTCGTCTAGCCTGCTTGTTCTCGGCGTTGGAGAGCTGAGGGGAAGCCTCGGCTCGGTGAGTCGTGCTCGGCCTCGGCTGGGTCGTGCTCGGCCTCGGTCGGATCCGCGTCGAGGGTAGCCTCGGCGCCTTGCGAGTAGGATGATGCCTGAGCAGCTGTCCTCCTGACGACTGCGATGGGGGTAGCCGACCGACGCTGAGGGGTAGCCTCGATGCCTCGGATGTCTTCTTCATGGACAGATGAGGAAACTCGTCAGGGAGGCCGGACCTAGGTTCCGGCCAAATCCCCTCCGATGCCTAAGTCAGATCAGGGTCTAAAAGGGTACTCGACGGGGGACATCCGGCTTACAATGAAGCCGGAACGTCAACCCAGGCGGCGCGAGTAAAGGGGGAGGGAGGAATATGGAGTAGCGAATGCCTAGGTCGTTGATGGAGTGCCTCTCTGTTGATTACCTGAGTTCCGATCCCCTTCTCCGTCATCCTGGCCTTCCCCTTATAGGGTTTTCCATGATTCCCCCACGTCCTGCCTCCTCTCACGTCCTCACGATCCGCCTCCGCCTTCTCCCCCTCGTGCGTAGTGGAGGGGTGGCCCATTAACGGGTCCGTTAATGGCCATCATGGGATCGCGGATTCAGGGGGGCGGTTAATCCGGTCGAATGAGGGCTAGTCGGGTGCCCCTGAGGGCAAAGTGGCTGGGCCTTCAGCCCCGTCCATGCGCCCCCTTCGGGCAGGCCCGTCTTCTCTAGTAGGCTTCCCCTTTGAGGTCAGGCCATGGGCCGTTGTAATTTGGGGTGGTCCATATTAGTCGAAACAATTACCCCCATCGTCCGGACCGTTCGTCTTCCGTCGGTTCGGTTCGGGTGATGTGACTCTTTCATGATCCGCTGGGTGCGTCAGTCGAGGTTCCGCTATTAAATGGATTTTATTATTACCGCTCCGTTAGGACTTCCGTCGGTGCAGTTTTCGAAGCATCACCACCGCCTTGATGTCGCCACGTGCCCCTTGCATCCATCTCCACCGTGTGCAGGGTCATTCAAAGAGCATCAGGAAAGGAGCGCCGACATCAGTTGGACTCCCTCGGCCAGATTTTCCTTCAGCATCTCCTTTTTTCTAATACAGCTCCAGCTCCTCGTCATGTCATCTTGTCCTACCCCCGGTTTGGGTCGTCCAGAGGATGCAGTTCGCCTTGACTCGTCTGATAGCCCCGGTTCGACGGTTGGTAGTCAGGAGGGTGACCCCTCGGTGGTGCCTCCGGAGGTTCTGGGATGTCCTTCTTCCTTTTGTGCCACCTCCGCCGGAGATGTGCGTGATCTCTACCTTCTACCCCCATACTCCATCCGGGCCCCTGAGCCTAACGAGCGGATCTGCTTTCTGGGTCCGAAGGCGGTCGGGGTGTACGAGGTGTGCTTCCGATTCGGGCTTTGGTTCCACCTTCATCCTTTCATCGTTGATTTTCTGCGTGCTCATCGCGTGGCCCTATGCTAGTTCTGCCCCAACGCGATCGGGCTCGTCATCGGGTTCACAGTGCTTTGTCTTCAGAAGGGGGTGGTCCCCTCCCCCCGACTCTTCTCCCAATTTTATCGTCTGAGCCGCCATCAGTCGGGGGCCTGGATTTACATTAGCTCTCGGCCCTCGAAGAGCCTGATACTGGGTCTGCCGAGCTCCGTCAAGCTCTGGAAGGGGGAGTATCTCTTCGTCGTCGGCCCGTCGGATATGGATTTCCCAACTTACTAGAGCGCCGACGTGATGCTGGCTCCGGAGCTGGGTGACCCGACTGCGGCTGAACTCGAGACCATGGAGGCCCTGTTGGCGATCCCACCGGGCGATCGGAAAGTTTCCGTTCTCTTTTCTGACCTCAACCTGCGGAAGACCACGTGGCCTGCGGGTGAGTTTTGACGCCCTTCATTGCTCCGAAGATAGTGCTCTGTGGCCACTGTTTTGTGGCCGGTAGGGTTGGTTGATGATGACTTTCCCCTGCGCAGGTGGGTTTCCCTCCAGTCCATCGGCACTTCCTCCTCAAGTCGGGGTTCCGGACCCTGCCCCTCGGAGATGGGATCATGTGCTGGCGGTCCGGAAGAAACAACGTGTTGACCGTCCGGTGGCTGGTGCTGAGAAGTTAAAGAGGAAAGTCCCCCCTTCCTCCCAGCATGGCATCTCTAAGAAGATCCGCTCCCTCGCCGGGGAGGTCAGTGTTTCATTGCCCCAGTGCCGGGATCAGTCATCCTCGGTCGAGGAGGTTTGGCCATGGGCTGGCCCCTCATCTCCGCGGCCAGGCCCTCTTCCCGATATATACGAGCGGTATCTAGGTGCGTTCCGATCCGCCCCTACGGTTTTACCTCCGGGAGAGGAGGATCTTCTCTGTCCCCGCTTCCTTGTTGGAGCGGGCGAGTCGGTCTTTTCCGGCTACAGTGTGGCGGCACGGGTGGCTGAGAACTGCAGTCTCTCCTCGGACCGAGATGCTTTGGACGAGGTCAGTGGCGAACGCCTGGCCGCTTTCGTGGTGCAGGCTAGCCAACAGGTGGGTTTTCTTCCCTAACCCAGTCTTTTGCTGCTATCTTCACCTTACTCCCGCCTCTCTTGTGTAGCTATCCTCCGTTGGCCTTTCGCTGAGGCGCCAATTTGTGGCTCTCTCTAAGGTTGAGACGAACGCGGTGCCCGTTCCTGGAGCCCGGGAAGGTGAGGAGGAGGCCGATCACTTATCCAAGGCGCTCGTGAAGTCCCTGGAGTCTCGCGTGGCTGAGGTTTCCTCTGCCCTAGAGAAGTCGGACCCGGAAAAAGCCTTAGCTTTGGTCGAGAAGTCCAAGGCCGAGGAGCGAATTTCCACGCTCACCGCGGCCCCTGCCACGGCGGCTGAGGCAGGCGCCGATCTGGCCCCTTTCATCACGGCTGATGTTCAGGAACTCAATGCCATGTTGGAGGCGGCGGAAGAGCGGGAGAGAGCCCTCCTATCTCAGCTTAACGCGAGATCGAAAGAGATCGAGATGATTCGATCTAATCACCAACAGTAGGTGGCCACTCTCGAGGGTCGGATTCATGAGCTAGAGGATGTGGAACTTGTCAAGGCTGCCCAGGATGCCGTGAAGGAATACGCCCTTTCCTTTGTCACTAAGGCCACGTCTTCGGCGTTTGAGAAGGGCTTCGCCCGCTGTCTGGCCGAGGTTCGAAAGAAGTTCCCGCTCGCAGAGATCAACCTCGAGGAGCTTCAAGCGCACTCCAATGAAGAGGAGGAGATCCCAGTGCGGTTCGACGCTTCTCCAGCTGATGGCCTTGTGGTGGCCCCCCAAGAAGACGAGGGTGGGAGTGCCTAGATCCCTAGCCTGGTCCTTAAGTTTTTCGGGACCATGGCTTTTTAGTGTAACCCCTCGTACTTCCCGAAAGTAAAGTTTCTTTTCCTTGCTTGTTATTGCTCATCTCCTCCCTTGGGGTGGAGCCTTCTTTGGAGTTCTTGACGGAGAAGAGTCAGCGTTCCTGCCGGGAGTGTTGTTCCCCAGGTCAGTTGGCGTGTCGATGGGCCGAGGGAGTTGCCCTCGGCTCGGCTAACGTGCAGCCGTATCAGGGGAGTTGCCCCCGGCTTGGTTGGCATGCCGACGGGCCAAGGGAGTCGCCCTCGGATCGGTTATCGTGCAGCCGTATCGGGGGAGTGTCCCCCGGCATGGTTGGCATGCCGACGGGCCGAGGGAGTCACCCTCGGCTCAGTTAACGTGCAGCCGTATCGGGGGAGTTGCCCCCGGCTTGGTTGGCGTGCCGACGGGCCGAGGGAGTTGCCCTCGACTCGGTTAACATGCAGCCGTATCGGGGGAGTTGCCCTCGGCTTGGTTGGCATGCCGACGGGCAGAGGGAGTTGCCCTCGGCTCGGTTAACGTGCAGCCGTATCGGGGGAGTTGCCCCTGTCTTAGTTGGCATGCCGACGGGCCGAGGGAGTTGCCCTCGGCTCGGTTAACGTGCAGTCGTATCGGGGGAGTTGCCCCCGTCTTAGTTGGCTAGTCTGTTGGATATGGAAGACGTTTGTACACCCTTGTGGGGGATGTACGAGGGAATACGGACCTCGAACGTCGCGTACACGAAGTCGTGTACAAAGGGAATCTGTTCCCTTGCGGAGAGGATCTCTGGATGAGTGGGAAAGTCGCATTATATATGCATAAGTGCATGCGACATATGGCTAATAAAGGGGGAATATCTTAAGCTTATGTTGTACCATGCATATGGTACAACTTAAGCTTATAATGTGCCATGTATCATGGTACACCTTAATTAAGTTGTTCCAAAGGAACAACTTACCCTAAAATAACTACCTTGGGGGCTATAAATAAGACCCAAGGGTAAGCCATTTCTTACACCATTTGCATGAAATTCATGCATGCATCTTCATCCTAGCGAAGCTCTGCAGAAATCCTTTCTCTCCCTCTTATCCAAGTTCTTAATCTAAAGTAGAGATTTAGATTGTGGATTAGTAGCCTTACTCCGTTCGTGAGAAGACTCGATCCATCGTGGCGAATCCGAAGGCGAAGTTCGTAGACTACCGTGCCGCATACGCAAGCGTAAGTCTAAACTTCATGTTATCGATCCTAACTCTGTTTTGGACAGGATCCTACATTGGTATCAGAGCCATACGGGTTCGCCCCGGAGAAACTATGAACGAGTCGTTGTCTTTTTCACGGATGGGTATCCTACCATTACGGATATGGTAGGAACGCTTCGTGACGGAGAGAACGCAGCGGTTGTTCTTTTCACGTTAGGGTCTTCTGTCATTACGGATATGGCAGGGACTCTCCGTGACGGGAAGAACCGACCGTTCATATCGTCAAACTCGCTCTCTTCATGGATGCTGAGTCTCCATTCATAGGGAATGGGCGCTCTCTTCATGTGGAGCGCGTAGTTTACGAATTTTTGAAGTGGGTTCATTTTTTGGCACACGGCCATTGGAGGACAACTACTTCCTCGACGAACGGGTGCTTCACCGGAGAAGAAGATGGTGGTTATTCCCATCGGGGAAGATGAATTTTTTTTGTGCATGTGCACCATGACCAAATGGGTTATGAAGGCCATGCACCCCCCTCCCCATGCGGAGGGGGTTGGCTATGGCCAATAACCACCGCGGCAACCCCCTCCGGCGGGGGTGTGCGGCCTCCCATGAAAGGGGAAACCGGCCATGGCCAAAGGGACATGACCGGTCAAGGCAAAAAAATGCCATGGCCGGGCCATGGCCGGCCGGCCTTGGCCGGCCATGGCCATGGCCGGCCGGCTCTGGCCGGCCACGGCCAGGGGCAGAAGGCCCTGGCCGCGGCCAGGCCAGGGCCTGGCCTCCCTGGCCGAGGCCAGGGCAGGGGCCCTGGCCCCGGCCAGGGCCTGGCCGAGGCCAGGGCAGGAGCCCTGGCCCCGGCCAGGGCCCTGCCGCCCTGGCAGAGGCCAGGGCAGCGCCCTGGCCTCAGGCCAGGGCCCGGCCGCCCTGGCCGAGGCCAGGGCAGAGGCCCTGGCCCCGGCCAGGGCCTGGCTGCCCTGGCAGAGGCCAGGGCAGCGCCCTGGCAGAGGCCAGGGCAGCGCCCTGGCCTCAGGCCAGGGCCTGGCCACCCTGGCCGAGGCCAGGGCAGGGGCCCTGGCCCCGGCCAGGGGCCTCTGGCCGAGGCCAGGCCAGGCAGAAGGCCTGGCCGGCCTCTGGCCGAGGCCAGGCCAGGCAGAGGCCTGGCCGGCCTCTGGCCGAGGCCAGGCCAGGCAGAGGCCTGGCCGGCCTCTGGCCTAGGCCAGGCCAGTGGCCAGGCCGGCCCTGGCAGTGGCCAGGGCTGCCGCAGGCCGTCCTTGGCCGGTTGTCGGACTGATCGGCACTGGCCGGGGGAAGTTTCAGACCAATTCGGCAAAGGCCTTGGTCGAACTAGCCCATACGGGGCCAAACGACAGTCGTCTGCATCAAATTTCTCTCATACGGGGGGAAACGCCTGGATCCATACGGGAGCCGGCGACGATAATTTGCAGAAAAATCCCAAAAAAAGGGGGATCCGACTTAGGCACGGCTACGGCTCATTCCCGACAAATGGTCAGGAAGTGCCGAATATTTCACTAGTATCATAAGGGTACTAAGTTGAAATATATTTTATTTGAAAAATACGTTTTCATACGTTTTGAAAAATAAGTTTTCAAAAAACGCTTTTCCGCTGCAAAGTACTATAAGAGTACTAACATTTGATAAAGTGAGGGAGAAATATTGAAAGTTACTCTAGATGGTGATCGAAAACGTAGTGACCTTTCCGACTCTAGAGTAACATCTTCAATATTTTTCGAAAGTAACTTATCAAATTATGAATATCATTCCAAGTGGGAGTTGATTTTAGAACTATCCATATGGGATATTCTATTATCATTTCAAGTGGGAATTATATTTGAAAAATACGTTTTCAAACTCGTTTTTCCGCTGCTAGTACTATAATAGTACTATTGTTTGATAAGTGATGGGGGAATATTGAAGGTTGTTCTAGATGGTGATTGGAATCAAAGAGACCTTTTCGATTCTAGAACAACATCTTCAATATTTTTCGAAAGTAACTTATCAAATATAATATAATTTCAAGTGGGAGTTATATTTTAAGAATTTTATGCAATATGTTTTTGATCGAACCTTCGGTTTTTATGTCTTTTGCAGCATTTTAAAAGTAAAATGTCTTCCGCTTCAAAGAATATCGTCGCTGAGTTAAACAAAGGTGAAAAACTCAACGGCGATAATTACAAACTTTGGTCCATCAAGATACAATACGTTCTAGAGGAGCAAGAAGTGCTCGAAACTCTAAAGAACGTTATGATTGAACCTGAGTTGGGCACTACGGCCCAACACCGACGAGACAAGGAAGCTTTTGATGCTTGGTCTCGGAAGAACAAGATAGCGCGCATTACGTTATTAAGCAGTATGGCTGATGACATAATGCGCATCTTCCGAGAACATGACCTAGCCATGGACATATGGTCCAAACTAGAGGAGAAGTTCGGTGGCACATCGGTGTCCAAACTTCGCGCCTTAACTATAAAGTTCGATACATATAAGAAACGTCCAGATCATTCCATGGGGAAACATCTGCGACATATGGCGAACCTTATATCAGAGTTAAAGGACGCAGGTCATGTGCTCACAGATGAGCAACAAATCCAAGCAGTCATACGTTCCCTACCAAATGGGTGGGACCAAATGAAGATGCATCTCACTCACAATGAGAGCATCAAGACCTTCAGCGATGTTTCCAAGCACCTCGAATTAGAGGAAGAGCGGCTTGCGGCTGCCAAGCCAAGTGCAGAAGTGCACATGGTTGCTAGTTCCTCACACGGGGGAAAGAAAAGGAAAAATCGTTCGAAGTTCACTAATGAACGTAATAAGCAACCTGAGTCTACCAAGAAACCCAAACATAAGGGTGGGCACAAGAAATGGCACAAGAAGAAAGACTTGAAGAGGATCAAGTGCTTCAAGTGCAACAAGCTCGGTCACTATGCTCGTTCGTGTACGAGTGGAGGCGACGAGGTAACTTGTAAATATACTAGTTACATATGTGTTTCTAGTTCAATATTTCTTGTGGAATCTAATCCATTTTGGATAATTGATTCAGGTGCCACCGACCACATAGCAAGGGACAGACGGTCCTTCGTGGAGTATCACCGGATACCCCAAGGAACGAAGTGGATCTATGTAGGAAACAACACACGTGTTGAAGTGAAAGGCGTTGGGACTTGCAAGCTAGTCTTGGACAACGGCCGCACTCTCCTACTTCATGATGTCCTCTTCGCTCCAGATATTCGAAGGAATATAATTTCTGTGGTTGTATTAATGGGTCTTGGCTATAACTGGTTTTTTCATGATTGTAATGTGGACTTAAGTTGTAATAATACTCTTATTGGTACTGGGTTTGTATTTAAAGGATTTATTGTAATGAGTACAATGTATGATTCCTCATGTAATGAAAATTTCCTTATTGCAAATTCTAAGACTTATGAGTCTGATGTGAATTGTTGGCACGCAAGGCTTGGTCATATTGGACCAACGCGTATGGATAGACTCGCCAAACGTGGTCTTCTATCCAATGTTTCAAAGGTTGAAATGTCGACCTGCGAACATTGCCTTGTGGGGAAATCTTGTCGCAAGCCGTTTGGAACCGGCACAAGGGCCGAGGTTCCATTACAGCTTATCCATTCGGACATATGTGGTCCGATGAATGTCAAGACAAGACGCGGAAAGTCCTATTTCATCACTTTTATTGATGATTTTACCCGATTCGGACATATTTATTTGATATCCCACAAAAGTGAAGCTTTGGCTTGCTTTAAAAACTATATGAGTTTAGTGGAGAATCAATTAGATCGCAAGATTAAGGTCTTGCGAACCGATAGGGGCGGTGAATATCAATCAATAAGTTTTAAGGAACTCTGTGATGAAAAAGGCATAGTACATCAGGTAACTATGCCTTATACTCCTCAACAAAACGGTGTTGCAGAAAGGAGAAATAGGACTTTAATGGAAATGGTCCGTTCAATGATGGCGCAAGCTAACTTGCCAATCACCTTTTGGGGAGATGCATTATTGACGGCCACTTTCATTTTAAACCGTGTACCCTCGAAATCAGTTAGCTCCACTCCTTATGAGTTGTGGAACCAAAGGTCTCCTGACTTAAACATTTTGAAACCTTGGGGTTGTGCATCCTACGCACATATTTCCTCCCATAAGTATGGAAAACTTGGGCCAAGGGGAAGGAAATGTATCTTTATACGATACGCAGAAAACTCCAAAGGTTATGTTTTTGTTAGTCAGGAAGACAATGGTGGGCTAATTGAGTTTGAGTCGAGGGATGTCACTTTCTTGGAAAACGAGTTTCCAAGACAGGGCGAGATAAGTCAGGACTTATCTCTATTTGAGATTTATGATCAAGAAGGATTACCTCATTCGAGTGGGAGAATTCTTGGTGAAAATGAAAATACGTTTCAACCTTCGCCAATGGATTATACGAATGACGATTATCCTATTCCATACGGGAATAATGATCCAAGTGGGAGCAATTCTAACGACATTCCAAGTGGGAGTGATATTAGAATTGATCTAAATTCAAGTCAACAAGGACTTGAAGAATCTCAAATACGACGTAGTAGTCGTACAAGGTTGGCTCCTCTAAGATTTGAGGATGAATTTCCACAAACCTTTATGACTTTACTACAAGAAGATGACGAGCCTGCTACTTTCAAACAGGCCGTATCTTGCCCTGCTAAAGACAAATGGATGGAAGCGATGCAAGAGGAATTAGAATCCATGAAAGTTAACCAAGTCTGGGACTTAGTTGACTTACCCAGAGGACGTAGAGCTATTGGGAACAAATGGGTTCTCAAGATCAAGCATAAGGCTGATGGCTCTATTGACAGATATAAAGCTCGCCTTGTCGCGAAAGGTTTTACGCAACAGGAAGGGATAGACTACGAAGAGACCTTCTCACCTGTTGTTCGTTTTACCTCAATTCGCCTGATTCTGGCAATGGTAGCTTGCTTAGACCTCGAATTACATCAAATGGATGTAAAGACTGCTTTTCTCAATGGAGAATTGGACGAGGAGATCTATATGGAACAACCAACAGGGTTTGTAAAAGAAGGAAACGAACATAAGGTTTGTAAACTTCTTAAATCCATATATGGTCTTAAACAATCCTCGAGGCAGTGGTATATACGATTTCAAGAGGTTGTCTTATCAAATGGATTTTCCATGCTTGATGAAGATAACTGTGTATATATCAAGAGGAATAAGAACAAGTATGTTATTATGTCTCTATATGTAGATGACATCTTAATAGCCGGAAATGACAAGGGCTTTGTGATGGATATCAAGGCTTGGCTTTCATCAGTTTTTGAGATGAAAGACATGGGAGAAGCCGCATATATCCTTGGAGTTAAGATTTCAAGGAATCGTTCGAAGAAACTTCTTTCTCTTTCACAGGAGACTTATATAAAGAAGGTTCTAGAACGTTTTAATATGCAGGACTGCAAGTCCATTGATACTCCAATAAGCAAGTGCGACAATTTATGTCTGAAATCATGTCCGAAGAACCAAAAAGAGAAGGAGATTATGGAAAAAGTTCCATATTCCAGTGCAGTTGGTAGTCTAATGTACGCTATGATGTGTACAAGACCGGACATCTGTTTTGCCGTTGGAATGGTAAGTCGTTACCAATCCAACCCAGGGCAAGTACACTGGAAAGCGGTTAAGAGGATAATGCGGTATCTCAAAGGAACTGCAGACTTTGCTTTATGCTATCAAGGAGATGCCTTGAGGCTCGAAGGCTACACTGATGCTGATTGGGCGGGTGATCTCGATGAACGACGATCGACCTCAGGATATGTTTTTCTACTCGGATCTGGTGCAATATCCTGGAGTAGCAAGAAACAATCCTGCATCGCACTTTCAACCATGGAAGCCGAGTTTGTAGCATTTAGCATGGCAGTTCAAGAGGCTGTTTGGCTTAGGAAGTTCTTAGACAGGCTAATTAATGCAAGTGACTCAGGTGCTGTACCTATACACAGCGACAGTCAAGCATCTATAGCCTATGTCAAAGATCCGAAATTCCATTGTAAGACCAAACACATAGATATCCGCTACAAATTTGCAAAAGACTATGATAAGACCAAGAAGGTAGACATAAGGTACATATCTACGCATGAGATGATAGCGGATCCGCTTACAAAGGCGATCCCCAGAGATGTGTTTTACAAACACTTATCATCTCAAGGATTGCGTAAGAGCTGAGTTGTACCAATGTAAATTCCCATGTCTGTAAATGATCAAAATTAATAAAAGAATAAGTTCTTTTTCAAACATTGCATATGAATTTCTTAAGAAATGTTTGTGTACATTTTTGAAATCTCAGCTGAATTGTGTGTATGTCGGACAGATTAAGGTTGGCTCTCTCACATGAGCAACCGCCTTATCTTATCAGATGGATAAGATAGAGATGAGACTAGTTTAAAGTCAAAATCATTAGACGAATGATTTAGAGTCATGACTTAAACAAGATAGTCGAATGAAAGATCTGCATCATATGGATGCTTACAAAAGATCTGAGATCTGTATCACAAGGATATTTGAAAGAGATCTCATATGATTTTTTCCTATCTGTCTTATGCAGGATGAGAGTCCGTGAATATTTCACGAGTAGTAAGGGGACTCAAAAAGATAGTCACTGTGGTGTCTGATCTTTTCATCCGTACAACATCATTAAGACATACTCTCCCTGGGAAAGGAGTGATGTTGTAATACGTGTTCATACCACGTATGCATTTCGACCACTGAGTTAGTAGCAATAGTGTTTGCTATTATGTGAGACTCAAAGGCCATATGGGTCTTTACTCTTACCGTCAAGGACTCCAATTGGTTCCTTTAGATTTGACGAAATGATCGCTATCTTAGCGTGTTACTTATGAGCTATGATAATTCGGCTCGGCGGGGCACGTTAGAAAAGCGAGTCTAGTCAAGATCAGAAGGTTCGCAAGAAGAGGAAGATTGATTTCATATTCGCATTTGGACTTTAATGATTCAAAGCTGGCCAGCCAATTGTAATCCAGATGGGATTCAATTGTTGAATATAAAGTATAAGAAATGTGAAGAAATAATCTAGGGTAAAGCATGCGTTGAACTACTCAACTTTGCACCTTCGAGGTCGTTGTGTATCTCTAACAAGTGCACAACAACAGACTCTACGCGCATGACGGTCGCACGGTCTATTTCTCGGTATGATAGATGAAAGAACTAAGGGAAAGACGTTCTCTTACAATCCCCTCAAGTGTGAGTGGGAGATGTTGGATATGGAAGACGTTTGTACACCCTTGTGGGGGATGTACGAGGGAATACGGACCTCGAACGTCGCGTACACGAAGTCGTGTACAAAGGGAATCTGTTCCCTTGCGGAGAGGATCTCTGGATGAGTGGGAAAGTCGCATTATATATGCATAAGTGCATGCGACATATGGCTAATAAAGGGGGAATATCTTAAGCTTATGTTGTACCATGCATATGGTACAACTTAAGCTTATAATGTGCCATGTATCATGGTACACCTTAATTAAGTTGTTCCAAAGGAACAACTTACCCTAAAATAACTACCTTGGGGGCTATAAATAAGACCCAAGGGTAAGCCATTTCTTACACCATTTGCATGAAATTCATGCATGCATCTTCATCCTAGCGAAGCTCTGCAGAAATCCTTTCTCTCCCTCTTATCCAAGTTCTTAATCTAAAGTAGAGATTTAGATTGTGGATTAGTAGCCTTACTCCGTTCGTGAGAAGACTCGATCCGTCGTGGCGAATCCGAAGGCGAAGTTCGTAGACTACCGTGCCGCATACGCAAGCGTAAGTCTAAACTTCATGTTATCGATCCTAACTCTGTTTTGGACAGGATCCTACATAGTCTGCATGGGGCGTGACCCCATGCCTGGTGACTAGCTGATGAGGTCGACCTCTGAGGTCGTCCCTTCGACCGACCCGCCCGAGGAGTTATCCCTGGTCTCTCGGTCGGTAGGTTCGCCGGTCCGCTGGGGGATTTGCCCCTGGTCGATTCGAGTAGTTTCGTTGGCTGTGATGGCTATCCTCACCTAGCGGCCGGCCCACTCCGAGATTCGGCCCCGGGGAGTTTCCCGACCAAGCGAATCACGGAGGGGGGTGGGGCCAGTCTGTTCGAGGGTCGTTCCTCGTCCTTACGTGGTGTCGTCCGGACACTCCCTTGGCAGGGTCCCCCCTCTCTAGGAGGTTTTCCGTAGCCATGCATAAAAGGAAAGCAAGATCAAATCAATTTATTGAGCATGGGGGAAAAAGAGTTACATTCGCGGGCGATCCCGTAAGCTTTACTGGTAATACTTGCACAGATGCTCAGCATTCCAGGAATGGGTGAGGGCCTTTCCCTCCGGGGTTGCTAGCCGATAGGAAGCGGGTCCTAGAACTTCGATCACCCGGTAGGGACCTTCCCACTTGGCTGACAGCTTCCCTTTGTGTGCGACCTCTGGGCAGAAGATCGCCTTTCTAAGGACCAAGTCCCCTTGGCGAAAACTCCGCTCCTTGATGCGGGAATTATAGTAGCGCTCCACCTTTTGCTTCTAGCGGATGATGGTGGCCAAGGCCTGTTCTCGTCGTTCACCCAGGAGCTCCAAGCCGAGCTCCAAACCCTCGACGTTTCTTTCATCGTCGAAATGTCGGATGTGGAGGGACTCCTCGCCCACCTCGACCGGGACCACTGCTTCGGCGCCATAGGTGAGCATGAATGGGGTCTCACCCGTGGCTTGTTTGTGGGTTGTTCGGTAAGACCAGAGTATCCCGGGAAGCTCTTCAGGCCACTTTCCTTCGGTCCCTTCTACCTTCTTACGGAGGGGTTCTATGATGCATTTATTGGCGGCCTCGGCCATCCCGTTGGTTTGGGGGTGCGCCACCGAGGCGAAGAGTAACTTGATCTTCCATTCGGCGCAGAAGTCCTTAAACCCAGCTGAGTCGAATTGCTTTCCATTGTCGGTGATGATGGCGCGGGGGATTCCGAATCTGGAGATGATGGAGTTCCATACGAAGCTCTTTGCCTTCTTCCAGGTGATTGAGGCTAGAGGTTCGGCTTCGGTCCATTTGGTGAAGTAGTCCACGGCCACGATTAGGTATTTCCTTTGCCCTCGGCCCGTCGTGAACGGTCCCAGGATATCGAGCCCCCACTTTGCAAAAGGTATTGGGCTGATGATTGGGATGAGCTCTGAAGGGGGGATGGTCCCAGTGCTGGCGAACCTTTGGCATTCCTGGCACCTCTGGACATACTCTGTCGCGTCATGTATCAGGGTCGGCCAGTAGTATCCTTGCCGCAAGATCTTCTTGGCGATTGTTGTGCCTCCATGGTGGTTCCCGCAGTTCCCCTCGTGCACTTCCCTGATGACGTAGTCAGCTTCCTGGGGGCTGAGGCACTTAAGGTAGGGGAGGACGTCAGTCTTTGTCCACCGTCTTCTGTAGAGGGCTCCTTCGTGCATCACATACCGGAGCGCCTTCCTCTCCAAGGTTCGACATTCTTCCACACCGGTCTGTGTTTCCCCATGGGTGAGGTATCAGATGATTGGGTCCATCCAGGTGGGGTCTCCGTCAATTGCCATTACCTCCTTCTCTTCCGTGCTGGGGCTCCTGAGGTTTTCTATATAAATGGTGCGACCTAACTCCCTGGGCGAGGAGGAAGCAAGCTTGGACAGAGCGTTTGCTCGGGCATTCTCCGACTGCGGGAGGTGAAGGGTCTCGGCCCTTTTGAATTTGGACATCTCAGTCTTGGCCGTGGCCAAGTAGCCCTGCATCGTCTCTTCGTGTGCCTCGTAGCTCCCTTGCAGCTGGTTGATGATGAGCTTCGAGTCACTAAGGATCCGTACGCACTCAGCTCCGAGTTCTCGGGCCAACCTCAAGCTGTTTATCGCGGCCTCATACTCGGCCACGTTGTTGGTGGCTTGGAACTCGAACCTAAGCGTGTATTCGACGACGTTCCCCTCGGGAGACCGAATCGTGATCCCGGCTCCGCTCCCAGCCCGGGTCGCCGAGCCGTCCACGTGAATAATCCATGTTAGATCTTGTTTCCTGATGTAGATCTTGTTACGACTGTTTTATTTTGCTTTGAGGAAACAAATTGTAGTTAAGATAGCAGAATCCAAGTTTTGATGTGCTTGTGCTTGTTTAAACCCTAAATGAAATCACAAGTGTGATCTATTAAATTGCAAGTAATATCGTTCATTGCTAAGAATTGTCACCAAAACCAGAAAAAAATATTGTTGTAGCACGTCGTAATATATCAAGCTGTGCATTCCTTGGATTGTTTCATTTGTACTCAGCTATGCATCTGCAACTGCCACAGATTCATTTTATGTGCATGGTTTCTTGTATGAAATCGTTTCATTTACTCAGCATGGGACCATATATATCGACAACAAGTTCTATTTTAAGGCCCTAACAAGTTCTATTTTAAGGCCCTAATACATTGGATACAAGAAGACGACTAATCTATCGATATTGTATTATTTTTGTCAAAAAGTACACCAAAATTCAAAACCTGAATGAGCCACTAAAAATACAGTGTACTCTACCTCTCTATGATATCTATCATTAACTAATTTATACAAAAGAAAAGTTAAAACTAAAAAAAAGGTTCAGTAGTTGTTAGTCCATAGGAAGTTTCAGCATTTGAGAGCATGCAATTTCTCTTGAAAGCAAATAGCAAAACACAAAGTTACATGGCACCCACTCGATGATTCCATGAGATCTCCTTTGCTGACATATCTGCACAGTTATTCATATAGTCTTGGGAAGATATCGGTTGATCACGTCGAGAGTTCCCTGAGAACTCAAGTTTATTTCTTTCGAATAGGAGTATATGACCTTTAGCATGATGATCTTCTCTTCATTCTTTATATAAACGGTTGCATGAATGTACTCTTCTTTGCTACTTGCTGTTGTTGGAACACTCTCTTAGAAGAATGCACACAAACCTGAAGCGAAAGAAGAACAGAACCTTGGTATGAGACTTACATATGTTTCTTTCTATACATTATCTTTCAAGAAAAAAAGTTCAAGAAAATATGGTATATGATACTGCGATGGCTTTAGAAATATAAATTAAAGCTTACCGGTAGGTCAAAATGGCTTTTCCAAGAACAAAGAGCAAAATGGAGAGGTTGATGTAGAATAGGACTAAGACGTAACATCCTAGACTTACAAGTGTTGACAAGTAAATTAAAAAATCAGCATGTATCACCTAGATAGCCAACTAGGTATAATTTCAATATATCACAATATATTGCAGTACTCAACCATTGGTGTTACTTCGCACGTTAGATCCTTTTTCATCAATGGTCCTTCCTAAGCTACAAAAAATATAACACAAACGTCAGTCATGATTTGAACAAAAAAGCAGTCATCATTTCAAGAGCATGTTGCAAGTAGCTTGTTTCAATAGCTCATTTTGGGTATCATTACTAAATATATCAATTCCAAGGAGTCATAAACCCTTTGCTTCTTCAATTATTTCCAATGCAATTCCGAATGACACTAAATATATCATCATAGTTTGCTTTCTATACTCAACTGTTGATCTGTAGCTCAGAAAAATTTCTCATTGAGGTTCATCTGATCATCAATATGAAATGCTTGCCAAGTTTGTAAATATATGTGCTAATAAAAAGCACATCAAGGGAAAAGGATGAGGCTTAATCATTTCGATCATGGCATCACAGTAAACTTCATGGCAATATAAACGGCCATGTAGTAAAGACTCAAGCTCATAGTTTTCATAAATTTTGTTGCTTCATTCCAATAAGTCAGAACAAATTTCCATGATAGCCCTACTCTACAAAATCTGATGAGATTTATTGAAGTACCTTGATAGCCATATCCTACTCTGGAAAAAGTCTCCTTAGCCCTATGATACACACCTGCAACCAATGGGGGCCAAATAGTAGTTTTGGCATAAAACATCAGTTATGTGCATCCCTTGAGTTATTCATGTCAATGAATTTTGTGTGTACATAATATTCTGATTTATTGGAATTTTCAATGCCTCATTCAGGTTTGAATTTTGGCATTAAAAATCAAGATAGGAGACACTAAAGAAATACACCTTCTTCATAGAAGCAAAGTAACAAACTTCTTGCATGCAATATTCCGAAAAGAAATTTATGGGACACAATGACACCACCAATTACTCATCAGTCAATCAAACGTATAATTACCAACAATTTATTTGAAGGATAAAGCGATGAACTACAATTCATGAACAAGGAAAACTATAAAAGGAAAATAAAAATTAAATAAAATTAAGAAAGTGAGGACCTTACCTCGGATACAGGTGATGCTGATAAGATCATCGGAGAAGATGTTGGAGAAAGGAAATCAATTCCCCAAACCAAACGAACTAAGGCAAGTGCAAAATCCCTAAGAGCAACTCCAACCGGCCTTCATTTCTTCAAAATGAAGGCCGGTTTTGCTCCAACCGGACTTCAAATTGAAGCCAGTTTTGAAGCCCGTGAATAGTGCCCCTTCAAATATGAAGGGGCACTATTCACCCTTTCATTTTAGAAGTTGGTGGGATAATTACAACTTTTCCACCCTATTTAATTAAGTATAGTTAGTTAAATGTTTAATATCTTTTAAACCACATAACCAAATTTAATAATTTTAGTACCATTGGAAAGATCGCGATGATACCTATAATATGAGACCAATATTGAATATTTTTAGAGCATATTTAAAAATTGTAACAAAAAACTGAATACGGAATAGCTAAAATGCTAGATACTGAATACTGAATACATTTTAGCGGATTGCAAATAGAAAATAATAAAAATATAAAAATCATTACATAATTTACTAATTATCATTTTCATCTTCATGTCTTGCCCATAAATGCTCGATCAGTGCGTTTCTATGTTCAATATGAGCAACTTTGTCTTTGAGTTTCTTGTGTCGAGCAAGAAACTGTTGGAATCTCTCTGTGTCCTTGCCTTCCATATCTTGAGCGGCTTGAGTATTTGGTGGAGTAGGCAGTGTAACATCTTGATGGTCATCACGTTCATCCTCAACGATCATATTGTGCATTATAATGCATGCAGACATGATATCATGTAGCACATGCTTATCCCAAAAACGTGATGGCCCTTTGATAATGGCAAATCGTGCTTGAAGGACTCCAAATGCTCGCTCAACATCGTTTCGGCATGATTCTTGCATCATCGCAAAATATTTTTTCTTCGGACCTTGAGGGTTGGCAATACTTTGTACAAGAGTTGACCATTTGGGGTATATACCATCAGCTAAGTAATAGCCAACATTATATTCTTTACCGCTAATAGTATACTGAATATCAGGAGTAATACCTTGGGTTAGGTTAGCAAAAAGATCAGATGAGTGCAACACGTTGATGTCGTTGTTGGAACCCGGTAGCCCAAAATACGCATGCCATATCCATAAGTCGTAAGAAGCCACTGCCTCGAGAATAATAGTTGGCCCACCATGACTACCCGAGTATTGCCCTGCCCAAGCCGTTGGACAGTTCTTCCATGGCCAATGCATACAATCTAGACTTCCCAACATTCCTGGAAAACCTCGCTCTTCACCTTTCTGTAGTAATCGTTGAACATCGTTGGCATTAGGTGACCAAAGGTATTCATCTCCGTACACCTCTACAATTTCCCGACAAAATTTCTTTACACATAATATTGCAGTAGACTCTCCAATTCTTACATATTCATCTGTACTATCTGCAGACACTCCATAAGCTAACATTCTAAAGGCTGATGTTACCTTTTGCAAAGTGGACAATCCAAGCTGGCCGAGAGCGTCCACCTTTTGCATGAAGAAGGTGTCGTGTTCTTTCACTGCGTGAACGATACAAAGAAAAAGAGATCTCTGCATACGAAATCTTCTTCGAAATAGATTTTCTCCATATGTAGGATTCTCGGAAAAATAATCATTCCATAGTCGGGTTTGACCCGCTTATCTTCCGCGGTTGATGACTTTATGGCCATGAATTGATCCTCGACGTCGTACTGGTTCTTCATCATCTCCAAGGCATTGAGCTAGAGCCTCATTGTTGGATGCATAAAGTTGAACTAGTAATGCATCCTCATGTTCCCATTGTTGGGATGCCTTCTCCCACTCAGCCATTTGTGTCGCTAGATCAAAAGAAGGGGGTAGAGCATTTGATTCGTCATTGGAGTTGGAAGAGGGACCTGCTCTATAGCTCATTATTTTGGAATTTGTTGATGATGTAGTGATAATATGATGTTTTTAAAGAAAATATATCATGGCTTTTTATAGATAATATGACCCAGCATTGGATTCCCATCCAAGTCATCTCACATCAATGATTTATTCTTTAGCATTGGATACCCATCCAAGCAACGCATCTCACTGTCTTATTCAGATGGCATTGGATTCCCGGCCAAGTCATCTCACATCAATGTTTTGTTCTTTAGCATTGGATACCCATCCAAGCAACACATCTCACTGTCTTATTCAGATGGCTTTGGATTCCCGTCCAAGTCATCTCACATCAATGCTTTGTTCTTTAGCATTGGATACCTATCCAAGCAATGCATCTCACTGTCTTATTCAGATGGCTTTGGATTCCCGGCCAAGTCATCTCACATCAATGCTTTGTTCTTTAGCATTGGATTTCCGTCCAAGCAACACATCTCACTGTCTTATTCAGATGGCTTTGGATTCCCATCCACGTCATCTCACTTCAATGCTTTGTTCTTTAGCATTGGATACCCATCCAAGCAATGCATCTCACTGTCTTATTCAGATGTCATTGGATTCTCGTCCAAGTCAGCTCACATCAATGCTTTGTTCTTTAACATTGGATTCCCGCCCAAGTCATCTCACATCAATGCTTTGTTCTTTAGCATTGGATACCCATCCAAGCAACGCATCTCACTGTCTTATTCAGATGTCATTGGATTCCCATCCAAGTCTTCTTATATAAATATCGACCTCTCCATTTTTCTCATTCCACAACTCTTCTTTCTTTCTTAAATCTCTCTCCATTTCCTCATATCTTATGGCTAATAAATCAATTATCCGTGGAAAATCTTTCATTATTGAGGAAGATATAGTCTTATGCTCTTCATGGCTTGAAATTTCTCAAGACCCAAATTTGGGTTGTAATCAAAAGAAAGACAAGCTATGGGAGCGTATTTCAACAACTTTTAATAATCGGAGACCACCTCATTGCGTGATGCCCCGAACATCAAAGTCTCTCTCATGTCGTATGACTTTGATTTCGAAGGCTATAAACAAGTTTCGTGGATGTGTTCGTCAAGTCGAGTGCCTTAATCCAAGCGGTGCTTCCGAGTTAGACATTGTAAGTAATTATTTTTCTTTATTTATAATTAACATTTAATATTTTACCTCATATCTTATTTTTTTTTGTAGATTCAACGTGCTAAAATTTTATTTTCACAAGATCCTGACGAGAAAAAAGGGTTTGTATTTGATCATGTCTGGGCCATCCTAAAGGACGCTAAAAAATGGGCTGATATACCATATGGCTCTCCTGCAACTTCTAGAGCTTCAAGAACTAACATCTCTCAAGATTCTGAAGCAGTGTCTCCAGTAAATCCAAGAAGCATGGATTTAAATATAGATGAAGAAGTGCAAACACCAATCGGAGAGGAGCAAGTGCAAGGTAATGAATCGGTTAACCGACCAACAGGAAGGAAGAAAGAAAAGATGAAAAAAAGACTCGCAAGCGAACAATATAAAATGTTTGAATCAATAACCGAAGGAAATCGAGAACTTTTAAAGACTTTAAAACATGGACAAGAAGGGCGGTAGAAGGTTTTTTCAATGCGTTACCTACTTGCAATGATTACTGCTGAAAATGAGAAAAAAAAGTTAGAGATTGAGCACGAGCGCCAAAGGTTAGAGCGTGAGCGTCAAGAGAAAGAAATCATGGAAAAAGATCTAAATTCTATAACTGACCCGGTCGAACGGGAATATTTTCAAAAGAAAAAAGATCAAATTTTACGCCTGAACAATAATTCTGAAGCTTTTCGACCATCGTCTACATTTAGTCATTATCCTTTTAGTGATTTCAACCAGTATCAAGGTGGATATCAAAGCGGTGGATATCAAAGCGGAGGATATGAGGCAGGCGGATCTGGAGGTGCTTATTATGGTGGAAGTGGTCATAAAGGTCATGGATTTCAGGGAAGTGGACCGGAAGATGACCTACTGGAGTTTTAATTTTAAGTTTAATTATTGTATTGTTTAATATGTTATGTTGTAATATTGATCAGTTGTATCTTTCAGTTTTCTAAAATGTTGTACTTTTATTTTAATTAATGCAGTTTATTTAATGTTTTATGTACCATGATTTCTAAAGTACTCAGTTGTTTTGTTGTTGAAGAGATCATCTAAATAAAAATTAATATTATTTTTATGGACAAATAATAAAATTTAATATTTTTCACTAAAATTATTAATAAAATAATAACAATTTTATATTATTTAAACATTTCTTTTATAAAGAAATAATTAAATAGATTAACCAATTTTTAAAAGAAATATTTTATCATTATGTAAAGATAACTAAATATGAAATAACATGAAAAATTAGATTTGAAGGGGGAGGGTTGGAGTTGCCCATCCTTCAAAATGGAATCTTTAAGGCATATTCCATTTTGAAGGTGCTTTTTTGAAGAATGGGGTTGGAGATGCTCTAATTCACCAAATCAAACGAACCGTGGGGCTATGTGGGAACTGGGAGAGTGCGAGAAATCGAGAGCGCGAAGGGCAAGCTCCGAAGAACCGCTGCAGATAAGCTAGTAGCTGTGGGGTTGAGACGAGAGAGATACGAGAGCAGGAGATCGCACGAGGGATTTGCTGATGGGGAAAGAGAGAGCATGAGGAGCACTGATCTGATCTGGACCAATAAATGAGGCCATGCCGTCAGATCTCCAGCCGTTAGCGTTGGAACGAGGAGATCGGACGGCCAGCAGCCCATTCGTACGAGCGCCGTGCGAATGCCATTCGCAGCCGAATACTTATACTCTCTCTCTCTCTCTTATAACCCGTGCCCGCGGGCACGCTTCATTTAAGATTTTCCCCCACGAAATCTTTGTTTCCCAAAAAATTATAAAAATTTAAAAGGACAATAAATTAGCGTAAAATATTTTGCGACACGGGCACCTTCGACACGGAACAACAAATTTCGCATATGCGCCTTAAACACGGAACAACAAATTCGGTGCGGGGGCCTTCGGCGTGAAACAACAAATTCGACGCAGACGCCTTCGACGCGGAATAACAAATTAGCGTACAACAACAAATTCGACGGTGGAACTTTCGGCGCGAAACAACAATTAGAGTAAAAAACTCGTGCCCGCTGGCACGGTTCAAATTTTTGTTGCCAAAAACCCCGTGCCCGCTGGCACGGTTCAAATTTTTGTTCCCTAAAAATTTAGCGGAACAAATCCGTGCCTGCGAAATCGTTGTTCTCCAAAAAATTACTAGAATTTTAAAAAACAAAATTTAGTGGTACTGGCGCCTTCGGCGCGGAACAACCAAGTCGACGCGGGCGCCTTCGACGTGGAACAACCAATTCAACGCGGACGCCTTTGGCGCGTAACAATAAATTAGCGTAAAAAAATTTAGTTGGTGCCTTCGGTACGGGAAATTATTCTTATTTTGTTGCCCCATGCGTCAATGAGATGGTGGGCCCAACGTTGAGGGAGTGCATTAATTGCATGCCTCTTCTATTCCCCAGAAACTTTAATTTCCCAAAAATTTTCTTTTTCCCATAAACTTTCATTTTCTCCAGAAATGTGTTTCCCTCCAAAACTTTCCACAAAATCTCATCTCAACCATTCATTCATCAAGATTAAATTTCAGCAGTTCTTCTATCAACCCTTTTGTCCTAGTCAGCTTGTCATTGTCAGCCCTAGAATTCAAAAAAGGTTGTCAAATGTATTATAGATATGAAAATGCTAAAATGAGAAGGTGAGAAGGTGAGAAGAGATATGTATATCATTAGCTAGCCAAATCTACTTTTCAAATCAATAATCGGAAACATTCTTCTTGTTCTATCCATAAAGTAATCTTTATGTACAAATTTTTTTTGTTATTTGGAGATTTTTATCAAATCCAAAAAGTGTTCACAAGATGGACGGCTTACAATCTGCCTGTAAATGCAACAAAACTAGAATGGGTTGATCCAAATGATTTTGGGGTTTATAATCTCCAATTTTTTAGGGTATAAATCTATCAACATGTTCTTCAAGATGAATGGTGCCGATCATTAATTGGTGTTACCGATTGGTCCTTCTCACGATAAGAGTCTTCTCACCTTCTCACAATAGCCTATGATTATTGACAGATCTGAACCTAGCAGCTGGCATCAAACTAACTTGGAGGTTACTCAAGAGTAAAGGGCTGTGGGCGGAGTATATGCGCCTGAAATATAAGGATTCAGACAGATTTTATGGTGCATCGGGAACGACAACACAATCTGGTACGTGGAAGTTCTTACTTCACTGCAGAAACCTTTCGCAATCTATTATTAAGAGAAAGGTCCGAGATGGGAAATATACCCTTTTTTGGCATGATAATTGGCTCCCATGTGGACCACTAAAGGCGTTATACAACATCCCTGCTAGTGCTACTGGTAAGCGCGTAGCGGACTACTGGAATGGAACAAATTGGCGCGATGAATCTTAGATAGAAATCATTAAACCGCAGCTACAAAACCAAGTACTGCAAGCCGGCCTGGACTCCTGGGTATGGGGTTTAGGGCTGGACTTCAAGTTCTCCCAGGCTTGGGATCAGGTGTGTGATAAGAAGCCGGTTTTTCCATTTCATAAGCTTATTTGGTATAGCTCTTATATTCCTAAATTCTCAATCTCCCTTCTCCGAGCTTTTCAGAATAAGTTGCTAACCAAATCTCGCCTAGAAAGTTGGTGTAGCTTGCCTTCCAACTTGTGTGAGCTTTGCTCTGGTGAACCCGAAACTAGTGATCACCTTTTCTTCCTCTGCCCATACTCGAACTATATCATGCGAAGAGCTTTACTGAAGCTCAATGCAAGGGGCCGGCGGTTCTTTCTCTCCCAGTGCTTGGAGACTATTTCATGACTAAGTATAATAGAAAAGGGAAACTTGGGCTTCTTGGTAAGACAGTACTTGCGACTACCATTTGGCATCTGTGGCGTGAGCGTAACAGACGAGTCTTTGAGCACAAGATGAAATCCAAGATAGATCCCTTTGAGGATATAGCATCAGATGTGAGACTTATCTTGCGTCGTTCAGAGGATGTGGAGGTTGAAGCTCAGGCAACATATGCTAATTGGGACATCTTAGATCATGGTTAGCATCCATCGTGTACCAACTTTGTATTGCATGTATTTTGTTGAGTATCTTGTTGAGTTCCTTGGTTCTGTACATGGGTGTTGGACTAACTGATCTAGGGTGACGACGCTTGTGTCCTCTCCCCTAGTCTTTTGGAAAGGCACTATGTACACAACCCGCTTTGTACTTTTTGTTTATACTTTAATAAAGATGAAACTTACCCTGCAAAAATATATATATATATATATATATATATATATATATATATATATATATATATATATATATATATATATATATATATTATAAAACAGGGATCTTATCATGGGTTATTGGATAAGAGTTGTCATATAAGATAAATTGGTTATGAGATAAGGGATAAGAGAATTTGGGTGATTGGGTAATACATTTTGTTGTTGTATGAAAGAATTTGAATATGAGAAATATGGAGATGAGAAATTGTTTAAGTTATATACATTGGGGTTATGTATTTTGGGGGGAAGTTTTAAATTTTGAGTTGGTGGAAACCAATGGGGGGAATTCAAAATCTATTATACATTTCTCTGCCCATTTCAAAACTCAACCAAAAATTTGTGGCGGGGAAAACCAAAATCTCTCTTTCTCTTGCCCAAAAACGCAATCTCCCGTTCTTCTCTTAACACAACCCTCAAACACAATCCCATGCTGATTCATCCGCCAGGCCACGCCCATCCACCAGGATACGACCATCTTGATGGAAGGGGAAATGGTGCTGGAGAAGACTCCTCATACCAACGCCACTAGCTTGAAGCGAAATCAGTAGCAACGAAAACATGAGTCCACGCCATTTGAGATGCAGATCACATTGTATGTAGGTTTTGATTGGGTGTCTGCATGTTTTTGTGGTTGGCCTTCATTGATCGGCTGGTTTTTTTCTAAATGTTTTGCTTGGGTGTCTGTAGCCCCAGCCAGAAGCTCTCTTTTATTCTGTGGTTGGCCTTCAGTAATCGACAAGGATGCAAATGAAACAATCTTTTTTCTCATGGAATTTGGCTTTTATGATCGGCAAGCAGTCATATTGAAGGTATGTATTATTTGATAATGTAACGGCCGCTTTCCGACCGTTTGTAATTTTCTGCGCGCACGTGTTTTATCGTGCACGTATTTTATTTGGCTATTTCTGAGCTCCAGCATATGCGATGCGATATGCCGTTGCGATCGTTTTTGGGGTGTTGAATTTTATAGTAATTTTGGGAACGTCTTTCACGGCTCGTTTTCGCGCGAAACGACTTTGAATGATATGGGCGTTTTAGTCATCTGACTCGAAACACCGTTTCCAATTTTACGTAAATTTTTGGTAGGCGTTACGCACGATCGGGCTCCGTAGATCTGTGCGTCTCGTCTCCACGAACGCCCCGGTATTTTCGGATTATTTTTCTGACGCCCGGATTGAAAGATATCGCTCGGAGAAATCTGGACCGTTGATTTGCCCTGATCAATTTAGAAATTCAAATTGATTAGCCAAATCTGGCTAAATCTCTTTTAAAAATTGTTTTAAAATCTTCCCTAATCTGTTTCACTAATCTCCCCTAGACTTATCCCTACTTGTACACCCTCTACCCCTTTATTAATTCCCTTTTAGCTATAAAACTTATAGATACATATCAAATGACTATTATTATATTAGCCCCATTCTTTTAACCCTAACCCTATTCAAACCCTAACCCCCAAAATCTCAGCCGCCGCCACATACTTGGGAGCCCGAGCTCTCCTCCCCGAGTTTCCCCTCTCACCGGGCCTCAACCCCGTCGGCGGCGAACCCCGACGCCGGCCCACTCCTCCGATCAACCTCCCCACCACGATGCACCGCCCTCACCATCACGCCGGCCGTCGACCTCGATCCCCTCTCCTCTCTCGCATCCCACGGCGAGGCGCCTCCGTGATCTCAACCCCGATCGCCGCTCAGCGCCCGCTCCGACATCGGCGAGGCGCCGCCGTCGCCTCATCTCCCCGATCCCGCAGCCCGCCCTGCTGCGGATCCCGCCGTCGCCGCATAGCACAGGCGCCTCCCCTCGTGGTCCTCGCCGCCATGACAGCCCGACGCCGCCGCGATCGACGTCGATCCGGCGTCCCCAACCCCGAGCGACCCCCTGCTGCGCCGCCGCCGCTGCGCTGATCCCTGCCGCCAATCCGCTGCCCCTCGTCGCTCCTCAGCCCTAGCTCCAAGCCGCCGACCCTTGCCGCTCGGTGCCCCTTAGTCGAGCTCCTCTTACTCTCCGGAGATCCCCTGCTTCCTACACAACGGGGGAGCCCTAGAGCTCGCGGCCACGGCCTCATCTTCTCCCTCCACCGTCGGAAACCAACGACCGGAGCCTTGCCTACTGCTCAATCATGCCGTCCCTCACCGTCACCCAACAATAGGCCCACGATCGTGCTCCCCTACGTTCAAGCAACGAAGAACGTCTACACTATGGGTTGTGCCTCTTAAGTTATACATATGAACTTAAGCAGTGTCTCACATTGTATAGGGATGTGATATATTAAACAAACAGTAAGTTGGGTAATATATTTACTCTAAGTTTTAGCTCTATAGTATTTGTGAGCTACGTTTTGGGTGCTAGGTTAAGCTGACTTTTAACTAACTTTACGAATCCAAATCTCACAGATAGTTTCCGCGTTACCGCAGTCGAGTAACTGAAATCACGACGGGTCTGTAACTGTTTCCAGGTCTGACGCCAGATTTACGCGTGAACATCATTCAGGTTGGTACCCCGAACTCATAGCGAAACCCACACTATAGCGAACTGAACCTTAACTAAAATTTGACAACTTGAACTAAATTTACTTTCGGTATCTGTAAAACGCTGCTCACTGTAGAAAGATCGACAATCGGACAATTTTATGTGCACATAGGGTAGTGGTCGATTTAGGTTGATAAAACACCAAAAAAATCGTGACTTTGACAATTAGGGTAGTCCCGACAACCTAGAAACAAACCCTAATAGGACTTGATGAAAATTGCGACCTGACATCGTCGCCATGACCTATTTCAGACGGACTTCCGCGGACGAGACGCTTGGACGAGAAGCTTCGGGAGGACAACACACTCGCCATCGCAGGCAAGTGTACTCACTTGTGATTTGACTGTGCCTTAGTTCTAGTTGTAGAACTGTTAGATGGTGTGTGATGAGAACCGGACGTGAAATGATAGCGTCCGGGACGACCCGTGACGGCTCAGACTTGACGACGAAGTCTGAGCCTGACGACAATGAACTGCTGACAACATAGGACTATCTTGTGTGTGCGTGCGTGTGGACACCCTAGAATAACTTTCCCTACACTTGTCATGTCGTGTCCTGTCACACAAAAAGCCTTCGGGCGTTTCGGATGCTTCCCTCCGCGGAAGTGATCCCCGTGATACAAAAAGCCTTCGGGCGTTTCGGATGCTCTCCATGCGAGAGTGATTCCCGTGAATATTACCAAAAAGCCTTCGGGCGTTTCGGATGCTTCCCTCCGCGGAAGTGATCCCCGTGATACAAAAAGCCTTCGGTCGTTTCGGATGCTCTCCATGCGAGAGTGATCCCCGTGACTGTTACCAAAAAGCCTGCGGGTGTTTCGGATGCTTTCCTTGCGGAAGTGATCCCTGTTACACAAAAAGCCTGCGGGCGTTTCGGATGCTTCCCTAGCGGAAGTGATCCCTGTACTTCTTGTCCTGAGTTCCTGGGTTGGGGTAGGGTTGAGCGTGCGCACGGAAGAGGGTCTGATCCCCGTCGAACCGTAAGGCGTGAACCCTTCGTGTCACACTTGTCTTGTCTTGTCCCATCCTGTTTGTCCTGTCTTGTCCCGTCACGTCCCGTCTTGTCTTGACACCTGTAGGTTAGTCCCGTAGTTGGTAGCACACGCTACGACTACTACTTGTCCCGTTTTACTTTCCTGCTGCGTTACTTCCTGTCGTGTTACTCTGTTATAACCACAGCATGCTAATCAACCAGTAAACTGTTGTGTAAAAGAACCTCAGCATGTTAATCAACCAGTAAACCGTTGTTTAAAGTTCGGTGCACTTGCAGTGAAGTCTAACCCTTCTTGTAGACTTTACCTGACGTACAGTTCCTTTTTCTTGGGTGCTGTACGTCAGGTGCTCAGCCAGAGTTCGTGGACGAGGCAGACACACTGGAGCACGAGGAGTCGAGGACGTTGATCCAGAGTTCGTGCCTGACGAGGATCAGACCTTGAGGTCTTTTAGCCGCCACTTTCAGAGGTTTTTAGGTTTGTTTTTAAAATTTTTGTTGCCACGTTTAGGCTTCTTTTTAGACTTTGTACTTGTCGGATATTATATCTCTAATTTAATGAATGTATCTTCCTTTCCGTACTTTCTGTTGTTTCGAACTATAATAATGCAAGAACCTGAAGCAATTTTTCAAATGGTACCTCTACAGACGCTTATTGGGTCCGAGCTTCTAAAGCTCTGGCCTAAGCGGGCCTCGTCACGTTCCTCTTCCGTCCATTTTGGGAAGCGGGGCGTGACAGGTTTTAGTGGTGGCCCATGCAGGTCTTGCAAAAGTTCGGAACAATAAAAGTACCACATTCATTTAATATCCACGTACAAGTCTGAATTAGTTTCCCAGTCTTAGTTAGTGGGAAGACTTAGGTAGACGTCCCAGGTTTGATAGTCAGACACCTTAGTTAAGATTTAGCCGTACCCGTCTTAGGATATTCTAGTAGCCTCTCCCTCTCTAGCTCTGACCAAATTAGATTTCTAGAGCCCTTCTGTTAGTCGTTCGCTCGGGTCCATCGACTTCGGGCCCAGCGGAACATAGCCTTGATTCTCTTAGGAACCTTATCTTTAGATCCCGAATATAAACCCGCTCATTAGGAAGTCTTAGGAGCTGAGTTATCCTAATCCTTAGACGACCCGATGATTAGGACCCCTGACTTCTAGCGTCTCTCTGATCATTACACTTCTGCGTTATCGATCGTAGGGTCCCATCGTAGCCTCCTTGCGTCTTATTCTATGTGTAACAATCATGCGATCATTTTCCTTTCTCCCGATTCTCGTGATCGTTTCTGGACGATTATCGTTGATCCTTCGAATCCCTTCCTTGACCAATTCTGCTTCCTTTAAAAGTATTTTCGAAATTTATTATTAAGTCTTTCTCTCAGCCTAATTTTTTTGAAAATCCCTATAATATATATTTCAAAATTCTTGTTTTTTTCGATTGAATTAAAATTCTTTCACTAACCTTGAAACCTCCTTGGTCGTAAAATTATTTTACTATCTCGTACCTGTTTTCAAAACGGCATCTTTTTGTGTTTCGGTTTTAGACCTTGTTATCAATTCTATAATCCAATATATATATAAGCTACTTTTCTAAACTACAAAATTTTATTGCAAATCATTTACCGTGCATTTTTTTTCAAAATATTTTCTAAACTAGAGGGAACACCAATTATTTTCTTATTATTATTACATCAGTTCTATGTTCTTCGTGACCATATTTCAAAATCCTCGTGTAAACTTATTTTCGTTTGCAAAACAATCGTTTCTCACCCTACCCATCCTACTTTCGTCTTACTTTTTCCAAAATTTTAATTTGCTACATCAGCTCACTTTTAAGTGTATGAATATATGTATATTTTTAAAAGTACATGATACCATATTTTACACGTAAATCTCCTTCATCTATCTAATTATTTTGAAGAATATTTTTCGTTCCATCCAACCAACTATCTCCTTGCCTCGCCTTACTTGAACTCGTTCCTTCCGATCTATCTCGTTACACTTTTGGTTCATGTTTCCTTTATTTTACGTAGATATTAGCCCTTGTAGTTGTCCATGCTATCTCCAGTTTAGGAGTAGGCCCTTTGGTAGGTGATGTTGTCATGATGCACGAGTATAAGTAGAGTGCATAGGCCTGTATCAGTGTGTGTTCTTTAGGATCCTGATAATAGCCTTTTTGTGTCTTGAATGTGTACTCAGTGTTAACCAAGATAGGATTGAAGTTGTCTGAATGACGGTATTCATACATATATGAATAGGGTCATAGCAGGCAATTTCCTTAGACATAGTTTTCGTATTATAGAATATCTTAACTTTGACTGAATGCGATTGTATTAAAACTTGTTTTCTTTTAAACGAAATCTTTAAAGTTTTGAGACTAGCTCACGAGATCACCAATCACATATCCTCCCTCATCCTTGCCACGGCTCTACACGTTTTCCAAATGTTTTGAAATGTGTATTGGGACTTGAGTTTCCCTTTTCTCTTCTTTTTCTCTCCATTTAGAAATGTTATGTTTTAGTTGTTATAGTTTTGGGACTAACCATTATTGTTGTAGGACTTGTTTGCGGGTAGGCTCAGGGAGAGATGAGATTTGTTATAGAAATGATTGACAGGATTTTGGAACGATAGAATATTGGAATAGATTTCTTTCGGATGGAAAGAATGGGATGTCCAAGACTTATTATAAAACCGAAGTGTGGCGAACTCGATGGAGAATTCTGGTTGAATGAGGTTATATGCGTGAAGATGAGAACTAATCAGATTTGAGGCTTAGACGAATGGTAGGTAGTGATGACTACGGAGTATGGTGGGAATTAGGGTGATCTTGAGTTTGAGTAGAGCTTTTATTAGCATCGAGACTTGATTGTTGAGTGACGTGAGAAGACATTGGGAGTAACACGACATGTTGAGATAAATGGATGGTTAAGTTGTCGGATTTAATTTTGGTTGAAAATAATTATAATAAGTAGGATGAGATGTGATTTCGATAGTTCAATTCTTGGCGGGTAAATTGTGGAAAGATATGACGAAGAATGCATTGGGGACACGACGATGGCTGATTTGTGAAAAGTGGTATGAGTTAGACAAAGTTTTTGTTTTGGATTGATGATTGACTTGAACATCATTTTAGCGGTTAATTAATATTGGGAAGAGATCGAGAAATTTCAAGATATTATTGAGCGGTGATGTTTAGTGGTGGTATGGTAAGAGAAGACGATTATTATGCTTTTATGAGAACTTGGAGTTGGAAATTTGAACAGTAGTGATGGGTTTATGGCTAAGTATTAGGAGGTGAGTTTAGTCGTGGCATTGTCCAGAGAAAAGATGGGTTATGATGGATTATTTGAGGAACGGTGTTGAAGTTAAGTGAATTAGAGATTATCGTGTGGAGGATGGGAGTGATAGGCTTAAGTGCTTATAGATATTATTATTATTATTATTATTATGAGTGATTCCGAGGGCGGAATCATTTCTAAGGTGGGTAGAATGTAACGGCCGCTTTCCGACCGTTTGTAATTTTCTGCGCGCACGTGTTTTATCGTGCACGTATTTTATTTGGCTATTTCTGAGCTCCAGCATATGCGATGCGATATGCCGTTGCGATCGTTTTTGGGGTGTTGAATTTTATAGTAATTTTGGGAACGTCTTTCACGGCTCGTTTTCGCGCGAAACGACTTTGAATGATATGGGCGTTTTAGTCATCTGACTCGAAACACCGTTTCCAATTTTACGTAAATTTTTGGTAGGCGTTACGCACGATCGGGCTCCGTAGATCTGTGCGTCTCGTCTCCACGAACGCCCTGGTATTTTCGGATTATTTTTCTGACGCCCGGATTGAAAGATATCGCTCGGAGAAATCTGGACCGTTGATTTGCCCTGATCAATTTCGAAATTCAAATTGATTAGCCAAATCTGGCTAAATCTCTTTTAAAAATTGTTTTAAAATCTTCCCTAATCTGTTTCACTAATCTCCCCTAGACTTATCCCTACTTGTACACCCTCTACCCCTTTATTAATTCCCTTTTAGCTATAAAACTTATAGATACATATCAAATGACTATTATTATATTAGCCCCATTCTTTTAACCCTAACCCTATTCAAACCCTAACCCCCAAAATCTCAGCCGCCGCCACATACTTGGGAGCCCGAGCTCTCCTCCTCGAGTTTCCCCTCTCACCGGGCCTCAACCCCGTCGGCGGCGAACCCCGACGCCGGCCCACTCCTCCGATCAACCTCCCCACCGCGATGCACCGCCCTCGCCATCACGCCGGCCGCCGACCTCGATCCCCTCTCCTCTCTCGCATCCCACGGCGAGGCGCCGCAGTGATCTCAACCCCGATCGCCGCTCAGCGCCTGCTCCGACATCGGCGAGGCGCCGCCGTCGCCTCATCTCCCCGATCCCGCAGCCCGCGCTGCTACGGATCCCGCCGTCGCTGCATAGCACAGGTGCCTCCCCTCGTGGTCCTCGCCGCGATCACAGCCCGACGCCGCCGCGATCGACGTCGATCCGGCGTCCCCAACCCCGAGCGACCCCCTGATGCGCCGCCGCCGCTGCGCTGATCCCTGCCGCCAATCCGCTGCCCCTCGTCGCTCCTCAGCCCTAGCTCCAAGCCGCCGACCCTTGCCGCTCGGAGCCCCTTAGTCAAGCTCCTCTTACTCTCCGGAGATCCCCTGCTTCCTACACAACGGGGGAGCCCTAGAGCTCGCGGCCACGGCCTCATCTTCTCCCTCCACCGTCGGAAACCAACGACCGGAGCCTTGCCTACTGCTCAATCATGCCGTCCCTCACCGTCGCCCAACAATAGGCCCACGATCGTGCTCCCCTACGTTCAAGCAACGAAGAACGTCTACACTATGGGTTGTGCCTCTTAAGTTATACATATGAACTTAAGCAGTGTCTCACATTGTATAGGGATGTGATATATTAAACAAATAGTAAGTTGGGTAATATATTTACTCTAAGGTTTAGCACTATAGTATTTGTGAGCTACGTTTTGGGTGCTAGGTTAAGCTGACTTTTAACTAACTTTACGAATCCAAATCTCGCAGATAGTTTCCGCGTTACCGCAGTCGAGTAACTGAAATCACAACGGGTCCGTAACTGTTTCCAGGTCTGACGCCAGATTTACGCGTGAACATCATTCAGGTTGGTACCCCGAACTCATAGCGAAACCCACACTGTAGCAAACTGAACCTTAACTAAAATTTGACAACTTGAACTAAATTTACTTTCGGTATCTGTAAAACGCTGTTCACTGTAGAAAGATCGACAATCGGACAATTTTATGTGCACATAGGGTAGTGGTCGATTTAGGTTGATAAAACACCAAAAAAATCGTGACTTTGACAATTAGGGTAGTCCCGACAACCTAGAAACAAACCCTAATAGGACTTGATGAAAATTGCGACCTGACATCGTCGCCATGACCTATTTCAGACGGACTTCCGGGGACGAGACGCTTGGACGAGACGCTTCGGGAGGACGACACACTCGCCATCGCAGGCAAGTGTACTCACTTGCGATTTGACTGTGCCTTAGTTCTAGTTGTAGAACTGTTAGATGGTGTGTGATGAGAACCGGACGTGAAATGATAGCGTCCGGGATGACCCGTGACGGCTCATACTTGACGACGAAGTCTGAGCCTGACGACAATGAACTGCTGACAACATAGGACTATCTTGTGTGTGCGTGCGTATGGACACCCTAGAATAACTTTCCCTACACTTGTCATGTCGTGTCCTGTCACACAAAAAGCCTTCGGGCGTTTCGGATGCTTCCCTCCGCGGAAGTGATCCCCGTGATACAAAAAGCCTTCGGGCGTTTCGGATGCTCTCCATGCGAGAGTGATCCCCGTGACTGTTACCAAAAAGCCTTCGGGCGTTTCGGATGCTTCCCTCCGCGGAAGTGATCCCCGTGATACAAAAAGCCTTCGGGCGTTTCGGATGCTCTCCATGCGAGAGTGATCCCCGTGACTGTTACCAAAAAGCCTGCGGGCGTTTCGGATGCTTTCCTTGCGGAAGTGATCCCTGTTACACAAAAAGCCTGCGGGCGTTTCGGATGCTTCCCTAGCGGAAGTGATCCCTGTACTTCTTGTCCTGAGTTCCTGGGTTGGGGTAGGGTTGAGCGTGCGCACGGCAAGAGGGTCTGATCCCCCTCGAACCGTAAGGCGTGAACCCTTCGTGTCACACTTGTCTTGTCTTGTCCCGTCCTGTTTGTCATGTCTTGTCCCGTCACGTCCCGTCTTGTCTTGACACCTGTAGGTTAGTCCCGTAGTTGGTAGCACACGCTACGACTACTACTTGTCCCGTTTTACTTTCCTGCTGCATTACTTCCTGTCGTGTTACTCTGTTATAACCACAGCATGCTAATCAACCAGTAAACTGTTGTGTAAAAGAACCTCAGCATGTTAATCAACCAGTAAACCGTTGTTTAAAGTTCGGTGCACTTGCAGTGAAGTCTAACCCTTCTTGTAGACTTTACCTGACGTACAGTTCCTTTTTCTTGGGTGCTGTACGTCAGGTGCTCAGCCAGAGTTCGTGGACGAGGCAGACGCACTGGAGCACGAGGAGCCGAGGACGTTGATCCAGAGTTCGTGCCTGACGAGGATCAGACCTTGAGGTCTTTTAGCCGCCACTTTCAGAGGTTTTTAGGTTTGTTTTTAAAATTTTTGTTGCCACGTTTAGGCTTCTTTTTAGACTTTGTACTTGTCGGATATTATATCTCTAATTTAATGAATGTATCTTCCTTTCCGTACTTTCTGTTGTTTCGAACTATAATAATGCAAGAACCTGAAGCAATTTTTCAAATGGTACCTCTACAGACGCTTATTGGGTCCGAGCTTCTAAAGCTCTGGCCTAAGCGGGCCTCGTCACGTTCCTCTTCCGTCCATTTTGGGAAGCGGGGCGTGACAGATAACAATCGCAAAGAATTATAAAAGCTTCATATTTATGTTCAAGCCTCTAATTCGATTTTATTTGGTTGTATTCTTTCCACGGCCTACAACTTTGCATGTATCCATAAATCTGCTTCAATGGACATTTTAGTTACATATTTGCCATCAATTTGGGATGTGCTGAATTGGTTAATGATGTGGGTAGAGATGGAAGCTCATGTGCTGCTGTCCTCTTAGTGTTTGAAGAAATTCCTCAGAGAAGAAAAGATAATTGTTGTGATTGATTTTTTGGTTGTGATTGATTTTTTGGTTTTTCTTTAGATTTGATGGTTTTTTTAGTGTTGGGTATCTGGTAAAATTTTAGAAATGTTCAAAAATCTTTATTTCCATCACTCCCCCCACAATTTAGTTTCTGTCATGAATTTTGTGTTGTTTCTTAAAAAAATTGAGTTATTTCACTTAGATACTTTGACATATTGATCCTGGTATTGCTTTGGTTCATCTGCTATAGTGGGTCTAAGTTCACAAGGTGGGAGGCCGAAGCAAGTTTTTATCTGATACAATGGGTCCTATCTCTCTCCCCCCGACAACCTCACTTTGATATGCAAACAGTTTTTATCTGCTACAATTGGTCTAATTTGGTTATGCAAACTATTGATCTCAAGCTTGCAATTTGGTAAGTTTTTATCTGTCTACTTTCTATGTTTGAGTAAATTTAGCCAATCTTTTTTGTGCTACATGGGTTTCATTTTATTTTTTTCACACTGTTCACGGTTTGCGTGGTTAAATTTGTATTGTAACTGTTACGACTATTTTGACCGGGCCCGGAAGAGCCAAGTCAACGACGACCGGTCAACCGGCCTGCTACGGCCTTGGGCCCCGGCCCCAGAGATCTCACGGGCGGGCCGCGCTTATCCACCCAAGATGAAGGCCCAAAAGGCTGCCCACTTCTGTAGCTGAGGAAAATCGGGGCCCAAATCGAGGAAGCCTTCGCCAAGTATGACAACCGCCCAGTATCATCATGATCTGCCAATTATGGCAGCCACCTTCATGGCTCGCCAAATATGGCAACCGTCCAAGGCCATCACTCTCTAGCCATCATGGCTCGGCTTAAATGGCTCGGCTTAATGGCCCGACTTAAATGGCCTTCACTCTATAGCCATCATGGCTCGGCTTAATGGCTCGGCTTAATGGCCCGACTTAAATGGCCATCACTTTCCAGCCATCAAGGCCCGCCGAATATGGCAACCGCCCGAGTCCATCACTCCAGCCATCATGGCCACCTTTAGGACTTTCATCTCCTCATCAAGATGGGCGCAATTAGTGGGGGTCAAAGCTTCCCACATTTGCACGTCCCCATGAATGATGGCCATGATGTCACATCATGGCACATTATTAGGACGAGCCACCTATATGAGGGGAGGGTGGGGCATCATCCAAATGGGCCGGATCTTCGCGATCGAGAACGATGGTATCACATACAAACACTCTTACTCCTTCTTCCACCTCAATATTTCTCCTCCATAACTTGGCCCGGGGATCGAGTATCGGTCTCTCTGCGAGCCATACTCACTCCCACCAAGCCTTTACACAGATCCGTTCTGACTTAGGCATCGGAGGGGAATTGGTCGGAACCAAGGTCCGACCCCCCTGACGAGCTCTCTCGTCTATTCAGGTACAGGAGATCCAGCGACGCCTAGGCTACCCCTTAGCGTCCTTCCAACCGGAGCCGAGCTCCCTCGTCCCCGAGCTCGTTCATCTTCTCCACCACGAGGACGTCGCTCTGCCGAGGCTACCCCTCGCCGAGCCGACGCAAGGATCCGCGTGTCCCGCAGTGAGCGACTCTGCCTTCAACCGATCCCGGAGGTTGTCATCTCGCCGAGGCTACCCCTCGGCCCGCCAAAGAACGGAGCCGCGCCTTTCCGCTCGAGCGAACGCGCTGTCGGTCGACCCCACCGGTCATCTCCGTCTCAAGCCACAGCCACGACAACTCGGGGGTCCCGCGCGTCCCCCCTTTGACCGCGTTGACCACGCACCTTCCACACTATTAATGTGTTCTGCTAAAAATAGCAGAAACATTTGGCGCCGTCTGTGGGAACGAGTCAACATCCACGATGTCAACCACACGTGCAACGACTTGTTCTATTAATTAAAAACTTGGAAGATCCAACGAGACCCGTAATAGGTCGGAAGGCAGTCCCTTGTCTTAAACCAGATCGGGCCGAGGATCAATCAACCCACACGGATGGGACCCCTCCCAAACTTGCGCAAATAACAGTTGCACTAATTAAAGAGCATTAAAACTTGCATTACATTTTTGCCAGTAGCAATCTCACGCATGTCAATACAATTGAAGAATATTGAATCTGTTCTTTTTTGCAAGTGGCAGGCTAGCAAGTGGCAACTTTGGTGAAAGTTGATCGGCCCCGCGGCCCTCAAAACCACCATGGGTTAGGCAAACACGATTAAGGCCATCCTTGATCGATTCGCCAGGAGCGACGTTTCATTTTGACACGAGACTGTCAACCTGATTGAAGAGGAAGCCGGCATCCGATGATATTCCCTGAGGCTCTAAGCGATTCCACTTGCGATCGATAGACCCTCGCTATCCAAGCTCGCCGACTCAGCAAGGCTTCGGATCTAGGGACATTCGAACCAATCCGAGTCCTTCGACCCAGGAGTGGAACCTGCCTCTGAAGTTCATCGGAGATAAGGCGTCGACCCTTTTCTAGTCAGAGATCAAATCGTCCGACCCCCTCCATCGCCGAGCTCGATCAGCGGTAGAGATTTCTCGACGATTCGATTTCCGAGCTCAGATATTGAATAAGCCTCGTCAATAACTCGTCGACCCATCCCCGCCTCGATGGAAGCCTGACCATGGTGCGTCCTGATCCCACACCTCGCCAGCATGCGATCAACGCCGCCACACCTCCTCTGAGCATGCTGACTCGTCAGACGTCGATTCCCATTCCCAGAAGCTCGTCCCAGATCTTCGTCGGAGCTTCGACCCAGCTAGGGTCATCCCAGAAGCTCCAGTCGTTCAGATCTCGCTTGAAGGTCAGAACTTTTTGCGGATCGGAGTTTGTGTCAACCGACACTCGCGACGATCGATGGTGACGGAGCTCCATCATCCACTGGCACCAAAGCTACAAGCAGGATCCTTTCCTCGGATGATATCTCCTCAACGAGCTTCCTCACCTTCCATTCGAGGGGAATTAGGCACCAACAGATCCATCTCTTCGACTCTGACCGAACTTCATGGAGCTATGCTCCGACCAAGCTTGAGTCGACCGAGCAACTAAGTCTCCACCATCGACCAATCAAACTGCTCCCATCAAGTTCCAACCTTCATCCGAACTCGATGGGGTGACAGGATGCCGAGCTCGATCCAATGAATCCATCGATTCGACGAAGCTTTGATCGGTGCCCCCAGCCTTATACGAGCTCCGACCGGTGCCCAGAGCATCGACTTGGAGTTCCCTCGCAGCAACATCGAGTTTCGATGTGGAAGGGTTCGTCTGACTATGCCCTCGTCGGAGCAGATCCGACCTCGACCGAGAGTCCCCTGTTCCGGTGAGAGATGCTGAGGTCAGTTGCGCGAGCTTGTAACCCATCGGGGCAATAAATGATGAGTGACATCAATCTCCAGTTCTTGCATAATGTCATCGATCTGAGCTCGGGTGCACTGAGGCATGGATGAAGTTACAGAAGTGGGTGCGGGTCTTGCAGCTGGCCCAAAGCCGATGCCACCGCCGCCAGGGATCAGATCTGACGAAATCTACTCGGTGAAGACCTCGAGAAGCTCATCGACAACGGTGGCGAGCTCATTAAGATGGGTCCGGCAGAGACCGAGATCCCGTCGCGACCGTTCCCGACGACCATAGTCATCCAACAACTAGAGGGAGCAACGACAGGTCCATTGAGGAGAACCCAATTGATTACAGTCTCTTTCTTGAGAGTTAAATATCAGACCGCCCATCAGATCCTCATTGAGCCGGGCACAATACCACTGGACGTGAGGCTTGCCTTGCTCGATCTATTGGAATGGGCTTATCTATCCCAGCTCTCTTAATCCGAGCCTCTGTGCTGATCATCCAAGACTCCAGGCCGAGCTTCCGAGCATCCGTGCCGGGCTTCCGTGCATCCATGCTGAGCATCCGAGGCTTTCGACCGTGCATTCAAGCGTATGCAAGCTGAGATCAAGACCCGAGCATCCGAGTGGTTATACCGAGCGAGCCGAGCTTGCGACCGACCCAGCTAAAAGGTCAATCTATTACCAGATCTTTATTAATTAATTGATTTTCCTCTGCTAACCGTAGATGCTCTCTTAACAACTACCCTTCCTCCGATTTTTTGCAAATTCGAGACATACTGCCATGAAAAGCTCTAGAGTGGAGTAGCGCCGAGATCCCCTTGCCGAGCAAAGAGCACCAATGGTAGTAGAGCATGGCAGGCACATCGTACGGAGCTACCCCAACGCTGAAGCACCGCGTTGCCGAGCAGCCCCCCCTACCGAACTGCTGAGCGTGCAAAACTCCCAACCATGTCGACCATCTGGCTGCCGACTCGCTAGGACCAATGATTGGTATAGGGAAGCTGAGAGGGAATGACATGCCGATGGATCTGGTGGCATACATTACCGTCATTACTTCGGGAACAATAATTGAGCACCTCGGCTGTGGCCTCAACTGCGACCACCGGATCTTGGCCCCGAGATCGTAGTGAAGGTCGCCACCGGAGTTCGATCGTTGCTTTCTAGACTTCTCTTTCACCGACCCCGCTACTGACGATGAGATGTTGACGGAGGAACACGTCGATGCTGCCCGACGCACAGACCTTCACCAAAGGAGCACCACGGCTCAGCGTCGGCCTGACTTCTGACATCCGACCCTCCGAGCATGCCATCCGAGCATCAGATGCAGGAAATCTTCAAGAATCTCTACAAAGGATCCCGCGTATCTCCCCGTCTAGGATCTCACACGTCGCAAGGGATCAATGACCGGGTTCTGGCTCAACAACCGATGGCGATGCACCCCGCCTGGTGGGCTCATCCTCGACAACTCAACAAACTATCAAGATCCAGCGATGTTCGTACCGAGCCACAGACGTCGACCCTACAGGCACGTTGACGCTCAGACCAATTCGAGCTTCGATAGGCTACCAATCGAGCCAACCGGACTATGGAACTCTAACCCAGCCACCACCGGAGCACCGAGCTAGGATCCAGACAAAAGCTGGAGCCGGAGCCGGAGCTGGAGCCGGAGCTGGAGCAGGAGCCGGAGCTGGAGCTGGAGATACGATCCAGACAAAAGCTGGAGCTGAAGTTGGAAATGGAACTGGAGCTGTGTCTAGATGAGGCCGACCCATCCAAGAGGAGGCCGACCACACCAGTTTAACCAACCCAGGAGGAGGCCGACTAGACGAGTCCGACCACCTTACCAAGTAACGGAGTCTCGACGCCAAGCCACCTCATCGAGCTTACAAAGTTATCCCCACTGTGACGGAGCTGTTGAACCAGTCGAGCATCCAGACCGCTCCTCCGACCGTGTCTGAGCCGTCTGGCCGATGCACCACCGTCTGAGTTCGAGCAACCAAGCAGCTCCTCCGACCGAGGCCGACCAGTTCAGGCTGAGGCCGAGGCCGACCCCAGAGGAGGCCGACCAGTCCGACCAGACGAGTCGGACCACCCTTCCAAGCTTCCGAGCCACCTTGTCAAACTCTCAAAGTCATCCTCATCCGCCCGAGCTGGACAAAGTAGTGGCAGAACGCCACCATGGAATCTTCGAAGGTCTTCACCTCCTACGTCGGCCGTAAGCCGAGGGGCAACTCCCCTCGCCACCGAACGGACGAGCTCAATCTCAGTGCTGGGGGCAACTCCTTCCGCTGAACGAATCTCCTTCGTCGGCCGTAAGCCGAGGGGCAACTCCCCTCGCCACCGAATGAATCACCTTCGTCAGCCGTAAGCCGAGGGGCAACTCCCCTCGCCACCGAACGAATCTCCTTCGTCGGCCATAAGCCGAGGGGAAACTCCCCTCGCCACCGAACGAATCTCCTTCGTCGGCCGTAAGCCGAGGGGCAACTCCCCTCGCCACCGAACGAAACTCCTTCGTCGGCCGTAAGCCGAGGGGCAACTCCCCTCGCCACCGAACGAATCTCCTTCGTCGGCCGTAAGCCGAGGGGCAACTCCCCTCGCCACCGAACGAATCTCCTTCGAAAAGAAAAAAAGAAAGAGCATCTTCTCCCCCTTATACTACATCTCCCGACCTCAACCTTAACAATGGTAGAGCTCGGAAGATGGGGGCAATTGTTACGGCTATTTTGACCGGGCCCGGAAGAGCCAAGTCAATGACGACCGGTCAACCGGCCTGCTACGGCCTTAGGCCCCGGCCCCAGAGATCTCACGGGCGGGCCGCGCTTATCCGCCCAAGATGAAGGCCCAAAAGGCTGCCCACTTCTGTAGTGGAGGAAAATCGGGGCCCAAATCGAGGAAGCCTTCGCCAAGTATGACAACCGCCCAGTATCATCATGATCCGCCAATTATGGCAGCCACCTTCATGGCTCGCCAAATATGGCAACCGTCCAAGGCCATCACTCTCTAGCCATCATGGCTCGGCTTAAATGGCTCGGCTTAATGGCCCGACTTAAATGGCCTTCACTCTATAGCCATCATGGCTCGGCTTAATGGCTCGGCTTAATGGCCCGACTTAAATGGCCATCACTTTCCAGCCATCAAGGCCCGCCGAATATGGCAACCGCCCGAGTCCATCACTCCAGCCATCATGGCCACCTTTAGGACTTTCATCTCCTCATCAAGATGGGCGCAATTAGTGGGGGTCAAAGCTTCCCACATTTGCACGTCCCCATGAATGATGGCCATGATGTCACATCATGGCACATTATTAGGACGAGCCACCTATATGAGGGGAGGGTGGGGCATCATCCAAAGGGACCGGATCTTCGCGATCGAGAACGATGGTATCACATACAAACACTCTTACTCCTTCTTCCACCTCAATATTTCTCCTCCATAACTTGGCCCGGGGATCGAGTATCGGTCTCTCTGTGAGCCATACTCGCTCCCACCAAGCCTTTACACAGATCCGTTCTGACTTAGGCATCGGAGGGGAATTGGTCGGAACCAAGGTCCGACCCCCCTGACGAGCTCTCTCGTCTATTCAGGTCCAGGAGATCCAGCGACGCCTAGGCTACCCCTTAGCGTCCTTCCAACCGGAGCCGAGCTCCCTCGTCCCTGAGCTCGTTCATCTTCTCCACCACGAGGACGTCGCTCTGCCGAGGCTACCCCTCGCCGAGCCGACGCAAGGATCCGCGTGTCCCGCAGTGAGCGACTCTGCCTTCAACCGATCCCGGAGGTTGTCATCTCACTGAGGCTACCCCTCGGCCCGCCAAAGAACGGAGCCGCGCCTTTCCGCTCGAGCGAACGCGCTGTCGGTCGACCCCACCGGTCATCTCCGTCTCAAGCCACAGCCACGACAACTCGGGGGTCCCGCGCGTCCCCCCTTTGACCGCGTTGACCACGCACCTTCCACACTATTAATGTGTTCTGCTAAAAATAGCAGAAACAGTAACTTATAACTTTATTATTTTCCATGTTATTTCTGATTATGATTGTTTAAATTTACTTAGGCTTGATAACGTGTAAATAAGGAAAGCTTGAGTCTTCATATATTTTTGATTAGCCACTTGGCGATTTTTGGTTAGTTTTATGATCCCTTGATAATTTCATTGTATTTGATTTGATGATGAGACACAAGAACACACAAACATACTGACATTTGTGCTATGTACAGAATGTTCTTTTAACATGTTTTTGTTATGTACAGAATGTGTACACAAATGACAGGACACACACAAATGGCAGGACACAAATGGCAGGGCTGAATTATTTCCAAGCTCTTTGGACTCTCAATGCTATGTGCTATGTACAGAATGTACCCCCCCCCAACAAGGGGAGTTATTGACTGAATATATTATCCCCACTCTCATACGGAGTAGGGTAGGACACATCTGATGTTAAATTTGAGTTTTGTTGAGGAATATCATTTGAACGAGAATCATGCGTTTGTAAACTTACCAAGTTTAAATCTGTGCCCTCTGGACATGGCGAGAATCTGCACATTGTTTTGCTTAACAAAAAACGGATGGAGAGGCATTTTGCGTTACATTGATCAATCCCAAGAAGAAATAATGGTAATTGCTTTCTATGTTTTGCCATTCTAGGTGATTTTTTCTAGGTTTTCAAGAAAATAACCCGACCACAATTTCAGATCCTACCGACTGAACCCCTCTATTCATGTCCACAGGCAGCAAAAGATTCAAAGAAACAAGATTGTGCGATCGGAAATTGCAGCAACGGGCTCCCCTAAAAAAACCACTACACTCAATAACAGGTCCTTGAATCGAAAAACAATTTATTGATATCCTCTGTTTGGATTTAATTTCTCAGCTTTTGATTTGTAGTCTCTAATCATCGTTTTTTTGAAGTATCTTTCCCTCTCAATTTGTCTTAATTAATTAATCTCATGTAATTTGTTGCAGGTCTTTCTCAGTCAAATTAAGTGATCATAATCAAAAGCCTTTGGTAATATCTTCTTCTCAATCAAATCAAGAGTTTGTGTCATCAATTTCTTTTGTTCATTTTACACATGCTTTATTAATTTTTAATAGCTCTGAAAAAACAATCATCCAAACTTTGATATTTTACCTTGATATTTTAACTTGGGTGCATGATATCCTAGAACCATTAGTTAACAATAGTTAACATGATATTCATTAGTTAGCAGGATGGAATTAGCATATGCATATGAACTAACTTCTATGATTTTCATTAGTTAATATGATGGAACAAAAAAGTTTGGATCATTTTTTAACATGCACATTTCTCATTATTAGGCACATTTTTAACATGAATTTTTTCAGCTGTACCAGGACCTACCAGGATTTTTGTGTGTGTGTGTGTGTGTGTGTGTGTGTGTGTGTGTGTGTGTGTGTGTGTGTGTAAAAGGTGTGTGTGTAAAATGGTGCAATTTAAAAAAATCCTACCATTTACATACAAATCCTTCCATTTACACACACAAAAATCCTGCCATTTGTGTGTGTCACTTATTCAGCCCTGCCATTTACACACACACAGAAATTCTACCATTTGTGTGTGTCACTAATTTAGCCCTGCCATTTACACACACACAAAAATCCTGCCATTTGTGTGTGTAACTAATTCATCCATGCCAATTACACACACACACAAATCATGCCATGAATTTCTCATTATTCGGCACATTTTTAACATGATTTTTTCAAAACAGCCAGGCTTTGTGTTTGTGTGCGCGCATGTAAAATGTTGCCATTTACACAAATCCTGTCATTTACACATAGTGACACACAAATCCTGCCATTTACAAATAATGACACACACACACACACACACACAAATCCTGCCATTTATGTGTGACACTAATTCAGCCATGCCATTTACACACACAAATCCATTCTTCTTTGTAGCTTTCTTCATGTGTAAAATGTGAAAATGGCATTTTAAAAACAAATTTTATATACCTATTCACTTTGACTTCTGATCCTAATTTCTGTTTTTAATCAAGCATATTCCAAATTTTTTTGGTACCATGATATCACATCTCAGATTAGTCATGGTTTTCGTATTAATCATTTTGTGGTAATGATGATGAAGAAGCTCATTAAGATGAAGCCGATGATTCATGGTGTTTTTCTTCGTTTTCCCCTGTTTTATGCTTAAGAGTTTCATTTTGGGGTTGAAGAAGCACTTTGACAGTACCCAATATTTTTTACTGTTTATTTGTTGAGTTGGAAAATATGGGTGTTTTCCCATAATTTTTATTGCATGAACACATTGCTCACTTATTTAATGGAAAAGGAAAGTAAGACAAAATGGAGATCAGACTCAAATGGGGTTTTTGGGAGATTAATGGCAGATGGTATAAACTAATCAACATTTAATTTTACATATTGTTAGATCATCATTGATCTGTAGAAAAAGAGATCTCTATTTGTTGTTAATTGTCTGTAATATATGGTAGAATATTTATTCTGTCCAAGGACAACTCCAAAGAATCCATGCATTGCAAAAGTTATGCATTATTATCTGTTTAAAAAAACCAAACTTATCATTTGATTTGGTTTCATCTATTCCATCTTATTTAGCAATGTGATGGATCCTAAGGTTTTCTTGAGTATTAATCCTATTTTCTTATCATTAAATCTTTTAATTTTGTTGAAACTGGGATTAAATGGGTACCCTGTGCATATGTCATTGGTTGCATATGTTGTTGCTAAAAGAGCAGGTAGCATTAAATTACATCTCTTTGATTGATGCCACGGCATTCAACAACCTCCTCCCTCTCTCATCCTACGATGACTATCTATCTGGGAATGGCGAATGCATCATCGGCAGCGGTACAACTACAATAAGAGTTTCCCCCCATTTCCACTCTCTTTTTATTTAGTTACATCATTTTTATCTTATTTTACTGCAGATTCAGAGTATAAATCATTTATGTTGTGATCTTTCTGATATCTTATGAAAGCATAAATTAGTTAACCACATTTCTTTATTTTTTGTGTCCCCCCAACAATTTTTTTCTTTGAATGGTTGATGTTGATCCTTTAAACCCAGTGATATGATTCCTTAACTTTTATATTCAGAAAACTGTTTAAAATCAGCATCATGTTCTTCTTTGAAAGAAGAGAGCATGTCTCCTTTAGCTTAGGGCACGAGACATCACAAATGGATTGGTTTTGTGAAAGTTTCAGTTAACTCAAAGTTTAGTTAGTGCTGGAATTTTAAGAGAGTAACCATGATATAGAGTTTGTGACAGTATTGTAGCTAGGAAAAAATTCTATTCTAAACATGTTCATTCTTTTGTCTCATCGAGCTCATAGTGTCGATGCATGCAATTTAGCAAGTCAATTGACATTAGTCAGCACATAGATGTATGCATATGGATTTGCTATAAATCTGGGTGCCCAAATCAAATGTTGGAAAAAGAACTCATCCCAAAAATAGACCACAAAAAATCCGTAACTTTCAGATAACTTTCTTTTAGAAAATTACAGAAAGCATGACATTTTACATCATTACAGAAAAGTTTACAACACATGGTCTTTTGTTGCCTACCATTAAGTTTCTTTTTGGAATTTTCAAGCATTAATGCAATAAAGCATTTCCTAAATAATTTGGGGTCAACTATGTGAATCCACTTTCTCAGTTCAGCCATCTTAAGGGGCATACTGAACCCAATTTTAAGTGGTGCACACATCTGATCTGTTTCATATGTACAGACCATCTCAAATTATTTTCAGACATATTTTCATCAACTGAATCTACCGCTAAACTTTCACTGTGGTGCATTCATTAGCATGTATTGCACATGTTGTAACCATTTAAGTAACTTTCACTCATCTTATCATCAATTATAGGCTTTATAGCTAACCTAAAAATTTCATTCCTTTTGATCCTATTATATTGAGTATTTTCACTCAAGATTTGATGATTTTTTCATCAATCTGAGAGATTTTTGTGAGCATGTCTGTACCTTTTAGTAGAACACTTATAAATAGAGAAGAAATGAAGAAGAAATTTCATGCGGGATATACCAAAACTTGGATATACTTAATGCTGCAGTTTGATATACTTGCAGGTTGGATATACCAAATCTGCAAGTATATCCAATTTTGAACTTAATGCTGCAAGTATATCCAAGTTTGAACAAAATGCCTGCATTAATTTTGTCTGATACCTTTCTCCTCTCTCATTTTGTTCAAACTTGGATATAGACTGTAAAAATGCTTGGATATAACATGTCTGCATTAACCATGTAGGTATTAATTTAACATGCCTACAGATCCAGTTATCAAACTGGCATTTTTTTTCCTGTAGGTATTAATTGTAGGACCTGTAGGCACTTATCCAAGTATATCATGCTAAAAAGTATCTGAATAAGAGGTCTACAGGTTCAAATAAGGATGCAAATTAAAATTGTTAATCTGGAGAATGTATTTCTCTATCATTTTGGAGTCCAAATTACTTTGATGGATTTATCAGTGTTTGTCTCATTTGGCTTAAATTTCAATTGGGTAATACTGATTCTTAAACAACCAACAAAACAAGGGGAATAAAAAGTGGAGCATTTGTATACTGGCATTGCATTATCTGCTACACATCCAATAATTATATTGGTTTTAAACCAGCATGAAAACAAATTCTAATTTGATTTGAAATGAAGACTTCTTAGTTCACTCATTACACAATGAGAATTTCCTATTTTTAAGAACATACATAAGCTTATTTTGTTAATCTTGAGATTGTATTTTGTGTAACAACAGAATCTGTTAATTTTTGTGTATGAATATACAGATGATAGAGCCATATGCCCATTGTTAATTTGGAGAATGTATTATGTTAAATAGACAACTATCCATTCTTATCACAATCAGATTGCAATTGATAATCTTTAAGTGAAAGTTGAATGCAAACTGAAATGCAAACTTAAACTGAAACTGAAACTGATTGCAAACTGATTCCAATATATTTAGTTAACAGGTCAAGACTTCAGAGAACATAAGAACAAATGGGTGATGTAAAATTTGCATTGCTAGCTTGCTACTAGGTACGACACATTACTTGACTGAAGGGTTAGAGGAAACAACAATGAGGCCTCATGGGATGCAAGAAAGCATAATGGAAAACATTTACTGTAAATAAGATATAAAAATGTGTGAAGTTGTTATAAATGCTTTTTGCTAGCTAAATTATCATAGTTTTGGTTAAACTTTGAAAATTAAAGGTAGCTACTACAAAAAGAGTTTATTTAGTGAAGTTTTGTGGGTATTTTGATGTGGGTATTTGTTTCATTTAGTGTAAAATTTGTAGATTTTAAAATTGAATATTAGTTTTTTGATATCTGACTTACCTTCATTTGTTGAAATTATAGACTATTAGCTTTTTGACATCTGCCGAGTTTTCAAAATCGTTGTCAATGAAGCTAAAACAACTAGAAGGCTCCAGAGGTTATGATAATCATACCCGAAATGATTGTTACACTAACCATTATTATGAGAAAATGACAGTTTTACACATTGTAACTTAGAAATTTAAATAATCAAAATAAACCTTATGATCTTAAGAAACTAAAAGAAGTGATTGCTAAGTGCAATTGCATAGGCTTATTTCTCATATAAAATTCTGGCTATTTACAAATCACCAACCCTTATAATCTCTACAAAATCCTGTTGTGATTCAAGGAATTTGTTAAGGTTTCATAAACTGCCTGGTACATGTAACTATTTGGTAATATATGAACTTTCCTTACTACAAAGTTACCAAATTAATGTGTCATACGTTCTATTTAAAGGAAGGGGCAGCAAAATTTACTGGTGATTTCTTTACCCATGATGTTTGTTGTGCTAAAATATGTATTTTATTTTTGATTTTAGTATAATCAAATATGGTGATATTTTAGGTTTCGTTCGAAAGTAAGAACAAAGCAAGGAGCCTTTGACAGAATCTGTCGGCTTTGCTTAGACATATGGGATATATCATTGGTATTACTCTGGATTCATCTACCATATGGTTTCTGTTACGACTAATATGGACCACCCCGAATTACAACGGCCCACGGCCCGACCTCAAAGGAGAAGCCCACTAGAGAAGACGGGCCCGCCCGAAGGGGGCCCACGGACGGGGCTGAAGGCCCAGCCACTTCGCCCTCAGGGGCACCCGACTAGCCCCCATTCGACCGGATTAACCGCCCCCCTGAATCCGCGATCCCATTATGGCCATTAACGGACCTGTTAATGGGCCACCCCTCCACTACGCACGGGGGGGAGAAGGCGGAGGCGGATCGTGAGGACGTGAGAGGAGGCAGGACGTGGGGGAATCACAGAAGACCCTATAAGGGGAAGGCCAGGACGACGGAGAAGGGGATCGAAACTCAGGTAATCAATAGAGAGGTACTCCATCAACGACCTAGGCTTTCGCCACTCCATATTCCTCCCTCCCCCTTTACTCGCGCCGCCTGGGTTGACGTTCCGGCTTCCTTGCAAGCCGAATCTCCCCCGCCGAGTACCCTTTCAGACCCTGATCTGACTTAGGCATCGGAGGGGATTTGGCCGGAACCTAGGTCCGGCCTCCCTAACGAGTTTCCTCATCTGTCCAGGAAGACGACATCCGAGGCACCGAGGCTACCCCTCAGCATCGGTTTGCTACCCCCATCGCAGTCGTCATGAGGACGGCTGCTCAGGCATCATCCTACTTGCAAGGCGCCGAGGCTACCCCTCGACGAGGATCTGACCGAGGCCGAGCGCGACCCAGCTGAGGCCGAACACGACTCACCGAGTCGAGGCTTCCCCTCAGCTCTCCAACACCGAGAACAAGCAGGCTCGGCGAACCCAAGGGACCCCCAAGTCGGCCCCTTGACCACGTTGACCATACAGCAGACGGTCAACGAGCTGTGGTGAGAAAACACCCGTAAACATCTGGCACCATCTGTGGAAACGAACTAACACCCACATCAAACAACCACACCGACAATGACACGGCTCCGCCCCCCGCGGCGGAGAAGAGGCGCGGCCCCGGTGGTGGGCACTGAACTACCCCGTGGCAAGCGGAGCGAGGCCATGCCTCCCAGGCACGCGAACCGGGCGGCTAGCTTGGATCGAGCAGAGGACAGTATTGAGGAGACCGACGTCTGACCGCTAGCTTCCCGGGGCGGTAGGATCGAGAGAACACGGGAAAAGCCGGGATCGAGCGAAGCGCTGGTGGTGTCCCTGATCGTAGATACCTCCGTGGTGCGGCGGCTACTAGTCGACACCGGCAGCTCGTGCGACATCCTCTTCACATCGACTTTGGAAAGGATGGGGCTGCGTGGCGAAGACTTGGAGCCATGCACGGGGCCCGTGGTGGGGTTCACAGGACATTTTGCACCTATCATCGGGGCGATCCACCTCCTGGTCACGCTTGGGGGAGCACCCGATTCGATGACGCTGACAGTGGAATTCATTGAGCTTAAGGTTGGCTCGGTGTACAATGGGATCATCGACCGCCCCCTCCTCAATGCTATCGATGCGGTGGTCTCGACGCTCCACCGGACGATCAGGTTTCAGACCCCAAGGGGGGTCGGGCAAATCAACGGCGACACGAAGGGGGAGAAGATCTGCTACCACTTGACAGACGAGAAGGTCGTCGGAGGGCCTGGCGATCCATTGGCCTCACTCGACCTGAGGCATGGACTGAGACCCACCCCTGCGGGAGAACAAGAGCAGATTCTGGTCTCGAACGTCGAAGGGAGATTCGTCTCCATTGGGTCAGGGCTGGATCCTGACTCGAAGCGCAAGCTGGTCGAATGCCTGGAGGCCAACCTCGACGTCTTCGTGTGGTCAGCCGAAGACATGCCTGGCGTTGATCCTCGGTTGATCGTTCACCGATTGAACGCCGACCCCAACTTCAGACCCGTCCGACAGAAGAAGCAGAACCTAGGTGGTGAAAAGATGAAGGCATCCTCTGATGAAGTAGAGCGACTCCTTGACGCCGGTTTCATCCGAGAAGTCTGGTACCCCAAATGGCTGTCCAACGTGGTAATGGTCAGAAAACCCAACGGGAAGTGGCGGATGTGTGTGGATTTTAGCGACCTCAACAAAGCATGTCCTAAGGACAGCTATCCACTGCCGCGGATCGACCACCTCGTAGACAGTGCCTCGGGATACGAGATGCTCAGCTTCATGGACGCCTACTCTGGGTACAACCAGGTCCAGATGGATCATGATGATGAAGATATGACGGCTTTCACAATGGACCGAGGGACCTTCTGCTACAAGAAAATGCCCTTAGGATTGAAGAACGCGGGGGCAACCTACCAAAGAATGGTCAACAAGGTGTTCGACTCCCAGATAGGAAGAAACCTGGAGGTCTACGTCGATGACATGCTGGTGAAGTCGAAGGATCCTGCTGACCACATCGCCGACCTAAGGGAAACCTTCGAACGGCTACGAAGGTACAATATTCGGCTCAATCCTGTGAAATTTACGTTCGGCGTGAGATCCGACAAGTTCCTGGGATTCATGATCACCAATCGCGGGATCGAGGCCAACCCCGACAAAATTGAGGCACTGATCAACATGCAGGAGCCGACAACCATCAAGGAGCTGCAGAGGTTGAACGGTCGCATCGCTGCCCTCGGGCGATTTCTGTCCCGGTCGGCGGAAAGATCTCTCCCATTCTTCAAAACTCTGAGGAAGGCAATCGTCGCGCCAGCCGACGAGACGAAGACAATACCATGGGATGAGGACTGCTCCCGAGCCTTCGCCAATCTCAAAGACTACCTCCGCAGCCCACCACTCCTCTCCAAACCACGAGAGGGGGAATCGTTGAGCCTATATTTAGCCTGCACGATGGAAGCGGTGAGCTCGGTGCTGATCCTGGAAGACGATGGGGTACAGAGGCCGGTATACTACACCAGTCCCATCTTGAAAGACGCTGAGGGGCGGTACATGCCAATGGAGAAGTTAGCGTACGCCCTCGTCCTCTCAGCCAGGAGGCTCCGACCCTACTTACAGGCTCACACGATACTGGTCCTAACCGATTCCCAGTTGGAACAGAACCTCAAAAGGTTTGACCACATGGGAAGGATGCTGATCTGGGGGGTCGAGTTGAGCGAATTTGACTTGCGATTCAAGCCCCCGCACATCCATCAAAGGGCAGGCCCTAGCTGACTTCATCGCCAAGTGTACCATAGAAGAAAGGTTCCTCACGCCGGGAGACGTCTCGAAAACGGTAACAAACCAACCTTTGTACTTACTTATGACTGACATCAACTCGGCTGGCCACTCAGGCGACCAGGACACATGGATTATTCACGTGGACGGCTCGGCGACCCGGGCTGGGAGCAGAGCCAGGATCACGATTCGGTCTCCCGAGGGGAACGTCGTCGAAAACGCGCTTAGGTTCGAGTTCACGGCCACCAACAACGTGGCCGAGAATGAGGCCGCGATAAACGGCTTGAGGTTGGCCCGAGAACTCGGAGCTGAGTGCGCACGACTCCTTAGTGACTCGAAGCTCATCATTAACCAGCTGCAAGGGAGCTACGAGGCACACGAAGAGACGATGCGGGGCTACCTGGCCATGGCCAAGACTGAGATGTCCAAATTCAAAAGGGCCGAGACCCTTCACCTCCCGCGGTCAGAGAATGCCCGAGCAGACGCTCTGTCCAAGCTTGCTTCGTCCTCGTCCAGGGAGTTAGGTCGCACCGTCTATATAGAAAACCTCAGGAGCCCCAGCACGGAAGAGAAGGAGGTAATGGCGATTGACGGAGACCCCACCTGGATGGACCCAATCATCCGATACCTTACCCATGGGGAAACACCGACCGGTGTGGAAGAACGTAAAACCTTGGAGAGCAAGGCGCTCCGGTATGTGATGCACGAAGGAGCCCTCTACAGAAGACGGTGGACAAAGACTGACGTCCTCCCCTACCTTAAGTGCCTCGGCCCCCAGGAAGCTGACTACGTCATCAGGGAAGTGCACGAGGGGACCTGCGGGAACCACCATGGAGGCACAACAATCGCCCACAAGATCTTGCGGCAAGGATACTACTGGCCGACCCTGATACGCGACGCGACAGAGTATGTCCAGAGGTGCCAGGAATGCCAAAGGTTCGCCAGCACCGGGACCATCCCCCCTTCAGAGCTCATCCCAATCATCAGCCCAATACCGTTTACAAAGTGGGGGCTCGATATCCTGGGACCGTTCACGACGGGCCGAGGGCAAAGGAAATACCTGATCGTGGCCATGGACTACTTCACCAAATGGATCAAAGCCGAACCTCTAGCCTCAATCACCTGGAAGAAGGCAAAGAGCTTCGTATGAAACTCCATCATCTCCAGATTAGGAATCCCCCACTCCATCGTCACCGACAATGGAAAGCAATTCTACTCAGCTGGGTTTAAGGACTTCTGCGTCGAATGGAAGATCAAGTTACTCTTCGCCTCGGTGGCGCACCCCCAGACCAACGGGATGGCCGAGGCCGCCAATAAATGCATCATAGAACCCCTCTGTAAGAAGGTAGAAGGCGCCGAAGGAAAGTGGCCTGAAGAGCTTCCCGGGATACTCTGGTCTTACCGAACGACCCACAAACAAGCCACGGGTGAGACCCCATTCATGCTCACCTATGGCGCCGAAGCAGTTGTCCCGGTCGAGGTGGGCGAGGAGTCCCTTCGCATCCGACATTTCGACGAGGAAAGAAACGTCGAGGGTTTGGAGCTCGGCTTGGAACTCCTAGGTGAACGATGAGAACAGGCCTTGGCCACCATCATCCGCCCGAAGCAAAAGGTGGCGCGCTACTATAATTCCCGCGTCAAGGAGAGGAGTTTTCACCAAGGGGACTTGGTCCTTAGAAAGGCGATCTTCTGCCCAGAGGTCGCGCGCAAAGGGAAGCTGGTAGCCAAGTGGGAAGGTCCCTACCGGGTGATCGAAGTTCTAGGACCCGCTGCCTATCGGCTAGCAACCCTGTAGGGAAAGGCCCTCACCCATTCCTGCAATGCTGAGCATCTATGCAAGTATTACCAGTAAAGCTTACGGGATCGCCCTCGAATGTAACTCTTTTTCCCCCATGCTCAATAAATTGATTTGATCTTGCTTTCCTTTTATGGCATGGCTGCAGAAAACCTCCTAGAGAGGGGGGACCCCGCCAAGGGAGTGTCCAGACGGCACCATGTAAGGACGAGGAACGACTCCCGAACAGGCTGCCCCCCCCTCTGCGATTCGCCTGGTCGGGAAACTCCCCGCGGCCGAATCTCGGAGTGGGCCGGTCGCTAGGTGAGGATAGCCATCCCAGCCAACGAAACTACTCGAATCGGCCAGGGGCAAATCCCCCAGCGGACCGGTGAACCTACAGACCGGGAGACCAAGGATAACTCCCCGGGCGGGTCGGTCGAAGGGACGACCTCAGAGGTCGACCTCATCGGCTAGTCACCAGGCATGGGGTCGCGCCCCATGCTGACTAGCCAACTAAGATGGGGGCAACTCCCCTGATATGGCTGCACATTAACCGAGCCGAGGGCAACTCCCTCGGCCCGTCGGTACGCCAACTAAGACGGGGGAAACTACCCCGATACGACTGCACGTTAACCGAGCTGAGGGCAACTCCCTCGGCCCGTCGGCATGCCAACCAAGCCGGGGGCAACTCCCCCGATACGGCTGCACGTTAACCGAGCCGAGGGCAACTCCCTCGGCCCGTCGGCATGCCAACCAAGCCGGGGGCAACTCCCCTGATACGGATGCACGTTAACCGAGCCGAGGGCAACTCCCTCGGCCCGTCGGCACGCCAACCAAGCCGGGGGCAACTCCCCCGATACGGCTGCACGATAACCGAGCCGAGGGCGACTCCCTCGGCCCGTCGGCACGCCAACCAAGCCAGGGGCAACTCCCCTGATACGGCTGCACGTTAGCCGAGCCGAGGGCAACTCCCTCGGCCCATCGACACGCCAACTGACCCAGGGAACAACACCACCGGTAGGAACGCTGACTCTTCTCCGTCAAGAACTCCAAAGAAGGCTCCACCCCAAGGGAGGAGATGAGAAATAACAAGCAAGGAAAAGACACTTTACTTTCGGGAAGTACAAGGGGTTACACCAAAAAGCCCTGGTCCCGAAAAACTTAAGGACCAGGCTAGGGATCTAGGCACTCCCACCCTCGTCTTCTTGGGGGGCCACCTCAAGGCCATCAGCTGGAGAAGCATCGGACCGCACTTGGATCTCCTCTTCATCGGAGTGCGCTTGAAGCTCCTCGAGGTTGATCTCCACGAGCGGGAACATCTTTCGAACCTCGGCCAGACAGCAGGCGAAGCCCTTCTCGAACGCCGAAGACGTGGCCTTAGTGACAAAGGAAAGGGTGTATTCCTTCACGGCGTCCTGGGCAGCCTTGAAAAGTTCCACATCCTCTAGCTCACGAATCCGACCCTCGAGAGTGGCCACCTGCTGTTGGTGATTAGATCGAATCATCTCGATCTCTTTCGATCTCGCGTTAATCTGAGATAGGAGGGCTCTCTCCCGCTCTTCCGCCGCCTCCAGCAGGGCATTGAGTTCCTGGACATCAGCCGTGATGAAAGGGGCCGGATCGGCGCCTGCCTCAGCCGCCGTGCCAGGGGCCGCGATGAGCACGGCAATTTGCTCCTTGGCCTTGGACTTCTCGACCAAATCTAAGGCTTTTTCCTGGTCCGACTTCTCCAGGGCAGAGGAAAGCTCGGCCACGCGAGACTCCAGGGACTTCACGAGCGCCATGGATAAGTGATCGGCCTCCTCCTCGCCTTTACAGGCTCCAGGAACGGGCGTCGCGTTCGTCTCAACCTTGGAGAGAGCCACAAATTGGCGCCTCAGCGAAAGGCCAACGGAGGATAGCTACACAAGAGAGGCGGGAGTAAGGTGAAGATAGCAGCAAAAGACTGGGTTAGGGAAGAAAACCCACCTGTTGGCCAGCCTACACCACGAAAGCGGCCAGGCATTCGCCACTGACCTCGTCCAAAGCAGCTCGGTCCGAGGAGAGACTGCAGTTCTCAGCCACCCGTGCCGCCACACTGCAGCCGGAAAAGACCGACTCGCCCGCTCCAACAGGGAAGCGGGGACGGCGAAGATCCTCCTCTCCCGGAGGTAAAACCGTAGGGGCGGAGCGGAACGCACCTAGATACCGCTCGTATATATCGGGAAGAGGGCCTGGCCGTGGAGATGAGGGGCCAGCCCATGGCCAAACCTCCTCGATCGAGGATGACTGATCCCGTCACTGGGGCAATGAAACACTGACCTCCCTGGTGAGGGAGCGGATCTTCTTAGGGATGCCATGCTGGGAGGAAGGGGGGACTTTCCTCTTCAACTTCTCAGCACCAGCCACCGGACGGTCAACACATTGTTTCTTCCGGACCGCCAGCACATGATCCCCTCTCCGAGGGGCAGGGTCCGGAACCCCGACTTGAGGAGGAAGTGTAGGAACCTGTCAAAACAGCGTTAGGATCGATAAATGAAGTTGAGACTTACGCTTGCGTATGCGGCACGGTAGTCTCGGAACTTCACCTTCGGATTCGCTACGACGGACCGAGTCTTCTCACGAACGGAGTAAGTCTACTAAATCCACAATCTAAATCTCTACTTTTAGATGAAGAACTTGGATAAAGAGAGAGGAAGGATTTCGGCAGAGCTTCGCTAGAATGAAATGCAAGGCAAGAATGCCATGCAAAAGTGTAAGGAAATGGCTAAGCCTTGGGTCTTATTTATAGCCCCCAAGGTAGTTATTTTAGGAGTAATTGTTCCTTTGGAACAATTTAACTAAAGTGTACCATCATACATGGTACAACATAAGCTTAAGTTGTACCATATGCATGGTACAACATAAGCTTAAGATATTCCCCCTTTATTAGCCATATGTCGCATGCACTTATGCACATATAATGCGACTTTCCCACTCATCTAGAGATCCTCTCCGCAAGGGAACAGATTCCCTTTGCACACTACTTCGTGTACAAGACGTTCGAGGTCCGTATTCCCTCGTACATCCCCTACAAGGGTGTACAAACGTCATCCATATCCAACATCTCCCACTCACACTTGAGGGGATTGTAAGAGAACGTCTTTCTCTTAGTTCTTTCATCTATCATACCGAGAAATAGACCGTGCGACCGTCATGCGCGTAGAGTCTGTTGTTGTGCACTTGTTAGAGATACACAACGACCTCGAAGGTGCAAAGTTGAGTAGTTCAACGCATGCTTTACCCTAGATTATTTATTCACATTTCTTATACTTTATATTCAACAATTGAATCCCATCCGGATCACAATTGGCTGGCCAGCTTTGAATCATTAAAGTCCAAATGTGAATATGAAATCAATCTTCCTCTTCTTGCGAACCTTCTGATCTTGACTTGATTCTCTTTTCTAACGTGCCCCGCCGAGCCGAATTATCATAGCCCATTAGCAACACGCTAAGATAGCGATCATCTTGTCAAATCTAAAGGAACCAATTGGAGTCCTTGAGGGTAAGAGTTAAGACCCATATGGCCTTTGAGTCTCACATAATAGCAAACACTATTGCTACTAACTCAGTGGTCGTAATGCATACGTGGTATGAACACGTATTACAACATCACTCCTTTCCCAGGGAGAGTATGTCTTAATGATGTTGTACGGATGAAAGATCAGACACCACAGTGCCTATCTTTTGAGTCCCCTTACTACCCATGAAATATTCCCGGACTCTCATCCTGCATAAGACAGATAGGATTTAAAAAATCCTATGAGATCTCTTTTAAATATCCTTGTGATACAGATCTCAGATCTTTTGTAAGCATCCATATGATGCAGATCTTTCATTCGACTATCTTGTTTAAGTCACGACTCTAAATCATTTGTCTAATGATTTTGACTTTAAACTAGTCTCATCTCTATCTTATCCATCTGATAAGATAAGGCGGTTGCTCATGTGAGAGAGCCAACCTTAATCTGTCCGACATACACACAATAAAATAGCTGAGACTTAAACACAAATGCATATAAAATCATTTGTAAGAAACTTGTATGCAATATATATAAAAAGACTTCTTCTTTTAATTAAACTTTGATCTTCTATAGACATGGGAAATATTACATGATACAGCTCAGCACCTACGCATTCCCATAGATGATAAGTGTTTGAAGAACACATCTCTGGGGATCACCTTAGTAAGGGGATCCGCTATCATCTTATGCATGGATATGTATCATATGTCTACTTCCTTCCGTTTGTCATAGTCCTTCGCAAACTTGAATCGAATATCAATGTGTTTGGTCTTACAATGAAATTTAGGATCTTTGACATAGGCAATCGAAGCTTGACTATCACTGTATATAGGAACAGTGCTCGAGTCAGTGGCATCCGTCAGCCTGTCTAAGAATTTCCTAAATCAAACAGCTTCTTAGACCGCCATGCTGAATGCTACAAATTCGGCTTCCATGGTTGATAGGGCGATGCAGGTTTGCTTCTTGCTGCTCCAGGATATTGCACCATTCCTGAGCAAGAAAACAAAGCCTGAGGTAGATCTTCGCTCATCGAGATCACCTGCCCAATCAGCATCGGTATAGCCTTCGAGTTTCAAGGTATTGCCTTGATAACACAACGCATAGTCCGCAGTCCCTTTGAGGTACCTTAATATCCTCTTCACCGCTTTCCAGTGTGCCTGTCCTGGGTTGGATTGGTAACGGCTTACCATACCAACAGCATAGCAAATGTCCGGTCTGGTACACATCATGGCGTACATCAGACTCCCAACAGCACTGGAGTATGGAACCTTTTCCATAGCTTTCTTTTCTTTTGGATCTTTGGGACACATTTCCAAACATGGAGCCATCAGCCTTATGCTTGATTTTGAGAACCCACTTGTTCCCAATGGCTCTACATCCCTTAGGTAAATCAACCAAGTTCTAGACTTGGTTTGTTTTCATGGATTGAAGTTCTTCTTCCATCGCCGCTATCCATTTATCTTTAGCAGGGCATGTGACGGCCTGTTTGAAATTTGCAGGTTCGTCATCATCTTGTAGTAATGTCATGAATGTTTGAGGAAATTCATCCTCAAATCTCAGAGGTGTTAGCCTCGTTCGATTACTACGTCTTGCTTGAGTTTGATCACTCCCACTTGGAATGACATCACTCCCACTTGGAATAACATCACTCCCACTTGGAATAGGATTGGTATCGTTCGTATCATCCATAGGTGAAGTATTTCCTCTTCACCATAAGAATTCTCCCACTCGAACGTTCCGATCCTTCTTGATCCCAAAGTCTCAAACAAGGATAAGTCTTGACTTATCTCACCCTGTCTTGGAAACTCGTTTTCCAAGAAGACAACATTCCTCGATTCGAATTCTATTAGACCCCCATTGTCCTCTTGACCGACGAAAACATATCCTTTGGAGTTTTCAGCGTATCGGATGAAGATACACTTCCTCCCACGTGGCCCAAGTTTGCCATATTTGTGAGAGGATAAATGTGCGTAAGAGACACAACCCAAGGTTTTAGAATGCTTAAGTCTGGAGTTCTATTGTTCCACAACTCATAAGGAGTAGAACTTACCGATTTCGAGGGTACACGGTTTAAAATGAATGCTGCCGTCAATAATGCATCACCCCAAAAGGTGATGGGCAAATTTGCCTGAGACATCATTGATCGGACCATTTCCATCAATGTCCTATTTCTTCTTTCCGCAACACCGTTTTGTTGCGGAGTATAAGGCATAGTTATTTCATGAACTATGCCTTTTTCATCACAGAGTTCCTTAAAACTCGTTGATTGATATTCTCCACCCCGATCGGTTCGCAAGACCTTTATCTTGCGATCTAGTTGATTTTCCACTAAACTCATATAGTTTTTGAAGCAAGATAAAGCTTCATGTTTGTGGGAAATCAAATAAATGTGACCGAAACGGGTGAAGTCATCAATGAAGGTGATGAAATAGGACTTCCCGCGTCTTGTCTTAACATTCATTGGACCGCAAATGTCCGAATGGATAAGCTGTAATGGAACTTCGGCCCTTGTGCCAGTTCCAAACGGCTTGCGACAAGTTTTCCCTACAAGACAATGTTCGCAAGTTGACTTTTCAACTTTTGAAACATTAGATAGCAAGCCACTTTTGGCAAGTCTATCCATTCTAGTTGGTCCAATGTGACCAAGTCTTGCATGCCAACAAATGATCTCAGATTCAGAATTAGAAGCATTTGTCAAATGGAAACTTTCATTAATGGAAGAAGAATCATCATACATAAAACAATCAACCCATTACAAACATTACCCGACCCAACTAAAGAACTATTACAAACAAGGTCAACATTTTGTTCATAGAACCTCCATTCATATCCTAAAGACATTAACATGACCACGGATACGATATTCCTTCTAATATCTGGAGCAAAGAGGACGTCGTGCAATAATAGAGTCTGGCCGTTGTCGAGAACTAGCTTGCATGTTCCGACGCCCTTGACTTCAACACAAGTGTTGTTGCCGACGTATATCCACTTTGTTCTTTGAGTTATCCTTCGATACTCTACGAAGAACCTTCTGTCCTTCGCTACGTGGTCTGTGGCCCCTGAATCAATCAACCAAAAATAGTTAGATTCAGCAAGAAACATGGAACTAGAAACACATATGTAACTAGCCCTACAAGTTATCTTATCACTTCCATCCGTACACGTACGTGCGAAGTGACCGTACTTGTTGAACTTAAAGCACTTGATCTTCTTCAAGTTTTTCTTCTTTGAGTGCACATTCTTTTGCCACTTTTTTTCTTAGTCTTCTTTGAGGTTTCCGGTTCTTACTTTCGTTCGTTCATAAACCTTAAGCGTTTATCCTTCCGCTTCTTTCCTCCATGTGAGGAACTAGCGGCCATGTGCACTTCGGCACTAGGTTTTGCGGCTTGAATCCGCTCTTCCTCGAGTTCGAGGTGTTTGGATACATCGCTTAAAGTTTTAATGCACTCATTATGAGTGAGGTGCATTTTCATGTTATCCCAGCTATCTGGGAGTGAACGAATGACTGCTTGGATCTGTTGTTCGTCAGACAGCGTAAGACCCGCATCCTTCAATTCAGCTATGAGATTCGCCATGTGGCGGAGATGCTTTTTCATAGATTGATCTCGCCGCATTTTGTACGAATCAAATTGAATATTTAAGGAGCAGAGTTTGGTGACCGACGTTCCACCAAACTTTTTTTCTAGCCCAGACCATATGTCTTTGGCTAGGTCGAATTCCCGAAATAGACGCATTATGTCATTGTCCATTGCGGACAATAACGTAATACGTGCTATTTTGTTCTTTAGAGTCCAAGTCTCATAAGCTTATCGGTCCCTCTTGTGTTGGGCCGTATTGCCTAACTCAAGTTCTTCCATTACGTTTTGGAGTGTTTCAAGCACATCTTGCTCCTCCAAAACATATTGGATTTTTATTGACCAAAGTTTATAATTGTCGCCGTTGAGCTTCTCACCTTTGTTAAGCTCGGCGACAATATTCTTAGAAGCGGTAGACATATTCGAATCAAAAAAACTGCAAAGAAAATGAAAACCACGATCCAAATTCTATGCATAAAGTTTTGATTCTTTAAACACTTGATAAGTTCCTTGGATAAGCTGAAATGTTACTCTAGAATCGAGAAGTTCACTACGTTCCCAACTACCATCTAGAAGTAACTTTCAAAGTATCCCTCTTACTTATCTCATGTAAAAAGAAATCAGAAATGATATCCGTACGGTACCAGCAGCGGAAAAATACTTTTGAAAAACATATCTTTCAAAATGGAATAGGTGAGAGTTTGCGCAAAGAATTTTAGCGCAACAATTGCCAAGCCACGAGACCTGTTCTACACACCCATGGGTTAGATAACCATGACCGGATCGTGGTAGGACTTAGAATTCTAAATTGCGCTATCCCGATTAAGGACGGGACATAACCTATTTGAAAACATCTTTTTCAAAAAATTTGAAATACATTGGCTAATCTCCGTAGAGTAGAGCACAATGTCATAAGTACATTGGCTAATCTCCGTAGAGTAGAGCACAATGACATGGCTAATCTCGCATGAAGTAGAGCACTACGGCTAATCTTCAAGGAGTAGAGCCCAAAAAAACTTTATAAAATAAGAGCAGACGACTGTCGTTAGCCCCGTATGGGCTAGTCGGCACATTCGTGTTTGACCAAGGCCTTTTGACACCCCGTATGGGCTAGTCGGCAAGTTCGTGATCGACCAAGACCTTTGCCGGATTGGTCGACCAAAACACCCAAATTGGTCGACCAAAAATTGGTCTATATCACTCCCGGCCAGGGCCCCTGCCCTGACCGAGGCTGGCCAAGGGCCGGCCAAGGGCCTCTGCCCTGGCCGACCAGGGGCGGCCAGTGGCAGCCCTGGCCACTGCCAGGGCCGGCCAGGCCACTGGCCTGGCCTCGGCCAGAGGCCGGCCAGGCCACTGGCCTGGCCTCGACCAGAGGCCGGCAAGGCCTCTGCCTGGCCAGGCCTAGGCCAGAGGCCGGCCAGGCCTAGGCCAGAGGCCGGCCAGGCCTAGGCCAGAGGCCGGCCAGGCCTAGGCCAGAGGCCGGCCAGGACTAGGCCAGAGGCCGGCCAGGCCTAGGCCAGAGGCCGGCCAGGCCACTCTGGCTTGGCCTGGCCACGGCCTGAGGCCGGCCTGGCCACGGCCAGAGGCCGGCCTGGCCACTGCCAGGGCCGGCCAGGCCGGCCCCTGGCCTTGGCCGAGGCCGGCCAGGGCCTCTTGGCCCTGGCCTGGCCTCGGCCAGGCCTGGCCTGGCCTCGGCCAGGCCTGGCCTTGGCCACGGCCAGGGCCCCCTGGCCCTGGCCGGGGCCGGCCAGGCCGGCCCCTGGCCTTGGCCGAGGCTGGCCAGGGCCTCTTGGCCCTGGCCTGGCCTCGGCCAGGCCTAGCCTTGGCCACGGCCAGGGCCCCCTGGCCCTGGCCGGGGCCGGCCAGGTCCGGCCATGGCCGGCTATGGCCATGGCCGGCCATTGCCGTGCTATGGCTATTTGGCCTTGGCCGGCCATGGCCTATATGGCCTGGCCGGCCACCCCCTTTTATGGGGTTGCCGCACACCCCCGCCGGAGGGGTGGCCGTGGTGGTTATTGGCCGTAACCAAGCCCCTCCGTATGGGAAGGGGGGTGCGTTGCCTTCATAGCCCATTTGGCCATGGTGATCATGCACCAAAAGTCATCCTCTCCGATGTAGATAACTACCATCATCTTCCTCGATGAAGCACCCGTTCGTCGATGAAGCACCCGTTCGTCGAGAAAGTAGTTATTCTCTAATGGCCGTGTGCCAAAAATGAAAAATAACACACTTTTAAAGTTCGTAAACTACGCGCTCCACATGAAGAGAGTTCACATTCCCTATGAATGGAGACTCAGCATCCATGAAGAGAGCGAGTTTGACGATATGAACGGTCGGTTCTTACCGTCACGGAGAGTTCCTGCCATATCCGTAATGACAGAAGACCCTAACGTGAAAAGAACAACCACTGCGTTCTCTCCGTCACGAAGCGTTCCTACCATATCCGTAATGGTAGGATACCCATTCGTGAAAAAGACAACGCCTCATTCATCGGTTCGACGGGGCGACGGTTTGACCGGGGCGAACACGTATGGCTCTGATACCAATGTAGGAACCTGTCAAAACAGCGTTATGATCGATAAATGAAGTTGAGACTTACGCTTGCGTATGCGGTACAGTAGTCTCGGAACTTCGCCTTCGGATTCGCCACGACGGATCGAGTCTTCTCACGAACGGAGTAAGGCTACTAAATCCACAATCTAAATCTCTACTTTTAGATGAAGAACTTGGATAAAGAGAGAGGAAGGATTTCGGCAGAGCTTCGCTAGAATGAAATGCAAGGCAAGAATGCCATGCAAAAGTGTAAGGAAATGGCTAAGCCTTGGGTCTTATTTATAGTCCCCAAGGTAGTTATTTTAGGAGTAATTGTTCCTTTGGAACAATTTAACTAAAGTGTACCATCATACATGGTACAACATAAGCTTAAGTTGTACCATATGCATGGTACAACATAAGCTTAAGATATTCCCCCTTTATTAGCCATATGTCGCATGCACTTATGCACATATAATGCGACTTTCCCACTCATCTAGAGATCCTCACCGCAAGGGAACAGATTCCCTTTGCACACGACTTCGTGTACAAGATGTTTGAGGTCTGTATTCCCTCGTACATCCCCTACAAGGGTGTACAAACGTCATCCATATCCAACAGGAAGGGCCGAAGGACTGGAGGGAAACCCACCTGCGCCGGGGAAAGTCATCATCAACCAACCCTACCGGCCACAAAACAGTGGCCACAGAGCACTATCTTTGGAGCAATGAAGGGCGGCAAAACTCACCCGCAGGCCACGTGGTCTTCCGCAGGTTGAGGTCAGAAAATAGAACAAAAACTTTCCGATCGCCCGGTGGGATCACCAACAGGGCCTCCACGGTCTCGAGTTCAACCGCAGTCGGGTCACCCAGCTCCGGAGCCAGCATCATGTCGGCGCTCCAGTAAGTTGGGAAATCCATATCCGACGAGCCGACAACGAAGAGATACTCCCCCTTCCAGAGCTTGACGGAGCTTGGCAGTCCCAGTATCAGGCTCTTCGAGGGCCGAGCGCTAATGTAAATCCAGACCCCCGACTGATGGCGGCTCAGACGATAAAATTGGGAGAAGAGTTGGGGGGAGGGGACCAACCCCTTCTGAAGACAAAGCACATCGAACCCGATGATGAGCCCGATCGCGTTGGGGCAGAACTGGCATAGGGCCACGCGATGAGCACGCAGAAACTCAACGATGAAAGGATGAAGGGGGAACCGAAGCCCGAATCGGAAGCACACCTCGTACACCCTGACCGCCTTCGGACCCGGAAGCAGATCCGCTCGTTAGGCTCAGGGGCCCGGATGGAGTATGGGGGTAGAAGGTAGCGATCACTCACATCTCCGGCGGAGGTGGCACAAAAGGAAGAAGGACATCCCAGAACCTCCGGAGGCACCACCGAGGGGTCACCCTCCTGACTACCAACCGTCGAACCGGGGCTATCAGACGAGTCAAGGCGGACTGCATCCTCTGGACGACCCGAACAGGGGGCAGGAGAAGACGACATGACGAGGAGCTGGAGCAGTATTAGAAAAAAGGAGATGCTGAAGGAAAATCTGGCCGAGGGAGTCCAACTGATGTCAGCGCTCCTTTCCTGATGCTCTTTGAATGACCCTGCACATGGTGGAGATGGATGCAAGGGGCACGTGGTGACATCAAGGCGGCGGCGATGCTTCGAAAACTGCACCGACGGAAGTCCTAACGGAGCGGTAATAATGACATCCATTTAATAGCGGAACCTCGACTGACGCACCCGGTGGATCATGAATGAGTCACATCACCCGAACCGAACTGACGGAAGCCGAACGGTCCGGGTGATGGGGGCAATTGTTACGACTAATATGGACCACCCCGAATTACAACGGCCCACGGCTCGACCTCAAAGGAGAAGCCCACTAGAGAAGACGGGCCCGCCCAAAGGGGGCCCACGGATGGGGCTGAAGGCCCAGCCACTTCGCCCTCAGGGGCACCCGACTAGCCCCCATTCGACCGGATTAACCGCCCCCCTGAATCCGTGATCCCATGATGGCCATTAACGAACCCGTTAATGGGCCACCCCTCCACTACGCACGAGGGGGAGAAGGCGGAGGCGGATCGTGAGGATGTGAGAGGAGGCAAGACAAGGGAGAATCACAGAAGACCCTATAAGGGGAAGGCCAGGATGACGGAGAAGGGGATCGAAACTCAGGTAATCAACAGAGAGGTACTCCATCAACGATCTAGGCTTTCGCCACTCCATATTCCTCCCTCCCCCTTTACTCGCGCCGCCTGGGTTGACGTTCCGGCTTCCTTGCAAGCCGGATCTCCCCCACCGAGTACCCTTTCAGACCCTGATCTGACTTAGGCATCGGAGGGGATTTGGCCGAAACCTAGGTCCGGCCTCCCTGACGAGTTTCCTCATCTGTCCAGGAAGAAGACATCCGAGGCACCGAGGCTACCCCTCAGCGTTGGTCGGCTACCCCCATCGCAGTCGTCAAGAGGACGGCTGCTCAGGCATCATCCTACTCGCAAGGCGCCGAGGCTACCCCTCGACGCGGATCCGACCGAGGCCGAGCACGACCCAGCCGAGGCCGAGCGCGACTCACCGAGCCGAGGCTTCCCCTCAGCTATCCAACGCCGAGAACAAGCAGGCTCGATGAACCCAAGGGACCCCTAAGTCAGCCCCTTGACCACGTTGACCATACAACCGACGGTCAACGAGCTGTGGTGAGAAAACACCCGTAAACAGTTTCTATGGCAGATTGTTGGATACATTTAATTATTGCAATCTTTGGATGTACTATATTCCAAAGTTTTTACATTTTCTTTATGGATGCCCTATATGCAAATTGCTTCCCAGTTGCATGTCTTGCTATTGTATTGTCTAAACGCTATGCTTTTATTGTGGAGAAAACATAATATCTAGCTGAGAATTAAACTAGATACAATGGACATTTGTAACTGGAATGGATAGATCTTAAGGTTGTTTTGGTGAATTTTGATAACATTACTAAATTGTTCATTACATTTGGAATGGCAAACCGCGAGTAGTTGATTATTGCATAAATGTCTATTTTGATTAACAGCATGTTACTTAATCGGGAGCAATTAACCATGTTTGACATTCATGTTAGTTAACCATGAGAAGATGTCAATATGATGAATGTCTATTTTCTTTAGGTAATCAATGGAGTTCACAAGATCAAAGATGGTTGTAAGCCTGCATCATGCATGTTGGAGGTCACCACCTTGGCACAAGAAGAAATTTTCGGGGTCAACTTTACTGAAATATACATGAACTTGAACCTATACAGGTATCAAGAATTCAAAAGTGACCAGGTAGTACATTTGTTCTAAAGTTGGCAGAAAATTGGTTAAACTAAAACTGGGGCCTAATCTTGCAGGAGAAATAAGCTTTGATTAAGGAATAGAAGATAGCATCTCCAGGATCAAAAGACATGTACTTCCCCACAAAATTTTTTCAGCCCATCCTCATGTAATGCATTACATGCTTTTGGAAATAGTACAAATATTATTAGTGCAACAAGTCATACACTGCCATTTGGATGTTCTTTACGACAGTTACTGGCGTTATATTCGGAACAATCTTTTGGAAACTTGCATCCAAAACATATGTAAAATATTTGATCTTAGTTTCCTGATTTAATCTTAAACTTCTTAAACTTTATCTCTATATCAAAAATTCTATATGCTGATACTTACATATATATGAACATTGGAAATATTTATCAGGAGAATGCAACAGGATCTATTCAATGCCTTTGGTTCAATGTATATTGCAGTTATCAGGAATACACAACATGTGTTACTTTTTTATATTTGCAATCATTTGTCAGGTGTTTAATGAAATATCTCAAAGAACAATATTACCATTGTTTGTTTGATAAGTTGTCTTAAAGAGATGATTTTTTATTAACTCTTTTGTCATGCATATATCATCTTTTTCATAATGGGTACCTCATTTTGTTAATATCTGCCTCTTTTTTGTCTTGATAACTAATTGGATTAATCATATGAAAGACCAGTTAAATTTATTTTACTACAGATGTATCTCATCAAACATTTGATTGTAGTTGGCGTTAAAGTTTGGCACTTTATATATATCCATGATTGTTTTTGCAATCACCTGTTCTTTTTTCTTTTTTCTTTTCCCTTTTTCTATATGGTGCCATATTGAAACGTTTTAGAATTTAGCTACTTGAATGAAAAATTTAGTGCTTAGGCATAATTTGACACCAAATTTGCCTTTTTGGTGAAAACCACTGCGAAAACTTTCTTATAAATGTCCACATGGTATATTAAGAAGACAAAAGTAAAGAAGTAAAATTCCACATATAAATTCTATTCCTATCAAACAATGACTTGAATTTTGATGGCATGTCCCTGGGGTATCATATTCGTTTTGAGTGCTTTGGACTTGCTGTTTGAGCATCACCAGATCGTTTTAGTATGGTAAGTTCCGGAAAATCAATGCACGGGCTAGACGTTTGATCAAATGTGTGGCTATACTTTGTTGAAATAGACAACATTTATGCAATATTAAGTCTGAAATAGACAGTCAAATGAATGCATAATTATTTTTGGAAATTTAGCCTGTTACTTTCAGTTATTTTGGAAATTTTTGGAAATTTAGCATGTTACATTTGATCATCTAGCTTATATTGCCATCAGAAATCTACATCAGTATATGACTCTTAGAAAAGAGAATATTGTTCTCTATGGTCGCATTAGTATTTTATTCGCCAAAAAATAAAAAAAATAAAAAAAACTATTTATTAAACTATTACTATCCACCATCTATTTATCGTCATAATTATTTGTCTAATGTCAACTTTTCTCCTCTACAAGGGAATGCATGGATGACTGAAGACCTTTGTTAGGGAATATGCAAGGCGAGAGCACTCAAAACGAATTGAAGATTGTAATCCGTTTGTCATTTACACAAAAGAGAGCATTAAATACTATGCATTTTGTAACAAATTGAGCATGTTTAAGAAAGCAATACATTGTATGTACAATGTGCATATGCACACATTTCATTTTTAAAAAGGAAGCTTATATTGTTTCCATTTGAGATTGCAATGGAGGATATCCGTATACCATGTTGTAATGTTGACATCCCTTATTTTGTTTCATTTTATTAAGATAACAAAGTTTCAAACTTCATAAACATGTTATACTGTGATCCTAATTTGGACATTGTCTGTTAACTTTTGAGCACTTCTACTATCATTCTATGAAAGAGAGCTTTTGATGTTTCCTTCTCAGTTTGCAATGTGATGATACTTTTATTGTAATGATGTTGCCTCTTTGTTTCATTTTATTTCGAGAACAAATTCTCCTGACTTGAGAAACATTTAGCATTGGGCTTCCAAATTGGTATAATGAACACTTGCTGTGAGAGTTGGTATTTTGTAAGAAAGATGTGATGTCGTTTATTGGTTGGTAGAACATGGCAATGCAAACAAATCAGATAAAGAGCATATATTGCTTTTGTTACATTTAGATGTGTTTATTTTCGTTTAGATGCAGATGCAAATACAGATATTATTGGGATACTTCAATCATTGCCTGCATCAAAGAATATGAGTTTAGATTTGGATCAGATCTAGATTTTTAATTTGATCACTATGACTAAGATGGTATTTTAGCAAAAAAAATGATAAAACATTAGCTTTAACTGATATGTGAGTATAAACATTCTTTAATTTACATTATGTAATAGTAAATACGCTTTTAATCTCTAAATAAATGTCTGCATTGCTGTAACTGAATATTGAGGATACCTGAATTCTAAAATTTTAAACTTGGCTCCCCACATTGGACTAAATAAATGTTTGCATGTCTACCCACATTGGGATAAAATTTTAAATTTGCACTACGTTCTATGGGGAAATTAAATATTGGGGGTAACTGAATCTAAATGGAATTAAATTTTTGGGGAACTAAAATTTTTGGGATGAATTAAATGATACTTATTGCGCTTTTATTATTTCTGATTGTTAAACATTAGGGGATCCAAGAAATGAAGATTGGAACAAAATTTTGGAAGGACTTAAAATTTTAGGAGGATTAAATAACAAATATCACGCTTTAATTATTGTTGTTTATTTAGAACTAGGTGATCCAAGATTGGAGGGCAATATTTTAAATGAACAGTGCCCTTAGGGCACAGGTTAGATCTTAAGAGAACCAAATTAGGGGGCGACTAAATTCTCTGATGTGAACTAAATTTTGAATTGATCTAAAATTTTTGTGGGAAGTAAATGACAATTATGTCAACTTTACTTATTATTGTTCGTTTAAACTTAGGATATATAATATTTTAAGGGCAATAGTTTAAATGAACTATGCCATTCGGGCACGGGTTATGACTATATAAATTACATTTGATGACTGTTTTTGAATTCTAGGGCGACTATGACAAAAGGGTTGATAGAAGAACAGATGTAATTTAATCTTGAGGAATGAATGGTTGATATGAGATTTTGTGGAAATTTTTTTAGGGAAAAACATTGCTAGGGAAATGAAAGTTTCTTGGGAAATGAAACCTTTTGGGGGAAGTTGAACTTTTTGGAGAATAAAAGTTTCTGGGGAAGAGCTGAGTGCATGCAATTAATGCATTTTTCAAATTATATTATATTATATGTAAGAAAACCAGATGACGTAATGCTGCAGATCGCATGATCTCTCCCTCAACGCAGGGCCCACCATCTCTTCGACGCAGATGACAACAAGATGAGAATAATTTCCTGCGCCGAAGGGGCTCGCTAATTTTTTTTACGCTAATGTGTTGTTCCAGGCCGAATTTGTTTTTCCGCATCGAACACGCCCATGCTGCTTAATATCTTTACGATAATTTGTTATTCCACGTAAGTTTGGCTGTGTAAATAATTTTTTAGGGAACAAAGATTTCACAGGGGAAAATCTTAAATGAACCGTGCACACGGGCACGGGTTATGACTAGTATATATATATATGGTAATGATATATGTAACGACTGGTTTTCTTGTATCTGGATTTATTATATTATATTATATGTTTTGGTGGATTTTCTCCTTATATGTGGTCATCGTCTCCATAACTTTCATTTTCGATCGTTTCGTCGTGTTTTCTAGATTCTTTCTTAGAATCGTCGATTTTTGAGTAAGTCATTCGTGACGGGCTTCGTATCGGTCATATCTTATTGTTAGATCAAGCCTATGAGTCTTAGGAATCGATCCCGGAGCTCCGCGCTCCATATCGGAACTTTTGGTGCACGTTAGCCGGTGTAAGAAGTGGAACCGACCGACTAGATGACGATTTAGTCGGTCGGCAAGCTTTCATGGACCGACTAGTGGGCTTTCTAAATTTCTCAGGAGTTACTGTTTCTCGTTAGTCGGTCTAAGAACGTTGGTTAACCGACTAGGTTGCAAACTAGTCTGTCGGCAATACTTCTGTGACCGACTAACTCTTCAACTATTTTGGTATCAGTTACTGTTCCTTCTTAGTCGGTCTAAGTTCATCTCTCGACCGACTAGTTGTCGAACTAGTCGGTCAGCAGTTGTTCATTGACCGACTAAATCTAAATCCTAATTCTGTACAGGAGTTACTGTTTACACTTAGTCGGTCTGCGTTGGTCAACCGACCGACTAGTTCCCAAACTAGTCGGTCAGTGGTTGCTCTTTGACCGACTAATCTGTGTTAAAACCCTAATTTCTGGGCAGCCGCCAGCCCATCCTATTTAAACCCCTCCCAAACGTTTTCTTCTTCCTCCTCTCGACCTAAAACCCTAGTTTCTCCCCCATTGAGCCCCCTTCTACCTCAAACCCTTATTCCTTCATTCCAAGCCCAAAATCCATCATCCAAACTCTCCCTTAACACATTCCACCACTCATCTTCCCCAAAATCTCATCAAACCCCCAAAAATTCTCCAAAACCCTATTTCTCCAAACTTCTCCAATCATTTCCAGATCTGAACCCTAGGTTCCCCGGAGCGTTTCTTTCGTCGCCGTGGTTGCTCGGCGTTATTTTCCCGTTCCCTATATGGTAATAATCGATCTCTTGATGTTTTCATAACCAGTTGTGTTTTTGGTGAAACCCTAATGAATGCATGTTGTTTCGATGGTTGTTTCTCCATAACAGCGACTTCCCCGTAGATTAGCATCCGTGAGACGAACCCTCGTGATCGTCATCCTTGGTGCTAGGCAAGTGAAACTTGCCACTTAGGGTTTAGGCCATGTTTTAGGCCATTTGCTTGTTGTAGGCGTAAAAGAGGCTAGGGGACGAAATGATACTCGCCTAGGCGCAAATTTAGGAACTAGCTTGACAACGAAGCTAGATCCGACATTTATCATGTTGCACAATTACCATGTCATGTTTAAATTCCATTAACGGTACGCAAATTAATTGTCATGTCATTGCATTCTTTAAGTGATCCCGTGATTGCGTAGCATCGCTACAATACTTGTGTTTCCTGGCTCCTGACCAGAAGTGAGCATAATGAGTTGCTAACCCCAACGCTCGATATTGAGGCTAGGTGTCCCCTACGCCAAATTCTTCCCGGATCGTGATATAGAAAACAAGCCCCCGTGCGGGGCAACCCTGGCTCATTTACTGGGCTCATGTACAGGGACCCTGGCTTGTTTACGTGTGGGTATTGGGGGTAAGAGTTAAGTGGCCAATCGACTGGGAGTCTGCCCGATCAGCAACTGCAGTAGTAAGGCGTAAACTCTGGGTTTTGGGGTAGTGTTAAGCGGCCAATCAGCGTGAATGTTAAACCATTCAGCTGTAAGGCGTAAACATCTACAAACAACTTGAAACGTGACTAGTGAATTGATTGAGATTGTTAGCAGCTTGGCTACTCGTGTCTTGCCCCGATAATTGTTCTCTTGTGCTTATTGCTCACCATGGCATGCATACTAAAACTGCTAGGTTGTTAGTTTGCCTTACTTTCAGTTTCCTTGCCCAAGTCTTTTAGACTTGCTGACATGTGCCCCTTTACTCTTTTGGGTGACACATGTTAGATCCTGAGCCTGAGTACCTTGTTGAGGACAAGGTGTTTGCTGACGTCGAGCCCGAGCTTGTGTTTGACGGGGAGTACGTGGACACTGGGGACCAGTCCTAGTGTCTTCGTTGTGTTTTCTCTTTTGTTTAGACTGCTATCTTGTTGTCGGTGCGTAGCACCCATACTTTGTTACGTCGTTTCTTTTGTTGGCCTTGTTCTGGGCCTTTAGACTCTTTCTTTTCGCCTGGTGGCTTTTTTGTATGTTGAACTTAAATTTTCATGTTGGACAAATTATGAGATATGAGATTTTATTTCTGTCTCTCCTTGTGTTATTATTGTTGTTCCGTTTGTGGTTACATGGACCGGCTTATGTTTTATTGACGTTTATCGGGTTTGGGGCTTCACAGCTCCACTCTCGTGCGGGCCTCCTCACGTCTCGCCTCCATTTTAGGGAAGCGGGTCATGACAGGTTTTGTTGGTGGCCCATGCAGGTCCTTCTGTAACTGCGATTATCGGAGTGACGATAATAATATTAGAATGTCCAATAAACTAAGTTCGACGTCCGAGTCATAGGCTATGAGTCTAATCTGCTTCGTTTTCTGTGTCATTAGATGGCAGGAAGGCGATTCACCCGTGGTGGAGGTAGTGGTGCGCTCCCTCATGATGAGGAGCCTGAGCGGGAACCCACCAACGGGGAGATGATGCGGATGATGATCCAGATGATGCAAGTGCAGCAGGGCGTGCTCCTGCAAGTCCAGAATGCTCCACTTGCTCGAGCTGCACGGGCACTTCCGGATGCCCCTCGCTCCGAGCCGGGAGCGAAGCAATTTCGGGAGCTGGGTCCCGCATATTTTGATGGGTCTGAGGGTCCTCTGGCTGTCGATGAGTGGATTCGGAACATTGAGGATAACTTGAAGATGGCCAAGATCACCCCGGCTGGATGGGTTGATTTGGCGAAGAGGCAATTTAAGGATAATGCTCGGAACTGGTGGGATGCGGAAGAGAAGATATTGGTGGAACCAATAGCTTGGGCTACCTTTAAGTCCAGGTTTGATGAGGAGTTCTTTCCGAAGGCTACTAGGAAGGAGATGCTGCAGCGCTTCATTGATCTGAAGCAAGGGAGCTTGACGGTGGACCTGTATCACCAAGAGTTCACTAGGCTGAGTCGGTTCGCACAGAAGATGGTGCAGGATGCTGATGAGAGGGCTCAGAGGTTCCTGCAGGGACTTGCTTTGGAGCTCCAGAGTTTTGTGTCTTCCTCCAATCTGGACTCTTATCAGGAGGCAGGAGCTGAACCTGAGTCAAAGGAGAGGACATGTTTCTGGTGCTGGGAAGAGGCCTATGGAGCAGGCCAGGGCGGTGGTTAGGCCTGGTTTCAAGCCTAATCAGCCAGCTCAGTTCAAGAGGCCAGGAGGGCCTATTCTGAAGACTTGCCATTTCTGCGGTAAGCCTGGCCACATCAAGGATCAGTGTAGGAAGTTTCTGGGCCAGTGTTTGGTTTCTGGTGATGCTTCTCATGTCGCGAAGGATTGTCGGCATGCGAGTCAGCTGCGGAGGGCACCTGTTGTAGCACAGCCGTTGCAGCAGCGAGCGTCTGTTCCTGCTGGACGTGGAGCAGCTCTTGTTCCGCAGAGGCAGGCTTTTCAGCAGGCTGTTCCGCCGAGGAGGCAGGCTTTTCTGATGACTGCTGTGGAGAGCGAGGCTGTGGATGAGGTTATCGCAGGTAATCCTCAATCTAGCTGTTACTTTCCTAGTTGGTTTTGATTGTTGGATTGTGTTGTTTGCTTGAACATGATTGTTTGCTAGAATAGGGTTTGATTGTTAATTGCTTGTTAGGTGTGGTTTTGGTGTGCACATTTCCTGCACGAGTCCTCTTTGACTCTAGTGCATCGATGTGCATTATTTCTCGGGGCTTCGTGGAGAGGCATTCCTTGTCGACGTCCCCTCTTCCCAAGAGTTGGAATATCGTTACAGGGAATGGCGTGGTCTCGGTGCATCTTGGTTGTAATTCTTGCTCGTTGGTGGTCTGTGGACATGAGCTTTACGCTGATTTCATTGTCCACGACATCATCAACTATGATGCAGTTCTTGGGATGGACTGGCTTGCGAGCTTCTATGCTACGATCGACTGTCGGAAGAAGAAGGTGGTGTTCGAGATTCCCGGACATCCAGTATTTGAGTTCAACCGTGGTAGCAGTTCGCTTGGTCCTGTCAGATTTCGGGCCAGGCCGATGGAGGTTGTGGCTATGCAGATGGAGTTGGAGAGGCCAGCTGTGGTGCGGGATTTTGATGACGTCTTCCCCGAGGAGATGTCTGGTTTGCCACCTGATCGATCTTTAGAATTTTCTATTGATCTTGTTCCGAGAGCGCAGCCGATTTCGAAGGCGCCGTATCGTATGGCACCCACTGAGTTGGAGGAATTACGGAAGCAGCTGGATGAGCTTTTGCAGAAGGGTTACATCAACCCTAGTGTGTCTCCGTGGGGAGCACCGGTGCTGCTGGTGAAGAAGAAGGATGGTTCGCGTCGCATGTCCGTGGACTATCGGGTGTTGAATGCGGTGACCATCAAGAATAAATACACGTTGCCTCGCATCGATGATATTTTTGATCAGCTTGGAGGTTCGAGGGTGTTTTCTAAATTGGATTTGAGGAGTTGTTACCATCAGTTGAAGGTGAAGAAGGGAGATGTTCCGAAGACAGCGTTCAGGACGAAGTATGGACACTATGAGTTTATGGTTATGCCTTTTGGCGTAACCAACGCACCCGCAGTTTTCATGAATATGATGAACCTGATTTTCTACGACTTTTTGGATAAGTTTGTCGTTATCTTTATTGACGACATTCTGATCTACTCGAAGTCGGAGGAAGAGCATGCCTCGCACTTGAGGACGGTATTGGAGATTCTGAGGAAGCATCGGTTGTATGCTAAATTTTCGAAGTGCGAGTTTTGGCTGGATAGAGTTGCTTTTCTCGGGCATGTGGTGACTGGAGATGGTATTTCAGTGGATCCCGAGAAGATTAGGGCCATCAGAGAGTGGCCTGTTCCGTCGTCTGCGTCTGAGATTCGGAGTTTCCTTGGACTTGCTGGTTACTATCGGTGTTTCATTAAGGACTTTTCCCGTATTGCTGAGCCAATGACCAGGTTGACACGGAAGGACGTACCTTTTGTTTGGTCGGTTGATTGTGGGAGTGCCTTTGGTGTTCTGAGGGAGAGGTTGACGACTACCCCTATTCTTGTTGTGCCTGATCGCAGCGGTGGATTTGAGATCTTTTGCGATGCTTCTGGCAAGGTTCTCGGTTGTGTATTGCATCAGCACGGGCATGTTGTAGCGTATGCGTCTCGTCAGCTTAAGGCTCATGAGAAGAATTACCCGACACATGACTTGGAGTTGGCTGCCGTTGTGTTTGCTCTTAAGATTTGGAGGCACTTCCTACTGAGTGAGAAAGTGAAGATCTTCACCGATCACAAAAGCTTGAAGTACATTTTTACTCAGAAGGAGCTCAACATGCGACAGCGTCGATGGTTGGAGCTCATGGCAGATTATGAGATTGATTTGCAGTATCACCCTGGCAAGGTGAATGTGGTTCCTGATGCGCTGAGTAGGCTTCTAGCGGTGATGGTTTTGACCTCGCAGTGGAGATTGCATCAGGATTTTTGTGAGTCTGGTGTGGAGATTGTTCTTCCTCGGGAGGCTTTGTCGTTGATGTACATGCAGGTGCAGTCGACGATCGTGGATCGGATTAAGGCTGGCCAGGCTGAGGATCCGAAGCTGGTGAAGATTCGGGAGCAGGTGGAAGCCGGTCTGTGGACTGACTTTTCGATTCATGAGGATGGCTCGCTGAGGTTTGGAGCCAGGTTGTGTGTGCCAGCTGGGGATATTAGAGAGGAGTTGATGGTGGAGGCACACAGTTCGCCATATTCTGTGCATCCTGGTGGCACCAAGATGTACCAGGATCTTCGTCTGAACTATTGGTGGCATGGCATGAAGAGGAGTGTGGCTCGGAGTGTAGCCAAGTGCTTGGTTTGCCAGCAAGTGAAGGTGGAGCATCAGCGTACGGCCGGGTTGCTACAACCGCTTCCGATTCCGAAGTGGAAATGGCAACACATCACTATGGATTTCGTGACTAGACTACCTCGGAGTCCGAAGCAGAATGACGCGATTTGGGTGATCGTAGATCGATTGACCAAATCCGCACACTTTATTCCATTCCGAGTGGGACAGTCCACTGAGGCGCTAGCGAGGAGATATATGGAGGTAAATTCTTTTACTCTCCGTTTTTATTTCCTTTTCCTAGTTTGGATAGTGATGTAACGTGAATCGTGCAGGAGGTTGTGCGACTTCACGGAGTCCCCGGTAGTATCGTGTCAGACAGAGACACGAGGTTCACATCTCAGTTCTGGCAGAGTTTGCAGAGGAGTTTGGGTACGCGTCTGAGTTTCAGCATGGCGTACCATCCGCAGACAGATGGCCAGTCCGAGAGGACGATTCAGATTTTGGAAGACATGTTGAGGGCGTGCATGTTGGATTTCAAGGGTTCATGGGAGGACCATCTACATCTGGTGGAGTTTTCTTACAACAACAGCTTCCAGGCGTCTATTGGCATGGCGCCTTTCACCGCTCTTTATGGGAGGAAATGTCGATCGCCTTTGAGTTGGGATGACGTTGGTGATCGGGAGTTGTTGGGACCTGAGATGATTGTGGAGGCTGTGGAGATTGTCAGGAACATTCGGGAGAGGTTGAGGATTGCTCAGGACCGTTTTAAGCATTGGGCGGATGCTAAGCGTCGTCCTTTGGAGTTTCAGCCTGGAGATCATGTGTTTCTGAAGATTTCCCCGAATCGTGGTGTGATTCGTTTTGGGAAGCGAGGGAAGTTGAGCCCGCGATAAATTGGACCGTTTGACATTATGGAGAAAGTTGGCGAGGTAGCTTACCGCTTAGCCTTGCCGCCATCTTTGGAAGGAGTTCACAATGTTTTCCATGTGTCGCAGCTTCGTCGATACATTAGCGATCCATCTCATGCTGTGGATTTTTCGGAGATTACCGTTCGCCCCGATATGACGTATGACCAGCATCCAGTACAGATTCTGGACAGGCGTCAGAAGTCACTTCAGAACAAGGTTGTCAATCTTGTGAGGGTGATGTGGCGACACGGCTCACCTGGAGAGTTTACTTGGGAGAATGAGGATGAGATGCGAGAGCGTTTCCCACTTTTGTTCCCGGACACGTGAGTGTTGGGAAATTCCGAGGACGGAATTTTTCTTAAGTTGGGGAGGATGTAACGACTGGTTTTCTTGTATCTGGATTTATTATATTATATTATATGTTTTGGTGGATTTTCTCCTTATATGTGGTTATCGTCTCCATAACTTTCATTTTCGATCGTTTCGTCGTGTTTTCTAGCTTCTTTCTTAGAATCGTCGATTTTGGAGTAAGTCATTTGTGACAGGCTTCGTATCGGTCATATCTTATTATTAGATCAAGCCTAGGAGTCTTAGGAATCGATCCCGGAGCTCCGCGCTCCATATCGGAACTTTTGGTGCACGTTAGCCGGTGTAAGAAGGGGAACCGACCGACTAGATGACGATTTAGTCGGTCGGCAAGCCTTCATGGACCGACTAGTGGGCTTTCTAAATTTCTCAGGAGTTACTGTTTCTCGTTAGTCGGTCTAAGAACGTTGGTTAACCGACTAGGTTGCAAACTAGTCTGTCGGCAATACTTCTGTGACCGACTAACTCTTCAACTATTTTGGTATCAGTTACTGTTCCTTCTTAGTCGGTCTAAGTTCATCTCTCGACCGACTAGTTGTCGAACTAGTCGGTCAGCAGTTGTTCATTGACCGACTAAATCTAAATCCTAATTCTGTACAGGAGTTACTGTTTACATTTAGTCGGTCTGCGTTGGTCAACCGACCGACTAGTTCCCAAACTAGTCGGTCAGTGGTTGCTCTTTGACCGACTAATCTGTGTTAAAACCCTAATTTCTAGGCAGCCGCCAGCCCATCCTATTTAAACCCCTCCCAAACGTTTTCTTCTTCCTCCTCTCGACCTAAAACCCTAGTTTCTCCCCCATTGAGCCCCCTTCTACCTCAAACCCTTATTCCTTCATTCCAAGCCCAAAATCCATCATCCAAACTCTCCCTTAACACATTCCACCTCTCATCTTCCCCAAAATCTCATCAAACCCCCAAAAATTCCCCAAAACCCTATTTCTCCAAACTTCTCCAATCATTTCCAGATCTGAACCCTAGGTTCCCCGGAGCGTTTCTTCTGTCGCCGTGGTTGCTCGGCGTTATTTTCTCGTTCCATATACGGTAATAATCGATCTCTTGATGTTTTCATAACCCGTTGTGTTTTTGGTGAAACCCTAATGAATGAATGTTGTTTCGATGGTTGTTTCTCCATAACAGCGACTTCCCCGTAGATTAGCATCCGTGAGACGAACCCTCGTGATCGTCATCCTCGGTGCTAGGCAAGTGAAACTTGCCACTTAGGGTTTAGGCCATGTTTTAGGCCATTTGCTTGTTGTAGGCGTAAAAGAGGCTAGGCGATAAAATGATACTCGCCTAGGCGCAAATTTAGGAACTAGCTTAACAACGAAGCTAGATCCGACATTTATCATGTTGCACAATTACCATGTCATGTTTAAATTCCATTAACGGTACGCAAATTAATTGTCATGTCATTGCATTCTTTAAGTGATCCCGTGATTGCGTAGCATCGTTACAATACTTGTGTTTCCTGGCTCGTGACCAGAAGCGAGCATAATGAGTTGCTAACCCCAACGCTCGATATTGAGGCTAGGTGTCCCCTACGCCAAATTCTTCCTGGATCGTGATATAGAAAACAAGCTCCCGTGCGGGGCAACCCTGGCTCATTTACTGGGCTCATGTACAGGGACCCTGGCTTGTTTACGTGTGGGTATTGGGGGTAAGAGTTAAGCGGCCAATCGACTGGGAGTCTGCCCGATCAGCAACTGCAGTAGTAAGGCGTAAACTGTGGGTTTTGGGGTAGTGTTAAGCGGCCAATCAGCGTGAATGTTAAACCATTCAGCTGTAAGGCGTAAACATCTACAAACAACTTGAAACGTGACTAGTGAATTGATTGAGATTGTTAGCAGCTTGGCTACTCTTGTCTTGCCCCGATAATTGTTCTCTTGTGCTTATTGCTCACCATGTCTTGCTTGTGCACTCATGTTATAACTGCCATGTCATGCATACTAAAACTGCTAGGTTGTTAGTTTGCCTTAATTTCAGTTTCCTTGCCCAAGTCTTTTAGACTTGCTGACATGTGCCCCTTTACTCTTTTGGGTGACACATGTTAGATCCTGAGCCTGAGTACCTTGTTGAGGACGAGGGTTTGCTGACGCCGAGCCCGAGCTTGTGTTTGACGGGGAGTGCATGGACACTGGGGACCAGTCCTAGTGTCTTCGTTGTGTTTTCTCTTTTGTTTAGACTGCTATCTTGTTGTCGGTGCGTAGCACCCATACTTTGTTACGTCGTTGCTTTTGTTGGCCTTGTTCTGGGCCTTTAGACTCTTTCTTTTAGCCTTGTGGCTTTTCTGGATGTTGAACTTAAATTTTCATGTTAGACAAATTATGAGATATGAGATTTTATTTCTGTCTCTCCTTGTGTTATTATTGTTGTTCCGTTTGTGGTTACAGGGACCGGCTTATGTTTTATTGACGCTTATCGGGTTTGGGGCTTCACATCTCCACTCTCGTGTGGACCTCCTCACGTCTCGCCTCCATTTTAGGGAAGCGGGTCGTGACAATATATATATAATTTGAGGTTTATAATCTCCAAGTTTTATGGTATAGATCTATCAACATGTTCTTCAAGATGAACAGTGACGATCGTTGATTGGTGTTACCGATTGGTCCTTCTTACGATAAGAGTCTTCTCACCTTCTCACAATAGCATTACCATATATATATTTACCTAAAAATTGGAGATTATAAACCTCAAAATCTTATGGATAATCCGTTCCAGTTTTGTTCCATTTGCAAGCAGATTGTAAGCCGGCCATCTTGTGAACACTTGATGGATTTGATAGAAATATCCAAATAACGAAAAACAATTTGTATATAAAGATCACTTGATAGATGATCACTCCATATTTTACACTTTTTTCCCGCATGTTTGCATGCCATTTAGATCGTGCAAATCATGCTTTTCACGATATATCGATGATATTGCGATGCTTTTCACGATTTGTTGTTTTTGTCGTATTTCAGGTGATTTGGAGCGATTTGGAGTGATCCTGAGATACGCCTACTCCAGAGTGTCACCGACGACCTCCCCGAGGGGTATTTTGCCATTGGAGAGGAGCGGAAGAAGAAAGAACGTCGCAGGAGCGACGAGGAGGCAAAAACAAGCTGTTTGGGCATTTTTGGTGTCTCACTCGGCCGAGTGAAGGAGTCACTCGGCCGACCAGCGAGACACCGCTCGGCCGACCAGATCAGACACGCTTCATATGTGCACTCGGCCGAGCATCGGAAGTCACATCGGCCGAGTGACGAGACCCCGTCCGCCCGAGTGGCATTCAGACGACGCCCATCCAAAAGAGCCAACTTACTGTTTTTCGTCTGCATGAGCTTCAGAAGACCCACTCGGCCGAGTGGAGAATGCCGACCGCCCGAGTGAATAGAAGCCATCGGCCGAGTGACTATAACTCACTCGGCCGAGCGACCCCCGATGTGAGGACCCCCGAAGACCCAGACTTACTGGAAATTATCAGGGTTTCTTACTCGGTCGAGCGACTGTTGTCACTCGGCCGAGTGAGCCGCGCTGCCTGTAGCGTAAATTGTGATTTTCAAGCTGCGCAGGGGCATTTTGGTCACAGTTTTTTGGACGATTTTGTGGGGTATTTAACCCCAGTTTTTGACCTAGGTTAGGGAGCTTTTTCCTTTACTTTTTGCAGCTTTTTAGATTAAACTTTTTAGCTTTTGATTATTGTGATTGGAGAGGAGAGAAAAGTTGATTTTTGTTGGATTCTTGGAGAACTCTATTGGTTTGTTTATCTCTCCTTTAAAAATACTATTTTTATTGCTTATTTGAATATTGTGATGAATTCTCTTGTTAATTCCATTGATTATTTTTGTGTTTGTGCTATGAATTGTGAGTAGTCCTAACGTCTTGGGGCGTGGGGATGAACCCTACGAGCCCAATTTCTGATTCGTGATGATTTTGTAGAAATATTGCTAGAATTGCTATTAGGGTTAGTTTGGGATCGATTTAACACGGATAGCTAGGTGTTCATATCAATTGGGATTTGCAAGAGATTGGATCCCAATTCGATAGGAAGCCCTAGAAATCCGAATTGGGTTGAAATTGAGTTTCCGTAGTAACGGTTTGCAAGAGATTGGACCGATACTAGGGTTCTCGGTTGCAATTCCATGCCGATACCCGTTTGCAAGAGATTGGACAGGTAAGAACTATCCCAACCTAGGTCGTGGCCCGAGTTTGCACGAGAGTGGGCTCGGGGCACGATTGAACGATGATGTTGATCCTAATGCTAGCTTGCCTAGGCTAGGGTTTGCAAGAGATTGGACCCAAACCTAGGATAGCTATAGACCGGCAACAGCGCGAGAGCATGAGCTAGGTTTTACATTCAGTTGCAATTAGTTCATCCGAAATTCTACCCTAGCAATTGTGATACCAATGAATCACATTGACGAAGTACGGTGAGTAGCGGGGATTTCCCATTCCCTAGGCGTCCTTTATTTGATTTTATACATCCATACTTTGTCTGACGATTGTGACAGGATCGCAAAAAAGGCAAATTCCATCTGTTCTGTTCCTATAGCCAGGTTGTTCGGAGAAGACACCGTCATTCGTCCTCCCTGTGTTCGATACCCGCTCGTCGCTACACCGTGCGCTTGCGGTAAAACTACACGGTCGCTCTTTTTGGGTTACATTCGGAAGCGATCAAGTTTTTGGCGCCGTTGCCGGGGAGGCGATAGTGTTTGATCTTATCACCCTAGCTATTTCCTCTTTTTGTTTTATTTCTCTATTTTTTTTATTTTTTTTATTTAACCCTTCCACTGTGCTAATCATTTCTTTGAACCTCTGTTTTCCCATTGCATGTACACGAGATCAACGGCGGACCCCGAAGCTATATTATTTGATCCCGAGATCGAACGTACTGTGCGGAGAATCAGAGCGGAGAGGAGACAAGATCCGGAAGGGAGGTTTATGACCAACCCGGAAACTGCGGAACAATTGGCGGTAAGAATGGCGAGGATCATTTCCATCCGCGATAGGCTTCGGCCTAAGTCCTCTTCTACAACCTCATCCATTACCGTGCCGGAGTTGGCGGCCGACAAGAATTTTGAGCTGAAGACCGGACTAGTGGTTCTGATGCAGCAGGATCCATTTCATGGGAACGCCCATGAAAATCCTCACTACCATCTCCAGCTATTTTTGTCGAAGTGCGCCACATTTCAGATGCAGGGCGTCACCCTAGATGCCATCAGACTGCGCCTATTCCCATTCACATTAAAGGACAAAGCTCTTTATTGGTTGAGGACGCAAGCTGACGGAGTCTTTACCTCATGGGACGAGTTGGCGAGTGCGTTCATTGACAAGTTCTATCCGCCCTCCAAGACGGTAAAGATTAGGAGTGCTCTTATGTCCTTCAAGCAAGGACCTAAGGAGACACTCTATGAGGCTTGGGAGAATTTCAAAGATCTGCAGCATCAATGCCCCCACCATAGCATCGAAGATTGGGAGCTAGTCCATAGCTTCTACAATGGTCTCCAACCGGGGACCAAGCAGATTATTGATGCGACGGCAAATGGTGCCATCCTATCGAAGACTCCCGACGAAGCTACGGCCCTAATTGAGGAGATGGCTTCAAACAATCAACAATGGGGCGACGAGCGAGGACACTCTTCATCCTCCTTGAAGCCATCTAGCATCTATGAGGCAAAGGCCGTAGCGAAACTTACAAACAAGTTTGATTCTCTCCACAAGGTAGTGGAGAGACTGGAGAAGTATATCACGGAGCCCCAAGGAACCCCTTCCACATCCGCACCAACGAATCAAATGTGTGATTGGCAAGACCAATCTCAAGCTATGTATTTGGGAGGCGAACAAGGAGACGGATCCTTGGAGCAAGTTCAATATGTCGCGGGGAATCAAGGATATTGGGCCAATCTGGCCGCTAGAAACCATCCCGGTTTCTCATATGCAAACAATGATGGAGCATTGAACCCGCCGCAACAACAACCTCAACAAGCTCGACCGCCACCACCACAACAACATTATCCACCGAGGGGGCCTCCGCAACAAAATTTCGCACCAAAGCAACAAGTTGGACCCTATAGGCCGCCCAGATACAATCAAGGGTGGAGAAATCCGAACCCCCCACAAGCTCATCAACGATCCGAATTTGAAGCTAAGGTGGAGGAGTTCATGGTCGAGCAAAAGAAAATCAATGCTTCCTTGAAGGCGGGCTAAGACTCTCTTACAACCGTTGTGGCCCAAATCTCGGAGCAATTGGCGTTGCTCAATCGAAATACTCAACAATTGCCGGCTCAACCTGAGCAAACCCCACGGGGCGCCACCGGCAACATCAATGCCGTGGTTGCAGTTACAACTAGAGGCGGGAAGGACACCACTCCCGTCATGATTCCTACCAAGGAGCCCGTGGAGGAGAGTGTAGAGCCAATTGAGCCGGTCGTTGAAGTTGAGATGGAGAAAGAGCCGCAAGAAAAAGAAAAGTCTAGAGCGGAGCAATTGATTGAAGAGATGCGTTTTATGCCACCGGTCCCATTCCCCCAGAGGCTTGCTAGAGCAAAAATGGAGAAACGGCTAGCAAAGTTTCTCGAGTATTTAAGAGGGGTAAGCCTCAACATTCCTTTCCTCGACGCCATCGTTGAAATCCCGACATACGCCAAGTTCCTAAAAGACTTAATTACGGGAAGAAAGAGGAAGGAGAAAATAATGCTAGCCGAGGAGGGGACTTGGTTCACCAAGAGAGAGAAGGAGCACACTAAGTTCAAAGACCCGGGGAGTTTTCAGATTCCTTGCACCTTAGGCGGCGTCTCCCTTCAAAAGGCATTAGTGGACTTAGGGGCTAGTGGTAGCCTCATGCCTCTCTCTATGTTCCATAGGCTAAATACCGGCACAAAATTGAAGCCTACCGACATGCGGATACAACTAGCCGATGGTCGGATCACAAGGCCGGTAGGGATCGCGGAGGACATCCCGCTACAAGTCCTGGGGGGCATATGCTTGCCAAGCGACTTCGTGATTATGGATGTTAAGGAGGAGGGAGATACGTCGTTAATACTTGGACGACCGTTCCTCGCCACCGCCGGTGTCATTGTCAACGTACGAGAAGGTACCCTAACATTGAACGTCGGCAACATCGAGGTGGAGCTTCATATTCCTAAGGCAATGAAACACAAGCCTTACCACGAGGAGCTGGACTATATGGACCTCCTTGACGAGGTTATTGAGGAGGCGATCCCCCATTCGATAGGCGCTCTATTCAATGAAGACTTTGAGGAAGGCCCGGATTTGGGCCAAGAAGAGAAGATGGAGCATTCCCCCGACTTCTCCACTGAAATTGATGAAGGCGACGCTGACGTCGCAATGATTCAAGAGCTTTGCAAGATCTCAAAATTGAAGTCTCCGAAGAAAGCTCCGCCGATACGGAAATCGGCATCACCGGTGAAGCCGAGGACCGGAGCAAGCGCTAGCTTGGGGGAGCCACCCCCCAACACTATTCGAGACGAGAGACCACCGAGGGAGAACACGCCGCCGCAACTTCCGAATCCAAGCGTTCTCCCCGGAAAATTTGACGGGTGCATCTCCTATGCACCAAATATCCCGCATTAATTGAAAATCAAAGGGGGTCGAGCTCACGACCTTAAACGAGCACTTGTCGGGAGGCAACCCGACGGTTATCGCTTTATTTTCACTTTTCTTTTACTTTTGTTTTAGAAATTATTAGTGTTTTGAGTCGTTCGCCCAAAAATTTCGTGATAACGGGTCCTATTTTTCTTTGACAGGAGAGGAGAACGAGGTACCCATATTAGGAGGATGAAAAAGGCGACGAGGAGCGCTCCAGGAAGGCGCTCAATGCTTAGGAGGAAGATGAAATCGACTGGAGGAAGAAAAACAGAGTTTAGAGCCCAAACGAAGACAAACAGCAGAAAACAGGGTTCACTCGGCCGAGTATACTAGTCACTCGGCCGAGCACACAAGTTCGTCCGCCCGAGCGGCCCACGAACGAGGGAAGTCTGCTGTACCCAACTCTCTGTTTCTTTTCTTGATTTCAGTATAATTGCCACTTGGCCGAGTATATATATGCACTCGGCCGAGTAGAACTGATACGCTCCTAGGGCGAGTCTTGCCGAGTAGCTTGAGCCACTCGACCGAATGGACTTACTCCACTCGGCCGAGGATGGCAAGGACACTAGGCCGAGTCATAGGCGGGGAGGAATTTTTCAAAGTAATTCCGTTGAGTTCACTCGGCCGAGCGACTTAGTCACTCGGCCGAGTCGTAACTTTTTCAATAAAAGAGGGCACGGGGGGCGCGTTTTTTGAAACGATTAAAAAATCCCAAATCGCGCCCGATCGACTTCCCTTGCCCGCTGTACTCCCCCCCACTCGCCCGATCGCTCGTCCGCCGCCGCTGCTCGGCCACCCATCGCCGGTCGAGCCCGCCGCGCCTCCGCCCGAGTCGCCGTCGACGACCATCTCGCCGGCCGAGCTCCGGTACCCCGATTTTCTGCCTATTTCTCCTCTTTTGTGTATTTTTTGAGGATCCATGTGTCTAACGAACCCCAAACCCAAATTAAATTCAATTTCTATCTATTCTACCCCTAACCCCCCATACGTTTAGAATATTACACGCTAAACTCTTCGGTTTATGCGCAGGTAAATTTGGGGAGCTTAGGGGAGCCCAGGGGAGCTTCCGGGGATTGTTTTGGGCTACGAGGAGGCGTCGTCTTCGCAAGCTTCCATTACTTTGCTCTCGCGACGTGTCGTGATATACTCTTTCCTTTATTTTACGCACGCCTCGTCTTTCACATATTTGGTGAGCACCCGGGGGCCATATGCCGCCCCGGACACGGCCGAGGTCGAGGAGAGCTTCCGCCAAGCGGAAGCGGTCAGATGATGCCGGCCCCTCCCATGAGATGGAGGACTCTCCTCCGCCTACTCCACCACACCCCGTTCACCCAGTACATCCTGCAGGCCCCGCACACCCCGCACAGCCTGCAGAGCCCGCACAACCCATTCACCCCGCACAGCCACCCCCTGCCGTCCCACTGCCACCACCACCGGCACCGCTTGTCGTGCTGCTCGGGATTACGTTCCGAGACGACGCGCACCGCGTCGTCTTCGAGCGCATTTCCCAGTGCTCGATCGTACCCTCCAGGTTCGCACACCTTGCAGACCTAGGACGCCTGGGGGTACTTGAGGGGATGCTCACGTTGTATGATAACGTGGGCTGGCGTGATTTCTTCCAGGTGTCGGCGGACACGTTTCTCCGTCCGACACTTGAGGTCCTTAGTTCTATCGCCCGGACCGACGAGGGATGCTCGCTTAGGTTCATGGACCGGGAGTGCCAGGTCACTCTCGGTATGATGAGAGCATTCTTCTCGTGGCCCGATGTCCCCGGGGCCGACCGTGGTTACACCCCCACTCACATTCCCCCACCTTCGTTCGATTCCGGCGCCTTCTGGGCCCGGATCACGGGTCTACCTGCCGCCTTTGACCCTAGTAGGGCCAAGGCCTCGACCATCGTCCATCCCTACCTCCGCATAGCTCAGCACCTTATGGTGACTACCTTTTTGGCGAGGTATGAGCCTGGGACGATGTCCACGCCAGAGCTTTATATGCTCTATGCGATGACGTGTCCCAGAGTTCTAGCTAGGGACAGTGACGAGTTGGTCGCCGCCGTCGTGATTGATATCGCGAGCTGGTTCTTGGACCGCATCATCGTATCGGTGGGCGCTCGCTCACCGATATGCTGCGGCGGTCTGATCACGCTGCTCACCTTGATGACCGGCGAGGACCTACCGGCCGATTTGCGTCATTCTCCGGGCCCCACTTCACTATCCATAGATGTCATGGCCCGGATGAAGATGCTTCGTCTGCACGGTGAGCGACACTGGGTCTGGCTGCATGGCCCCTACGGTGCCGATTACATGATTCTTCCGAGCCCATCTCGGACACAGATTGCACCGGCCCATGTGGACTGGCTCCCGGCGATGGATCTTCTGATCCCCGTCGCATACGTGCTCGAGGCCGAGGAGGCCGAGCAGGCCCACGCTGCCCACGCTGCACCCGCTGACCCCGTGGTCCCTCAGCCTGTCCATGCACTTTCTGTTGCTCCTGACACTTCTGTCCCCACTTCTGCCAGTGTCGGGAGCACACTTGCTGAGGCCACTACAGCCGCCACCACCGACACCACCACCCCAGCCACCACCACCTCCACCTCCTCCGCCTCAGGACGGAGACGGCGCTGCCCCACCTTCTTAGGCACCCTTGATGCCATTGATCCTTTTTGCCGTCGTGCTGCCCGTCTCTGCTGGGTCCTGATGCATTTTGCCCACCCCACCTCCCATCCCTGTTTTTGGGTACACATTTAGTTCCTATCTTTATATATCATTTTTTGGAGAGAGGGAGAGTTTTTGGTGTCACACTTTTATATCGTATTCACTCCTATATCTGCATGCATCATGTCCGCATCATTATTTTCATTTCGTTATTTTTATTTTATTCTATTTTCTTTTTCATCATGCATGCATCCTCACCTTCCCCTCACTTTACGCGTCTCTCGGTGTGCCACACTTCGCATATTGAGGACACTGTGCACTTTAGCTTGGGGGAGTGAGTTCTCACGTTCATTTCGATTTACCATCTTTATTTTTAGTTTTTTTTCACGCCATTTTCCGTTTTCGCACTCATTTTCATCACTTTTTTCTTCTTTTTACCATGCATCACGTTTTTCTTATTTTCTTTGTGTGTTGCATTGTAATTAGTTTCATTTTCCCTTTTATCTTTATTTCTTTTTCATCTCATGCTAGAGATGACTTTTCTGTGATGATGATTACGTGGCGTTAGCTTTCTTTATATATGCATGCTATATTTGTCATGTCTTAGATTTTAATTCTGATATCGTATGCTGTGATTTGTCTCGCATTTAGAGATAGTAACCCACACTTTTTCAGCATGAAAATGGATGAAATTTTATTATTAGCTGAGTCTGAATATTCATATGTATGCTATCGCAGAAAACACACCAAGATTCACGCATTGAATGCTTATATCTGGAGTACCGATTTCTTTTCCTATATCACTTCTATATGCATGATTTGTACATTTCACTTCAGGATGATTGAATGATGTTAGCTATGATGAATCTGGATTAGTTAGTTTTTTTTTGTGATCGAACTGAGTAGATTAGATTACCCTGCTGAAGTTGTCGTGCACGTCCTATAGAGTGAACTGAGAGACATATTTATTTCTTTCTCCACATATCTTGAACATCAATTCTCTATTTTAAAATCATTGGTGAATCTCCCCTTAGCGATTCTAATATATGGCATTTCCCCCGCTATTAATTCCTAGCTCCCAATTTCCCAAAAACAAAGAAAAAGAAAAATTCTTGTAAATCCTTATTTCTCTTTGATTGGGATCATTGTGTGTATATGAATTCACAAAAAAAAGAGAAAAAGAAAAGGAAAAAAGAAAAGAAAAGAGAAAAGAACCTCAGTAAAAGATCCCATCTCATGTTCTCTCTTTCTTTCCCTCTTTTTGTTTTTATTTTTATTACTTTTGGAGCTTCATAAAAATGGGGATGTAAATATTGTTTTTGTGCCACCACGCTTATAGATAAGCTTGGGGGAGAGAATCCGATGATGTGTGAGAGAGTGACTACTTGACGTTGCACGACAACCTAGGCTAAGTAATATTCTATACTCGGTGAGATTATTTTTAGCTTCACGAAATCCAGAAATCAATGCCTAGCACTCATTTCATGAAATCCATGCTTTTCTATTCTTTCTATTCTATTGCGTGATATTCTTATACTCCTCATAGAAAGCAGTCGATTGAAAAGTGTGTGATCTGCGATATTGTATACAGCTTTAAATGATTCAGACAATGTTAATTTTAGAATTATTCCGTTTTTCATGATATATCAATATTCTTGGGTTTTCTATTTCTATTTGCACCATTATACTATGATATCGAAATAAAATTCTTTGACATGTGTTTTACATTCGGTGCATGCTATATGATTGAGCAAAACCCACGTCTGAGAAAATGATCTAGCTGCTTCCCTCTTCGCTTTCTTCTTTCTTCTTCGTTTTTAGTTTTCCATTTTTCCGCCGTTTTCGTTTTCGAATTCCACCGGGTTCGCCTTTTACTTATCTTCCTCGAGGACGAGTAAGAGGTAAGCTTGGGGGTTTTTGATCACTCCATATTTTACACTTTTTTCCCGCATGTTTGCATGTGTCACGACCCGCTTCCCTAAAATGGAGGCGAGACGTGAAGAGGTCCGCACGAGAGTGGAGCCGTGAAGCCCCAAACCTGATAAGCGTCAATAAAACGTAAACAGGTCCATGTAACCACGAACGGAGCAACAATAATAATAAAAGGAGAGACAGAAATAAAATTCTCATATCTCATAAATTGTCCAACAAGAAAATAAGTTCAACATCCAGAAAAGCCACCAGGCTAAAAGAAAGAGTCTAAGGCCCAGAACAAGGCCAACAAAGCAACAACGTCGCAAAGTATAGGTGCTACGCACCGACAACAAAACAACAGTCTAAACAAAAGGAAAACACAACGAAGACACTAGGACTGGTCCCCAATGTCCATGTACTCCTCGTCAAACACAAGCTCGGGCTCGGCGTCAGCAAACACCTCGTCCTCACCAAGGTACTCAGGCTCAGGATCTAACATGTGTCACCCAAAGAAGTAAAGGGGCACATGTCAGCAAGTCTAAAAGACTTGGGCAAGGAAACTGAAAGTAAGGCAACTAGCAACCTAGCAGTTTTAGTATGCATGACATGGCAGTTATAACATGAGTGCACAATTTAAGACATGGTGAACAGTAAGTACAAGAGAACAAGTATCGGGACAAGACAAGAGTAGCCAAGCTACTAACAATCTCAATCAATTCACTATTCACGTTTCACGTTGTTTTGTAGATGTTTACGCCCTTCAGCTGAATGGTACATCATTCACACTGATCGGCACTAAACACTACACCACCCCAGAGTTTACGCCTTACAACTGCAGTTGCTAATCAGGCAGACTCCCAGTTGAATGGCCGCTTAACCCTTACCCCATCCCACACGTAAACAAGCCAGGGTCCCTGTACATGAGCCCAGCAAGTGAGCCAGGGTTGCCCCGCACGGGAGCTTGTTTCTTAATTCACAATTCAATATCGAGCGTTGGGGTTAGCAACTCATTATGCTCGCTTCTGGTCACGAGCCAGGAACACAAGTATTGTAGCGATGCTACGCAATCACAGGATCACTTAAAGAATGCAATGACATGAAAATTAATTCGCGTACCGTTAATGGAAAGTAAACATGGTAATTGTGCAACATGATATATGTCGGAACTAGCTTTGTTGTCAAGCTAGTTCCTAAATTTGTGCCTAGGCGAGTATCATTTCGTCGCCTAGCCTCCTTTACGCCTACAACAAGCAAATGGCCTAAAACATGGCCTGAAACCTAAGTGGCAAGTTTCACTTGCCTAGCACCGGGGATGACGATCATGAAGGGTCGTCTCGCGGATGCTAATTTACGGGGGAAATCGCTGTTATGGGGAAACAATCATCAAACAACATGAAATTTCATTAGGGTTTCATAAAAATACAAATAGGTTATGAAAACATCGAGAGATCGATTTCTTACCGAGAGGAGGCGGAAGAAACACACCGGAGAACCCTAGGACCAGATCTGGAAACAAATGGAGAAGTTTGGAGAGTTAGGGTTTTTGGGGGATTTTGGGGATTTGGTGAGATTTTGGGGAAGATGAGAGGTAGAATGAGTTGATGGATGTTTTGGATGATGGATTTAGGGCTTGGAATGAAGGAATAAGGGTTTGGGGAAGATGAGGGCTCAATGGGGGAGAAACTAGGGTTTTGGGTAGAGTGGAGGAAGAAGAAAACGTTTGGGATGGGTTTAAATAGGATGGGCTGGCGACTGCCCAGAAATTAGGGTTTTAACACAGATTAGTCAGTCAAAGAGCAACCATTGACCGACTAGTTTGACATCTAGTCGGTCGGTTAACGTTCTTAGACCGACTAAGAGTAAACAGTAACTCAACTGTACAGAAGAACCCAGAATTAATCGGTCTGAGTACAAAACTTAACCGACTAGTTTAGCAACTAGTCGGTCGAAAGATGAACTTAGACCGACTAAGAATGAACAGTACTGATACTAAAATTTAGATGATGTGTTAGTCGGTTAAAGAAGCATTGCCGACCGACTAGTTTGCAACCTAGTCGGTCAACCAACGTTCTTAGACCGACTAACGATAAACAGTAACTCCTGAGAAATTTAGAAAGCCAACTAGTCGGTTCAAGAAGGATTGCCGACCGACTGGATCGTCATCTAGTCGGTCGGTGCCCCTTCTTACACCGGCTAATAAGCACCAAAAGTTCCGATACGGAGCGCGGGGCCCCGGGATCGATTCATAAGACTCCTAGGCTTGATCTAATAGTAAGATACGACTGTTATGAAGGCCGTCACGAATGACTTACTCCGAAATCGACGATCCTAAGGAAGAAACGAGAAAACACGACGAAACGATCGAAAATGAAAGTTACGGAGACGAAAACCACACATGAGGAGAAAATCCACCAAAACATATATTATAATATAATAAATCCAGATACATGAAAACAAGTCGTTACAGCATGCCATTTAGATCGCCCAAATCATGCTTTTCACGATATATCGACGATATTGCTATGCTTTTCACGATTTGTTGTTTTTGTCGTATTTCAGGTGATTTGGAGCGATTTGGAGTGATCCCGAGATACGCCTACTCCAGAGTGTCACCGACGACCTCCCCGAGGGGTATTTTGCCATTGGAGAGGAGCGGAAGAAGAAAGAACGTCGCAGGAGCGACGAGGAGGCAAAAACAAGCTGTTTGGGCATTTTTGGTGTCTCACTCGGCCGAGTGAAGGAGTCACTCGGCCGACCAGCGAGACACCGCTCGACCGACCAGATTAGACACGCTTCATATGTGCACTCGGCCGAGCATCAGAAGCCACATCGGCCGAGTGACGAGACCCCGTCCGCCCGAGTGGCATTCAGACGACGCCCATCCAAAAGAGCCAACTTACTGTTTTTCATTTGCCTGAGCTTCAGAAGACCCACTCGGCCGAGTGGAGAATGCCGACCGCCCGAGTGAATAGAAGCCATAGTGAGCCCCGAAGTGAGGACCCCCGAAGTGAGGACCCCCGAAGACCCAGACTTACTGGAAATTTTCAGGGTTTCTTACTCGGTCGAGCGACTGTTGTCACTCGGCCGAGTGAGCCGCGCTGCGTGTAGCGTAAATTGTGATTTTCAGGCTGCGCAGGGGCATTTTGGTCACAGTTTTTTGGACGATTTTGTGGGGTATTTAACCCCAGTTTTTGACCTAGGTTAGGGAGCTTTTTCCTTTACTTTTTGCAGCTTTTTATATTAAACTTTTTAGCTTTTGATTATTGTGATTGGAGAGGAGAGAAAAGTTGATTTTTGTTGGATTCTTGGAGAACTCTATTGGTTTGTTTCTCTCTCCTTTAAAAATACTATTTTTATTGCTTATTTGAATATTGTGATGAATTCTCTTGTTAATTCCATTGATTATTTTTGTGTTTGTGCTATGAATTGTGAGTAGTCCTAACGTCTTGGGGCGTGGGGATGAACCCTACGAGCCCAATTTCTGATTCGTGATGATTTTGTAGAAATATTGCTAGAATTGCTATTAGGGTTAGTTTGGGATCGATTTAACACGGATAGCTAGGTGTTCATATCAATTGGGATTTGCAAGAGATTGGATCCCAATTCGATAGGAAACCCTAGAAATCTGAATTGGGTTGAAATTGAGTTTTCGTAGTATCGGTTTACAAGAGATTGGACCGATACTAGGGTTCTCGGTTGCAATTCCATGCCGATACCCGTTTGCAAGAGATTGGACGTGTAAGAACTATCCCAACCTAGGTCGCGGCCCGAGTTTGCACGAGAGTGGGCTCGGGGCGCAATTGAACGATGATGTTGATCCTAATGCTAGCTTGCCTAGGCTAGGGTTTGCAAGAGATTGGACCCAAACCTAGGATAGCTATAGACCGGCAAAAGCGCGAGAGCGTGAGCTAGGTTTTACATTCAGTTACAACTAGTTCATCCGAAATTCTACCCTAGCAATTGTGATACCAATGAATCACATTGACGAAGTACGGTGAGTAGCGGGGATTTCCCATTCCCTAGGCGTCCTTTATTTGATTTTATACATCCATACTTTGTCTGACGATTGTGACAGGATCGCCAAAAGGCAAATTCCATCTTTTCTGTTCCTATAGCCAGGTTGTTCGGAGAAGACACCGTCATTCGTCCTCCCTGTGTTCGATACCCGCTCGCCGCTACACCGTGCGCTTGCGGTAAAACTACACGGTCGCTCTTTTTGGGTTACATTCCGAAGCGATCAATAGATAGAACAAGATGAATGGTTCCGGTTATTGATTTGGAAAATAGATTTGGCTAAAGATATACATATCTCTTCTCACCATCTCACCTTCTCACAATAGCATTTTCATATATATGTGTGTGTGTGTGTGTATACATATATATATCTACACACACACACACATATATATGAGGAGGGATCAAATGAGCCCCAAAAATAACCCCCAAAAATAACACCCTATCAAAAAGTCTATGATCCCCATTTTTTCGAAAGATCCGAACCGTTCATCTTGATCTCCACCCTCTAAATCCTTGACCCACCAATTTTCAGCCCGATCACATGTGTTTTGCTCGTTCATCCATCCGACCCAAATTTAACGGTTTCGCATGAATGGAACTTTTGCGAATGGTTGATGAACGGGCAAAACATATGGGATCAGGCTAAACATTGGTGGGTCAGGGATTTAGAGGGTGGAGATCAAGATGAACGGTTCGGATCTTTCGAAAAAATGGGGGCATAGACTTTTTGATAGGGGGTTATTTTTGGGGGTCATTTGAGCCCTCCTATATTTTTTTGGAAGAATATGCTTTATCTTTATTGAATCAATGAAAAGAATACAGGACTCTAAGGTGGAAGAAGGATGCGAGTAGAGCGGGATAAGGGCACATGCGCCGTCACCCCACCTCTATAAGGCACCTTCCGCTACCCAAGAGCCAAAAAAGAAACAAAGATTACATGCCAAATAACAGCCTAAGCAAAAAAAACCCCAATTTGAAGGGGGAGAGAGATTACCATCCTGGTCCCACTCCATATGTCTCAATGCAATTCTGATATCCTCAACAATGCTCTCAAAAAGAAGAGTATGAATCTGTCTACTACCCTCAAAGATTCTCCTGTTTCTCTCCCTCCATATGTGTCAGGTCATCACAGCCAGAACTGTCTTGGCCAACCTCCCTAGGTTGGTCTCTCATTGGAAATGAGAGAGAATCAAATCACCAATTCCTGCCAGAGAGGTAGGCAAAGCTGAAGTAATCCCCATTTTAAGAAAGCTCCTGCAAAGTATGTAGTTAGAATAACTACAATCAAAAAATATATGAGCCATGTTTTCATGAATATTATCAGAGCATAGAACACAAAAGGGTGAAGTGGGCACTCCATATTGTACGAGTGTATCACGGGTTAGAAGTTTTTCGTGAAAAGCTCGCACTAACGTGATAGCCATCTTAGGAATATGCCCTTGAAACCAAACCACCTTGAAATAAGGAAATAGCGGCCTAAGAACCCGAGATCCATTCCATGCATTGCATAGAGTAGGAGTCTTAGAAACACAGGACCAAGAATCATCACCAGAAGTCAAAGATACAGTATCAATAATACGGCGAAAAGGAATTAGAATGCTACTGTCCACCCATCCCTCATAAAACCAATAATCTCTGACCATCTTCCCCTCTTCCCCCTCAGGAACATCATAGGTGTCACAAAGAGGTCCACCAGGTAGCCACTTATCAACCCAGAAAAGTGTAGAAGCCCCATCCCTGACATTACGCTTGATGAGCTTTTTAGTGAACTCCCGATAATTTAAAATAAATTTCCAAGTACCAGACTGCATAGGATGAGCCTTAACCAAAAACAACCATTTTTACTCGTATACTGATTCCTCATATAGGTAGCCCAAACCCCTCCATGTGTAAGCATACGCCATATCAATTTTATACCATAAGCATTACTCAAATCAGTAAGCCTTCTTATCCCCACACCCCCTTCCTGTTTGTGCATACATAAATCATCCCAAGCCCATAGGTGATTCCTCCCCCAAATAAATTTTCAGCCCTCATATATATATATATATATATATATATATATATATAGACACACACACACACACACACACTAGTCATAACCCGTGCCCGTAGAGCACAACTCATTTAAGATATCCCCCCACTCAAATTCGTAGATCACCTAATTTTTAATTAATCAATAATTGCAGTACAATTATTGTTATTTAATTCCACCATATTTTAGTGCCGCCAAAAATTAGTTCACCTGAGTGAATTTTTTTCACCACAAAAATTTTAATTCCCCCCAGAATTTAGTCCCTTCCTGATTTAGAATGTGACATAAAGGCACAGTTCGTTTAAAATATTTCCCCTCAAAATTTTGGATCCTCTAATTGTAAACGAACAATAATTAAAACGTAATATTGTTATTTAGCTCCACCCAAAAGTTATGTACATCCTAAAATTTAGTTCACACCAGAGAATTTAGTTTTTTCCAAAAAATTTAGTTCCCCGAGGTTTAATCCCATGCCGGTCTTCTAGGTTTTTCCTTCCAATTTTTTTTAAAAACTTTAATCTTAGCTCTTGATTTTTCAAGATTCAATCATATACCAACTTAAATATGTCTCCCTCATATTATCCTTAACTGAAGCTCGCCCTAGATTCCTCTAAATAACTCATTCATATCCAATGTCTTATAGTTTTCACTCATCTATATTGAGTTTTTGTCATAAACTTATCTTCTCAACATATTGAATCTTGATGTAAAGTATATACCTTTTTATCACCAATCTAAGTTTATGAAAAAAAATAGAAACCATATATTAAATTTTAATTTATGAAAATAAATTATAGAAACAGAAGGTACTAAAAATTGGAAGGATAATAGTTCGCTAAGCAATCACAATTACCAACGATCTCCCATCATTCCTTTCAACAAACTTGCACTTTGTTAGTGATCATACATTCTCAGCATCAGGATAAGTATTATTCATTCTCCTCAACAATGAATAATAATTTAAGAAGTTGATGTGCACATATTAATCATTATATGACAAACATTATATGCATACTCTCATACTCTAAAATTTTCTTTAAAAATCATATAATGACCAAAAGCACAAAAAATAATTATGTCAAGCACTCCAACTATTGTCCATTTCATGTTTTCAAGTTGCTATCGTGATGCTCATGAACCATGATCCATTTTAACTCATCTTCTACTTTCTTACCATTCATAATAAATGAAAATCATGCTCCATTTGATCCTCCAAATACTGAATGAGTAAGCATGCACGCACAAACTTCTTAAAATCAAATTACTTTAAAACCAAACATGTGATGATTATATGAATTATTAGCATAAATGTAACTATTGAGACAAAATGCAGGAAAACAACTCCAACTGCGATATGAAATGTCAGCATGAACATAGGTATTGAGAATGTTAAACTAATTCTTGCAATATAGTTGTCAAAATTATGAATTAAATCTTTCGTAATTTGACCAACTAAACCCTCAGTTGCAAAAGAGGAGAATAAAATAAAGGCCATTCAAAGACCAACAACGCACGGAACTCATATGGATCAAAATAAAATCCTTATATTATTAATTTCCCTTGAGATTAGTTATGTGCTATGACAATATTTAATAAGTTGTGACATGCAAATATTTATAGTGAACTTTATGTACATCAGTTCACTACAACATACAACAGAAACCTATATATTACTACATAAATATTACTTATGCACGAATCAAAGTTTTGAATGATAAATCAATGAACAATCAGAGAAAGAAAGTTTCTATCTGAATATTGAAGAGGTTATTAGCATTAAATTTTTACAAGATATTTTTTTAAAGAGAAAGAGAAAAGGCATCTCTCTATCATAATCAAAAGCAACAAATTAGTGAGATATCATAATCAATGAAATATGAATTAAAGTTGAATCTTTAATATGTTTGTCCAGATACCATTGCTAATAATAGAAGGCCTCTCTTTTGATTTTGGTTGTGGTGCAGACTCCAAAGGATAATCATATATATTTATCGGTTGACATTATGTGTACTAAGAAAAGCAAGAAAAACTGTACGAAAAAGACTGATGGTAAGTTGATAGGCAAGTAAAAGAAAATGTTTGGGCTTTGAGAACTCCCAAGGAAACAATTGTATGCATCATTACAATTAAAAGATGTAACTTTGGAAGGCTAAGGATGAAGCCATCATAAATATCTTTCTTGTCTATTGTTGTGTCCTCATGGCCTCTTGGTTTCTTCAGCTTCTAATTTTCCCCCAGATGTTCCCTCTGCATGTGAGTGGAGCTTTATTGAATGAGAAATTACCTTGATGCAAGAATGTTGCATTCAGTCAGGTAAGTTTGTTTAAGGATTCTACTTCACATTTCCATGTTTATCTTGAGAGTTTATAAACAGAGAACTGACATTATAAAAACAAAGAAAAATTGAACAAAACATCAGAAAAAACCATTTCCAGACATCTGCAATGCTAATTACTCATCAAAAATGGACCGCAAGGAAGAACATGCAAGGTGTTCACAGCCTTGCCGGCTTCCTCTGGAGTGCTAAAAGCATACAAAACGAAGTCCTTTACTCATTCCCTTTTTATCTCGCTTGACTCTTCCAGATGTAATATTGCCACACTGACTAAAATGTTCCCATCGAATATCATCATCAACACCATCGTCAATATTCTTAATATAAACATTTAAAGCTTGACATATGATGATATCAGTTATGTATGCTTACAAATGAAGTACCATATTTCTCATGATTTGCTCATTCCGCTTCTCTTCATACATGCGACACAAAATTTATTATTGCTTGGCTTTTTGTTGAGCCCTTGCTAGATATAGAGCCTTCGATCCTTCTTACCCCAATTGGCAAATAAAAAGGAAGTCTGCCAAAAAAGTCATACTATAGTATTTTCAGGTTATGTATTTCAATTAAAATCTCCATACGCATTAATTCAACTTACCAAGTAGAAGATCATGCACTGCCTCCATTACCCTTTTAGCGCAATCGGTGTTTTCCAAATTGACAACTCCAAATCCTTTCGAGCTCCCATCAACATCCTTTGTAATATTCACATTGGTATTTTCAAGATATGTGAATGATCTCAGCTCCAAGCCTCCAACTGATTATCACCAAAACATCAACAAACGTGAAATTAAACATTCAAGTTTCTCCAAAATAATTTCATTAAACCCCCAAGAAACACAGTAAGAGGAAGTCATGTACAATTATACATATATGACAATTATACATTTGCTTAAACCCCCAAGAAACACAATAGTGCAAAGTGCATTCGTTGGTAAGAAAATTAATTCATTAAGAGTTTTATTCGATTTTAGAACACAAATTTCATTTGCTGAAGTGTGATGTGACAGTTATGATGGCTTTGCACCTCTGTTGAAGCTATGTTTAAATTGTGATACTCCTGATCCAATAAAATCAATAGACTGCAAGCAGGTAACACCCAGTTTCATCAGCCGAATGATCATACTAAACGCTATTATTTTACTTAGAAAAATGCTTACTTCTTCACAACATTTTTTGCATTGTTAATCAATTTGATCCGAAAACAACAACATGCCAGTTACCTGCATGTCATACTTTCTCCAATTCAGCAATGATTGGCATAGATTAGTAAAAAATAGAATGATAGATGTACATTGCAAATTGGATCTAAAATTAGACGTGAGGCAATTAACTACCAGTTTCTTGCTATAATTAATAATTTCATCACATTAGATATTTTATTCTACAGTAAATGGGTAAATGGTGATTGAGCAAGAAAATCCCCATAAAACACCTCCAAATCAACACCTCCAAATCCTAATCCAACTTCAAAAAGCCATTTCTTTCTTTCCACTAATCAAAGAAACACATGGAAATAATCTAAAATATTGAAAATTAGCTTCTCCTAATGAATGCCTTAAAAATTTAACTTTTACCAAAATATTAGCAAAACCCCAAAAAACTCACGTACATCAAATGAAGACCTCTTTCTTGTGCATTCATCACCATTTCCGTCGTCTCGCTTATGTTAGTACAACAAAAAAAGTTAAAAATGCATAGCTAAATCAGGGGGACTATGCACTTCTCACCTCAATACATCAGGAAACTATTTTATCATTTTATCTGAGCCTATAATTGAGAAGCTAGCAGTTTTAAAATTAGGGTTTTGACCAAATCATTGTACTCATTGCAAATCACAAATTTAGCTACAGTAAAAAAAATCCAAGGATAAACTTACTTGCAAGTAGTGCTGTAAACTTTTTAAATTATTCTCTGATAGTAATATTTGTTCTCTTCTTTTGATAGAGGTTGGGGTGAGAGAGATGCAAGAATTTAGTATGAGAGATGAATTTCTTCTCTTTTTCTGATAGAGGTTGGGTGATTGGTTTAAAACCCTCTCTACTGAAAATAGATCAAGTACTATCAAATTAGCAATCATTTAATCGTTAAAAAATTATTTAACCAAATCAGTACAAATCCAGAGCTAATCATAACATAATACGTAGGGAGAAACGATCTGATCGACAAATAAGAGAAAATGCAAAGGCTAGATACATTATAATTTAGCTGAAAATGATTGAATTGGGTTGAAAAAATGAGAAGAAAGTTGGTTTTTAAAATTTACATTTAAAACATAATCGTTGCATGCAGAATATATCTCTCTTAGACTCGAGTTTGTTTTATTGCAGTAGCTATTGTAGGACTAATGGCACTCTATGCAGGACAACTGAAAAGAAGACACCCAATGGTACCCCTAAAATATTGGATGCCAAATATAAGCGGTAAGGTCACTAACTCAAGACCTAGCTATTGTTTGTCTGGAATTGAAAATGGAAATGGAAACATATGATAAGATCATAAAAGATAACTCACCCAGTTTATAGGCATGTCATTCCTTTTCAAGCAAGATTATCTCCTTGCTACAGGGCAAGTCATACCAGCAAGGACTGAATAAAGTAGGATATAAATGCGGGGAAAATTCAGTATAAAGAAAGATTCATGACTAAAAGGGCAGTATTTAGAGAAGAAAGTGTAAAACAATATATTCTTAATGTTATTATGATATCAATAATGCAATAGCAAATGGCGATCCAGAATATTGAATAATTCTTGAACGGGCTATAGCTGCAATTAATGGTTCAAAGATAAAAATTAAAAATCAATATTACCAGCACATATACTAAAAAGAATGGGTCATCTTCCTTGTATTTGGAGATCGTTTGATGGCTATGAATTAATTAACAATGAAGCTAAAGTTCTTACAATGTTGTCGAGTAATAGTGGTACTAACAAAAAAATCTTCAGTAATTTTCTATTATTTGAGTCCTACCACTAACAAAGAATATTTGAGGCTTCATATAAGAAAGCAAAATTAAATTAAGAGTTCAATAAAAACAGATGGTCTAGGAGGAATTTAAGTAAATAACTCATGTGCACTCATGTACCAAAGCGACATTCATCCATCGTAACAAAAATATATCAATCAATCAGAAAAACAAAACATACCAACGAGCTACATTGCAAATTCTCCTACATAGTGTCATTGTTGCAGGCTCGCAAATCACCTTTGAGGTATAAATAACTTTCTGAAGATGAAAATGCACATGCCTATTATAAGTATCCACGTTCTTTAGCTCCACCAACTATCACACAAACACCAATTTTGGAAATAAAAATAGAACCCTGGTATTAAGATGGGAACTGAACTATTGAAAACTAAAAATTTAATATTCAAGCTAGAACAATCAAGATACCAACATACAGTGACACTAATATTGGTATCAGCCACTCGATTCTTCTTCAATTTCCTCTCCAAATGAGCAGCAATCCATATCGCCTTAAAGGCCCTTTCCTCGCTAATATAAACTGGGGTCTTGAGAGAGAGAGAGAGAGAGCTCGGAACTGAACTAAAATTGAAAAATAAAAAATTCAAAATTCAAGGCAGAACGATCAAGATACCAACCTACATGGACACCATTAGCAACATGATTCTTCTTCAGCCACCAGATTTTTTTCGGGCTTGAGAATTGTGACAGCCTAAATCTAGGCTTGAACCAAAAATCCTACTTGTCTTATTTGAAGTAAACATAACATTGTGGAATACATAAACTTTCTAGTTAACATACAGAAAATAAAAAGATATTGACTATTACATCTTAATGGGGTGTAAGATATATTTTAAACCTTGCAAAATCCATCTAGCATTGTATAGTTTATTTTCTAGAAATAATGATGATGTTATGTCTATTTAAAAATCTTTTATCTAAGACATGCCTAGAATTCCGAAACATACTAGTAAGCTTTATCAAATAGCATAACCAAAATATGTAAATGCAGACCACTGAGAATTGGCGAAGTAGTGAGATATACCATGAGGACACAGTTTCAACAACAAATATCACCCAACCCACCAGTGCACGAAAAGCAGTAGCAACCCCAGCACCAACCCTACATGTTATAAATCACGTCTATCTCAACTTGAAATTTCCCAGCCATTTACATGCCAGTTTATATTTTTGATACCCACCTTGCCCCAGGATAGATGCAATACATAAAGCATTGTGCATCATTTGGACCTGCCTTTCCCAAATGAAGGGTTGATGAAACAACAGCAATGCAACCAATAACCTATGTAATGTAAACAAACAAAGAAATAAGAGGGGCTCCCACAATTTCAGTCCATATATTCTTTTTTCGCAGCAATATACCATCCTCTTACAGGTTGTGTTTGGCTTCAAACAACATTCTAAGGTAAAAAAGGAGATCATGAAGGAAATTACAGTTCAACATCTTTCACGTGGAACTAAGATTCAGTTATTATTTATAAGCAAACAAATAATTGCAAGGAAATATAAGGTACACTGCTAGTTTATCATGCTCGTCCTTTTCATTTAGAAAAGCACAAACAAAAAAGCATAAGAATCAAACTTAATCAAACTTCCAGAAATGTATATACTGCTTGTGACTCAAAAATTAAGACATCTTAAAAGTAACATATTACCTAATAATTTGGACCACAGAAACCAAATTTCAAATGATCAATCTTAAACAGTGTTCTAAAAATCGGCCTGGGCGGCCGCCTAGGCGGCGCCTAGGCGCTAGGCGGCCAGTAAACGCCCCGATTATGGCCTGGGCGGTCAATCTGGGAGTTTTTGGGATTAATCGGCCGCCTAAGCGTTCTGGGCGGTGTCTGGGCGCTCTGGGCGGTTCCTGGGCGGTTCCTAGGCGGTTCCTGGGCGGTTTCTGGGCGTTTTTGGTAAATAGCTTAATTGCACAAGAGTATCTTTTAAATTTTATTTTGTTGCACACAAATACTCTAAAATAGGTAAACTGGATTTGATTTAGTATGTATGAGATATTTGATGTATTTTAAATAATATATATATTTATATTTAGAAAAAAATGTATCTAAGAACGTGCGCAGGTAGAATTACCTGCGCACGCCCCCTCTGTTCGGTGTTTGTAAGTATTTTTTTTTGAATTTTTTTTTGAAGTAGCTAGATATACTTGTTATGAAGCTCCCCACAAAATTTCAGGTCAATCCGACACCGTTTGAGCCTCCGTTCATCGATTTCAAAAACGTTGCGCAAAACTGTCCAAATTCTGGACAGTTTTGCGCAACGTTTTTGAAATCAATGAACGGAGGCTCAAACGGCGTCGGATTGACCTGAAATTTTGTGGGGAGCTTCATAACAAGTATATCTAGCTACTGCAAAAAAAATTTTCAAAAAAAATATTTAGAAACCCCGAACAGAGGGGGCGTGCGCAGGTAATTCTACCTGCGCACGTTCTCAGGCACATTTGCCCCTTATATTTATATATAAACATAAATATATTATATAAAAATAAATAAAATAATTAAAAAACTACAAATCCGCCTAGGCCGATTAATCCCCGATTAATCCCCGATTAATGCTCTGGGCGCTAGGCGCTAGCAATCCGAACGCCTAGCGCCTAGCGTTTTTTACAACCTTGATCTTAAAATACAACATTTACTAAAAGAGCAACTTGAACTTTAATAGAAACCCACCATTTTCAAAGGACATTTTAGTACCTTGACAATGAAAGTCGTAGATTAGAACATATCCATCTTATGTTACGCCGATAACAATATGAGTATCAGGTATGATACGAATATGTGGACATGGAAAATAAAAATAAAGTTTTATTAATATACCCCAGTAAAATTTGTCGCATTCCATTATCACTTACCCCTATGCATATTTTATTTTACCCCAATATATCACATAAGTTGTTTTAAATGAAACCCACTGTTAGTTGCTATTAGAATTCTGACAGCATAAAATTAGAAAGACAAAATATCCTTTTAACTTACTACTAAAGCAGGTGATTGAGAAAAGAGTGGAAGGGACAATAATCCATTTAGAACCCAAAATTTTAGAAAAAGCAAAAGAAGAAGAGAGAAAGATGGTGGATAGGGGGAGAGAGGAGGAACAAAGGTGAGAGGAGAAAATGTTGAAGAGGGAGATATATGGTGTCTTCAGGGTGGGTTTAATGGGCTAAGAGGATATAGCTAGATATTTATTAGTGAATTTGGCAGAAGGGTAGAAATTATAATTAAAAATATTAACAACAAAAAAATAGAATATTCTTTATAATTACTATTTAACTTAACATGTGTGCATGTGGTGGTGAGTACGGGAGGCTTGTCAAACAAAACATTAAAAATACAAACAATATTCCCCAAGGTTATGCCAGTTAATTAATATTTCATTGTATCATAATCATCTTGGCTTTCATCCCAAAAATTGGGGTCATCATCATAGACTCAACAGAAAGAATACTGGATCTCGATCAAGTCTATTGAGTATTGATTCCCCTGATTTAGTTTTGATGATGAACAAACATAAATATCGTGTACTAATTCTCCTTGAGCGTAATTATGGAGATCGTCGCCAATTTACTCTGTAAATCTCAAGCGACATCTCAAGACTTCTTTAGAGCGCATGATCGTTGTGCCTGAAGCTTCGTTGAAGTTCAAGGACTTGTTGATGAAGTCAAGAGATTCAGACTCATCATGTTAGAGCTTTGAAGACGGTTTTTCTTGTTTATCTCTTTGTCTTCTAGCTCTACTTTATAGAATGTTAAGCCTTGAGTCATACTTTCTTAGCATCCATCTTAACTATCTTATCTATTTACTAGGAATGCCATAGAAGCCATTAGATATGGTCCCTTAGCCTATCACCTGGCTTCTGGTGCATCTTAGTTGGTTCAAGTTGAAAAACTAATCGATTAAATGTCAATCTAATCGATTAGGAATTCTTCTTGAATCGACTAGCCATCCTTTGAATCTTAGCCTAATCTCTGTTGACCAACTAGTCGGTCTAAGAAGGTTCACCAACCGATAAGTTCTTAAACTAGTCGGTTAGTGTTTCTTCTTAGACCGACTAGATTATCTTTTTTCTTTCACACAAATCTCTTTTTGCAACTAGTCGGTCCAAGAAGGTTCACCGACCGATTAGTTATCAAACTAGTCGGTTAGTGTTTCTTCTTAGACCGACTAGATTATCATGATCTTTTTACTAAAATATCTGTTTCAAACCAGTCGGTCCAAGAAGGCTCACCGACCGACTAGTTCTCCATCTAATCGGTTAATGATCCTTCTTAGACTGATTAAGCTGCTTTAATTTTCCAGACATTGGAGATTTTATTTCCACGATTTTCTTGGATCTGTTTTGATTCTTTCCATATCTGTTTGATGTGTTTCAAACATGGAAATTCTTCCCTTATGTGTAGACATTCAGATCTAGTGTTTCATATATCGATGAGTATTTTCAAAGGCTTGAATTCTTGAAAAAGCTCTAGCTCTTTTTTCGACCTAATCCTTTTCTAGAGATCATTGACTCTTTAGCGTTCAATCTCCTGAAGGATTCAATGATCACGATCATCATCCTAGCCGTCTCCATCTGTTCATCTCAGTGGTGCTAGGGTTTCAATCATTCTTCTTGATCCCTTCTCTCCATCATCCTTCCTTGCCCTAATACTGTAAGTATCTCTCAAGGCATAGGAATTTGTAGTGAGTATTTCATATTTCATTAAACTTTTTATTAGAGTTTTGCTCTCGGTTTGTGAGAGGTACGTGATCCCGGTTTGTGGGAGTCACGATTGAATCTTTGTATTCATTTGTCTTGTAGTAGTTGCTACAAGAAGTTTTTAGTGGAAGCTTGAGTTAGTGGACTCTAACTCAAGTAGCCAGAAGGGATCCGGGTGTCTGGGACGTAGGATCATCGGGAACAAGTAGGGGAGACTTGGGTGGATCCGAACCCATTACATCACTTGTTTGCATTGTGATCTTCTTGTTGTTACTTCTATTCCGCATTCTTGTTTGTGTTTGCAAAATAAATAGGAATTATCCTCTTAGCTATTTTAAAGTACTATTCACCCCCCTCTAGTACTTGTGCAGTAGCTTCCAGGGTATTCCATTTGGTATCAGAGCCTGGTTCATAGCTATGACAAACAACGACAACAAGGCCGTTCGACCACCTCCCGACTACAGCTCTTACAAGAATCGTGAAGGAGCCTCTTTAGTGCTCGAAGGTTACTCCTCATACAGGCCTCCTTACTTCAACGACACCAACTATGGGTACTGGAAATGCCGGATGGAAACTTTCCTCCAGAGTGCATCACTTTGAAGAGCCACGTTAACGGAGTACGTTGAGCCCATTGAAGAAGACTTCACAAAGTGGACTACCGCGGAGGTTGCCGCGGAGTTGAGCAATGCCAAGGCAATGAATGCCTTACAATGTGCATTGGAGCCTGAAGACTTCAATAAGATATGCACATGTAAGAGTGCATATCAGATTTAGAATCAACTTCTCATCATGCATGAGGGAACGAGCAGGGTAAACACTCTAAACTCAATGTTGCTAATAAAGAGTTCGAGTTATTTCACATGGAACATGGTGAAAGAATTAAGGAATACTATGCTCGCTTCGTGGATCTAACCAACGAATTGGAAGCTCTTGGGAAAACCTATACCCAAGAAGAGAAAGTCACAAAGATCATTGACGGACTTCCTTCGAGTTGGAAAAAGCGAACCTACGCTATTGAGGAAGGTAATGATATGTCTAAGTATACTGTTTTTCAACTAATGGGTACCTTAATATCTTATGTGATACGAAGGACAACAAGATTAAGATGCATGACAAGATGAAGGTGTTCTTGAAGCAAGAAGAGCCGAAGAAAAAGGCGATTGCTTTCAACGCCGCCCATACCACACCTACTGATAGTGAAGAATCGGAAGCTGAGTTGGACATGGAATCTTTGGTCCTCATGGCAAAGAAGTTCAACCAGTTTTTCCAAAAAGGTAACTTCAAGAACAAATCCAAAGTAAGTTCTACTAATGCCTCTTCTTCTGTGTGTTTCAAATGCAATAAGCCAGGACACATCAAGGTCAATTGTCCCCTCAACAAACAAAAGGATAAATGGAAGGCACCTAAGTACGACAAGTCAAGAAAGTACAAGAAGGAGTACAAGAAAGGTTTTGTTGGTACATTCACCGACTCTGAAGAGGACTCTTCAAGTGGTGAGTCAGATGAAGAACAAGTGGAGAAAGCACACATGTGCTTCTTGGCAAGAGAACAATATGATCAAGAGACCGCTTCAGATGAAAGCGAGGATGAAGGTGAAGAGGTAACTATGGATGACCTTAGATTAGCTAATGAAGAAATTTGGTCTAAGTATTCTAAGTTAGTGAATAGATATACTAAAATCAAAGATGAGCTAACTAGTCTTCTAACCACACCTAAACCTGTCATCACCAACAATGACACCGTTGTTGAAGCCTTGAGAATTGAGATTGTAAATCTCAAATCTCAACTTGAGCATGTTAACATTGAGGATCCGGATGAACATGAGATAGCGGATTTGATTTCTCGATACTCAACTTTGAGTATTGAGAATGAGAATCTCAAGTCACGTGTTTGTGACTCACCACACAAGTGTCTACTTTGGATACTAAAATACTTTCTCTCACTAAGAAATATGAGTTCACATTAGGCCGTGTTGAAAATTCAACAAAGGCAAGGATCGTTTGGATAATATTCTGAATGACTTACTTCTGGCCAATCATTGCATTGGGTTAGGATATAATAAGGAAAATTCATCCAAATCTTCCACCACCTTTATGAGGCCATCCTCCGATGCCTCAACTAGTGGGAGTAAACACCCATGGGTAGTTCATCTTCCAATGATACTTCCAGTAAGTTCACATCCCCTTTTGGAAAGAAACCCACTTTGGGTGGACCTCCAAAGAAGGTTCATGCATTTATGTACACAAATGCTATACCACGTAGGAACACACCTCCTACTCCATATGTTCACACTTATGATGATTTTTATGATCCACGTCCACGAGCACATGCACATCAAGTGAGACACACTCACGCACGTGTTTCCCCACATGCATATGTTCACCCTCATCATTATTGCATGAATGATTACCATCATGCACCGTATCATATGTTGCCACCACTATTTCATCATGTGCCGCATGCGTATCCACGTCATGCATACACTAGGCTGTTAGTTCTTGGTTTCAAGACTAACGTTGTTTTGATGATGATCAATACATCATGTTAGTGTGCTAATCAATCTTATGTTTTAGTCTCAGTTTATCTTAATGATTATATGTTGATGAGACAAAGCATAATGCTTGGAGGATATTACAAGGGTTATCTTAAAGACCTCCAAGAGTGATGGTGTGCTCAAGCTTGGATGAAGTCATGAAGCTCATCAAGTAGTGCCAAATCTTGGAGATGATTGGGAGCATCAGGTAAAGTGAGCTTGGAGACTTAGACTCTAGGAGATGCAATTTGTAATCCATGTAATTTCATTTACTTGCATTTCTCTTTTTGAGTCTAGGATTATTGTAATGCCTTGATAGATGGTCATACTCTTATGCATTTGCATTTCACCATCTTATGAGCCTTAGGATTATCATAGAATCCAACCCAATAGGTTCATCTAGCCCAAAGACTCAATTGGAGTCTCTGGCTCTCCTACAGTCGCCTGCTGAAGGTTGTACAGTCGACTGGGTGATTTTCAGGCGCCTGTCGAGCCTTCTATAGTCGACTGTGATGCATAGCTCAAGTCAACTTTTCTATTGACTCATCTTGAGCTTTTTGCATCAGTCGACTGATGTTCAATTTACAGTCGCTTGTCTTCTTATAGTCGCCTGTGAATTGGTCGACAGTCGACTGTGCGCTTCTTGCATTTTCTGGGCTTCATCCCAATTTGCAAGATAGTCTCCTGTTGCTGTTTTGACAGTCGTCTGTACATTTACAGTCGCCTGTGAAATGGCTATCAGTCGTCTGAAAGGCATAAGTGCGAAATATGCATCTCTCTCTGTTTTTCTCCATCCTATGCAGCAGTCGACTGATGAAGGATAAACAGTCACCTGTCTATTTTACAGTCGATTGTCATTTGTTCATCAGTCGCTTGTATGCATACTGGGAGTTACACTATTACAAAATGGACCTTTAATAGCGCTTAAATAAGGCCTTTAATAGCGCTTTACAAGCGCTGTCTATCTCCCCGCTGCTATAGGGGGGCTGGTTTTAATAGCGCTTTAAAAGCGCTGTTAAAGGGGGCCTTTAACAGCGCTTGTTTGTGCAAGCGCTGTTAAAGGGGGGCCTTTAACAGCGCTTGTTAGTGCAAGCGCTGTTAAAGGGGGGCCTTTAACAGCTCTTCTTTAGTGCAAGCGCTGTTAAAGGCCCGCCTTTAACAGTGCTTCTTTAGTGCAAGCGCTATTAAAGGCCCGCCTTTAACAGCGCTTGTTTGTGCAAGCGCTGTTAAAGGCCCCCCTTTAACAGCGCTTGTTTGTGCAAGCGCTGTTAAAGGGGGGGCCTTTAACAGCGCTTGTTTGTGCAAGCGCTGTTAAAGGGGGGCCTTTAACAGCGCTAGTTAGTGCAAGCGCTGTTAAAGGGGGGCCTTTAACAGCGCTTCTTTAGTGCAAGCGCTGTTAAAGGCCCCCCTTTAACAGCGCTTGTTTGTGCAAGCGCTGTTAAAGGCCCCCCTTTAACAACGCTTGTTAGTGCAAGCGCTGTTAAAGGGGGGCCTTTAACAGCGCTTGTTAGTGCAAGCGCTGTTAAAGGGTGACCTTTAACATCGCTTCTTTAGTGCAAGCGCTGTTAAAAGCCCCCCTTTAACAGCGCTTGTTTGGTCATCGATCCTCCAAGCATGTACTCGGCAGTGTAAAAATTTCAGAAACGGAAGAGAGCAAGAGAAGAAATCAAATGTCATCAGATTGAGCAAGTGCGCTGAAGTTTGCATAACTCTATCAGACAATACAACAAAAACCTTTTCTCCAAGTCCAATTGTTTGTACATCACAACAACCAAACAGCATGCAACTGATCCATCCACAATAGAGAAAACATGGATGGGTTCTTTATTTCTATCAATTCACTTTCAATGCCACCTCATATGTATGATTTTCCGAGTACCGTGACCAAGCAAAGAAATGGCGCCTAGTCCTGGTATTCTGCCATGAACCTGGAGATGATTGCCGGAATCTTGTCCTCTTGAGGAAGTATTGTGACTACGACGTCAAAATCTTGCTGAAATGCCACGTTTCGGGAACCTAACAACACAAACAACTGCCTTAATACCAGCACGAGCCGTTACAAACGAACAGAGTCCTTGCATTTTGCCCTGCAAATACACTCACCTGCCGAAATCCGGATCCAGGAACCACCACGATTCCAGTAGCATCGAGAAGGCGACGGGCATAGAATGCGTCAGGGGCAGCATTTGCGGCCTTTGCAGCTTCAATCGCCTTATGAGGGAGGTGGAGACGAGGGAAGAGATACATTGCACCCTCTGCTTTGTTGCATGTAACACCTTCTAGGCTGTTGAATGCGTCTTCCAAAGCCTGCATCCAATAACAAATGGTAACACAATCTTCATAAGTGAACTTGATTTTCTTTTATTTCTCCTTTTTAGTTTTTCTTTTATGATAATCGAAAGAGAAAAAACATACAATGGGATTATGGGGATATGAAGGAATCGAATTTTAGCTATACAGACCTTTGCACGTCTTGCTAAAGACTGAAGAATCCCATCTCTCTCTGAGATGAAACATTCATATGATCCAAGATAAAATCTTTCCAAGTTTATATTCAAATAATAAAAGGTAACTTATTATGATCCAAGGTGACAAAACTACATCAAGTCAGAGACGGCATGACAACCGCTTTCGTCCATAGGAAGTGGCTGAATGTTATAAAGGAACAACTCCCAGCATCCACAACTCAATCTTTTGCCTCCTCCGCTTTCATTTTCTTCTCCCACCTGCGTTTCTATAGACAAAAGGGGAGAGGGTTAGAATTTATTGATGCTCGCTGAAGACCTGAAGTGAGCAATTGAAGCTAAAGAAAACATTGGGACTGACCTAGGCATTACAATGCATTAAGGTGCTCGGTATATAAGAAGCGGCTTATGCTTGTGGATGATAAAATAAAACAAATTCAAAGTTATGGTTGTAGGAGTTATCAACATTTTCAGAATCTTTTACGAAACAAAGCTTGCAGTTAAACTCCCCAAACTTTGCATTGCCACAGTCACACCTGAACTTTCTCTTGGTCCATAGTTCCACCACCTAATTGAAATATAGTAGGCACTGTCAACACCAGCTGAACAATCAGTGGGAACATGTAGAAAATATCATAGACAAAGGCGCACCAAACAAAACTAAATAGCAGACAAATAGGGGATCAAATAGCGGAATTCACAAACTCCTATTTAAGAAATATGCAACAAATTAATGCATAACCGATCTCAATTGCCATGTAATCAAAAACATGTACATGCAACGAACCACAACAAGATTTTGAACTTTCAATATCAGCAACATTCAGATACAAAAAAGACTTGAACTTGGCCAAAACGATAATTTTCAGGAAAACAAAAATCACTGATTGACCATCTGCCGTTACACTATGAACACCAGAACAATCAGTAATCAAGTCAAAAGATCATTCATGCTTGTTCTGAAATCACATAGAGCCTGAATATGAGAAAATTAAACGTTTTGTAAATGTTTCCCACTGTTTAAAATCAAAAACCCAGAAGTAGACTTCCATGAAGCATAACAATTAAGTTAACACTGAGGCTTGATTAAAATACCAGAAATGCTGATAACCATACAAATGATAAGTGCAGTTTTTATCTAAAACATTTATTTTATCTTGAGATGCAGATTCCTAATTGGTTCAATTAACATTGAACACATCAGTTTGTTTTCTCTTTGTAAATTCCGGCTTCTTTATACATGTTGTTCTTTACCTGTTCCCTTTACATGAACTATGACATGTGGCATACTAAAAATATATAACGAACACTTAAGAACAGTAAACAAACTGCTATAAGTAGTTCCAAATGTGAGGTAATAAGTGGTTTAGAATTCTTTTCTCTAGAATACCTCAAACTTTGGTATATTCCTTCTAGTTCCTCCTTCAAATGCTAGTACGGGTAAAAATGCCAAAGAAGGTCCCTTTATGTCCACAAGGAAGTTCTGGGAAAACAATAAAAATTATGTCACAAAAGGCACAAACTATAAATTTCGCTAAATTTCAATCAATATGGGAATTTTCTTGATAATAGTTTCATTTTTAAATAAAAGACATGACATACATACATTACATTTTAAACCATTTGTCAGCAGAATCTACACCAGTAATCAAATCAGCCACTGGAAAACACACATCTAGATCTTGAAGCTGATTTTCTTTATAATAACCTACCCACAATCATAGTTGCTTATCATATATAGTTTTGCCAACTGTCACTATACATTCATGACACAACTGATAGAAAAGAAAAGACCATTATGCCAAAAAAAATTCTTCTACCTGTAGGAAATCAGCATAACTAGATGCTTTTGGCATATTTGACCACAGGACTGCTTGCCGAAGATATTCAAAACTCTTATGACAAAATGTACCAGTAGAACTCTCATACTTAATCTGCATTATGACATAAGTTCAATTAACATAATTGTTCTTTTGTGCAAATATCTAAACAGATATGTGGATTTGTGATTTCTTAGCATAAGCATGAACTTCTCAGAAAATCCGTTCAATAATATTAGGACAGTATGACTTTATGGATTCAACATCTGAAGCATGATGTATATGTTTTCAACATATGAACTTCAGAATGATCCAGCTTTTGTTTCCTTCTGCTCTCTTTAAATTAATATTTCGAATATCCTAGAGGATGCAAAGAAGCAGAAATGCCAACTAGACTAGAAACCCAGAGAATTACATCCATATTGACACTTGACAGGGAAAATTTATGATAATTTCAATTATCACCTACTTATCTAATATAATTCCATCCATAGTGATGCTAAGTCAATCTGGAAATATATGCATTTCTTATCATTCTACAATCTTTTTGGTTAGGTGAAATCCATTTGCATTCTACACTGTTTTATATGATACGCTACATGCTTAATATTTCCTGATACCTGGAACAACACTTTATACATCCTGTGCATGTTTATTAGGTTATCAATATATCATGAGCTTGTTTATTTGGTCAAGCATATGTCTGTTAGAATTCAGAGTGATGGAAAATTATATATTTTCGTGCATAGTAAAAAATTATATAGTGAGAATGGTTTAATTTCTTGCATAGTAAAAAATGCTGTAATATCCTAACATGCCGTATGGAATGTACAATGGGCCTTTAACAACAATTAGCATGGAGGAAGTGACTCAATTGCACGACGGAAGCTTGCAAATGCAATACTTTTATAGAATTAAACACTAATTTGAGAATATTGTCACCAAATGTTATTTCCAATTCAGAAGAACACATTGATAACATGAAGTAATCCCAGCATCCAATTTGCTATCATGCTTCCAGGTCCCACGCCAAATGTTTTTTCTCTCTTTTTCAACTATCTTTCTTTTTTTAAATCATGCGTTAAATTTTGGAACTGATGTTTATGGAACTCCTGTTTTGATCACTCTGAAGCGTATGTTGTATGTCCATATGGTTTGGTATATGTAGGCACTGGAAGTTAACGAGCGGAAGGTTGACCAATATCATAACTTTATCAAAGGGTTAAAAAACAAAGTTTAACTGAATACCGACCTTTAGGGTGCACATCTATACTAAAGTGACATATTTCTGGACCACATAACGACACCAATCTTCCTTGACTTCAGCTAGTTGATCAGGAGAGTAAGTAGCACTTTGGTAGTCAGGGCAGTACTACAAAATAGAATATCATAGCAAATAGCAAATATATGTTATAATCAAATATTAGCAAATATAACTAAAAAATACGAAAAATATAAATTAAAACTAAAACCACATACCGTATCTGGGATGATGTTTTCATTTTGTGAAAGGATTTCTTTCATGAATCGCATAACATAATAACCACAATCAATTGTATTGGTCTGAAGGGGGCACTATACAATTCAAAAAATGAAAAATTATATGAATGGTGAGTTATCCTTGGTTGATCTAGATTTGAGCAACATATTAAATTAGAAGAGACCGTTGTACATACATTTATACGGATCCACGTGGGTTTGTTTGATCTAGATTTTGGGCCCCTGGTTCCCTTAGAAGCACGATAAATGCACAAAGCTCTAACAAAATAAAATAAATTTAGTCAACTCGTTATATTCAACGTATATCATATTTACATATTGACATAAAACACAATTAACTTACTTGTCGAATGTATCCTTCATGGTTCGATTATATTTTGGATCTTGATGCAAGGAATCCAAATAATATATTGTCTCTGATGTGGCATTGATGACTAACAACACCCAATGACCCCTACAAAAGTAGTTAGCAAATTCTAAATGACTACATTCTTAGGAATTCATTAAATTAAATAAAATATATTAAAAAGTTATTTACCCTGTATTATATGGTGCCAAGAATAACTTCCATGTCTCGTTATTTTCAATAAGTGCATCGGCTATATACTTCGTTGGCTCATCAACAAAAGAAGATGTGTTATGTGGGCATAAGAATGAGAATCTCCTTGTGTTTTGTCTGTTGACAACCAACTCATAGTACAAGTACCTTGAATGAAGATTAAAAATAAGGTATCAATAATATCAACGTTTAATTGAAATGAAATTCTAAAAATTGTTTACTTAAAGTACCTGATATATACACAGATTACCGGACAATCCAACCACTCGTGTTGAAGAAGTTCATTGACAATTTGATGACTAATTAACTCCATATATGATATACCAAAAATGTCTCTCTCCATGTCTATTTGTAACAGCGCACCACCTTGAAGCTTTTGTGTAGCATATATCTGAATAAAATTGCAATACATGGAGAGATTATTTGCAGCAACTGCAGGAGAGGACTCCTGATGTTTTGACTCTACTTTTTCGTGTTTCTTTTTACTAGTTGCACGACCAGTATGGGAGGGCTCCTGATGTTTTTCCTTTACTTTTTCTTGTTTCTTTTTAGGAGTACCTGACTCCTTTGTTTTAACCGACTCTATGACGTTAGATTTTGCGGGCATCTGTATGGGAAATCATTTAAGTGAATCATTTGGTTAGAAAATAATGAAACAACAATATAAGAATCTAATGTATACTATAAGAAGTCTTACCATAGAGACCAAATCAATAAGGTTGGTTGGCCATGCAACAAAAGTACCAATCGCATCACCTACTACCATGACTCCTGCATCCTCTATAGGTATTGGTAGTGGTGCATCTGACTCTATCACATGTTCAACCATAACTTTCATATGAGTCATGGGTAATGATATATTGTGTAGTTTTCTATCATCAGGACGATTGAAGACCTTTCCCTTCCCAACTATGCGATGTGTTGGGGATGATAAATAGAAATTGCATGATGAGATGTCCTAAAACAAAAATTTCATAAAGAAAACATCAATTAATGTTGTTAATCATACAGGAATATATTTTGCTAATAATATCTTGAATTAATTATTTGTAAATGCAATAATTTAATAGAAAAACACTTACTTCAGGAATATTACAGGAAAGAAGCGTGCAACTACCACTTTTGCTGATTGTAGCTAATTCTTTGGTGTGACCCATACTCTCAAATACTTTCATCTTCTCTAAGAGCAATGCCACTGTTTCTCTCAAGTCCGCGTTATCATTATTTCTTCTGCGCTTTTCACTTGGGAAACAATCTTTTACTGACGGCCCGAATCCATAACCTCTAACCCGTCCAGAATACTCTGGGACATTTAAGACTCGAGAAAGTATATCCTGCGAGTCCTGTAACTGATCCTGTGATGTAGTTTGTGAAATGGTCTCCTGGCACATAAATTTGAAAGGTAACATGCACATCATTAGTGATAAAATAAGAAAATAATAAAAGAACTAGAGTAAAATGATATCATACTTACAATTTTCTCACACACTTGCTGAACATTTTCATTATCAACCACTCCTAACTTATTTACACGAGCACCCTTCCATAAATCATGACGGGCTATGGATGTGTCATTTGATTCTGACTCCTTTAACTGTACATTCAGACAATTAAGATAATTAATAAATTGATTGAAAATCATTTCTAACATCTTGAACGTTATATCTTTTACATACTTACCATCTTTTGCTCAAGGCGTGCGTAACCCATACGGCCCTTTCTATATGGGTACATATGATTTAATGCTCTTTTTCGATTTTGTGTGCTTCGCATCTATTTAGGCACAAAGCAACTATATTAATACAAAGTAATATGTTTAGTCAGATTCCTCAAAATGAGTAACGTTACCTTAAATTCATCGCACTGACGTTTAGCAACAAACGCTCTCCATTGATCTTCAGATATGAAAGGATACTCATGTGGAGGATGCTCAATAACACTACCACTTTCATCATAAACATAATTCTTTGTTAAGTAGGTTCTGAAATTTCTACAAAGTTTGCCTGCTTCTTTAAGAATATATCTCCGATGACTATCATCAACAATGAAAGATGTCTACAAAAGTGTGCTCAATTGTGTTAGTATGTTTGTATAAGAATAAAAACATATGAGAGTATGTATATTACCTGTATATCCTTCCAGATGTTTTCTTTCACTACTTTTAAAGCCGACGATTTCCAGTTATCACATGTTATTGGCACCATCTGTCGGGTAATTGCCCCAATATAACTCACAAATATAGCACTGTTAGGATCAATTCTTTGACCCCTATCATTCCATCCAACCTAATAACAATGATAGAATAAGAAAATGAATATATGTTGATGAAAATTAATATGATTAAATAATAAAAACTTGTAAGTAGAATACCTTAAATGATATCCCTTTGCTGCGTGCACGAATAACTCCCTCCATAGCGGTCACTCCACGTTTAATAACATTTTCCTCAATATTAGGAGCATCACCATCAAGGGGAACACAGTTGTCATCACTAGAAGACATTTATCTACAACAAAGTAAAACAACATTAAATTGTTAGTTCACAAGAAAAGATGCAAGAAAAATGAATTAAGATCAATATACAATATCACTCACCAGAAAAAGTCGTATGACCTTAATTAGGTTAATCTTTTCCTTTTCCTTGTTGGATTAATACTTGTTTGTCCCTTCATGACATGAAATGACGGATTGACCCAAATCCCCTCATCATGATCATCTCTCATATAGAAACCATCATCTACAGTAGGATCAATATCAAGTGATTGTGATGTCCCTAAGAAAGGATCATCCTCAGTATTGATATCTTCATGTGCTTGGCTACGACAGTCATTTAATTTGTTATTCAACAACACAATGGACCACTTCACATCAGTGGGATCTGTGACATAGAATACTTGTTGAGCTTGCGAAGATAAAATAAAAGGCTCGTCCTTATACCCCTCCCTATTGAGATCCACCCGCATGAACCCTAACTCATCAATTTGAACCCCATTATTGTTGTCTGCCCACTTACAACCAAACACAGCCAATCGAAACATACTATAATCCAACTCCCATATGCGTTCAATAACACCAAAGTATGACATATTTGCATATATGGGATTTCTGTCTTTTGCACTAGAGATGTGCATAGCTTCAGCTACAAGAGTCACTCCACTATTTTGCATTGTACTTTGATCATCATGGTCTTTAGTGTAGAATGTGTACCCGTTAATAAGGTAACCATTGTGAGAAAAAACGTGTACACTTGGACCATTTGCTAACCATCTCAATCTATCTGAAACTGAAGCTCTATTTATAGCCAACTCTCCAAAGACTTGTTCTTTCAGCCATGTTATAAAAGACCGATTGTGTTCTCTTGTTACCCAATTCTCATTCCTATTTGGGTTTGAATTTCGAAGTAGTTCCTTGTGTCTTTCAGCATACGGCTCAACTTCAACATCATTGTGCAGAACATATAAATGTGCTTGCTCCCACTCTGTCCTTGATATGAGCACTACATCACCTCCCTTAATCCCTTCCCCTGATATTCTTCCTGTGTGACGAGACCTTGGAAGCCCTATGGAATCAACATTGCTGAGGTACTCTGTACAAAATTCAACAGCTTCTTCAACTATGTAACGCTCAACCATACAACCTTCTGGTCGACTACGGTTTTTCACATACCCTTTTAATATCTTCATATAGCGCTCGATCGGGTACATCCATCTCATATAGGCTGGTCCACACAATTGTGTCTCTCTAACCAGGTGAACAGTCAGATGAACCATTATGTCAAAGAAGGATGGTGGTAAATACATCTCAAGCTCACACAATGTGACAACAATTTCTTTTTGCAATGCCGGTAACTTTCCAGGATCAATAACTTTACTGCAAATTGCCTTAAAGAAGAAACATAGTTTTGTGATGGTCACCCTCACCTTTTTTGGCAAAATGCAACGTATACCCACTGGTAGTAAATGCTCCATCAAAACATGACAATCATGAGATTTTAGACCTTTTAACTTGAGATCTTTCATAGATACGAGGCTTCTAATGTTTGACAAGTATCCCTCTGGAACTTTAACTCCATCGAGAAACTTACAAAAAACTTTTTTTTCTTTCCTAGATAGAGTATGAGCTGCAGGAGGTAGATATGTACGCTTTCCCTTCTTTACCGGTCCCAATTCTATCCTCATTCCCATACTTACCATGTCCAACCTCGCATTTATCCCATCTTTACTCTTTCCTGGAACATTAAGCAACGTCCCGATAACACTTTCAAAAACATTCTTTTCAATATGCATCACATCAAGGAAATGTCTTACATACAATGACTTCCAATATGGTAATTCAAAGAAAATAGAGTTTTTCTTCCACCCGCTGGTGACAAGTTCTCCTGCAAATGGCTTACCAAAATTACTACTTAAATTCTTTACCTTTTCAAACAGCTTATCACCGGTCAATGGCACAGGAGCTCTACATTCCTCTGTGTTCCCATTGAATGCTTTCCTCAACCACCGGTAACGATGCCTCACGGGTAAAAATCTACGATGTCCGAGGAAGACATTCTTCTTACAATGTTCCAACCGCATCCAATACGTACTCTCTTCACATAAAGGGCATGCACACTTTCCTTTGATACTATATCCTGACAGATTACCATATGCTGGAAAATCATTAATTGTGCCAAATAACATAGCCCTCAAGTTGAAATTCTCTTTCTTGTACCCATCGTACACCTCTACACCTGTGTCCCACATTTTTTTCAAATCTTCAATTAACAGAGACAAGTATATGTCTATATCATTTCCTGGTTGTTTAGGCCCAGAAATTAACATAGACAACATCATATACTTGCGCTTCATGCATAACCATGGAGGTAGATTATAAATCATCAAAATCACTGGCCATGTGCTGTGGGAACTACTTTGAATACCATGTGGGTTCATTCCGTCGGTAGACAATGCAATTCGTAGGTTTTTTGCTTCTTCCCCAAATTCAGGATAATCGTGATCAAATTTTGTCCATTGAGGAGAATCTGCCGGGTGACGGAACATGCCATCTTTAATCCGTTCATTTGAATGCCACGTCAAGTGTTTTGCATCTTCTGGACTGCGATACATGCGCCTAAATCTCGGTATTATGGGGAAATACCATGCCACCTTCACTGGAGTTGATTCTTTTCTTTTATATCGTGAGGCATTACATTTAGGACACATGTTTAACGATGCATATTCATTACGAAATAAGATGCAATCGTTAGGACAAGCATGAATCCTCTCATAGCTCATGCCTATAGAGCATAACATTCGCTTAGCCTCATATGTTCGACTAGGAAGCACATTATCTTCTGGCAACATATCCTTTAGAATTATGAGTAACTCTGTGAAGCTCTTATCAGACCATCCATTGCTCGCTTTCAAGTTATACAATTTTAATACCGCCGACAATCGGTTGAACTTAGTACAACCACTGTACAATGGCTTCTCCGCATCACTTACCAACCTCGTAAACATTTCAGGACAATCCCGGAGATCCTCTTCAACCATATTTGCCATCTCTTCTAGGCGATCGTCATCATATGTATTTGTGTTTGTATCACTTGTAGCATACCTCTCTGTACTTCCAAATTCACTGCACTCTTCTCTTGTCTCACCATGCCTTGTCCAACATGTATAACTTCGATCAATTCCATTTCACACTAAATGATCTTTCAACTCATCCTCGCTAACTCCCCTTGCATAGCAACACTTTAAACATGGGCATATGATTTTCCTTGGATTTTCTGCATGATCCACTGCAAATCTAATGAACTCTTTCACTCCATCCTCGTATTCTTTCGATAAACGATTTGCAGACATCCATTTTCGATCCATATTTATCAATCTAACAAAAAAATTATTAACATTAGTTATTTTGTTATTTGAGAGGTGAAGGTCTGATTGAAAGTAGAAGGCTAACCTGGAGATAAAACAAGCAGATGGTAATGGCACCGTTATATCAAAGTAGGCCTCAGAGAAGACCAATCACAAAAGTATTTACTCCTGCAAGTAACACGAAGTTGTTTTTAGTTATATATATAATAGCACCTAATAGTTCTATGTCTCTCTCTAGGGGAAGAAAGTTTCTTACCATCATCACTGTTTTTGTGGGAAGGGGAGGAGAGGGCCTAAGGCACCTTATGTCCCTCAGGTGCACGTCTTTATAAGGTCAAATAAAATTTAAGTTAAAAATATAAACTGCATCAAAAAAGTCAAGTAAAAATTCTGGAAATATATGATGTAGCCATTCTAGTTGGACATAATTATAGCCGATGCCTACCTTCTATAATTTAGTTAGACAATCAAAGATATGAAGGTAGGCATTGTTCTTTCGATAAAAATGTCATCGTCACATAGTATATGATTCAGTTCTTATATGGTACCTATGTGAGTTGGGCTGGTGTAATCTTCAGATGGGGCATTAGCGTTAGACACAGCAGTGACAACACTAGTTTCCCAATGTCTAAACTGAAAACATGTCTCTTTGACACAATTATGCACACAAAAACTTGACATACCAGCATGCACAAACATGCATCCAATTGCCTTCACATCTTACATGCTCTTTTACTATGATTATCCGTATTATTTTCTTTTCGTGTTCAAATTTATACCTTGTTAATTTCTATAGACAAATAAGAATTGGTCCATCTTGCGGCTGAGCCAAATAGTTTGGACAATGATTATCCGTTTATCAAAAAAAAAGAAGTGAGGGTGGAGAACATGAGAAGAATCATGTGTACATTGCCAACATACAATACGAACATACCGAAAACACAAATAATCTGGTAATTATGAGCACAATAAACAAATCAGGACCATTTGCAACCTTTTATAGTTCAATAGTTATATGTTGTAAACAATAAAGACGTTGGATCCCTTTATATTTGCAACATATAACTAGATATATTTCTATCAAGTATGTTTTAATTATATATTCGGATATGTACTTCCAAGTATACTTCCATTCTGCATCCATTTCAAAGACAGGAGCTCCAAAATGCCATGCACAAATAAGGTAAACTTAAATATGAATCAATAGCACTGAGGTGTCCCAAAAAGTATAATGCAGTCGTAACATAGTGGTGGTTTTAGCACAAGGAAGAAAAGAGGAAAGTCCTACGACAGCTTCATTAAGGTAAAATACCACATTGTGAAATGTGAAATAGTAATAGTAACAATTAAATTAAGACTACCAGATGGATTGGCATACGGTTGTAAATGATAATGAGTTACAGAACAAGGCAACTTTCAGTCCACAATGTGAGATGATTCTGAATCTCCAATAAAGCTCGTGCATCAGGCACCTAGCTTGGAATGTCCACAATTCTAACCAATGAAGGCCCAAACGACATACCCTCAATAGCATTGTAAATGACAACACTTCAGCATGGTTGGTCTATATCATCCTCTATGCACTTGCAAATTAGATCACTTTATGTCTGAATCTGGTATTCTCACAATTGTTTTGATAGAAATATAGCAGTGCCTTGAGAACTAAAAGAGAGTGCACCCGGCGAGGTGCAGTATTCGAATATGTAAGCAAATTACATCATTAAAACATACTTGGAAGTACATATCCCTTTTATAGTTCAATAGTTATAGGTAATTCCCAAATCAAGAAGCATAGCATATGAAAATTACCAGCAGACTACAATAAGCAATAGTTTAACTTCCCAAATCGAATTCAGAAAGGCATGAACAAAACAAATCAACGAAATCCATAGAAATTACCTCAGGTCGATAAGCAAAACTCGAGCGCACGAAGATGGAAGTGGGAATAGGGCTTGGGTTACTCGCGCACAAAGATGGAAGAGGGATTATGGCTAGGGGTCGCTCTAGGGCTTCTCGAGCGCACGAAGATGGCAGCGGCCGTGATAATCGCTATCGAGCACACAATCCTAGGGCTTCGGAGTGCACGAAGATGGCAGCGGCCGTGATAATCGCTATCGAGTGCTCGATCCTAGGGCTTCGGAGCGCACGAAGATGGTAGCGGCCGTAATCGCTATCAATTGCATGATCCTAGGGCTTCGGAGCTTCGGAGCGATATCGGGCTTCGGGGCTTCGGAGAGATACACACTTGCGAAACCGTGATCTACTGCCAAGATCTATTACGAAACCAAAAGCCAAGATCTTCGGGGCTTCGGGGCTTCGGGGCTTCGGAGAGCACACGTCGGGGCTTCGGGTCTTCGCGGAGAGAAACACTTCGGGGCTAATTCGAAACAAAAGCCAAGATCCTTGTGAAACCGTGAAAAAAGATACTTGCGCCGATATCGTGATAATATAATACCTTTAACAGCGCTGTTAAAGGCCACCCTTTAGCAGCGCTTTCACAAACAAGCGCTGCTAAAGGGGGGGCCTTTAACAGCGCTTGTTTATACAAGCGATGTTAAAGGCCCCCCCTTTAGCAGCGCTTGTTTGTGAAAGCGCTGCTAAAGGGTGGCCTTTAACAGCGCTTGTATTAAACAAGCGCTGTCTATTGGGACTTTTAACAGCGCTTGTTCTAAAGAAGCGCTGTCTATTTGGAACTATAACAGCGCTTGTAGAAAGAAGCGCTGTCTATTGTCTGACATTTAACATCGCTTCTTTCTACAAGCGATGTGTATTATCTGTGTCTCTAATACACAGCGCTTGCAGAAATAAGCGATGTCTATTGTCAGACCTTTAACAGCGCTTGCAGAAAGAAGCTGTCTATTCTCCGACCTTTAACAGCGCTTGCAAAAAGAAGCGATGTCTAATATGTGTGCCTCTAATTAACAGCGCTTATAATTGGCAAGCGCTATTAAAGGTGTGCTATTAAAGGTCCATTTTGTAGTAGTGTTAGAGTGCATCTCTCTGTTTTTCTTCCATCCCTGCAGCAGTCGCCTGATGAAGGTTATACAATCGACTGTCTGTTTTACAGTCGCTTGTGTAGTCTTTTACATTCGACTGTCATGGCTCAGTTTATAGCCGTTGGGATTTTTCTAGCCGTTGAACAGTCGACTGTCTTTTGTTCATCAGTCGACTGTCTGGACCATAAACTGCCAAAATCTAGCCGTTGCAGATTTCTTCATTTTGGGTTTTTGGCTGGTTTTATGGGTTCCTTTGGGCTTCCTATATATAGGAGTTGGCTTAGTTCATTTAGAACTTCTTGGTTATTATTGAATATCTTAGAGAATCCACTCCTAATCTCTCTCATTTCCCTCTCATGAGCGTATTTCTCTTCATGCATTGAAGCTAGCTCATAGGAAAATTCTCCAAGGGATCTAATTCTCATTCCTTTCTTGGAGAACATCTTTCTTCTCTTCATTTCATACACCCAAGTGAGAAGTGTTAGGATTCATTCCTAGAAGAGAGAAAGATCATCAAGTGCAATCAAAGCCTCATCTCAAGTACTTGACTTTCACTTGCATGCCTTCTTCATCGCATTGGTAAGATCATATCAAGGCATAGGTAAGTGTTATTTCGTTTCACCTTTGTGATACCCCTAATTCTCTTTATGGGAATTAGTTATATCTCTTTGTGGGATTAGGATATTCTCTTTGTAGGAATAACTCTCTTTGTGGGAGTAACTCTCTTAGTGGGAGTTTAGTGTCCTAGTGTAGGGCTAACCCTAATTCTCTGAGTGGGAGTTAGTAATTCTCTAGGTGGGAGTTTGGCCCTTGTGTAGGGTTGGTTGGGTCCTTGTGTAGGGCAAAATCCTCTTGGTGAGGTATCTCCTTGTGAGATTTGTATTCACTTCTCTTTGTGGGAATATAGTGAATATTGGTGTGGCTGGACGTACCAAAGTTTTGGGGAACCAGGGTAAAATCCTTGTGTTTGCGATTGTTGTTGTTTAGCACTCTGTTTAATTTCCACTGCTTATTGTGCTTTAATTTCAGTAACTTTTAATTAAGCTCTTTGCTTGCTATTACACTACTCACCCCCCTTCTAGTGTGTGTGTGTGCGTGTATGTGTGTGTGTGTAGCCCCGCAGGGTCCCTTACATAGGCCACTTCCTCGTAGAACACATGCACCACGTAGAAATCAACAAAATGTGCATGTTTCCAATAGGAATAGGGCTCCCAAGACATTCTCTATTTGGGGCCCGAAGGACACTAGCATGCATGAGAAACAAGCATATATAAACTCGTATTTTATGAATGTTGTGCACAATGATGATTATATTGGGAAGTCTAAGTCCAATTGGACTTAACTTCCAAAGGTCTAATCGTTTAGGACCCAATGACCTTGGGTACCATGTGATCACTCCTTGTTTTACACCTTTTTTCCCGCATGTTTGCATGCCATTTGGATCGCCCAAATCATGTTTTTCATGATATATCGACGATATTGCGATGCTTTTCACGATTTGTTGTTTTTGTCGCATTTCAGGTGATTTGGAGCGATTTGGAGTGATCTCGAGATGCGCTTACTCCAGAGGGTCACCGACGACCTCCCCAAGGGGTATTTCGCTGTTGGAGCGGAGCGGAAGAAGAAAGGACGTCGCAGTAGCGACGAGGAGGCCAAAACAAGCTGTTTGGGCATTTTTGGTGTCTCACTCGGCCGAGTGAAGGAGTCACTCGGCTGACCAGCGAGACACTGCTCGGCCGACCAGATCAGACACGATTCATATGTGCACTCGGCCGAGCGACGGAGACCACATCGGCCGAGTGACGAGATCCCGTCCGCCCGAGTGGCGCCCAGACGAAGCCATTCAAAAATCGCCAACTTACTGTTTTTCGGCTGCCTGAGCTTCAGAAGACCCACTCGGCCGAGTGGATAATCTCGACCGCCCGAGTACCAAGAAGCCATCGGCCGAGTGACGACAACTCACTCGGCCGAGCCGCCCCCGAAGTGAAGACCCCTGAAGATCAAGACTTACTGGAAATTTACAGGGTTTCTCACTCGGCCGAGCGACTTTTGTCACTCGGCCGAGTGCGACGCGCTGCCTGTAGCGAAAATTGCGGATTTCAGGCTGCACAGGGGTATTTTGGTCACAGTTTTTGGACGATTTTGGGGGGTATTTAACCCCTGCTTTTACCCTAGTTTTGAGGGCTTTTCTCTTAGATTTTTTGCAGCTTTTTAGACTAGCTTTTTAGCTTTATTCTTGTGATTGGAGAGGAGACAAAAGTTGATTTTTGTTGGATTATTTGAAGAACTCAATTGGTTTGTCTCTCTCTTCTCTAAAAATTCTATTTTTATTGCTTATCTCGATATTGTGATGAATTCTCTTGTTAATTTCATTGATTATTTTTGTGTTTGTGTTATGAATTGTGAGTAGTCTCCACGTCTTGGGGCGTGGGGATGAACCCTACAAGCCCAATTTCATATTTGTGATGAATTGGTAGAAATTTTGCTAGAATTGCTATTAGGGATTAGTTTGGGAGCGATTTACTACGGATAGCTAGGAGTTCATACCGATTGGGATTTGCAAGAGATTGGATCCCAATTCGATAGGAAACCCTACAAAATCTGAATTGGGTTGGAATCGAATTTCCGTAGTATCGGTTTGCAAGAGATTGGACCGATACTAGGGTTACCGGTTGCAATTCCGTGCCGATACCCGTTTGCAAGAGATTGGACGGGTAGGAACTATCCCAACCTAGGTCGTGGGCCGAGTTTGCAAGAGATTGGGCTCGGTGCGCGATTGAACGATGATGTTGATCCTAATGCTAGCTTCCCTAGGCTAGGGTTTGCAAGAGATTGGACCCGAACCTAGGATAGCTATAGACCGGCAACAGCTCGAGAGCGTGAGCTTGGTTCTACATTCAGTTGCAACTAGTTCATCCAAAATCTTATTCTAGCAATTTTGATACCGATGAACCACATTGACGAGATACGGTGAGTAGCGGGAATTCCCCACTCCCTAGACGTTCTTTATTTGATTTGATATTTCCGTACTTTGTCTGACGATTGTGACAGGATCGCCAAAGGCAAATTTCTCTCTTCTTAAATAGCCAGGTTGATTAGAAAAAGCACGGTCATTCGTCCTCCTTGTGTTCGATAACCCGCTCGCCGCTATACCGTGCGCTTGCGGTAAAACTACAACCGTTCTTTGGGTTACATTCCGGAGCGATCAAGTTTTTGGCGCCGTTGCCGGGGAGGCGATTGCGTTTGATCTTACCACCCTAGCTATTTATTTTTTTTATTATTGTTATTTTATTTCTTTATTTTTTTACCTAACCCTTCCATTGTGCTAATCACTTCTTTGAAACTTTGTTCTCCTGTGCATGTACACGAGATCTACGGCGGACCCTGAAGCTATATTATTTGATCCCGAGATCGAACGTACCGCGTGGAGAATTAGAGCGGAGAGGAGACAAGATCAGAAAGGGAGGTTTATGACCAACCCGGAAACTGCAGACCAATTAGCGGCAAGAATGGCGAGGAAAATTTCTATTCGAGATAGGCTTCGGCCTAAGACCTCTTCTACGACCTCATCCATTGCCATGCCGGAGTTGGCGGCTGACAAGAACTTTGAGCTGAAGACTGGACTAGTGGTTCTGATGCAGTAGGATCCATTTCATGGGAATGCCCATGAAAATCCCCACTACCACATCCAATTATTCTTGTCGAAGTGCGCCACATTTCAGATGCCGGGGGTCTCCATTGATGCCATCAGACTGCGCCTCTTCCCCTTCACGCTAAAAGACAAGGCACTCTATTGGTTGAGGACGTAAGCTGATGGAGTCTTTACCACTTGGGACGAGTTGGCGAGTGCATTCATTGATAAGTTCTATCCGCCCTCCAAGATGGTGAAGATTCGAAGCGCTCTTATGTCCTTCAAGCAAGGACCCCAAGAGACGCTCTATGAGGCTTGGGAGTGTTTTAAAGATCTGCAGCATCAATGCCCGCACCATAGCATTGAAGATTGGGAGCTAGTTCATAGCTTCTACAACGGTCTCCAACCGGGGACCAAACAAATTATTGATGCCGCGGCGAATGGTGCTATCTTATCAAAGACTCCCGAAGAAGCTACGGCCCTAATTGAGGAGATGGCCTCAAACAATCAACAATGGGGCGATGAGCGAGGACACTCTACGTCCTCCTTGAAGCCAACTAGTATCTATGAGGCGAAGGCCGTAGCTGAGCTTACAAGCAAGTTTGATTCTCTCCATAAGGTAGTGGAGAGACTGGAGAAGTTTATCACGAAGCCCCAAGGAACCCCTTCCACCTCCGCGCCATCGAACCAAATGTGTGATTGGCAAGACCAATCTCAAGCCATGTACTCGGGAGGAGAGCAAGGAGAAGGATCATTGGAGCAAGTACAATATGTTGCGGGGAACCAAGGGTATTGGGCCAATCCGGCCATAAGAAATCATCCCGGTTTCTCTTACGCCAACAATGAAGGAGCTTTGAACCCGCCCCAACAACCACCTCAACAAGCTCGACCACCACCACCCCAACAACAACACTATCTGTCGAGGGGCCTCCACAACAAAATTTCCAACCAAAGCAACAAGTTCCACCTTATAGGCCGCCCGGATACAATCAAGGGTGGAGAAATCAAAATCAAAACCCTCCACAAGCTCAACAACAATCCGACTTCGAAGCTAGAGTTGAGGCGTTTATGGTCGAACAAAAGAAGGTCAATGCTACCTTGAAGGCGGGCCAAGACTCCCTTACAACCGTTGTGGCCCAAATATCGGAACAATTGGCGTTGCTCAATCGGAACACTCAACATTTACCGGTGCAACCCGAGCAAAACCCACGGGGCAACACCGGCCACATCAATGCCGTAGTTGCCGTCACTACTAGAGGCGGGAAGGACACCACCCCCGCCATGATTCCTACCAAGGAGCCCGTGGAGGAAAGTTTGGAGCCAATTGAACCGGTGGTTGAAGTTGAGAAGGAGAAAGAGCCGCAAGAGAAGGAGAAATCTAGAGCTGAGCAATTGATTGAGGAGAGGCGCTTCATGCCACCGATCCCATTCCCCCAAAGGCTTGCTAGAGCGAAAATGGAGAAAAGGCTAGCGAAGTTTCTCGAGTATCTGAGAGGAGTTAGCCTCAACATTCCCTTCCTCGACGCCATCGTGGAAATCCCCACATATGCTAAATTTTTAAAGGAATTGATTTCGGGGAGAAAGAGGAAGGAAAAGATCATGCTAGCCGAGGAGGGCTCTTGGTTCACCAAGAGAGAGAAGGAGCCGGCCAAATTCAAAGATCCGGGGAGTTTTTGAATTCCTTGCACCTTGGGCGGCGTCCCTCTACAAAAGGCGTTGGTGGATTTAGGGGCTAGTGTAAGCCGCATGCCTCTCTCCATGTTCCTAAGGCTAAACACCGGGACGAAGTTGAAACCTACCGACATGCGGATACAATTGGCCGACGGGCGAATAACAAGGCCGGTAGGGATCGCCGAAGACATCCCGCTACAATTCCCGGGGGGAATATGCTTGCCATGTGACTTCGTGATCATGGACGTTAAGGAGGAGGGAGATACGTCATTGATACTTGGACGCCCGTTCCTTGCCACCGCCGGTGTGATTGTCGACGTGCGAGAAGGTACCCTAACTTTGAACGTCGGTAACATCGAGGTGGAGCTTCACATTCCTAAGGCTATGAAACACATGCCTTACCACGAGGAGCTTGACTACATGGACCTCCTTGATGAGGTAATTGAAGAGGCGATCCCCCACTCAATCGGCGCTCTATTCGATGAGGATTTCGAGGAAGGCCTGGATTTAGGCTAAGATGAGAAGAAAACTGATTCCCCCGACCTCTCCGCTGAAAATGATGAAGGCGACGCTGATGTCGCAAGGATTCGAGAGCTCTGCAAGCTCTCGAAATTGAAGTCTTCGAAGAAAACTCCGCCGATACGGAAATCAGCGTCACCGGTGAAGCCGTTGACCGGAGCAAACGCTAGCTTGGGGGAGCCTCCCCCCAATACTATTCGAGACAGGAGACCACCAAGGGAGAACACGCCGCCGCAACTTCCGAATCCAAGCGTTCTCCCCGGAAAGTTTGATGGGTGCATCTCATATGCACCAAACATCCCGCAATAATTGAAAATCATAGGGGGTCGATCTCACGACCTTAAACGAGTGCTTGTCGGGAGGAAACCCGACGGTTATTGCTTTATTTTTACTTTTCCTTTATTTTTGTTTTAGAAATTTTTAGTGTTTTGAGTCGTTCGCCCAAAAATTTTTTGATAACGGGTCCTATTTTTCTTGACAGGAGAGGAGATAGGTAAATCCATCATGAGGAGGATGAACGAGGTGATAAGGAGCGCCCTAGGAAGGCGCTCGATGCTTAGGAGGAAGATGAAATCGACTGGAGGAAGAAAGACGGAGTTTAGAGCCAAAACGAAGACAAACAGCAGAACACAAGGCTCACTCGGCCGAGTATACTAGTCACTCGGCCGAGTACACAAGTTCGTCCGGCCGAGCCGCTCACGAACGAGGGAAGTCTGATGTACCCAACTCTTTGTTTATTTTTCCGATTTCAGTACAATTGCCACTCGGTCGAGTATAGAAATTCACTCGACCGAGTAGAACTGATACACTCCTAGGGCGAGTCTTGCCGAGTAGCTTGAGCCACTCGGCCGAATGGACTTACTCCACTCGGCCGAGGTTGGCAAGGCCACTCGGCCGAGTCATTAGCGGGGGAAAATTTTCCAAACATTTTTCGTTGAGTTCACTCGGCCGAGTGACCCAGTCACTCGGCCGAGTCGTAACTTTTCCTATAAAAGGGGGTGGGGTCGGGCTCGTTTTTCGAAACGACACAAACCGCAGCTCGCCCGACGCTTCAGCTCCCTTGCCCGAACTCGCACCCTACTCGCCCGACCGACATCGCCGCGCCGCCGCTCGGCCTGCCACCGCCGGTTGATCCGCCGCCGCTCCTCGCCCGAGTCGCCGCCGGCGGCCACGTCTCCGGCCACCTCCGGTATCGCCTATTTAGCCTATTTCTCCTCTTTTTGCGTATTTTTCGAGGATCCATGCGTTAAACGAACCCCAAACCCAAATCGATTTCTATATCTATCTATTATACCCCTAATGCTCCATACGTTTTGAATATTACTCGCTGATATCTCCATTTCATGCGCATGTTGTTTCTGGGAGCTTAGGGGAGCCCAGGGGAGCTTCTCGGGACTGATTTGGGCTGCGTGGAGGCGTCGTCTTCGCACGCTTCCATTGCTTTGCACTCGCGGCGTGTCGTGGTACACTCTTTCCTTTATTTTACGCACGCCACACTTTTTACGTTTTTCGGCGCGCGCTCGGAGCCCACATGCCGCCCCGGACACGGCCACGGTCGTAGAAAGCTTCCGCCAAGCGGAAGCGGTCGGATGATGCCGGCCCCTCCCGCAAGTTGGAGGACTCTCCTCCTCCTTCTCCACCACACCCCACACACACCACCCACCCAGCACAGCCTGCAGGCCCCGGACACCCCGCACAGCCTGCAGCGCCCGTACAGCCACTCCATGCCGCTTCACAGCCACCACCTCCGGCTCCACTCATCGGGCCGCTCGGGATTACGTTCCGAGACGACGCACACCGCGTCGCTTTCGAGCGTATTTCCCAGCGCTCGATCGTACCCTCCAGGTTTGCACACCTTGCCGACCTAGGACGCCTGGGGGTACTAGAGGGGATGCTCAGGTTATACGACAACGTGGGCTGGCGAGATTTCTTTCAGGTGTCGGCGGACACGTTTATCCGTCCGACACTTGAGGTACTTAGTTCGATCGCCCGGACCGACGAGGGATGCTCGTTTTGGTTCATGGACCGGGAGTGCCAGGTCACTCTCGGTATGATGCGAGCTTTTTTCTCGTGGCCCGATGTCCCCGGGGCCGATCGAGGTTACGCCCCCACCCATATCCCCCCACCTTCCTTCGACGCCGGTGTCTTTTGGGCCCGGATTACGGGTCTTCACGCCGCCTTTGACCCTAGTAGGGCCAAGGCCTCGGCCATTGTCCATCCCTGCCTCCGTATTGCTCAGCGCCTTATGGCGACGAACTTTTTGGCCAGATATGAGCCGGGCACGATTTCCATGCCAGAGCTCTACATGCTCTACGCGATGACACGGCCCAGAGCTCTATCTAGGGATAGCGATAAGCTGGTCCCCGCCGTCGTGATTGATTTCGCGGCCTGGTTTTTGGACCACATCATTGTATCGGTGGGCGCTCGCTCACCGATATGCTGCGGCGGCCTGATCACCTTGCTTGCCCTTATGACCGGCGAGGACTTCCCTACCGACCTGCGACGAGCACCGGGCCCCACTTCTCTGTCGATTGATGTTATGGCCCGGATGAAGATGCTTCGTCCGCACGGTGAGCGACACTGGGTCTGGCTGCACGGCCCTTACGGTGCCGATTACATGATTCTTCCGAGCCCAGCTCGGACTCATGCACCGGCCCAGGTGGACTGGCTCCCTGCGATGGATGTTCTGATCCCAGCCGCATACGTGCTCGAGGCCGAGGAGGCCGAGCAGGCCCACGCTGCCCACGCTGCCCCCGCAGACCCTGTTGCACCTGCCGAGCCTGCTGCCCCTGTTGACCCCGTGGCCCCTCAGCCTATCCTCGATGTTTCTGATGCTCCAGACACCTCTGTCCACACTGCTGTCGGTGTCGGGAATACCTTAGCTGAGCCCACTTCCACCGCTTCCGAGCCTGTCACCACCACCACTGGCCCTCTGTCTGCCGAGCCCGTTTCCTATGCCCCACCCGAGCGCCAGCCGACTATAGTTGAGTGCGGAGAGCCCTCTTTTGCCACCCCTGCAGAGACCGTAGTCTCCGCCTCTGTCTCCACCGCTGCTGTATTTTCCGAGAGTATCGTGGCGTCTGTCCACACTTCTGTGCCACCGACCTCTTCGGCCGCCTCGCTGCCACTTTTGTACTCTTCTTTCGCTATTGCTGCCTCCACTTCTCACCAGCCGGTGCACCGGCCTCACACTGAGGCCAGGCCCACATTTACGAGCGCATCACCTTTCGTTCCCTTGCCTGCTGAGCCCGTCACCTACGCCACCAGAGTACGCCAGCCCCGACCTGCACAGCCCCGACCGGTGCGTCCCTCTGCACCACCTCCCCCTGACACCGTACTTCAGAGCATTCACGCTCTCGAGGGGGCGGTGAGTGACCTCAGAGGTGACCTTAGGACCCTGTCCTCCACCGTCTCTGCGATGGCTGGCCGCTTTGACCTGCTCCCGCAGATTCACTACTACCTTACCCAGGTCCTGGAGCGTCTCCCCCGCGTACCCGTGCCCACCCATCAGGTTCCCAACCACACTCCCACACACACTCAGCCTGCTCCCACTTCCACACCCACCCCCGCTCAGCAGCCACTACCACCTCCTACCGCCTCCTCCGCCTCAGGACGGAGCCGGCGCAGCCCCACCTTCTTAGGCACTCTTGATGCCATCGCTTCTTTTTTGCCGTTGTGCTGCCCGTCTCTGCTGGGTCCTGATGCACTTTTGTCCACCCCCCTCCCCTCACTGTTTCTATGATACGCATTTTCTATATATCTTCATATATCTTTTTTGGGAGAGAGGGAGAGTTTTTGGTGTCACATCTTTATATCTGTATCACTCCTATTTCTGCATGCATCATGTCCGCATCATATTTTTCGTTTCATTATTTTCTTATTTTTCATCATGCATGCATCCTCACTTGCCATTCCCATTACTTGTCTCTCGGTGTGCCACACTTTGCACATTGAGGACACTGTGCCATTTAGCTTGGGGGAGTGAGTTCTCACGTTCTTTTTCGATTTGCCACCTTTATTTTTAGTTTTTCACACCATTTTCCGCTTTTGCACTTATTTTCATCATTTTTCTTTTATTTTACCATGCATCACGTTTTTCTTATTGTTCTGTGTGCCGCATTGTAAATAGTTCTATTTTCCCTTTATCTTTATTTCTTTCCTTTTCATCTCATGCTAGAGATGACTTTTCTATGATGATGATGACGTGGAGTTAGCTTACTATATATGCATGCTTTATTTGTCATGTCTTAGACTTTATTTCTGATATCATATGCTATGACTTGCCTTGCATCTAGAGATAGTAACCCACACTTTTTCCACATGAAAATGGATGAAGTTTTATTATTAGCTGAGTCTGAATATTCATATGTATGCTATCACAGAAAATACACCAAGATTCACGCATTGAATGCTTATATCTGGAGTACCGATTTCTTTTCCTATATCACTTCTATATGCATGATTTGTACATTTCACTTCAGGATGATTGAATGATGTTAGCTATGATAAATCTGGATTAGTTAGTTTTTTTTGTGATCGAAACTGAGTAGATTAGATTACCCTGCTGAAGTTGTCGTGCATGTCTTATAGAGTGAACCGAGAGATATATTTATTTCTTTCTCCACAAATCTTGAACATCATTTCTCTACTTTTAAAATCATTGGTGAATCTCCCCTTAGCGATTCTATTATATGGCATTTCCCCCGCTAAAATTCCTAGCTCCAAATTTCCCGAATTCAAAAAAAGGGAGAAAATATTCTTGTATATCATTATCTCTCTTTGAGTTGGGATCTTTGTGTATATATGCTATATCAAAAAAAAAGAGAAAACAAAAAAAAAGAAAAAAAAGAGGAAAAATCATCAATAAAAGATCTCATCTCACTTTCTTTCTTTCTTCTCTCTTTTCGTGTTCATTTTTATTACTTTTGGAGCTTTATAAAAATGGGGATGTGAAAATTTTTTATGCCACCATGCTTATAGATAAGCTTGGGGGAGGGAATCCATTGATGTGTGAGAGAGTGACTACTTGACGTTGCACGACAACCTAGGCTAAGTAATATTCTATACTCGGTGTGATTATTTCTAGCTTTACGAAATCCAGAAATCTAAGCCTAGCATTCATATCATGAAATCCACACTTTTCTATTCTCTCTATTCTATTGTGTGATACTCTTATACTCCTCATAGAAAGCATTCAATTGAAAAGTGTGTGATCTGCGATGTGTATACCGCTTTAAATGATTCAGACGATGTTAATTCTAAAATTATTCCGTTTTTCATGATTATATCGTTGTTCGTGGGTTTTCTATTTCTATTTGCACTATTATACTATGATATCAAAACAAAACTCTTTGACATGTATTTCTCATTCAGTGCATGCTATATGAGCAAGCGGAACCCACGTCCTGAGAAAATGATCTAGCAGCTTACCCCTTCGCTTCTTTCTTTCTTCTTTGTTTTTATTTCGTTTTTTCATTCTTCTCCGTTTTTCATTTTTCATTTTTCGCCGTTTTCGTTTTCCGAATCCACCGGGTTCGCCTTTTACTTATCTTCCTCGAGGACGAGTAAGAGGTAAGCTTGGGGGATTTTGATCACTCCTTATTTTACACCTTTTTTCCCGCATGTTTGCATGCCATTTGGATCGCCCAAATCATGTTTTTCATGATATATCGACGATATTGCGATGCTTTTCACGATTTGTTGTTTTTGTCGCATTTCAGGTGATTTGGAGCGATTTGGAGTGATCTCGAGATGCGCTTACTCCAGAGGGTCACCGACGACCTCCCCAAGGAGTATTTCGTTGTTGGAGAGGAGCGGAAGAAGAAAGGACGTTGCAGGAGCGACGAGGAGGCCAAAACAAGCTGTTTGGGCATTTTTGGTGTCTCGATCGGCCGAGTGAAGGAGTCACTCGGCTGACCAGCGAGACACCGCTCGGCCGACCAGATCTGACACGATTCATATGTGCACTCGGCCGAGCGACGGAGACCACATCGGTCGAGTGACGAGATCCCGTCCGCCCGAGTGGCGCCCAGACGAAGCCATTCAAAAATCGCCAACTTACTGTTTTTCGGCTGCCTGAGCTTCAGAAGACCCACTCGGCCGAGTGGATAATCTCGACCGCCTGAGTACCAAGAAGCCATCAGCCGAGTGACGACAACTCACTCGGCCGAGCCGCCCCAGAAGTGAAGACCCCTGAAGATCAAGACTTACTGGAAATTTACAGGGTTTCTCACTCGGCCGAGCGACTTTTGTCACTCGGCCGAGTGCAACACGCTGCCTGTAGCGAAAATTGCGGATTTCAGGCTGCGCAGGGGTATTTTGGTCACAGTTTTTGGACGATTTTGGGGGGTATTTAACCCCTGCTTTTACCCTAGTTTTGAGGGCTTTTCTCTTAGATTTTTTGCAACTTTTTAGATTAGCTTTTTAGCTTTATTCTTGTGATTGGAGAGGAGACAAAAGTTGATTTTTGTTGGATTATTTGAAGAACTCAATTGGTTTGTCTCTCTCTTCTCTAAAAATTCTATTTTTATTGCTTATCTCGATATTGTGATGAATTTTCTTGTTAATTTCATTGATTATTTTTGTGTTTGTGCTATGAATTGTGAGTAGTCTCCACGTCTTGGGGCGTGGGGATGAACCCTACAAGCCCAATTTCATATTTGTGATGAATTGGTAGAAATTTTGCTAGAATTGCTATTAGGGATTAGTTTGGGAGAGATTTACTACGGATAGCTAGGAGTTCATACCGATTGGGATTTGCAAGAGATTGGATCCCAATTCGATACGAAACCCTAGAAATCTGAATTGGGTTGGAATCGAATTTCTGTAGTATCGGTTTGCAAGAGATTGGACCGATACTAGGGTTCCCGGTTGCAATTCCGTGCCGATACCCGTTTGCAAGAGATTGGACGGGTAGGAACTATCCCAACCTAGGTCGTGGGCCGAGTTTGCAAGAGATTGGGCTCGGTGCACGATTGAACGATGATGTTGATCCTAATGCTAGCTTCCCTAGGCTAGGGTTTGTAAGAGATTGGACCCGAACCTAGGATAGCTATAGACCGGTAACAGCGCGAGAGCGTGAGCTTGGTTCTACATTCAGTTGCAACTAGTTCATCCAAAATCTTATTCTAGCAATTTTGATACCGATGAACCACATTGACGAGATACGGTGAGTAGCGGGAATTCCCCATTCCCTAGACGTTCTTTATTTGATTTGATATTTCCGTACTTTGTCTGACGATTGTGACAGGATCGCCAAAGGCAAATTTCTCTCTTCTTAAATAGCCAGGTTGATTAGAACAAGCACGGTCATTCGTCCTCCCTGTGTTCGATAACCCGCTCGCCGCTATACCGTGTGCTTGCGGTAAAACTACAACCGTTCTTTGGGTTACATTCCAGAGCGATCTCCATGATACAATGTTTTTATCTTCAGGTACTGAAGAAAAAGAAAAGGAGCAACAAATCTAAATTTGGCTCCAAGAACGGTTGGATACTTGATAGCGGGTGCTCAAAACACATGACTGGTAAAGCTCTGTTGCTATCCGAAGTAGTACACATTGAAAATGGAAACCGAGTGGTCTTTGCAGGCAATGAGAGTGGAACCATCATAGGTGTTGGAAAAGTTGGTAACCCTTCTAAACCTCTTATAAATGATGTTTACCTTGTTAAAGGTTTAAATCACAATCTAATCTCTATAAGTCAACTTTGTGACAAGGGTTACAAAGTTAGCTTTGAGAAAGGAATGTGCCATATTTTAAGGACTGGTAATAATAGTCTGTTGTTCTCTGGCACATTCCATAAGGACTTATATATCTTAGATATTCCAAATTCCCATGAACAATGTCTTATTGCCAACACAAGTGAGCAACACTTATGGCATAGACGTTTTGCTCATGCGAATTTCGGAACACTTTTCAAACTATCCAAGCTAGATTCTATAAAAGGATTCCCTAAGCTTTCTTTTAAAAAGAAAAGCTTTTACGACTCGTGTCAACGAGTCAAACTTCCAAAATCGTCATTCAAACCTAAGAAAAGCATATCCTCTAAACGGCCTCTAGAGCTTTTACATCTAGATCTTTTAGGCCAACTAGAGTTGCTTCATTAGGGAATGCCCGATATGGACTTGTCATCGTTGATGAATTTTCTAGGTTTACTTGGGTATTTACTTTAGTTAATAAAAATGATACTTTTGAAAACTTCACAGTATTTGCTAAGAAAGTACAAAATCTCATTGGACCCACCATTGTCACTATTCGTAGTGATCATGGCGAGGAATTTGAGAACGAGTCTTTCTCAAACTTCTGTGATGAGGTTGGTATTACTCACACCTTTTCTTTTCCTCTCACACCCCCTCAAAATGGTATTGTTAAGAGAAAGAATAGGACACTAGTAGAATGTGCTCGCACTATGCTTGATGATAGCCACCTTGGCCATCAATTTTGGGCAGAAGCGGTACATACCGCTTACTATGTGTTTAATAGAATACTCTTGAGGCCCGGCACTAAACAAACTTGTTATGAATTGTTATTTGGTAGGTTACCTCAAGTTAAACATTTTAGAGTTTTTGGTGCAAAATGTTTTACCAAGAACACGTATGGTAGTTTGGACAAATTTGATCCAAGATCCGATGAGGGGATATTTGTTGGATATTCCTCCCATAGCAAAGCCTACCGGATATACAACAAGAGAACCTCAACGATCGAGAATTCACTTCATGTATCATTTAATGAAGACTTTGTCTCTCCTAGAATTATCGATGACGATGACTCTATGGAAGTAGTTTGTGATTTTGTTGATAAGTCTAATGCTATTGATTCTGTTGAAACTAACCCTACTAATGAATCCCTTGAGAATGTTCCTAGTTACCAGGGTGTTCCCAGAAAGCTTCCAACTATTCGTGACCATCCTCATGAGCAAGTTATTGGCAACATGGAAGATGGTGTCAAAACAAGGTCTCAAGTCAACTTCTTCGCTCATTGTGCATTTTGTCTCTTCCGTGGAGCCAAAGAATATCAACGATGCGTGCGAAGATAGTTCTTGGATCGTAGCCATAGAAGAGGAGCTCAATCAGTTTGAGAGGAATGAGGTCTAGGAGCTCGTTCCGTTGCCTTCGAAGAACCACAACATTATAGGAATGAAGTGGATTTTCAAGAACAAGACAGACGATGTAACGGCGGCTTTTCGACTGTTCGTATTTCCTACGTGTACGTACGTTTTTTCGTACGCATATTTTATTTGACACTTTCTTGGTTTCGTTATATACAATGTGATATGCCGTTGTGACCGTATGGAAGTGTAGAATTTTATAGTAATTTTTGGGAACGTCATTTCACGGCTCGTTTTCTCACAAAACAGCTTTGAATGGAACGGTGTTTTGGTCATTTGGCTTCAACGCTCAGTTCTCGATTTTACAATAATTTTCGGTAGGGTTAGCACGCGGCCAGACCCCGTAGTGCCGTACTTCTTGTCTCTGCGATCGTCCCAGTATTTTCGGATTATTTTTCCGATGCCCGCAACGAGAAGTATCCCCTAATCAATTTCCAACCCTTGATTAACCCCTAATCAATTTGAAATTCAAATTAAAATCAATCCCTAATTACACTCATACGTATCAAGGGAGATTAATTTCAGCTTTGATTTGTACCTTCCATTTTCCCTATTTCCACCTCTCCTATCCCTCTCTCTCTTCCATTTAACTAAATCCTATAGGTGATTAGCTATAGGAATTCTTTTAATATCAAACCCTACCCCTTACGTTTTCAACCTATGGCTGAAATATTTCTCAGCCGCCGCAACTACTCCCGAGAGAAGCTCTCCCTCTCATTCTCAACTTCCCCCACCCTCTAAACCCTAACCTCCCGAACCCTAGTGATCGCGCCCCGGATACACGTCCCGGAGCGGCGACATTGTAGTCTTACCGCAAGCGCACGGTGTAGCGGCGAGCGGGTATCGAACACAGGGAGGCCTAATAACAGTGTCATCTTCAATCAACCTGGCTATAAGAATGGTAGAGAAATGTTCGCAAATATGCGGTCACAGTCGTTCAATCGTATAAAAGAAATAACAAATTAATAAAGACGCCTAGGGGCAGGGAATCCCTGCTACTTGCCGTATATCATCATTGTGATTCGTAGGTTTCACAATTGCTAGACTTGAAATTTGGGTGAACTAGTTGCAACTAAATGTAGAACCAAGCTCACGCTCTCGCGCTATTGCCGGTCTATAGCAAACCTAGGGTAGGGCCCAATCTCTTACAAACCCTAACCTAGGCAAGCTAGCGTTAAGAACAACATCATCGTTCAATCGTATCTCGAGCCCACTCTCGTGCAAACTCGAGCAACGACCTAGGTTGGGATAGTTCCTACCCGTCCAATCTCTTGCAAACGGGTATTGGTATAAAATTACAATCGAAAACCCTAGTTTCGGTCCAATCTCTTGCAAACCGATTCCGGAGAAATCCAATTGCAACCCAATTCGAATTTCTAGGGCTTCCTATCGAGTTGGGATCCAATCTCTTGCAAATCCTAATCGGTATGAATCCCTAGCTATTCGTATTAAATCAATCCCAAACTAACCCTAATCAATCCTAGCAATTATTTCACCAATTCATCACAAATTTGAAATTGGGCTCGTAGGGTTCATCCCTACGCCCTAAGACGATGAAACTACTCACAATTCATAATCAAATCCAATAGAAATTCACAAGTAAAATGAATGGAATTCATAGCTATATTCAATAAATCAATAAAAATGGAGTTTTTGAGAGAGAGAGAGACAAACCAATGAAGAACAAGATAGCATCCAACAAAATATCACTTTTCTCTCCTCCCTAAAAGCTAAATCTAATCCCTAAAAAGTTAATCAAAAAGGGGCTGCAAAAGTTCTGGAAAAGCTCTCTAAACTAGGTTTAAAAATGGGGTTAAATACCCCCAAAATCGCCCAAAAAATCCTGACAAAAATGCCCCTGCGCAGCCTCAAAATCACAGTTTACGCTACGGGCAGCACGGCTCACTCGGCCGAGTGACAAATATCACTCGGCCGAGTGATAGACCCTGACAGATTCCGGAGAGTTGGGGGTCTTGGGGGTCATCTTCTCGGGAGTCGCTCGGCCGAGTGACTTTTCTTCACTCGGTCGATGGGCATTCTTCACTCGGGCGGACGGTCGTTTGTCACTCGGCCGAGTCGGTCTTTGGGGCTGACTGACGGATTCCAGAGAGTTGGACGTTTTTGGTTGCCGTCGTCTTGGCTCCACTCGGGCGAGGGGTGGCTCGGTGCTCGGCCGAGTGGTCTGGCGATGCTCGGCCGAGTGCACACTGATATTAGCTCTGTTGCATGCCCGTTCTGGCCGGCCGAGCGGGCTGTCTATGCTCGGCCGAGTGACTCCTTCACTCGGCTGAGTGGCATGGTGAAAATACACATTCTTCGTATTTTTGCCTCATCGTCGCTCCTACGACGTTCTTTCTTCTTCCACTCATCTCCAATCGCAGAATACCCCTCAAGAGAGTCGTCGGTGACACTCCGGAGTGGGTGCATCTCAGAATCACTCCAAATCGCTCCAAATCTCCTGAAATACGACAAAAACAACAAATCGTGAAAAGCATCGCAATATTGTCGAATAAACGTGAAAAACACGATTTGAGCGATCTAAATGGCATGCAATCATGAAGAAAAAAGGTGTAAAATACGGAGTGATCACCTAGCCATCCCCCTCCACGGCTTCCCTCATCCTCGTAGCAAGCACCCCGGCCGTCAGTCACCCCCGGCGCCTGCTCCCCATCGCCGGTAGAGGCCCCCGCCGGCGGCTTTTCGCAGCAGTAGTGACAGCATCATCTCACGGCTGTTGCTACTGTTTTTCTGAGGTTGCACCACCACAGGCGCCACCCCACGGCCCCCCAGTCACGGCCAGCCCCTTCCCCAGGCCGGAGTCCCGTTTGGCAGCTCCCCAGGCCGACGGCAGCCCACGGCCGTGTTCCAGCGACGTCATATCGACGTTCCGCCTCCATTGCTCGTTGTTTTGGCCCCTTGGCCATTATTCCCCCTTTTGCTCATTGTTCCGCGGCTCCTCGATGCCGCCTACACCTCCTACAGACCGCTACCGGGCTCGTCTCGCTGTCCGTGTTTTTGAAGCCATTAGATGCCTTCCCGACGTTCCCTTGCTCGATGTTTCGCTTTCCCGAATCATTGCCCCCTCGCCTTCATTGTCGTGGATCTGCCTGTTGTTGCAAGGAGACATTTCGTTGCCGTGGCGTTCAGATCTGTTACCGTTCAGACTCTACGTCCACTCTGCATCAAACACCGGAGAGGTTGGTTTTCCTAACATGTAGCGAACCCACACCGTAGTTCAATCAAAAACCTAAACTAAAATTGGTCAACGTGAACTAAGGTTAATTTGAGCATCTGTAAAACGTTGCCTACCGTAGGAAAGATTGACGAACGGACTAATTTTCTGTGCACATTAGGTAGACGTCGATCTAGACTGGACAAAACATCAAAACGTGAATTTTTGACTGTTAGGGTAGTCCCACCAAATTTAGAAACGAACCGTAAAAGGATTGACAAAAAAGCACGATCTGACATCGTCGTGATCCTGTTTCAGACGGACTACCGCCGACGCGACACTTGGACGGGACGCTCTGGACAGACAACGCACTCGCCACCGCAGGCAAGTGTACTCACTTGTACTTTCGGCCGTGTTTAGGCCATAGACTCTTAGAACTGTTAAAACGTAAACAAAGAGAACCGGACGTGAAATGATAGTGTCGGGGACCCCCTTGAGAGCTTAGACTTGACGATGAAGTCTAAGTGCAACAACAAAATTTGACACCTTAGGGTTTTTCCTGTGCGTGCATGCGTGTGGACCCCCTATAAGAACTATCCCTTACTTGTCATGATGTGTCTTGTTATGAACATCCTGCGAGCAATAGGGCACTCACCAGAGAGTGAGTGATCCCATGTACGGAAACACAGCCTGCGGGCAATAAGACGCTCACCTAGCAGAGTGAGTGATCTTTGTTACAGAACACCAACGGAAAGCTCGGCATTCACCTAGCAGAGTGAGTGGCCCAGCAGACCGTGAGGATAGTGGCACTCACCTAGCAGAGTGAGTGGCCCACACAGTGGTATAGAAGAACCTACGGGAAGCTTGGTACCCACCTAGCAGAGTGAGTGTCCCAGCAGACCGTGAGGATAGATGCTTTCACCTAGCAGAGTGAGTGGTCCTATACAGTAGTACAGTTTCACCTACGAGGCGTTCGTCGCTCACCTAGCAGAGTGAGAGATACGCTACCGACCGTGGGCATAGAGGCACTCACCTAGCAGAGTGAGTGGCCCTATATTGTCTTGTCTTGAGCACTTGGGTTTGGGGTAGGGTTGAGCGTGCGCACGGGGAGAGGTTTTGATCCCCCTCGAACTGTAAGGCGTGAACCCTTCGAGTCACACGTTTCTTGTCGTGTCTTGTTTTGTCGTTTCTTGTCTCGTCTTGTCTTGACCCATTTAGGTTAGTCCCGTAGTCGGTAGCACACGCTACGGCTACATCGTGTCGTGTTTACTTTTCTTGCTCCGTTTTACTTTCTTTAACTGCCAAGTTAGAACCCCAGCATGTTAATCCACCAGTAAACTGTTGCTTTAAATTAAAATACACTTACAGTAGAGTCTAACATTTCTGTGTAGACTTTACCTGACGTACAGCTCCTTTTCTCTTGGGTGATGTACGTCAGGTGTTGAGCCAGAGCACATGGACGAGCCGGACATTCCTGCGTACGTGGAGCCAGAGGACGACGACCCGGAGTACGTACCTGACGAGGACCAGACTTAGACATTCCCCACCGTTGCGGACTTCCACAGGTTACTACTTTTTAGTGTGGATGAGTAGCACCACTTTACTCTCTGCCTAGGTTGGGTGCTTCGCATTATTAGTTTCATTTTCTGCAGTTTGTTGCCATGCTTAGGCTCCCTTTTTAAACTTGTTATATGCTGGATATTATCTCTATCATAAAATGAATACATCCCTTTCTTTCTGTACTTTTGTTGTTCCAAATTTTATAAATGCAAGAACCTGAAATTTTTAAAATGGTACCTCTACAGACGCTTAATGGGTCCGAGCTTCACAGCTCCGGCCCAAGCGGGCCTTAGTCACTGTTCGCCTCCGCAGTTTTGGGAAGCGAGGCATGACAGGTTTTAGTGGTGGCCCATGCAGGTCCTGCAAAAGTTTGGAACAATAAGAGTACCACATTCATTTAATATCCATGTACAAGTCTAAATTTGGTTTTCCCAGTCTTAGATGGTAGGAAGACTTAGATAGACATCCAGGTTTGATAGTCTGACTCCTTGGTTAAGATTTAGTCATCCTCGTCTTGGGATACCTTAGTAGCCCTCACTTGACTCTGACCGTATTAGATTTCTAGAGCCCTTCTTTTAGTCGTTCGCTCAGGTCCATCGACTTCAGGTCTGGCAGAACATGATCTTGATTCTCTTAGGGCCCTTCCCTGAGATCTCTCTATTACAGTCTAGTTCACTAGGAAGTCCTTGTGTCGAGCTTTCCCTGATCTTTAGACGGCCCGATAATTAGGAATCTCGGATTTCTAGCATCCTTCCAACCATTACACTTCTGTGTTATCGACCGTAGAGTCTCATCGTAGCTTCTGTGAATCATATCTTAGGCGTACTCATCATACGATCACATTTCTTTCCATCGATTCACGGATTCACGTGAACGCTTCCTGAAGATTATCGTTGATCCTTCGAATCTTCCCTTTGCCAATTCTGTTGCCTCTAAAAGAATTTTCGAAAATCCCTTACTAAATTCTTCGCTCAGCCTAACTTCTTTGAAAATCCTTTATTATATGTTTAAAATTTCTTGCTTTTCGGTTGAATTGAAGTTCCTTCTTGAATTTTTGGAACCTCCTTGGTCTTAATTTTTAAGTTACTAGCTTGTAATTATTTCTAACCGGTATCTTACGTATTTCAGTTTTTTTAAAAACATTTTTATCATCTTGAAAATTCAATATATCACTTTTTCTAAACTACGAAATTCATTTTAACCACTTACCGTACGTACTTTTAGAATACTTTCTAAACTAAAGAGAACTTCAATTTTTTTAATATATATGTATATCAGTCCTATGTTCATCGTGCTCACATTTCAAAAGTCTTTGTATAAATCTATTTTCATTTGCGAAACAATCACTACCTCACCCTACTCTTCATTCCTTCGTCTAACTCTTTTTCCAAATTGTAATTTTCTACCAACTGCTCCCTTACTCTACATATTTTTATAAGTGTAAAAGTATATGATACCGTATTTTACACGTACCTTCTTTCATTTATTTAATCATTTTGAGCAATATTTTGTTCCACCCAACTAGCTATCTTCTTATCCTCGCCTTATCCGAGCTCGTTCTTTCCGATGTTGTTTCGTTCACTTTTGGTTTCGGTTTCCTTTCTATTGTTTAGACATTAGAGCTTGTAGTTGCTTGTGTCGTCTCTAGTTTAGTAGTGGGCCTTTGGTTTGTGATGCCGTCGTGGTGTATATATAGGTAGAGTGTGTGGACCTGTACGAGTGTGCTGCCTTTAGGATATTAATGTTTGTCTCTGGCATCATGTATGTGGTATACTCAGTGTTATCGTGATATAAGTATGAAGTTGTCTGAATGATGGTATTCATATAGGTGTGAATAGCGTCATAGCAAGCAGTTCCTTAGACTTAGTCTTTCGTATTGGAGTATAGCTTATCTTTGGCTGCATGTTATTTGTATCGGCTGCATGTCATTTGTATCAAAACTTATGTTTTCTTTTAAACCAAATCTTTAAAGTTTTGAAACTAGCTCACAAGATCACAACCCACCTATCTTCCCTCATCCATTACCACAACTCCACATGTTTCCCACATGTTATTTTTTCAAAATATGTCTTTTGCCTTAAAATTTCATTCCTATTCTACCCTCTTTGAAGTGTTATTTTCATTGTTGTTATAGTATTAGAACTGGTTATTATTGTTATAGGATTATGGTTGCGGGTAGGCATAGGGTGAGGTGAGATATGTCGTAGCAGTGATTGGTTGATCTTGAACCCAAAGATATTAGATTAGATTTCCTTTGGATGAAAAGAACGAGGTGTCCAAGACTTATTTATTATACCAATGTAAAAAACGAGACTCAATAGAGAACTCTGATTGGATGAAATTATGTATAGAGAGATGAGTACTAAATCGATCTGAAACTTGGACGAGTGATAGATAGGAGTAGCTAAGACGAGATAGTATGAGTTAGAGTGATCATGAGAGTGAATAGAACATTTAAAGCATTAAGACCTGATTGTTAGGTTGGCGTAAGAAGACGTTAGAAGTAACACGACGTGTTGATATGAATGGTTGGTTAGGTAGACGGATTTGGTATGGTTAGGAGATTAGATGATAGGGGTAAGGATAGATGTGGTTCGATGGTTCATTGATGATAATTTATGAGTTGATATGACGGAGAATATATATTGGGGACGTGATGATTGTTAAATTATGGACGGTAATGTGGATCTATAGTCAGGTGCTAGGGTGTGATTCTAGATGTAGCATTAGCCAGTGGAAAGACGCGTTATGACGAATTATCTGAGGAACGATGTTTGAAGTTATGGGATTAGCGATCATTATGTGTAGATATAAGAGTTGTGGGCATAAGTGTATATAGATATTATTACTATTAGTATAAGTGATTCCGAGGGCGGAATCATTTCTAAGGTGGGTAGAATGTAACGGCCGCTTTCCGACCGTTCGTATTTCCTATGTACGTACATTTTTTCGTACGCATATTTTATTTGACACTTTCTTAGTTTCGGTATATACGATGTGATATGTCGTTGTGACCGTATGGAAGTGTAGAATTTTATAGAAATTTTTGGGAACTTCATTTCACGGCTCGTTTACTCGCAAAATAGCTTTGAATAAAAGGGCGTTTTGGTCGGTTGGCTTCAATGCTCAGTTCTCGATTTTACAATAATTTTCCGTAGGGTTAGCACGCGGCCAGACCCCGTAGCCCCGTACCTCTTGTCTCTACCATCATCTCGGTATTTTCGGATTATTTTTTCGATGCCCGTAGCGAGAATTATCCCCTAATCAATTTCCAACCCTTGATTAACCCTAATCAATTTGAAATTCAAATTAAAATCAATCCCTAATTACACTCATACGTATCAAGGGAGATTAATTTCAACTTTTATTTGCACCTTCCATTTTCCCTATTTCCACTTCTCCTATCCCTCTCTCTCTCTTCCATTTAACTAAATCCTATAGGTGCGTAGCTATCGGAATTCTTTTAATATCAAACCCTACCTCTCACGTTTTCAACCTAGGGCTGAAATATTTCTCAGTCACCGCAACTATTCCCGAGAGAAGCTCTCCCTCTCGTTCTCAACTTCCACCACCCTCTAAACCCTAACCTCCCGAACCATAGCCTTCCCCCTCCACGTCTTCTCTCCTCCTCGTCGCCAGCAAGCACCCCGACCGTCAGTCACCCCCGGCGCCTGCTCCCCATCACCGACAGAGGCCCTCGCCGACGGCTTTTCACAGCAGCAACGACAGCATCAGCTCACAGCTGCTACTGCTGTTTTTTCAACACTGCACCACTGCAGGCGCCGCCCCACGGCCCCCAGTCACGGCCAGCCCCCTCCCCATGCCGGAGTCCCCTTCAGCAGCTCTCCCAGGCCTACGGTAGCTGACGTGCGTTTATATTTCATATATTCACGCATGTATTCCTTTGTGTTTTTTCTGTTATTTTCCGTTGTCTCGTATCCGTGTTCTCGTATTTTCTTGTTTTCTTTCACTTTCCCGTGTTTTCGTATGTTTGCAGGAGTTTGACAGCGTAGGGGACATATAATGATGATATGATGAGTCCCCAGAGCAACGGAAGGAGTCACGCGTGATCTAGGGGGTCAAACGACGAAGATTGCCATCTTTCAACCCCCACCCGATTGGTTGGACACAGCCAACCGATCGGGTGGTGAACGCGTGCACCACCCGGACGCAGCTGAAGCTATGTGGGCATCAAGAGACCGGGTCGCCGACCGGTTCAACCCGACAAACTTCTCGGGAATTTGGAGCTGAAATCCAACCGATCGGGTGACCTTCACCCGATCGGTTCATTTGTAGCCGTTTCCTCGAAGACACGACCCGGACAGCTCACCCGACAGCCGGCTGACCGTGCCAAAATTTCGCAAGTCTCTGTCTTTTTGGGCAACAATTCCAACCGATCGGTTGATTAGTTAACTGATTGGTTCACCTGATGAGCTCAAGATCCAAACGACGAGCAGCTTCTGCCAACCGACCGTGTCGCCTGACCGGGTGAAAATCTGAAGATTGCTGCCGAAGTTCGCAGCAGGTCACCCGATCGGGTGATTGTTCACCCGATCGGGTGATGTCGTTTTCTATATATAGAAGACCTAGGTTTCCAAAAAACGTAGAGTTGTATTTTTTTACTGTTTTTTCCTCTTGTGACGGCTGTAATTTTTTTGTTATTTGTAAGTGTTCTGATCTTAACCAAACTTTGATATTATCTTAATTGCATTGCTATTACTCCATTCCAATCATCTGATTATGTTTTTAACGGTCTATTTTCATTTAGATTGCTTTTTGCTTAATATGTGTGAGTAGTTCCCCAATCTGGCAATTTGGTGGAAAGCCCTTCGTGGGTTCTCCCCAATGCGTCCATAGGACTAGGAAATCGATAGGGATTAGGAATCTATGTGTTACGTGGGGTGTTTCATTGTCATCGGAGGGAAAAAGACCGCCTTTGACCGATGGGCCAAGGGGGAATAAACTTGGCGGTTGACTCCCTAGCCATAGCTCACGCCCTTAGCGTAGACATCGAATCCTAGTGCGGATGAGATGTTAGGAGTTATCGTTGCGAGCTTAGTGTTCCCGGAGTCGGTCAGTGTTAATGGACATGAGAATGCCCACTGACCGAACCCGGGTAGTCTGGCGTATAATCCTGGGCACCGACTGGAATATCGGGCCCATGGGACGCTGGTATCACTCTTAGAGGCAACGTCTCATCATTAGACCCTAATTCCGATCGTTATCCTATCCATCGGCCGTGTTAGCGAGAATCACATGATAGGGTGGAAACCGAAGTCTCGGGTTTCCCTTTATATTGTTTATCCCTCTCATTCTATTTCCGTGACAACCCATCATTCGATTCGGGCTAGCTCATCCATGGGGTGAATCCGGTCCTTTCTGACACAAGCACAACCACGCCTCCCTGAGTTCGACTCCCGAGCCACACTACAACACCGTGCGCTTGCGGTTATAAATATTTAAATCTCACACCCCCCAATCACATATTATTGCACATCAAACACGCCAAAACGCGGGGGACGTCAAGCTTTATGGCGCCGTTGCCGGGGAGGCAACGTGATTGTTATTTTAGGATCTCATGAACCCTTGAGTCTAGCCCATATCTCTACCTCATGATAATTTTCGCATTCTTCTTTTTCATCTTTCATTTTTATTTTCTTATTTTTATTTTCTATTTCATCTGTTTCTTTCTCACTTTTCGCTTCACGGGTGTTTGTTGCTTTGAATGCGCAGGAACATAAGAAGTCTTGACGACTTGATTCCTATTGATCATGAGATAAACGCCACCCTAAGGCGTCTGGCCGTAGAGAAGCTAAGGAGAGAAGAGTCCGAAGCCATGGGGGAGAACACCTCACCTCACAAGTCCCTGCTGGAATACTCGATGCCATCCATCGAGTCCACCTCTGCTATCCGACCTCCTGCTATTACGGCGCAAAGCTTTGAGCTTAAGCCGTCTTTGGTGACGTGGATCCAGCAGGATCAATTCTCTGGGGCACCCATGGAGAGCCCCATCGAACATTTGGACTCCTTCTTAGAGAAATATGACACCTTCCGGATAAATGGTGTCACAGCTGAAGCTATCCGTCTGAAGTTATTCCCCTTCTCTCTGCAGGATAAGGCCAAGCTGTGGCTTAGGGGGAAGGACCCAAATATGTTCAACACTTGGGAGAAGCTTTCAAATGCCTTTCTGACAAAGTTCTTTCCTCCGGGTAAGACCATGAAGCTGAGGAGTGAGATCTCCTCCTTCTCCCAGGCCAGCCACGAGTCCCTGCATGAAGCTTGGACGAGATAAAAAGAAATGCAGCGAAGATGCCCTCATCACGAGCTTCCCAAGTGGCAGATAATTAATCTGTTCTACAACAGATTGAGGGATGACTTGAAATCTTTGATGGACGCTGCGGTTGGGGGGTCCTTCATGTCTAGAAGTGAAGAAGATGCCGGGAACATATTAGAAAACATGGCATCGAACAATGAGCGATGGTGTGATGAGAGAGCCACACCTAGATTCAGGGGTATCCATAGAGTCGAGGACGTCGAAAAATTATCCAACAAGTTTGACTTGCTGTCGACCCAGATCTCAGCACTGATGGTAGGAGCCGGTGGTGCCGGTTCACAACATATTGCGGCGGTGGAATCCGAAGTCATTGGAGACTTCGAGGGTGGTGACATCTCACCTCCATTGGACCAAGCGAGCGCACTATTCTACAATCCTACGAGAAATGCACCGTACCCACCACGGACTAGCTCCAACCCGGCCTACTCTCCAAACAATCGGAACCACCCCAACCTTAGCTACCGGGAAGCATATCAGCAGCCGCCTCCTCATCAACAGCAGCAGCTAATATATCAGCCGGTTAGGCCTCAGTAGCAGCAGCCTCAGCAGCAGCAGTTTCAGCAGCAGCAGCCTCCACAACAATATCAGTAATATGCTCTCAGGAATCAGCAGCCCATTCAGCAGCAGCAGCAATACGGCCAGCAGAGGGCCATCTCTCCGGTTGAGTCCCTCTTGACTCAATACATCACCAACCAGGAGAAGATAAATCTGAAACTGGAAATGGGGCAGAGGGCTCTCACAGACCAAGTAACCCAGCTGGGGTTACAAGTGGCGAACCTTCAAAGGTCGCAGAATCTATTGCCGCCACAACCGGAAGTGAACCCGAGGGGAGCAAACCAGACTTTGGCACTCACGCACGAGCATGCGAATGTGTCCGCTATCATTTTAAGAAGCGGGACACAAATCCATATAAGAGTGTCCACCAAAGAACCAGAAACACCATTTGTCGTAGAGCGACCAATTGAGAAATTGAATGACGAAGGTGCTTCGTCACCAAAGCCAACGACTCTGGAGGGAGTCACTGAAGAGGAGAAGAAGAAAGACGAGAAGGGGAGCCTCAAAGTATTCAAGCCAATTGTGCCTTTTCCACAACGGCTAGCTCAAGCCAAGATAAACGAAAAGTATGGCAAATTCTTTGTCATTGTCAAGGATCTAAGCTTGCAAATCCCCTTCCTTGAAGATATCAAGACGATTCCCTCCTACGCAAAATTTCTAAAGGATTTGGTGACAAAGGGTTCTAGAAAGGAGAAGGTCGTATTGACGGCGGAATGCAGCGCTCTCATTCAGAGAGCAAATCCGCCTAAGCTTAAAGATCCATCACGCGCTCGTCGATCTTGGAGCGAACGTCAGTTTAATGCCCCTGTCGCTGTATAAAAGGATAGGGATGGGCGATTCGGAGCCCACCGGTATGACCCTACAGCGTGCAGACCGATCGGACAAATATCCGGTGGGGGTTGTAGATGACCTCCCTGTCAACGTAAGTGGGGTGCATGTGCCGGTGGACTTCGTCGTCATGGACATGCCTGAAGATGCGCACACCCCCATTATACTTGGACGACCTTTCATGCCAACTACCGGCGTTTTAATAGATGTGAAGAATGGAAAGCTTTCCCTTAACGTCGGCAACGAAAAGGTCGAGTTTGACTTAGGGTTGTCAATGAAGCACCCAAATCCCCCGAATGATCCAAGATGCAATATGCTGGAGTTAGAAGAAGAGAGAGTTGTGGAAGCAAGCTCCTGGGAAATCCTTTCAAGAAATCCCCCTGATAGCTTGGGGGACTTGAAGGAACATGTCGGTCCGAGGGAAGAAGATGTTGTTGGGAAAGCGGATGCGGCACATACGGCCTCTCCCGGATTTCAAAAAGCTCCATCGACGAGGAGGAAGGGGAAAGAGCCCATGGGGCTCACCGGAGAGGAGATCCGGATCTTGAAACGAGTGGTGATAGACGCCAATATAAGGGAGAAGCCTCCAGATTCCATCAACGAAGGGAGGGTCGTCGAGCAAGTTTTCTTGTCACCGCCGGTGACACCGAAAGCTGCCAACTCTGAATCTGAAGCGATACCAATCATAGGGCATCACCCCCGTCCGCCTTGAATATCATCTACGGGCGTCGAGCAAACGACATTAAACAAAAGCGCTTCATGGGAGGCAACCCATGTTCTAAACTCTCACTTTTGTTTTTAGGATTATTATTAGCTTTATTTTTCTTATTTTGATAAGTAAATCCAGCCGCGGGATCATCCATCGAGAAACTAAGGCCATTTGTAAATTTTTGCAGGAAACAAGGCCTCACCCGATCAGGTGATTATTCAACCGATCGGGTGAGACGTATCAGACAATGGCCGTATCTGCTCTCCATGCGAACCAGTCGGGTGAAGCATTGCGTGACCGAGTGGCAGACCGTTTGGGAACGGCCGAAGTCTAGGGAATTTTGGTAATTGACCAACCGATCGGTTGATACAAAGCGTGGTCGGGTGACTAACCGGGTGATCTGTACTAAACTTTCGGGAAAAAGTGTGAAGCGGCCACCCGATCGGTTGAGTTCTCAGCCGGTCGGGTCGCCTGTAGCCAATTTTCAGCAAAATTTTCGACCTAATTGTCAACCGATCGGGTGAGTTTTCACACAATCGGTTCGAATTAAAATCTATATAAACCCGCCCCCCTCACCCGTTCATCTCCCTCGCCCGACCCCGATTCCCTCTTGCCGTTTCGACTTCCTCTCCCTCGCCCGACCTCGTTTCTCCCTCAACCGACCACAGAACTCTCTCGATCGATCTCTCCACTCTCTTTTTCCATCTCTCCATCGATCTCTCTCCCTTTCTCTTCAATTTCACACCATCAAAACCCATAATTTCCGCCCAACCCCCCCCCCCCCCCTTTTCGAAATTTACTGAAATGAGTTGTCGCGGCTTCACACTTCTCCCCATTGCGTTGCGTTGGGACATCTACGAGCAAGGAATCTTCATCTCGCTTGGGTAACTTCGCTCCTCAGCTTAATTTTATATTTTGCCCTAGGATTTCAATTTGCTCAATTGCTTGTGTGTGTGTGCATTCATCGCATTTCGCATTTACTCACACACACACTCTCACATGGCCCGGGATAAAGATAAGGGTAAGGGTATTATGAGAGAGGAGGAGTCGTCTCGCAAGAGACACAAGACCACACGTCCACCACACTCACGTCCTCCTCCCGCACAGCCTGCATAGCCCCAACCCCAACCCCAACCTATCGTCCCAATTGAGGACCCACTGATGGGCCCGCGTGGCTACCGCTTTAGGAACCAGGAGCATATGGATTTCTATCATAGACTTGATGCTCGTGGGCATCTATCGACCAAATTTGCCCACGCCCAATCGCTTATCGATCTCGGTGTTTTCACCGAGGTCAAGACCCTCTTCGCAAATCTAGGTTGGCTAACTTTCCTAAACGCCTCTGCGGTGTCCTACCCCTCCCTCACACTCGAATTCTTATCCACACTTGTTAGTGAGTCGGGGTCGATCGTCATCTTCTGCGTTTGTAACAGACCCATCCACACTAATCTGAACATCATTAATAACATCTTTGGTTTCCCCATCCTTGGAGATGACGCTATCCGTCCCTACGGGTATCCCCCCGAATTTGACGTCGATCAGTTTTGGTTCCGCCTCACCCTACACGACCCGTATCCCCGAGGTAAGGCCAAGGCCTCCTCCATCATTCACCCCGTCTTCCGTCTGGCCCACCGAATCATATCCTGCACGTTTTTCCCCAGGGTGAGTCAGGTACCGTGACCATCCCTGATCTCTTCATTCTTTGGGCCATGACCTTTCCTTTCGTTCGGGGTGATGACGGGATTTCTTTTAGGGCCCCTACCGTTCCCGTCTATGCCGGTGCTTGGCTTATTCACAAGCTTCTTGAGATTAGCTATGCCATCAAGGGCAAGCTTTGTTGCGGGGGCCTTATCACGATCATATCTTCTTCTCCCCAGTTCAACATTGACATCCCCCGAGATCTGCCCAGTACCGCAGGACCCTCACGTCTAGATCTCAACGTCCTACGACATATTCACATGATTAAGCCCCACCCCGATGGTCGCTTCACCTTCCATTATGGGCACCCCCCAGCTCCCTATACCATTCTGCCCAACCCCGCACGCATGACCATCCATTTTGTGGCAGATTGGACTTTCCCACCTGACGCTGAGTTTCTTGGGGGGTTGCGCCTTCCATTCATCCCGGGTGCACCTAGACCACTTTCCCGTGCCGCCCACTTAGGCGTAAAGGATATCCCTGCGTCCCGGGGAGACTCTGAGGTTGGTCCTAGTCATGCCATCCCGGCTTCTGTCCCGATCACTACTGTCACCACCACTCCGGTCCGAACTACCTCCTCCTCCTCCTTTCGTCGAGCCACTTCTGCTCGTCTCGCTCTGGAGACTGAGCTGGCTTCGCTTCGTGCTGTCGTTGCATCCTCCACCCCCTCGGACCCATCCCCTTCGATTTTCTCTCACCCACGTTTCATCGCACTTGAGAGGAACGTGGCCACCATCCTCCGCCTTCTCACTCACGTCCACAGACCACCCCCTTCCACACCACACCCCTCACCCCCACCTTCACCGCCTCGGCGATTTTCACCTCCCCCATCCCATTCTTCACCTCCACCATCGCCCCCTAGGCGACCATCCCATCCTATCACTACTTCCATTCCCACTACCTCATCTACTCCCACTGTTTCCATTCCCTCCATTGTCGCCCCTCATAGCTCCACTACCCTCCACTTCCGTCACTCCATACGTGCACCGCAAGAAATTGCAAGTGCGTTCGCGCTCACTTCCCCTACCATCCTCACCTACCCCCATACCCACACCATCCACCACCACATTGGTCGCCATTTCACTCCCACTCACCATCACCACCACGACTCCACCTATCATTCACACCTCCACACCCACCGATCCATCACCTCGACCACTTTCTCCACTTCTCCGCACACCAGTCACCTCACCCACCCGCACCGCATCCCCCACATCTTCCACCGAGGAGGACGAGGATGTTTCCTCTCCTGCTTTCTGATTTCTCTTTGTTTTCTGACCTCCCCCTAGCTTATCTCTGCATTTTCATGATCATATTATCTCCCTAGCATTGTCACGTCTAGCTTGGGGGAAGTCGTTTTTCTGTGTGCTGTCGTGATGTGTTTTTCTTTTTTTTATTTTTCTTTTTATGTGTGCTTCTTTATATATGTTATGTGGTGTGATTTTCCATCTCTATTTTCTGTTTATATGTTGTGTGGTGTGATCTTTATCTTTATTTTTTACTTTTCATTTTTGTATGTGTGTTTTTCATGTCTTTCATGTCTTTTTTGTATCGGTGCGTATTCCCCGCCATTTTCATTACCCTCCCATATTTAATTCTATTGCATTAAGGGCAATGCAAGTTTCAGCTTGGGGGAGTCGCACTTCGTGCGTCATTTGCGTCGTTTTCTCCGTTTTTGCGTCGTTTTCATCGTGTTTTTCTTTTTTTCTTTTCTTCTTTTTGTCTCTTTCTCCTAGAGATGAATCCTATGATAAATTGCCACAAAATCACACACACACACCTAGCACGGCTTCGATTTTCACTTTCACTAACCCTAGGAAGCCGAGTCTTCTTGCATTTCATGCATCGTGGGTCCACATGCTTTTATGTGAGTCGTGTGTCGTGCTTAGATTTTTGGTGTGCTTCTACTTTGTGATTTTGATTTATATATCTGTCCTAGGAATGACCCCTAGATTATCATGCTTCGATTTGAATATGCAGTATTTGCCTCTCTTATATGCTTCTGTATGCATGAATATAAATATATCGTATGCTTCATGTCGTATTTGTCAGGATTCCACAATTAGGACTAGGATAACCCATTTAGCCTATGCTCTGATTAGCGAAATATTTCCCTTGTCCAAGTGTTTAGAATCCGATTTATTTTTTATTTTACTTGGTGCAAATCCCCTCGTCGTGTACCGTTCTCCCACTTGGGAGAGTACACATGTGTATATATCCCAATATCCAAAATTCAAAAAAAAAGAAAGAAAAGAAAAGAGAAAATAAAAAAAATATGTATAGCCTAAAACCAAAAAAAAAATACAAATACCCAAAACCCAAAAAAAATTCCAGTGTGAATATTTTTCCTATCTACCGAGAATAAAGGGAAGGCTAGAATTTGCACCGAGTGTTCTACTCCACACCTTCTTAACCTCCATCGTTTTCGAAAACACTTGGCTTAGGAACTTTTTAGCTATTATCTAGGCTATAGTATGGTGATTTCCTTAACCCTAGTTTTGAAGTCCCTGACACATGATACGTTTCTATTCTCATACTCTTCTCATGCATGCTTGAGCTATATGTTCACCGCCTATTTCAAATCGAATCGATATTTGGGTCATTTCTTGGATTTGTGTATATGGAGCTTATAGCACAATATAGATAGCGACACCGTTTACTAGCACACGACCACACTCACTCGCGCTTCACCACGTGGGCCCACAGCACTTGTCTGGACTCGTATTCCTTGGTTTAGTGATGTGATTTGGCATTTGCTTGCTTGGTGTGTCATTTTTGATTTTGTTGGCCCTGACGGGCGATTTAGGATTTAGAGTTCTCTTTTTTTCTCTTTCTCTCTATTTTCTCCCTCCGAGCTCCTACTCTCACTCGTCTTCCTCGAGGACGAGGAAGGGTTCAGCTTGGGGGATCTTGACGTGTGTTTATATTTCATATATTCACGCACGTTTTCCTTTGTGTTTTTCTGTTATTTTCCGCCGTCTCGTATCCGTTTTCTCGTATTTTCTCGTTTTCTTTCACGTTCCCATGTTTTTGTATGTTTGCAGGAGTTTGACAGCGTAGGGGACATATAACGACGATATCATGAGTCCCCGGAGCAACGGGAGGAGTCACGCGTGATCCAGGGGGTCAAACTACGAAGATCGACATCTTTCAACCCCCACCCGATCGGTTGGACACAGCCAACCAATCGGGTGGTGCACGCGTACACCACCCGGACGCAGCTGAAGCTATGTGGGCATCAAGAGACCGGGTCGCCGACCGGTTCAACCCGACAAACTTCTCGGGAATTTGGAGATGAAATCCCACCGATCGGGTGACCTTCACCCGATCGGTTCATCTGTAGCCGTTTCCTCGAAGACACGACCCGGACAGCTCACCCGACAGCCGGCTGACCGTGCCAAAATTTTGCAAGTCTCTGTCTTTTTGGGTAACAATTCCAACCGATCGGTTGATTATTCAACCGATCGGTTCACCCGATGAGCTCAAGATCCAAACAACGAGCAGCTTCTGCCAACCGACCGTGTCGCCTGACTAGGTGAAAATCTGAAGATTGTTGCCGAAGTTCGCAGCAGGTCACCCGATCGGGTGATTCTTCACCCGATCGGGTGATGTCGGTTTCTATATAAAGAAGCCCTAGGTTTCCAGAAAACGTAGAGTTGTATTTTTTTTACTGTTTTTCCCTCTTGTGACGGCTGTAATTTCTTTGTTATTTGTAAGTGTTCTGATCTTAACCAAACTTTGATATTATCTTAATTGCATTGCTATTACTCCATTCCAATCGTCTGATTATGTTTTTAACCGTCGATTTTCATTTAGATTGCTTTTTGCTTAATATGTGTGAGTAGTTCCTCAATCTGGGATTTTGGTGGAAACCCCTTCGTGGGTTCTCCCCGATGCGTCCATAGGACTAGAAAATCGATAGGGATTAGGAGTGTATGGGTTACGTGGGGTGTTTCATTGTCATCGGAGGGAAAAAGACCGCCTTTGACCGATGGACCAAGGGGGAATAAACTTGGCGGTTGATTCCCTAGCCATAGCTTATGCCCTTAGCGTAGACATCGAATCCTAGCGCGTGGAAGCGACACGATGAGATGTTGGGAGTTATCGTTGCGAGCTTAGTGCTCCCGGAGTCGGTCAGTGTTAATGGACATGGGAATGTCCACTGACCGAACCCAAGTAGTCCGGCGTATCATCCTGGGCACCGACCTGAATATCGGGCCCATGGGACGCTGGTATCACTCTTAGAGGCAACGTCTCACTATTAGACCCTAATTCCGATTGTTATTCTATCCGTCGGCCGTGTTAGCGAGAATCACATGATAGGGTGGAAACCGAAGTCCTGGGTTTTCCTTTATATTGTTTATCCCTCGCATTCTATTTCCGTGACAACCCATCATTCAATTCGGGCTAGCTCATCCATGGGGTGAATCCGGTCCTTTCTGACACAAGCACAACCACGCCTCCCTGAGTTCAACCCCCAAGCCACACTACAACACCGTGCGCTTGCGGTTATAAATATTTAAATCTCACGCCCCCCAATCACATATTATTGCACATCAAACACTCCAAAACGCGGGGGACGTCAGCAGCCTACGGCCGTGTTCCAGTGACGTCGTATCGATGTTCTGCCTCCATTGCTTGCTGTTTTGGCCCCTTGGTCATTGTTCCCCCTTTTGCTCGTTGTTCCGTGGCTCCTCGACGCCGCATACACCTCCTACGGACTGCTACCAGGCTCGTCTCGCTGTCCGTGTTTTCGAAGCCATTAGACGCCTTCCCGACATTCCCTTGCTCACGGTTTCACTTTCCCGAATCACTGCCCCCTCGCCTTCATTGCCGTAGATCTGCCCGTTTCCGCAAGGAGACGTTCTGTTGCCGTGCCGTTTAGATCTGTCATCGTTCAGACTCTACGTCCATTCTACGTCAAACGCCGGAGAGGTTGGTTTCCCTAACACATAGCAAACCCACACCGTAGTTTAATCAAAAACCTAAACTAAAATTGGTCAACATGAACTAAAGTTAATTTGAGCATCTGTAAAACGTTGCCCACCGTAGAAAAGATCGACGAACGGACTAATTTTCTATGCACATAGGGTATACGTCGATCTAGACTGAACAAAACATCAAAACGTGACTTTTTGACTGTTAGGGTAGCCCTGCCAAATTTATAAACGGACCGTAATAGGATTGACAAAAAAGCACGATCTGACATCGTCGTGATCTTGTTTCAGACGGACTACCGCCGATGCGACGCTTGGACGGGACGCTCCGGACAGACGACGCACTCGCCACCGCAGGCAAGTGTACTCACTTGTACTTTCAGCCGTGTTTAGGCCATAGACTCTTAGAACTGTTAAAACGTAAACAAAGAGAACCAGACGTGAAATGATAGCGTCCAGGACCCCCTTGACAGCTTAGACTTGACGACGAAGTCTAAGCGCAACAACAAAATTTGACACCTTAGGGTTTTTCCTATGCGTGCGTGTGGACCCCCTAGAATAACTATCCCTTTATTGTCGTGTCGTGTCTTGTTATGAACAGCCTGCGGGTAATAGGACACTCACCAGAGAGTGAGTGATCCCTTGTATGGATACACAACCGGCGGGCAATAAGACGCTCACCTAGCAGAGTGAGTGATCTTTGTTACAGAACACCAACGGAAAGCTCGGCATTCACCTAGCAGAGTGAGTGGCCCAGCAGACCGTGAGGATAGTGGCACTCACCTAGCAGAGTGAGTGGCCCACACAGTGGTATAGAATAACCTACGGGAAGCTCGGCACCTACCTAGCAGAGTGAGTGTCCCAGCAGACCGAGAGGATAGAGGCTCTCACCTAGCAGAGTGAGTGGTCCTATACAGTAGTACAGTTTCACCTACGAGGCATTCGTCGCTCACCTAGCAGAGTGAGAGGTACGCTACCGACCGTGGGGATAGAGGCACTCACCTAGCAGAGTGAGTGGCCATATATGTAATGCCCTACCAGCTACTGCACAAGTACTAGAGGGGGGGTGAATAGTACTTTAAAATAATAAGGAGTATAATTCCAAATTAAATTGCAAACAACTATCAAATCAATTTGCGGAAGCTTAAATTGAATGACAACACAAAATTAACAATGCTAACAAACGATGTTAATGGGTTCGGATCCACCCAAGTCTCCCCGACTTGTTCCCGGTGATCCTACGTCCCAACCACCCGGATCCCCTCCGGATACTTAGGTTAGAAACCCTAACCCAAGATTTCCACTATGAATATCTTGTGAAAAACCTTCACAAGATCAAATCATACATGCAAAAGCAATAGTGAATCCCACAACCCGGGATCACAACCTTCTCTCACAACCGAGAGAATCACAAATCAATATTAAAGAGTTTAATATGAAATAAACAATCTTACCACAAAATCCTATACCTTGAGTTTTTCTTACCCAAATGGTGAAATGGAGGATTTGAGGAAGGTGAAGTCACCAAGACCTAGCACCAAGGAAATGACCAGCAATCGGTGCCTAGGGATGATTTGGAGACTTGGATCAAGCAATAGCTTGAAGAGCTCACCAAGAACAAGCTTCTCTCTAGATGGATTCTAGATCTAGAAATGAGAGAGAATGGGTTTCTTGTGAGGAAGAGAGCTTTTGATTTGAGTGAGAATAGCTATCTCTTTTGATCTCAATGAATCTATGAATGGAAGCTCTAACCTAGATAGAAATGACCTAGGTTCGTATTTATAGGGTCCCATAAAAACAAGTTAGGTCATTCTCCAACGGATAGAAATCTGTGAGAATTAGTCGGTCAAAGAACAATCACTGACCGACTAGTTCATCAACTAGTCGGTCAGTCAAACAGCATGGACCGACTAAGAGAGGAACTGAGAAGAAAGAGAATTTCAGACCTAGAAATCTAGTCGGTCCAAGAAGACTTTCTGACCGACTAGTTTCACAACTAGTCGGTCAGTCAATGAACGTAGACTGACTAAGAGGCAAAATGAAATAGTCTGAACACAAGTTGACTTAGTCGGTCCAAGAACAAAAGTTGACCGACTAGATTGTCAACTAGTCGGTCACCAAACGTTCTTAGACCGACTAACGATAAACAGTAGCTTAGGAGAAATTTAGCATGAACAGTAAGTCACAACTAGTCGGTCAAAGAAGCATCACTGACCGACTAGTTCACAAACTAGTCGGTCGGTGAGTCAACGTAGACCGACTAACTGTAAACAGTAAAGTCCAAGAAATTAAGGAATCAAACTAGTCGGTCCAAGAAGAGTTGCTGACCGACTAGATCACCATCTAGTCGGTCAGTACTTGTTCTTGTACCAACTAACATGCACAATAAAGTCCGAATCGAAGCGCGATGCTTCGAGGAAGTTAGAATGACTTTGTGCAAGGATCCTAGAGCTACGAAATGAGCGTAATGAAGATAGAAACGTAAGATATACTCAAGGCTTAACATTCTATATATCGAAGCTAAAAGACTATAAATAAAACCTTAATAAACGGTCTTCGAGAGCTTCGATTTAATCTTCATAACTTCCAAAACGGCGCATGAGCTTCAACGAAGCTTTAGGCATGAATACGAGCTTTGGGAAGTGTTGAGATGTCGCTTTGAATGTTCTCGTGAATTTGGCGACGATCTCCAATACTGCGCTCACAAATTGTTAGTTCATGGATTATTTATGTTTGCTCATCATCAAAACCAAATCCGGGGAGTCCAATATTCAACATTCTCCCCCTTTTTGGTGATGACAAACCAACATAAATAATAATAAAAAATAATGATTCAAATGTAAAATATTTACTCCCCCTGCATTGATGACACGTTAATTCCAAAATGAATATATATGAATTGCATCAATCAGATGAGTAAGATAAATAAAGAGAATCGATTTTCGAAATATCGGATTTTGAAAATCCTTATATATATCTTAACTCCCCCTGAATCTAACATATCAAACTAGATTCTTGGAAATTGAGTTAAATTTTCATTTGCGCTATTTATTATCATTATCTCTCCCCCTTTGGCATTATCCCAAAAATGGGGGGCATACAACGACAACAACTAGGAAATGGAAAATCCAACATCGGGAGTCGTAGACAATGACGATGGACCAAATCGACACCAAGGGAAAAATGTGGAAATCAAATCAAGGTGTGCCAAAATGTCCATTATCAAAAAAATAATCAAAATCATCAAAAATACCAAATAATTATTCATTTCTTGAATAAAGAAACATACTCTTCAATATTCAATATTCTTGGTTAAATTTGTGCATGGAAAACAATTCAATATAATTATAGAATTTCCATCCATTTAACCAAGCATTTAAGCATCGAGCGACGAAATCACATTGCATGGACATTTGAATGAGAGTTAATGTGCACGACGAAGTAAATATCACAACATGAACATCGATGAATATATATAAATGATAACATGTTGAGTACATCCAAAAAGATATCGAATATAAAAAGTACATCATATCAAGTGCGATACATCATCTATATCAACATCAAAAAAAACGTACAACATCATCGTCTACATCAAAATAGAACATCATCATCAATATCCAGAGTACATCAAAATACAACACATCAAAATTATCCAACCGACATCCAGAAAACTCCAAAAGTACCTCAAAACAACCATCAATCTCCATCCTAACCCAAAATAAAAACACTTTCAAAAAGGTAAATCATCCAAAGAGCAGTGGAGAGTCCTCGGAACAAACGATCACGAGGAAGTGGCTGGATCTGCAGTGTCCGTGGGTCCAGTCGACGGAGTGGACTCAGGCTCTGCAGGGAGAAGAGGCGTCTCAACAGACGGGATCGTCGGGGTAGGAGTGGAAACAACTGGCTCAACAGCTGGGATCTCAACAGCAGCAGGGTCAGCAGCAGGTGATAGATGTGAAGGCTCGACAGCAGGGTCAGCAGCAGGCTCAGAAGTCTGAAGTGCTGAAGCAGAAGTCTCTGGAGCACCGGAAGTGGTGCCATCTCCAGGAGCTGAAGTGGTAGCAGCAGCAGCAGTGGCCTCATCGCCACGGGCTAAGGAAGTGACAAGCTCGTCAAGTTCCTCATCGTCCATCTCCTCGGCCTCAGAAACTGAAGGAGGAAGATCAATCCCCATCATACGAGCCATACGGCAGACTACCTCCTCAGTACGAGCCAAACAGGAGTCGTGCTGACGAAGTAGGCGTACGACATCGTCTAATGTGGCAGGAGGAGCGGGGGCTGCAGCAGCTGACAGAGTAGACTGGGAAGCAGATGCGGTAGACCTCTGCACGTGACGAAGCGCCGCTAGAGATTTCTTAACGGCCGTCGCGTTTAGAGGAGTACCCAAGGGACGCTCATCGTCAGGAGGGAGAGGGACTCGGAAATGACGAAACACGAGGGTCAACAGACAAGGGTATGGAATATGCGCAGATTTATTGGTCTTGCGTATACACTCGAAAGAGTCCATCTTATCGAGTATCACGCGAGCCCAATTAATCTCGCATCCCAAGAAAAGAGCGTAGATCAATTTCAAGAACGGCTGGGATGGAAGTGAAGATGATCCATACTTAGGGAGTAGGCAAGACTTCAAGATCAGGTTAAGGACCCACGCATTCGGCTTGAAAGATTTCGATGGAACACCAATGAATGCGGAGGGGATAACCTGGAAGATATCTGAAAGAACTGACTGATCCAAGGAAGATATATCATCGACGGAAATGTCTGAAGGCAGGAGACCACACGACGAACAGCCAAGAATCTCCCCCAAGATTTCTGCCGTGAGAACTATAGGAGTTCCCAAGACAGTAGTCTCAATGGAGTGAATGGCATCGTACTGGCCTCGAACGCGATTGGCATAGAACAATTTCACAAGGCGAGGATATGGTTTAGGATTGGCCTTAAGATCGTATCGGAGATAATCAAGGAGACCACTATAGGAGAGGATGTCTGCTAGGCCAAGGAAATCCGAAAACTGAATGTAGTGCTCCAATAGCATCGGGCAGTGTTCAATACGGTTGTAGGCCGCGAGACACATAGGGTCATCGCGACACAACGATATGTCAACACCCCCCGCTGGCATTGGGCCCTTTCCCTTTGGCTGGCGAGTCCTAGGACGAAGTGGAGGAGTGGGTTCCCTATGGCTAGGCTCATCCTCAGGGATAAATTCAGTGTCGGAATCGGGAGGAGTAGAGGGTGAGTGGAGTATGGCCTTCTTGGATTTATATTTACGGGGTTTGACCGTCGCCGTCCTCTGCTTCTTCAGAGGAGGCGAAGACGGAGAAGCTTGGGTTGATTTGGCACGACGTTTAGGCTTAGGGGGATTCCTAGGGTCGGAAGGCCCTATAGACATAGGAGAAGCCCCAGAAGAGGCGATAGGAATTCTTGTCTTTGCCATGGTCGTGGCACGACGAGTACAACCAAACGACGGGAAGATCAATCACCCTAGCACAAACCCTAGAAGCTAACACACAAGCCCTAAGAGAGGAAAACCCGAAATACACAAGCCCTAGGTTAAAAATGAAACCCTAGGAGCAAGAACCCTAGATGAGATATAAAACAAACCGTAGGGAAGGAAATCGACACCTAGGAGAGGGGGTTTTACCTAGGAGGAGGAGACGACGGCGGCGGACGGCGGCGATGGCCGGAGAGATGGCCAGAAGACGAAAGGTCTCGAGAGGGGAGAGGGGTTTTCGGGCTGGAGCTGAGAGAGACAACCGACTAAAATGAGTTTTAGTCGACTGAAAAAGAGATTAAGTCGGTCGAGATCTGGAAAAGACACAAATGCCCTAACCAACTTAGTCGGTCACAGTTCAAGCACTGACCGACTAGATTACGATCTAGTCGGTCGGTCAATGAGCTTGAACCGACTAAGTCGAAACAGAGGCAAACAGTGATTTTTAGGGCTAGATTTAGTCGGTCGCAGTATACTCACTGACCGACTAGTTTTCAATCTAGTCGGTCGGTAAATGTACTGGGACCGACTAAAGAAAGAAAATAAAAAGAGTTAGATGAAAGCTTGATCTAGTCGGTCTAAGTTCACTTGCTGACCGACTAGATGATCATCTAGTCGGTTGACAAATGAACTGAAACCGACTAGAAGAGTCCAAAAATTGATAATTGATTTCTCTTCACAAACCACTTGGATGAAACATCTTAACACTCTCATTAGTCATCTAAATTACCCCATAAAACGTCGAAATCTTAAATACGACATAGAAATACGAATTCGATCATAAATTCAAACAAATCTCATAAAATTCCCAAAAATTCAACAAATCTAGCATGAACGAAACATCGCGAAATATATTAGCATGCAAGATGATTGAGTTTAAATATGAATCCTATATCTCGGATTCACCCATAATCCCCAATTCTCGACGCAACCGCACAAAGGAGTCCTCCTTTAGGGGTTTCGTGAAAATATCTGCGATTTGCTTTTGGGTTTCAACGTACACTAAAATGATGTCCTTTTTAGCAACATGATCATCTAAGAAATGGTGTCGGACATCTATGTGTTTTGATCGGGAATGGTGCACCGGATTCTTTGAAAGACAGATAGCACTTTGGTTATCCACCATGATAGGGCTAGTATCACAGTGAATACCAAAATCCTTCAAAGTGTGTCTCATCCAAAGAACCTGGGCACAAGCGGCACCGACGGCAATATATTCCGCCTCGGTGGTTGAAAGTGATACGGAATTTTGCTTCTTGGAAAACCAAGAGACAAGAGAATTTCCTAGAAAATGGCAAGTGCCACTAGTAGTTTTCCTGTCGGATTTGCATCCCGCATAATCGGCATCACTGTATGAGACTAACTCATACGTGCTAGATTTCGGATAAAGTAATCCAAAATCTAAAGTGTAACTTAGATAACGGAAAATACGCTTTACCGCTACTAAGTGAGACTCCTTAGGTTGAGACTGATAACGAGCACATATGCATACGGCAAACATAATATCGGGCCTACTTGCGGTAAGATAAAGTAAGCTACCTATCATACCTCGATATAGACGAATGTCTACATCCTTACCGCCCGTATCCTTGTCAAGATGCGTAGTCGTGCTCATTGGAGTCTTTTTCCCGGAAGCACTTTCCATTCCAAATCGCTTAAGCAACTCCACCGTATACTTCGTTTGGTGGATGAAGATTGCATTATTCAATTGGAGAATTTGGAGACCTAAGAAATATTTGAGTTCGCCCATGTGGCTCATCTCAAATTGTTCCTTCATAACATTAGAAAACTCTTCGCAAAGAGTGAAGTTAGTAGCACCAAAAATGATATCATCAACATAAATTTGAACTAATAAAATATCATTATTCGCATGCTTAACAAAAAGTGTAGAATCGGCTTCGCCCATTTTAAAATTCAAATCCAAAAGAAAATTCTTTAGGCGATCATACCAAGCTCGAGGAGCTTGTCTCAAACCATAAAGAGCTTTCTTTAGTTTAAAAACATGATTTGAAAATTTTTCATTTATGAAGCCCGGAGGTTGAGAAACGTAAACTTCCTCAACAACATCTCCGTTTAAAAATGCACTTTTAACATCCATTTGAAATAAGTTAAAATTTTTATGGCATGCATAAGACAATAAAAGTCTAATTGATTCTAATCTAGCTACCGGAGCGAAGGATTCTTCGAAATCGATACCTTCCTCTTGGCGATAGCCTTGAGCAACTAACCTAGCTTTGTTCCGGACGACGACTTGATTTTCGTCGGTTTTGTTCTTGAAGATCCACTTTGTCCCTATGACGGTGTGGTTCTTCGATGGCAAAGGAACAAGCTCCCATACCTCATTCCTCTCGAATTGAATGAGTTCCTCCTCCATGGCAAGGATCCAAGCACTATCTTCGCACGCTTCAACGATATTCTTTGGCTCTATCGATGAGGCAAAGGCACAATTGGCGAAGTGGTGGACTTGAGATCTCGTCTTGACACTATCATTAATATTGCCAATAACTTGCTCATGGGGATGGTCGCGAACGGTATGAAGCCGCTTGGGAATACCTTGATCACTAGGCACATTCTCAACAACTTCATTAGTCGGGTTAGTCTCAATAGAATCAATAGAATCATTAGACTTAGAATTATCAAACGAATCACATAAAACATCCATAGAATCATTATCATTTGAAATTCTAGAAGTAGTAAAATTCTCATTAAAAGAGACATGAAGTGATTCCTCGATCATAGAGGATCTTTTGTTGTATATCCGGTAGGCTTTGCTACGTGAGGAATACCCAACAAATATCCCCTCATCCGATCTCGGATCAAACTTGTCCAAATTATCATATGTGTTTTTAATGAAACATTTTGCGCCGAAAACACGAAAATGTTTAACTTGAGGCAATCTACCAAACAACAATTCATATCAAGTTTGTTTGGTGCCGGGCCTCAAAAGTATTCTATTAAACACATAACAAGCGGTGTGTACCGCTTCTGCCCAAAATTGATAACCAAGTTGACTATCTTCGAGCATAGTGCGAGCACACTCCACAAGCGTTCTATTCTTCCTCTCAACAACACCATTTTGAGGAGGTGCGCGAGGGAAAGAAAACGTGTGAGTAATTCCAAGATCATCACAAAAATTTGAGAAAGACTCATTCTCAAATTCACCCCCATGATCACTACGAATAGTGACAATGGTGGTTCCGATGAGATTTTGTACTTTCTTCACAAATATTGTGAAGTTTTCAAAAGCTTCATTTTTATTACATAAGAAAAATACCCATGTAAATCTTGAATAATCATCAACGATGACTAGTCCATATCTTGCATTTCCTAAGGAAGCAACTCTAGTTGGCCCAAATAAATCTAGATGTAATAACTCTAGTGGCCGTTTCGTAGAAATGCTTTTCTTAGGTTTAAATGAAGATTTAGGAAGCTTGCCACGTTGACAAGAATCACAAAAAATTTTCTTTTCGAAAACGAGCTTCGGAAAACCTTTAATGGAATTTAATTTCGAAAGCTTATAAAGTGTTCCAAAGTTCACATGTCCAAAGCGTCGATGCCATAAGTGTTGTTCACTTGTGTTGGCAACGAGACATTGTTCATATGACTTAGGAAGATCCAAAATATAAATATCTTTATGGCGTGTGCCGGAAAATAATAATTTATTATTATCATTTGAAATATGACACAATCCTTTCGCAAAGCTAACTTTGTAACCTTTGTCACAAAGTTGGCTTATTGAAATAAGATTATGATTTAAACCATTAACTAGATAGACATCACTAATTAAGGGTTTAGAAGGGTTACCCACTTTACCAACACCGACGATGGTTCCGCTCTCGTTGCCTCCAAATACGACGCGATTTTCATTTGCAATGGGAACCACTCCGGAGAGCAATTGAGCGTCACCCGTCATGTGTTTTGAACACCCGCTATCGAGTATCCAATTCCTTTTGGAGCTAAATTTAAATTTGTTGCTCCTCTTCTTTTTATTTCCTTGAGTACCTAAAGATAGAAACTTTCATATCATGGTACCCAAGGTCATTGGGTCCTCAAAGGTTAGACCTTTGGAAGCCAAGTCCAATTGGACTTTGACTTCCCCACATAATTTCTACTATGCACAACATCCGAAAAATAAGCATTCATATATACTTGTTTTTCATCCATGCTTGTGTCCTTTGGGCTCCAAATAGTGAAAATTTTGGGAGCCATCATCCTATTGGGTGCATGCATGCGTTGTTGGTTTCTACGTGATGCATGTCGTGGATAGGCATAAGGAACATGATGGAATGGTGTACGACGAGAATTATTCATATGATGTTGTGGGTGAACATATGCATGTGTGGGAACACGTGCGTGAGGGTGTCTCACATGGTGTGCACGTGCCCGTGAACGTGTAGCATAGAAATCATCATATGTGTGAGATGGTGGAGTAGGACGTGTGTTCCTACGTGGCATGGTATTTGTGTACATATAAGCATGCCCCTTCTTTGGAGGTCCACCCAAAGTGGGTTTCTTTCCAAAAGAGGGTGTGGACGAGGTGGAAGCACCATTGGTAGATGAACTACCAATAGAGTGTTTGCTACCACTCGTAGAGTCACCGGAAGTTGGCCTAACAAAAGTAGTGGCCGCTTTGGATGGACATCCCATCGTATACCCCAAACCAATGTGGTGATTAGCCGGAAGTAAGTCACTTAGGATTTTATCCAAATGGTCCTTACCCTTATTGAATCTATTGATTCGGCCTAATGTGTTCTCATATTTCTCTTTGAGAGAACGCATAGAAGTATCTAATGTGGATACTTGCGATGTGAGCACATAAACACGAGATTTAAGATTCTCGTTCTCAATACTCAAAGTCGAGTTTTGAGAAGTTAAATCCACTATCCTATGTTCTTCCGGATCATCAATGCTAACATGTTCAAGTTTAGATTTGAGATTAACAATCTCATTTCTTAACTCTTCAACAACGGTGTCGTTGTTGATGATGATAGTCTTAGGCGAGGTTTGAATGCTAGCTAGGTCATCTTTTACTTTAGTATATCGATTTACTAATTTTGTGTATTTAGACCATAAATGAGAGTTAGCATCCCTAAGATCATCCATAGTTACCTCATCGCCTTCGTCGTCGCTATCATCGGAGGAGGAAGATCCTTGATCATGCTCCTCTCTTGCCATGAAGCACATGTGCGCTTGCTCCACTTTCTCATCATCCGACTCTCCGCTTGAGGAATCCTCGGAGTCGGTGAATGTTGCTCCGACAAGTCCCTTTTTGTACCCCTTTTTGTACTTCTTTGACTTGTCGAACTTCGGCGCCTTCCACTTCTCCTTTTGCTTGTTTTGAGGACAATTCGCTTTGATGTGTCCTGGCTTATTGCATTTAAAGCACAAAGGTGGAGAGGCGTTAGTAGAAGTAAACTTAGATTTTTGTTTGAAGTTACCCTTTCGGAAGAAGCGATTGAACTTCTTTGCCATGAGTGCAATGGATTCCATGTCCATTTCTTCTTCCGAGTCCTCATCATCGGTAGAGGTGGATGAAGCCGCCTTGAATGCAATCGCCTTCTTCTTAGGCGCATCTTGGTTCAAATAGGACTTCATCTTTTCTTGTAACTTCACCTTGCTATCTTTGCGTACCTCGTATGACATCAAAGTACCCATTAGTTGAACTACGGTATATTTGTTCATGTCATTACCTTCCTCGATGGCGAAGGTACGTTTCTCCCAAGAAGAAGGAAGTCCTTCGATAAGCTTTGAGCACTTCTCCTTTTGAGTGTAGGACTTGCCGAGGGCCTCCAACTCGTTTATTATGTCAACGAAGCGAGCGTAATATTCTTTCATCTTCTCGCCCTGTTGCATATGAAACATTTCGTAATCTTTGTTTACGACTACGAGTTTAGAGTCTATTACCCTACTCGTCCCTTCATGAAGAATGAGGAGGGAGTTCCAAATTTGATATGCACTCTTACATGTGCATATCTTATTGAAATCCTCGGGCTCCAATGCGCATTGCAAGGCGTTCATTGCCTTGGCATTGCTTACCTCCGCGGCGATCTCCGCGGTAGTCCATTTCTCAAAGTCTTCTTCTTCGGGTTCAATGTATTCCTTCATTGTGGTCCTCCATAAGGATGCACTCCGGAGGAAGGTTTCCATCCGGCATTTCCAGTACCCGTAGTTGGTACCGTTGAAGAATGGAGGCCTCGTAGAGGAATGTCCTTCCATCACCGAAGATGCTCCTTCACGGTTTCTGAAGGTGTCATAGTTGGAAGCTGGACGCACGGTCTTGTTGTCGTTGGCAGACATAGCTAAGTATCTGGCTCTGATACCAAATGTAATGCCCTACCAGCTACTGCACAAGTACTAGAGGGGGGGTGAATAGTACTTTAAAATAATAAGGAGTATAATTCCAAATTAAATTGCAAACAACTACCAAATCAATTTGCGGAAGCTTAAATTGAATGACAACACAAAATTAACAATGCTAACAAACGATGTTAATGGGTTAGGATCCACCCAAGTCTCCCCGACTTGTTCCCGGTGATCCTACGTCCCAACCACCCGGATCCCCTCCGGATACTTAGGTTAGAAACCCTAACCCAAGATTTCCACTATGAATATCTTGTGAAAAACCTTCACAAGATCAAATCATACATGCAAAAGCAATAGTGAATCCCACAACCCGGGATCACAACCTTCTCTCACAACCGAGAGAATCACAAATCAATATTAAAGAGTTTAATATGAAATAAACAATCTTACCACAAATTCCTATACCTTGAGTTTTTCTTACCCAAATGGTGAAATGGAGGATTTGAGGAAGATGAAGTCACCAAGACCTAGCACCAAGGAAATGACTAGCAATCGGTGCCTAGGGATGATTTGGAGACTTGGATCAAGCAATAGCTTGAAGAGCTCACCAAGAACAAGCTTCTCTCTAGATGGATTCTAGATCTAGAAATGAGAGAGAATGGGTTTCTTGTGAGGAAGAGAGCTTTTGATTTGAGTGAGAATAGCTATCTCTTTTGATCTCAATGAATCTATGAATGGAAGCTCTAACCTAGATAGAAATGACCTAGGTTCGTATTTATAGGGTCCCATAAAAACAAGTTAGGTCATTCTCCAACGGATAGAAATCTGTGAGAATTAGTTGGTCAAAGAACAATCACTGACCGACTAGTTCATCTAGTCGGTCAGTCAAACAGCATGGACCGACTAAGAGAGGAACTGAGAAGAAAGAGAATTTCAGACCTAGAAATCTAGTCGGTCCAAGAAGACTTTCTGACCGACTAGTTTCACAACTAGTCGGTCAGTCAATGAACGTAGACCGACTAAGAGGCAAAATGAAATAGTCTGAACACAAGTTGACTTAGTCGGTCCAAGAACAAAAGTTGACCGACTAGATTGTCAACTAGTCGGTCACCAAATGTTCTTAGACCGACTAACGATAAACAGTAGTTTAGGAGAAATTTAGCATGAACAGTAAGTCACAACTAGTCGGTCAAAGAAGCATCACTGACCGACTAGTTCACAAACTAGTCAGTCGGTGAGTCAACGTAGACCGACTAACTGTAAACAGTAAAGTCCAAGAAATTAAGGAATCAAACTAGTCGGTCCAAGAAGAGTTGCTGACCGACTAGATCACCATCTAGTCGGTCAGTACTTGTTCTTGTACCAACTAACATGCACAATAAAGTCCGAATCGAAGCGCGATGCTTCGAGGAAGTTAGAATGACTTTGTGCAAGGATCCTAGAGCTACGAAATGAGCGTAATGAAGATAGAAACGTAAGATATACTCAAGGCTTAACATTCTATATATCGAAGCTAAAAGACTATAAATAAAACCTTAATAAACGGTCTTCGAGAGCTTCGATTTAATCTTCATAACTTCCAAAACGGCGCATGAGCTTCAACGAAGCTTTAGGCATGAATACGAGCTTTGGGAAGTGTTGAGATGTCGCTTTGAATGTTCTCGTGAATTTGGCGACGATCTCCAATACTGCGCTCACAAATTGTTAGTTCATGGATTATTTATGTTTGCTCATCATCAAAACCAAATCCGGGGAGTCCAATTTTCAACAATATATTGTCTTGTCTTGAGCACTTAGGTTTGGGGTAGGGTTAAGCGTACGCACGGGGAGAGGGTCTGATCCCCCTCGAACCGTAAGGCGTGAACCCTTCGAGTCACGCGTTTCTTGTCGTATCGTGTATTGTCGTTTCTTGTCTCTTCTTGTCTTGACCCGTTTAGGTTAGTCCCGTAGTCGGTAGCACACGCTACGGCTACATCGTGTCGTGTTTACTTTTCTTGCTCCGTTTTACTTTCTTTAACTGCCAAGTTATAACCCCATCATGTTAATCAACCAGTAAACTGTTGCTTTAAATTAAAATACACTTGCAGTAGAGTCTAACATTTCTCTGTAGACTTTACCTGACGTACAGCTCCTTTTCTCTTGGGTGCTGTACGTCAGGTGTTAAGCCAGAGCACGTGGATGAGCCGGACATTCCTGAGTACGTGGATCCAGAGGATGACGACCCGGAGTACGTACCTGACGAGGACCAGACTTAGACGTTTCCTACCGTTGCGGACTTCCAGAGGTTACTACTTTTTAGTCTAGGTGAGTAGCACCACTTTACTCTCTGCCTAGGTTGGGTGTTTCGCACTATTAGTTTCCTTTTCTGCAGTTTGTTGCCATTCTTAGGCTCCCTTTTTAGACTTGTCATATGCTGGATATTATATCTATCATAAAATGAATGCATCCTTTTCTTTCTGTACTTTTTTTGTTCTGAATTTTGTAAATGCAAGAATCTGAAAATTTTAAAATGGTACCCCTACAGACGCTTATTGGGTCCGAGCTTCACAGCTCCGGCCCAAGCTGGCCTTAGTCACGCTTCGCCTCCGTAGTTTTGGGAAGCGGGGCGTGACAGACGAGAACCAAAATGTCATCTGGAACAAAGATCGGTTAGTTGCTCAAGGCTACAGGCAAGACAAAGGTATCGATTTCGAGGAATCCGTTGCACCTGTTGCTAGATTATAATCTATTAGACTATTATTGTCATTTGCATGCCATAAAGATTTCAAACTTTTTCAAATGGACGTAAAGAGTGCGTTTTTGAACGGATATGTCGTTGAGGAAGTATATGTTTCTCAACCTCCGGGTTTTATAAATGAAAAATTTCCGAATCACGTTTTCAAACTTAAAAAGCACTTTATGGTTTGAGACAAGCTCCTAGAGGTTGGTATGACCGCTTAAAGAACTTTCTTTTGGATTTGGGTTTCAAAATGGGTGAGGTTGATTCAACGCTTTTTTTAAGTATGCTAATCATGATATTATTCTAGTTCAAATTTACGTAGATGATATCATTTTCGGTGCTACTAACTTCACTCTCTGCGAAGAGTTTTCTAATGTTATGAAGGATCAGTTTGAGATGAGCCACATGGGTGAGCTCAAATACTTCTTAGGATTCCAAATTCGCCAAATGAATGATGGGATCTTCATCCACCAAACCAAGTACACGGTGGAGCTGCTAAAGTGATTTGGAATGAAGAGTGCTTCTAGCAAGAAGACTCCGATGAACACCACAACACATCTCGAGAAAGATACGAGCGGCAAAGATGTAGACATTCGTCTATATCGAGATATGATAGGTAGTTTATTATATCTTACTGCTAGTAGGCCAGATGTAATGTTTGACGTATGTCTTTTTGCTAGGTATCGTGTAGGATCCTGTCAAAACAGCGACGTTAGGATCGAATAATAATGTAGAGACTTACGCTTGCGTACGCGGCACCGTAATCTCTGAACTTCACCCTCGGATTCGCCACAACGGTCGGTACTTCGTCACGGAGGATCGAAGCAGCGTTTCACCGCCTAAATCTATATTTAGAAGAGGATTTTAATGGAAGGGAGAAGAAGAGCATAAGTTGCCTTATGCAAACTTATGGCATGGTTAGATTAGCTTAAAAGGCATACCCTTGGGTCCTATTTATAGGCTTTAGGGGTAGTTATTGTAGGAAATAACCAATTATAAGCTTATTAGCCTATAGTATCCCTTTTACTTATCCTCTTCTTCATTCACTTATCGAGTGCCTTTATGCACTTATAAAGTGACTTTTTCCACTTATCGAGTGGTCCTTTTCACACGAGAAAAGGTTCCCTTCGTGCACACTTTCGTCCACACGACATCTGAGGTCCGTATACCCTCATACATCCCCTCATGGGTGTATTCATGTCGTCCATATCCAACATCTCCCACTCACACTTGAGGGGATTGTGAGGAAACATCTTTCCTTTAACTCTTCTGTTTATCATACCGAGAAATAGGCCGTGTGACCGTCATGCGTATAGAGTCCGCTGTTGTGCACTTGTTAGAGATACACAACACTCCTCGAGGTGCAAAGTTGAGTAGATCAATGCATGCTTTACCCTAGATTATTTCTTCACATTTCTTATACTTTATATTCAACAATTGAATCCCATCTAGATTACAATTGGCTGGCCAGCTTTGAATCTCTAAAGTCCAAATGTGAATATGAAATTAATCTTCCTCTTTTTGCGATCCTTTTGATCTTGACTTGACTTGCTTTCCTAACATGCCCCGCCGGACCGAATTGACCATATTCCATAAGCAACATGCTAAGATAGCAATCACCCAGTCAAACCTGAAGGAACCAATTAGAGCCCATAAGGGTAATAAATTAAGACCCATGTGGTCTTTGGGTCTCACATAATAGTAAACACAATTACTATTCTAACCCAATGGTCAAAATGCATACGTAGTATGAATACGTATTACAACATCACTCCTTTCCCAGGGAGCGTATGTCTTAATGATGTTGTAAGGATGATGATTAGACACCACAATGTCTGATTTTGAGTCCCTTTTACTACTCATATAATCTTCTGGACCCACATCCCGCATAAGACAGATAGGATTTAAGAATCCTCTTTGATCTTTTGTAAGCATCCATATGATGCAGATCTTTCATACGACCATTTTGTTTAAGTCATGACTCTAAATCATCCGTCTGACGATTTTGACTTTAAACAGGTCTCATCTTTATTTTATCCGTCTGATATAATAAAGGCGGTTGCTCATGTGAGAGAGCCAACCTCAATCTGTCCGACATACTAAAAAACCAGCTGAGATTTAAAATGTACACAAACAATTTTAAGAAAGTCATATGCAATGTTGAAAAAGAACTTATTCTTTTATTAAATTTGATCTTTTATAGACATGGGAATTTACATTGGTACAACTCAGCTCTTACGCAATCCTTGAGATGATAAGTGTTTGTAAAACACATCTCTGGGGATCGCCTTTGTAAGCGGATCCGATATCATCTCATGCGTAGATATGTACCTTATGTCTACCTTCTTGGTCTTATCATAGTCTTTTGCAAATTTGTAGCGGATATCTATGTGTTTGGTCTTACAATGGAATTTTGGATCTTTGATATAGGCTATAGATGCTTGACTGTCACTATGTATTGGTACAGCACCTGAGTCACTTGCATCAATTAGCCTGCCTAAGAACTTCCTAAGCCAAACAGCTTCTTGGACTGCCATGCTAAATGCTACAAACTCGGCTTCCATAGTTGAAAGTGCGATGCAGGATTATTTCTTGCTACTCCAGCATATTGCACCAGATCCGAGTAGAAAAACATATCCTGAGGTCGATCGTCGCTCATCGAGATCACCCGCCCAATCAGCATCAGTGTAGCCTTCGAGCCTCAAGGCATCTCCTTGATAGCATAAAGCATAGTCCGTAGTTCCTTTAAGATACCACATTATCCTCTTAATCGCTTTCCAGTGTACGTGCCCTGGGTTGGATTGGTAACGACTTACCATTCCAACGGCAAAACAGATGTCCGGTCTTGTACACATCATAGCGTACATAAGACTACCAACTGCACTGGAATATGGAACTTTTTCCATAATTTGCTTTTCCTTTTGGTTCTTTGGACACGATTTCAGACATAAATTATCGCATTTGCTTATAGGAGTATCAACGGACTTACAGTCCTGCATATTAAAACGTTCTAAAACCTTCTTTATATAAGTCTCTTGTGAAAGAGAAAGAAGTTTCTTCGAACGATTCCTTGAAATCTTAACTCCAAGGATATATGTGGCTTCTCCCATGTCTTTCATCTCAAAAACTGATGAAAGCCAAGCCTTGATATCCATCACAAAGCCCTTGTCATTTCCGGCTATTAAAATGTCATCTACATATAGAGACATAATAACGTACTTGCTCTTAATCCTCTTGATATATACACAGTTATCTTCATCAAGCATGGAAAAACCATTTGATAAGACAACTTCCTGAAATCGTATATACCATTGCCTCGAGGATTGTTTAAGACCATATATGGACTTACGAAGTTTACAAACCTTATGTTCGTTTCCTTCTTTTACAAACCCTGTTGGTTGTTCCATATAGATCTCCTCGTCCAATTCTCCATTGAGAAAGGCAGTCTTTACATCCATCTGATGTAATTCGAGGTCTAAGCAAGCTACCATAGCCAGAATCAGGCGAATCGAGGTAAAACGGACAACAGGTGAGAAGGTCTCTTCGTAGTCTATCCCTTCCTGTTGCGTAAAACCTTTCGCGACAAGGCGAGCTTTATATCTGTATATAGAGCCATCAGCCTTATGCTTGATCTTGAGAACCCATCTGTTCCCAATAGCTCTACGTCCTCTGGGTAAGTCAACGAAGTCTAGACTTGGTTAACTTTCATGGATTCCAACTCCTCCTTCATCGCTTCCATCCATTTGTCTTTTGCAACGCATGATACAGCCTGTTTGAAAGTAGCAGGCTCGTCATCATCTTGTAGTAAAGTCATAAAGGTTTGCGGAAATTCATCCTCAAATCTTAGAGGAGCCAACCTTGTACGATTACTGTCACACCCCGCTTTCCTAAAATGGAAGGCGAGACGTGAGGAGGTCCGCTCAGACGTAGAGCTGTGAAGCTGCAGTCTGATAAGCGTAAAAAACTCAATTGGCAGGTCCTTGCAACGCAATATGAAACAACGATAATAATAATGAAATGAGACAATAAGCAATTTATTAAATCTCAGAATATCCATAAAATAAATTACAATATCACAGAAAAGCCACTAGGCTCAAAAGGAAAATCTAAGGCCCATACATGGCCAACAAGGTACAACATACAAGCAAAGGTGCCACGCACCGACAACTAACAGCAAACCTAAACAAAAGAAGAGAACACAAGCGGCCTCTAAGACAGGTCACCAGTGACCAAAATCTCCTCCTCGGCAGCCATGGGCTCAGCGCCAGCAAAAACTACGTCCTCTGCAACGGCCTCAAGCTCGGGATCTAACATGTGTCACCCAAAAGAGTAAAGGGGCACATGTCAACAAGTCTAAAAGACTTGGACAAGGAAACTGAAAGGAAGGTAAACTACAACCTAGCAGTTCTAAAAGTATGCATGACATGGCAGTTTTAGTATGAGTGTGCAATCAAGACATGGTATAACATCAAGTACAAGTGAACAATTATCATGGCATGACAGGAGTAGCCAAGCTACTAACATTCTCAATCTTTTCACTAGTCACGTTTTCAAGTTATTTGTAGATGTTTACGCCATACAGCTGAACTATTGGACATTCACGCTGATTGGCCGCTTAACACTACCCCAGAACCCAGAGTTTACGCCTTACAACTGAAGTTGCTGATCGGGCAGACTCCCAGTTGATTGGTCACTTAACCCTTACCCCTCCCACACGTAAACAAGCCAGGGTCCCTGCACACGATGCTTAGTAAATGAACCAGGGTTGCCCACAAGAGCTTGTTTTTAGGTTCACAATTTGGCGTAGGGTTATGCCCGCTAAAAGCAGTTGCCTAGCCTCAATCAATTCACTAGGTGTAGTGGTGCTACGCAATCACGGGAACATTTAAAGAATGCAATGACATGACAATTAATTCGCGTACCGATAATTGAAATTAAACATGACATGGTAGTACTTATGCAACATGATAAATGACGGATCTAGCTTCGTTGTCAAGCTAGATCCTGAAATTGCGCCTAGGCGAGTATGATTTCATCGCATAGTCTCTTTTACGCCTACAATAAGCAAATGGCCTAAGACATGGCCCAAAACCCTAAGTGGCAAGTTTCACTTGCCTAGCACCAAGGATGACGATCAACGAGGCACGTCGCACAAAAAGCTAATCTACGGGAATGGAATCGCTGCCATGGCAAAACAACATTAGAACAATAACCAAAACCAGTTTTATAATCAATTCCCACGACGTCTAATATCCATTTTTATTAGGGTTCAATAAAATCACAATGAGGGTTATGAGAATATTAAAGGATCGAACACTACCGTATAGAAGCAGAAGATCGATGTCGAGCAAGCACGGTGACGGAAGAACGATCCGGGGAACTATGGTTCAGATCTGGAAATGGCGAGGAAATCTGGAGAAGTGGGATTTTGTGGGGTTTTGGGGGTTGGAGGCGGCCTAAATCATGAAGGCCGGCCTAAATGGAGGGTGAGAGGGGCTCTTGAGGAAGGAGGAAGGGCTAGAGGAAGGTTGGGGAAGATCAGAGGTCTAGGGGAAGGGAAATGGCCAGGAGAAGTGAAAGAAAGAAAAGAAAACGATCGGGGGTTATTTATAGGAAAACTGCGGCGGCTAGGGCAAACCTAAGGTTTCTGGGTGATTTAGTCGGTCAACGAAGGGTGGCTGACCGACTAGTTTGGGAACTAGTCGGTCGGTCGTTCAACTGTGACCGACTAAAATCAAACAGCGAAAGAAGGAAGAAATCTGGGAAGTGAATTAGTCGGTCTGTGAAGGCCCGTCGACCGACTAGTTTGAGACCTAGTCGGTCGGTGAGTGTTCATGGACCGACTAACGATAAACAGTAACTTAGGTAAAATTAATTAAAGGAACTAGTCGGTCTGAGAGCAAGTTCTGACCGACTAGGTTCACATCTAGTCAGTCTGTGGTTGTTCTGAGACCGACTAAGAGTAAACAGTAACTTCTGAATAATTGGTTTAATGAACTAGTCGGTTCCAGAAGAGTTCCTGACCGACTAGATTGGAATCTAGTCGGTTGGTTCTCCTTCTTGAACCAACTAACGTGCACGGAAAGTGTCGAATCGAAGCGCAAAGCTCCGGGAAGATTCCTACGGCTTCTAAAATCAACCTATCTCTAAGATATGAGCGATATGAGGCTCGTCATGAGTGACTTACTCCAAGCTCAACGATCAAAGGAAGAAGCTAGAAAATCACAATGAAACGAACGAAAACGAAAGCTACGGAAGGGAAAACACACATACGGAGAAAATCCACCAAAACGTATATATATATATATCGATAACACTAATATAGAAAAACCATTCGTTACATCCTACCCACCTTAGAATAAAGTCTGTCCTCGGACTTTCTAACATATCTAGTCGCTCTGGTAACTACCCTCAATCAGTATCACATTACATTTCAACTAGGTATATTCAACATAAGTGCTTATATATATGCACTAGGTAGTCAAACATTAACACTACTGATATATATATATATATATATATATATATATATATATATATATATATATATATATATATATATATATATATATTCACGCACATCATACACTTATTCATATCATAGTCAGTCAGATGCATACACGTATTTCTATCATATATACATACATACATCCCTTATGTAGCTATCACTTACCTAGCACAAAACAATAGTCCATATACTCACAACCAATTAAATAGTTCACACCAGTAAATACCATCGTAATACTCTGCGTTAGGTAGCTACCTATGAACAAGGCAATAAGAATACACTACTCCCTATATCTCCTAGTATATATCCAATACCAAACACGTCAACACATGTAATCACACCACACCATTCTAAACTCAAGTTATTATATTTAATATACTTCCACCATCATTATAATTTCACAATTTATAGTCATTCAAACGCACACAGATACTTCACCATATATTTACTTCAAATATAGTCCTATAACTATATTCACGACACGCCACACATACCATGATCATCAATACTTATAATTAGTCACATACTTACCCGTGCAAGGTGCACACCCACACACGCTAACATTTCATTCATATTTACCAATCATACAATTATAAACTCAGTACATCGACACACTTAGTTTTAGCTAGCACATATATATATTCACGCAGGCAAGCCCCTAATAAATAACTATACCACAAGACCAACACCTATAACTATAGACTGGTTTAGTGACCCACAATCATGTGCGTAACACAACCGGACACAAACAATCCAAACATTATACATACATCATCCAACACCTCACACCAATCACAGACAAATACACCAATGTATATAGAGTATACCCACTCAAGCTTGATCGAGACTCAAAATCATAGCAGAATATTCTATATACATAACACAGCATCCATACATATACCAATACTATTCTAATGCATACACATCTACCAACATAACCATATACATATCATAATGTCAAACACCCTTAATATTTAACCAGGTAATATCACATATTTCAATCACTTTATATACCATAATAATATTACAGGCATCCGCACACTTATAATTACAATACTTTCCCTAATAAAAGTATTTATCTATAGTCACACCCATGTGTCATATATATTCATACCATATCCATCCATCTGTAATTGGCACATCAATACACTTACTTCATCCATTAGTTAAGATATGCAGTAGTCGGGTATACCTCATGGTATACACGCATACGACATCTCATAAAAACAAGTAATACCAAACAAACAATTATAATCCTACTATCATATGTATATCAAACTTATACTCATGCAGCTAATACATAACTACCTACACACAATATACCAATACCAACACACATACTACTTCATATGCACCATGAAATTTAATACACTACGACGACACATCAAATTACACTAATGGGGCCCACCAAACTATATTAAGGTTGACACGGGCGACGACAAGCTCTATTGGCTAGACAAAAGGAAAGCAACTGAAATCAAAAGCGTAACGAATAGCAGGATCGAAAAGCATGAGAACGGTCGTGTAATGATGTAATGATGTAATGATGCTCCATTAGGATACACGGAGAATAGTGTGTAAAAGATATAAGTTAAAATGAAGAGTACGAAACCGGTCGTTAAAATGAGTCGTTCGAAATAAGTTTGAGTCGAATATATATAATAATAGGAAATGGTTTATTTAGCTTATATAAAGCTATCACGAGTAAAAGTAAATCATTTACACGAACATATAGTGCATATGTTAGAAAATGTTATGCGGCAGTAGTTTAAAAATTTTGGAAAAAGTTTCGAGATTCAAGGAACGAAATCAGATCAAATATAGTGTGGGGGAATTTAAGCTCATGCCAAATGTTTTTCCAAGTCTTAAAACTGAAGAGAAATTCCAATAAACCGTATTGAAAGAACTTTTAGAGAATCCGGATTCACCAGCAGAAACTGATTTATACAAGGGTCTTATCGCACGAGCACAACGAACATAGTACTGACATATAAAAATAATTGAAGTTCTATTCTAGAAATCCTTTTTAGAAATTCGTATGATGAATGGAAAGGTAATAACATCTTAGTGGTATGGAAGTAAGTGGGAGGATATATATATAGAATTATTAAATTGGTAATAAAGCTTTAAAACCGAGTTATGGAGGGTCTAGATCAGGAAATGGTTTCGAAAAATAATTTTACGAAAATCTGAATTAGGGAAACGTTGAGCATAAAATCGACTTGCTGAAAGCTGAAGTCCCATGTGACTTGAAAGGTATATAAGAAGTAAGCACGATGCGGTATTCGAATAAGTTTTAATGGCATAAGTAAGAAAAGAAAATTATAATTCGGGTTAGGAAAAACAGAAGTATGGTTCAGAATAAAATTGGTATATAAAAAGGGCAAGGTATTTATATCGGTATGAAAAGGTATATGCTGGAAAATGGTATAAACTAGTAATCTAAAATCTCAACAGAAGTTTCGATATTTAAAAATAATAAATTTGAGTCAGCGAAAGAGTATGAATCTAATATATATATTAGAAGTTTTCGAACAAATTTAAACTTAGCGAAAGAGGAACATCGAAAATACTTTTAGGGGAAACTAGGATTTGCCACAAGAACGGGTTGGTATAAAGACTTGAAGTACGGGTACGACAAACTTATAATTAGTATATATTCATAAATTAATTGGAGTTCTATTTATCTTGAAGGAAGTATTTTAAAGTACGTATGGTAAATAGCTAAAATGAATTTCGCGATTTAGAAAAGGTGGTATATCGAATTATCGAAATAGCACTAAAGTTTAAAATCAAGTGCAGATGATATATGTTAGAAAAATAGTTTCGAGATAGTGATTTAAAATTACGACCAAATAGTCTTCAAAATCTAAGAATGACTTTTAGCTCAAACAGAAGTAATGGAAATATACTGAAAGAAGGTTTAAAACAAAATTTAAATCGAGTGAAACTTTTAATAAGGAAAAATTTGAAAACGACTTTGGAAGAATCAAGATTTACAACGGAAAAGAGTTAAAAGGTCAACGATAATAGTAAGGAGGGGATCATGTGAATCGAGGGCAATGAATGTGGTTGTGTGATGAATGCACCTAAATTTCGATTCAAGAAAACTACTATGAAAACCTACGGTCAGTAACACAGAAGTGTAGTGACTAGGAGAAGATTGAATTAGAGGGTTCTAATCATCGGTTGACTAAAGGTCAAGAAAACTTAACACTAAGGCTTCCTAATGGCTAGAGTATATTAGAGGCCTCAGGGAAGGTTCTAAGAGAATCGAGATCATGTTCTGTTGGGTCGGAAATCGATGAACCCAAGCGAACGGCTAAAGAAATCCTAGGAATCTATCATGGTCAGAGCTAGACATGAACCACTAAGGTAACTCTTAAGACTATCATATCAATCACTAGCATGGAGACTAACAATAACCAGGGGCCTCTAACTAGCAAGCACAAAAGTCTAACTAAGTCTTACTATAGTCCTGATCTAATGGATTTCCTACCAAGCTGGGACAGGTGCTCTAACACGTCTACCAGCCACCTAAGACATAGGAACGCTAAAAACCTAGACTCCGGGCTTATAATTTGGATGTTCTAATTTATTTAATGGACATTCTATAATTATTATCGTTGTTCCGATAGTTCGCATTTGCAAATGGACTTGCATGGGCCACCAATAAAACCTGTCACGCCCCGCTTCCCTAAAATGGAAGGCAAGACGTGAGGAGGTCCGCTCAGACGTGGAGCTGTGAAGCTGCAGTCTGATAAGCGTAAAAAATTCAATTGGCAGGTCCTTATAACGCAATACGAAACAACGATAATAATAATGAAATGAGACAATAAGCAATTTATTAAATCTCAGAATATCCATAAAATAAATTACAATATCACAGAAAAGCCACCAGGCTCAAAAGGAAAATCTAAGGCCCATACATGGCCAACAAGGTACAACATACAAGCAAAGGTGCCACGCACCGACAACTAACAGCAAACCTAAACAAAAGAAGAGAACACAAGCGGCCTCTAAGACAGGTCACCAGTGACCACAATCTCCTCCTCGGCAGCCATGGGCTCAGCGCCAGCAAAAACTATGTCCTCTGCAACGGCCTCAAGCTCGGGATTTAACATGTGTCACCCAAAAGAGTAAAGGGGCACATGTCAGCAAGTCTAAAAGACTTGGGCAAGGAAACTGAAAGGAAGGTAAACTACAACCTAGCAGTTCTAAAAGTATGCATGACATGGCAGTTTTAGTATGAGTGTGCAAGCAAGACATGGTATAACATCAAGTACAAGTGAACAATTATCATGGCATGACAGGAGTAGCCAAGCTACTAACATTCTCAATCTTTTCACTAGTCACGTTTTCAAGTTATTTGTATATGTTTACGCTTTACAGCTGAACTGTTGGACATTCACGCTGATTGGCCGCTTAACACTACCCCAGAACCCAGAGTTTACGCCTTATAACTGAAGTTGCTGATCGGGCAGACTCCCAGTTGATTGGCCGCTTAACCCTTACCCCTCCCACACGTAAACAAGCCAGGGTCCCTGCACACGATGCTCAGTAAATGAGCCAGGGTTGCCCCGCACAAGAGCTTGTTTTTAGGTTCACAATTTGGCGTAGGGTTGTGCCCGCTAAAAGCAGTTGCCTAGCCTCAATCAATTCACTAGGTGTAGCGGTGCTACACAATCACGGGAACATTTAAAGAATGCAATGACATGAAAATTAATTCGCGTACCGTTAATTGAAATTAAACATGACATGGTAGTACTTATGCAACATGATAAATGACGGATCTAGCTTCGTTGTCAAGCTAGATCCTGAAATTGCGCCTAGGCGAGTATGATTTCGTCGCCTAGTCTCTTTTACGCCTACAACAAGCAAATGGCCTAAGACATTGCCCAAAACCCTAAGTGGCAAGTTTCACTTGCCTAGCACCAAGGATGACGATCAACGAGGCACGTCGCACAAAAAGCTAATCTACGGGAATGGAATCACTTCCATGGCAAAACAACATTAGAACAATAACCAAAACCAGTTTTATAATCGAATCCCACGACGTCTAATATCCATTTTTATTAGGGTTCAATAAAATCACAATGAGGGTTATGAGAATATTAAAGGATCGAACACTACCGTATAGAAACAGAAGATCGATGCCGAGCAAGCACGGCGACGGAAGAACGATCCGGAGAACTATGGCTCAGATCTGGAAATGGCGAGGAAATCTGGAGAAGTGGGATTTTGTGGGGTTTTGGGGGTTGGAGGCGGCCTAAATCATGAAGGCCGGCCTAAATGGAGGGTGAGAGGGGCTCTTGAGGAAGGAGGAAGGGCTAGAGGAAGGTTGGGGAAGATCAGAGGTCTAGGGGAAGGGAAATGGCCAGGAGAAGTGAAAGAAAGAAAAGAAAACGATCGGTGGTTATTTATAGGAAAACTGCGGAGGCTAGGGCAAACCTAGGGTATCTGGGTGATTTAGTCGGTCAACAAAGGGTGGCTGACCGACTAGTTTGGGAACTAGTCGGTCGGTCGTTCAACTGTGACCGACTAAAATCAAACAGCGAAAGAAGGAAGAAATCTGGGAAGTGAATTAGTCGGTCTGTGAAGGCCCGTCGACCGACTAGTTTGAGACCTAGTCGGTCGGTGAGTGTTCATGGACCGACTAACGATAAATAATAACTTAGGTAAAATTAATCAAAGGAACTAGTCGGTCTGAGAGCAAGTTCTGACTGACTAGTTTCACATCTAGTCGGTCGGTGGTTGTTCTTAGACCGACTAAGAGTAAACAGTAACTTCTGAATAATTGATTTAATGAACTAGTCGGTTCCAGAAGAGTTCCTGACAGACTAGATTGGAATCTAGTCGGTTGGTTCTCCTTCTTGAACCAACTAACGTGAACGGAAAGTGTCGAATCGAAGCGCGAAGCTCCGGGAAGATTCCTACGGCTTCTAAGATCAACCTATCTCTAAGATATGAGCGATATGAGGCTCGTCATGAGTGACTTACTCCAAGCTCAACGATCTAAGGAAGAAGCTAGAAAATCATAACGAAACGAACGAAAACGAAAGCTACGGAAGGGAAAACACACATACGGAGAAAATCCACCAAAACGTATATATATATATCGATAACACTAATATAGAAAAACCAGTCGTTACAATTACTACGTCGTATTTGAGATTCTTCAAGTCCTTGTTGACTCGAATTTAGATCAATTTTAATATCACTCCCACTTGGAATGTCGTTAGAAATGCTACCACTTGGATCATTATTCCCGTATGGAATAAGATTAGCGTCATTCGTATCATCCATTGGTGAAGTTTGAAACGTATTTTCGTCTTCACCAAGAATTCTCCCACTCGAATGAGGTAATCCTTCTTGATCATTAATCTCAAATAGAGATAAGTCCTGACTTATCTCGCCCTGTCTTGGAAACTCGTTTTTCAAGAAAGTGACATCCCTCGACTCAAATTCAATTAGACCTCCATTGTCTTCCTGACTAATGAAAACATAAGCTTTGGAGTTTTCTGCGTATCGTATAAAGATACATTTCCTTCCCCGTGGCCCAAGTTTGCCTTACTTATGGGAGGAAATATGTGCATAGGATGCACATCCCCAAGGTTTTAAAATGTTTAAGTCAGGAGACCTTTGGTTCCACAACTCGTAAGGAGTGGAGCTAACTGATTTTGAGGGTACGCGGTTTAATATGAAAGCGGCTGTCAATAATGCATAACCCCAAAAGGTGATTGGCAAGTTAGCTTGCGCAATCATTGAACGGACCATTTCCATTAAAGTCCTATTTCTCCTTTCTGCAACACCATTTTGTTGCGGAGTATAAGGCATAGTTACCTGATGAACTATGCCTTTTTCATCACAAAGTTCCTTAAAACTTAACGATTGATATTCACCGCCTCTATCGGTTCGCAAGACCTTAATCTTGCGATCTAATTGATTTTCCACCAAACTCATATAGTTTTTAAAGCAGGTTAATGCTTCAAAAACTATAGATATCAAATAGATATGACCGAATAGATATGACCGAATTCAAAAACTTTAAAAACTATAGTTTTTAAAGCAGGTTAATGCTTCAAAAACTATATTTTGTGGGATATCAAATAGATATGACCGAATCGGGTGAAGTCATCAATAAAAGTGATGAAATATGACTTCTCGCGTCTTGTCTTGACATTCATCGGACCACATATGTCCGAATGGATGAGCTGTAATGGAACCTCGGCCCTTGTGCCGGTTCCAAACGGCTTGCGACAAGATTTCCCTACAAGGCAATGTTTGCAAGTCGACATATCAACCTTTGAAACATTGGATAGAAGGCCACGTTTGGCAAGTCTATCCATACGTGTTGGTCCAATGTGACCAAGCCTTGCGTGCCAACAAATTATATCTGACTCATAAGTCAAAGAATTTGCAACAAAGAAATTTTCATTGCAAAATGAGGAATCATACATTGTATTTAATACAATAAATCCTTTAAATACATACCCAGTACCAATTAAGGAATTATTACAAAATAAGTCCACTTTACAATCATGAAAAAGCCAGCTATAACCAAGACCCATTAATACGACCACAGATATAATATTCCTTCGAATATCTGGAGTGAAGAGGACATCATGTAGTAAGATAGTGCGACCGTTGTCCAAGACTAGCTTGCAAGTCCCAACGCCTTTCACTTCAACACGTGTGTTGTTTCCTACATAGATCCACTTTGTTCCTTGGGGTATCCGGTGATACTCCACGAAGGACCGTCTATCCCTTGCTATGTGGTCGGTGGCACCTGAATCAATTATCCAAAATGGATTAGATTCCACAAGAAATATTGAACTAGAAACACATATGTAACTATCATTACAAGTTACCTTGTCACCTTCATCCGTACAAGAACGGGCGTAGTGACCTAACTTGTTGCACTTGAAGCACTTGATCCTCTTCAAGTCTTTCTTCTTGAGCCATTTCTTGTGCCCACCCTTATGTTTGGGTTTCTTGGTAGACTCAGGTTGCTTATTACGTTCATTAGTAAACTTTGAACGATCTTTCCGTTTCTTTCCCCCATGTGAGGAACTAGCAACCATGTGCACTTCTGCACTAGGCTTGGCGGCCGCAATCTGTTCTTCCTCTAACTCAAGGTGCTTTGAAACATCGCTAAAGTTCTTGATGCTCTCATTATGAGTGAGATGCATCTTCATTTGGTCCCACCCATTTGGTAGAGAACGTATGACTGCTTGGATTTGTTGCTCGTCAGTGAGCACATGACCTGCATCCTTTAACTCTGAGATGAGATTAGCCATATGTCGTAGATGTTTCCCCATGGAATGATCTGGACGTTTCTTGTATGAATCAAATCTTATAGTTAAAGAACGAAGTTTGGACACCGAGGTGCCACCAAACTTCTCCTCAAGCTTGGACCATATGTCCATGGCTAGGTCATGCTCTCGGAAGATGCGCATTATGTCATCGGCCATACTGGATAAAAACGTAATGCGAGCTATCTTGTTCTTCCGAGACCAAGCATCAAAAGCTTCCGTGTCTCGTCTGTGTTGGGCCATAGTGCCCAACTCGGGTTCAATCATTACGTTCTTTAGAGTTTCGAGCACTTCTTGCTCCTCTAGAACGTATTGTATCATGATGGACCATAGTTTGTAATTATCGCCGTTGAGTTTTTCACCTCTGTTTAACTCAGCGACGATATTCTTTGAAGCGGAAGACATTTTATCTTTAAAATGCTGCAAAAAGACACAAAATCGAAGGTTCGATCAAAAATCATTGCATAAAATTCTTATACATAGATATCACTCCCACTTGGAATATCCCACTTGGAATGATATCATTATATTTGATAAGTTACTTTCGAAAAATATTGAAGATGTTGCTCTAGAATCGGAAAAGTCTCTACGATTCCAATCACCATCTAGAACAATCCTTCAATATTTCCCCCTCACTTATCAAACGATAGTACTCTTATCGTACTTCGCAACAGAAAAGCGTTTTTGAAAACGTATTTTTCAAAAGCAAATTCGATATTTCAACTTAGTACCCTTATGATACTAGCGAAATATACGGTAATCCCTGGCCATTGCCGGGATTGAGCCGTATCCGTGCCAAGGCCGGATCCCCCCTGAGGTGATTTTTCTGCAAGCCATCGTCGACGGCTCCCGTATGGATCCAGGCGCTTCCCCCCTATAGGAGAATTTTGTCGCAGACGACTGCCGTCGGCCCCGTATGGGCTAGCCATGCATGTCACATTCATGCAAGCCCCCCCCCAAATACAGGGTCAACCGGGGCTCGGCACTGGCCGAGACCGGGGCCGACAATGGACTGGCGCCGGCCTCGGCCAGGGCCGGTAGTGGCCCTGGCAGCGGCCAGCGGCCAGGCCTGGCCCTGGCCACGGCCAGGGTCCTCTGGCCCTGGCCGGCCAGGGCCGGCAAGGCCCTGGCCGGGGCTGGCCATGGCCCATATGGCCATGGCCGGCCACCCTCTTGCATGGGGTTGGCCGCACACCCCGCCGGAGGGGTGGCCGTGGTTGTTATTGGCCGTAGCCAACCCCCTCCGCATGGGGAGGGGGGTGCATTGCCTCCATAACCCATATGGCCATGGTGATCATGCACCAAAATTTTCATCTTCTCCGTTGAGAATAACCACCATCGTCTTCTCCGATGAAGCACCCGTTCGTCGAGAAAGTAGTTACACTTCAATGGCCGTATGCCGGAAAAATAACATACTTTCAAGTTCGTAAACTACACGCTCCACATGAAGAGAGTTCACATTCCCTATTGAATGGAGACTCAGCATCCATGAAGAGTGCGAGTTTGGTGATATGAACGGTCAGTTCTTCCCGTCACAGAGAGTTCCTGCCATATCCGTAATGACAGAAGACCCTAACGTGAAAAGAACAACTGCTGCGATTCTCTCCGTCACGATGCGCTCCTACCATATCCATAATGGTAGGAAACTCATTCGTGAAAAAGACAACGCCTCGTTCATCGGTGAGACCGGGGCGACAGTTAGACCGGAGCGAACCCGTATGGCTCTGATACCAATGTAGGATACTGTCAAAACAGCGACGTTGGGATCGAATAATAATGTAGAGACTTACGCTTGCGTACGCGGCACCGTAATCTCTGAACTTCACCCTCAGATTCGCCACAACGGTCGGTACTTCGTCACGGAGGATCGAAGCAACGTTTCACCGCCTAAATCTCTATTTAGAAGAGGACTTTAATGGAAGGGAGAAGAAGAACATACGTTGCCTTATGCAAACTTATGGCATGGTTAGATTAGTTTAAAAGGCATACCCTTGGGTCCTATTTATAGGCTTTAGGGGTAGTTATTGTAGGAAATAACCAATTATAAGCTTATTAGCCTATATTAGCCCTTTTACTTATCCTCTTCTTCATTCACTTATCAAGTGCCTTTATGCACTTATAAAGTGACTTTTTCCACTTATCGAGTGGTCCTTTTCACACGAGAAAAGGTTCCCTTTGTGCACGCTTTCATGCACGCGACATCTGAGGTCCGTATACCCTCATACATCCCCTCATGGGTGTATTCATGTCGTCCATATCCAACATATCAGTCACAACCTAAGGAATCACACTTAATAGCAGTTAAACGTATTTTTCGGTATTTAAGTCACACACTAGACTACGGATTATTCTATCCAAAGTCAAGCACATATGAGTTAATCTCATATAGTGATGCAGATTATGCTGGATGCAAAATCCGACAGGAAAAGTACTAGTGGCACTTGCCATTTTATAGGAAATTCCCTTGTCTCTTGGTTTTCCAAGAAGCAGAATTCCGTATCTCTTTCAACCACCAAGGCAGAATATATCGCCGTCGGTGTTGTATGTGCATAGGTTCTTTGGATGAGACACACACTGAATGACTTTGGTATAAACTGTGATACTTGCCCTATCATATTGTGGACAACCTAAGTGCGATATGTCTCTCTAAGAATCCGGTACAACATTCCCGTACCAAACACATAGATGTCCGTCACCATTACTTAGATGATCATGTAGATAAAAAGGACATCATATTAGTGTACGCTGAAACCCAGAAGCAAATCACCGATATTTTCACGAAACCACTTAAGGAAGATTCCTTTGTGCGGTTACGTCGAGAATTGGGGATTATGGGTGAATCCGAGATTTAGAATTCATATTTTTTATATTGTTGCATGATAGTGATATTCATAAGCTCATGCATACATTTGTTATGATATTCTCTATTCATGCTAGATTTATGACTGGTTTGCGTTTTGCGCGTCGTATTTATGGTTTTATGGTTTTATGGGGTAGTATAAGTGCATACGAGAGTGTTTAGATGATTAGTCTAAGAGCTCTTGGGAAAGATCTCAAAATTTCTCATTTCCAATTATTTGGACGCATCTAGTAGGTTCACGTTCAACTGCAGACCGACTAGTTTGTCTTCTACTCGGTTATACGTTGAACTTAGACCAACTAGTCTGTATCACCTCCTTGCCCAATCTCGCTGTTTATCACTTAGTCGGTCCAAGTTCATTGCCGACCGACTAGAATGCGTTTTAGTCGGTCAGCTACTGAACTCAGACCGACTAGTTGGGCAAGGACAAATTTGTCTTTGGCCCTTTTTCAATCGTTTAAGTCATCCCCCACACTGATTAGAACTCATTCTAATCGGTGCTCTCTCTTCCTAAAACCCTAATCCACCGATCCCCTTGTCGTCTCCCACCGCCCATCGACATCTTCGGTCGCCTCCGTCGCCGCTGGTCGTTCTCCTCCCCCTAGGGTATCTCCTCCTCTCTTCCTTCTTTATTTAGGATTTGAATTCCTTTCGAAATTGCTTGTTTCCTCTTCTCGATTCCATGGTGAAGACAAGAATCCCTATCCGCTCTTCTGGTCCCTCTCAGATGACCGTCGAGACTCCTTCTAACCTTAATCCATCCAAACATCGATCAAAATCCGTTCGTCCGCCCCCTTCGTCGCCAGTTTCACCATCGTCTTCTTCGCCTCCACTCAAAAAGAAGAAGGCGGCATTTTCTCGACCAAAGCCCTCATCTCAATCCCAGTCCCAACCAAAATTCAAAAAGACGTTGACCTCTGGACCCTATCGTGCTTCTTCAGCGCATTCTGAATCCGACGAGGATTATATCCCAGAATCTGCAGCTGTCAAGAAAGAATCTATCCCGACTACTCGCACTACCCCGCGACAGTCCAAACGGAAGGGTCCTATGCCCTCTGGTAGGGTCGATATTTCTATGTTTCGCAATGATCCATTATGTCTTGCCGCTTATAATCGTATTAAGCATTGCCCCTTGATTCTCTAACATTACGTCAAGTTTGCTAATTTCCCTAAGCTTGCCGATCTTGACTATCTTTTCCACGATCCCAAGGCGAATCCTCATCCTTAACCACGACTCGTTAAGCTTTTCTATGCCAATCGAGTTAGGGGTGAGTACGACGAAAAGCAATGCATTGAGAGCACTGTTTTGGGGATGCACATTGTCCTCACTACAGAGGTCTTAGGACAGATTCTTAGGATTTCGTCTTCTGGTCTGATTCTGTCTGACATTTCTGTGGAGAAGATCCATGATCTCGATCAATCTCTGTTAGCCGATATGTTTCACGTCGATCCTCCCGCCATGATAGGCGTTCCCTCCAAATCCTTCAAGCCGAATGCATGGGTTCTTAATTTGATTCTGAAGTCGTGTCTTCTTCCAAAGTACGGCTCTTCTAGTCTTCCATCCCAGCCCTTTCTGAAGCTCATCTATGCCCTGTTTGAGGGGAGCGAAATAAATTGGGCTCGTATCATTCTGGACAAGATGGACTCTTTTGAGTGCATCAGGAAGTTGTCCAAGGCCGTGCATATTCCATATCCTTGCCTCTTGACTTTGGTCTTCCGTCATTTTGGAGTTCCCCTTCCTTCTGATGATCATCGCCCTTTGGGTCCTCCCTTGAACACGACCACTGTCAAGAAATCTCTTGCTGCCTTGAGACATGTTCAGCGGGTGACCCCTTCTGTTCCTCCTCCATCTTCTAGCGCTGCCTCTTCAGCATACCTGAGCCGTCGGGACGCTCGTCTCTTGCGTTGTGAGGAGATGCTGGAGCGCCTCTGTGATCGCTTGGGTGTTGAGGTTTCTCCGTCTGTTTCTGATGAGGAAGTCATGGATGCTGCTGACGATGAGGAGCCTGCTACTGCCTCTACTATTCGTGCCCCCGAGGGCACTCCTGCTGCCACCATCCCTTCGGTAGATATTTCTGTTGCTTCAGAGTCTACCATTCCGACTGCACAGCCTGACGCTGGTGCAACTCCTGCCTCTGCCTCCTGAGCCTACCTTGTAGGAATCTCCTTTGAGCACTTTGGATGATACATCTAGTTGTGAGAGAGTGAGGCTAGAATAGTTGGGTGGCTGTTCTATTTTCTTTTGGTATATGATATGATGTTGTATTGATATATAATCATGCAATTTATGCTACTCCCTGCTGTTGTTAGATATTTTTTGTTGCCTGGATGTATGGCTTTTGCTGGTTACATATATATACTAGAAATAACACATGCACAAAGTGCACGGCATGGAAAAAAACCCGTACAAAAAAGATGTTGTGCATACGCAGAAACGATAAGGAGAGAGAAGTGTGGGTGTGTGTGTCGGTAGCGTCCGGGGTAAAAGACCCCAAAACAAAACATGACGCCTAAAAACCCAAAACCCAAATAAAATCCCAAAACCCCAAAGCCCAAATGAGGGTGAGCACGTGTATAAGTGGATGTGGGGGGTGTTTTTTGGGGTTTGTTTGGGTTGGAGTGGCAAACACGTAAATAAGAGGAAACATGGGGTTATTTTTGGGGGTTTGTCCCAGTCAACTTGTGACTGTGACAGACCCCGCCACCTAGGACAATCCTAGGTGGCATGCCTTCTTTTATGGAATAGATATCCCTCAAAATCGCATCTCTTGTCCATTTTCTCGTGTACAATTTCTCTTGTCCAATTTCTCTTGTTAACATCCCTCTTTTGTATAATAGATATCCCTCAAAATCTCATCTCTTGTCCAATTTCTCTTGTCCAAATTCTCTTATCCAATTTCTCTTGATAACATCCCTCTTTTGTATAATAGATATCCCTCGAAATCTCATCTCATGTCCAATTTCTCTTATCCAATTTCTCTTGATAACATCACTCATTTGTATAATAGGTATCCCTCAATATCTCATCTCGTGTCCAATTTCTCTTGTCCAAATTCTCTTATGTAACATCCCTCTTTAATATAATATATATCCCTCAATATCTCATCTCTTGTCCAATTTCTCTTATCCAATTTCTCTTGATAAGACCCTCTTTTTTTCTCTTGTCCAAATTCTCTAATGTAACATCCCACTTTAATATAATAGATATCCCTCAATATCTCATCTCTTGTCCAACTTCTCTTATCCAATTTCTCTTGATAGCATCCATCTTTTATATTACACACACACACACACACACACACACACACACACACACACACACACACACACACACACACACACATCCGGTTGCAGTTCGTATCATTGTGCATGTTGTGATGTGTCTCTGCTGATTCTTTTCGTCGCTCGTCGACTATGTTGTTCTCTAGCTTTGTTTGTATGAAAACATGAATTGTTTTCCATGCACTCAATTCGCTAAAATGATTGATATTGGAGAGATTTTTTCTTTAATCACTCATATAATTTGATGTTGTTTTTGATGATTTCCGTTTTTTAACTATGGTCTAGGTGTCACACTTTGTTTTCCCTCGATGTTTTCCTTGGTGTCATTTGGACCGTCGTCATATTCTTCGACTCTCTTGTTTAAACTTTTGTTTAGTCATTGTTGTATGTCGTTGTTTTTCCTCCCGCTCTTTTTGGATAATGCCAAAGGGGGAGAGAATTAATAATGACTTAGTGCTAAATGATAATTTAAACATTACCGTGAATCTAATTTCATATGCTAGATTTAGGGGGAGTGAAGATATAAAAATCTATGGATTCTGATCCTATATTTTGATAGTTGGATCATGTTATATTCTTTTCTCTGCTGCTTGTTGCTCCTGTTCATTATTTAATATGGAACTAACGTGTCATCAATGCAGGGGGGGAGTAAGTAAATTTCATTTATTTCATTATTATTGATTTATATTTATGTTGGTTTGTCATCACCAAAAAGGGGGAGAATATTGAGTATTGATTCCCTTGATTTGGTTTTGATGATGAACAAACATAAATATCGTGTACTAATTCTCCTTGAGCGCAGTTATGGAGATCGTCGCCAATTTACTTTGTAAATCTCAAGCGATGTCTCAAGACTTCTTTAGAGTGCATGATCGTTGTGCCTGAAGCTTCGTTGAAGTTCAAGGACTTGTTGATGAAGTCAAAAGATTCAGACTCATCATGTTAGAGCTTTGAAGACGGTTTTTCTTGTTTATCTCTTTGTCTTCTAGCTCTACTTTATAGAATGTTAAGGCCTTGAGTCATACTTGCTTAGCATCCATCTTAACTATCTTATCAATTTACTAGGAATGCCGTAGAAGCCATTAGATAGGGTCCCTTAGCCTATCGCTCTTCCACCTGGCTTCTGGTGCATCTTAGTTGGTTCAAGTTGAAGAACTAATCGATTAAATGTCAATCTAATCGATTAGGAATTCTTCTTGAATCGACTAGCCATTCTTTGAATCTTAGCCTAATCTCTGTTAACCAACTAGTCGGTCCAAGAAGGTTCACCGACCGATTAGTTCTCAAACTAGTCGGTTAGTGTTTCTTCTTAGACCGACTAGATTATCTTTCTTCTTTCACACAAATCTCTGTTTGCAACTAGTCGGTCCAAGAAGGTTCACCGACCAATTAGTTATCAAACTAGTCGGTTAGTGTTTCTTTTTAGACCGACTAGATTATCCTGACCTTTTTACTAAAATCTCTGTTTCAAACCAGTCGGTCCAAGAAGGCTCACTGACCGACTAGTTCTCCATCTAATCGGTTAATGATCCTTCTTAGACCGATTAAGCTGCTTTAATTTTCCAGACGTTGGAGATTTTATTTCCACGATTGTCCTGGATCTGTTTTGATTATTTCCATATCTGTTTGATGCGTTTCAAACATGGAAATTCTTCCCTTATGTGTAGACATTCAGATCTAGTTTTTCATATATCGATGAGTATTTTCAAAGGCTTGAATTCTTGAAAAAGCTCTAGCTCTCTTTTCGACCTAATCATTTTTTAGAGATCATTGGCTCTTTAGTGTTCAATCTCCTGAAGGATTCAAGGATCACGATCATCATCCTAGCTGTCTCCATCTGTTCATCTCAGTGGTGCTAGGGTTTCAATCATTCTTCGTGATCTCTTCTCTCCATCATCCTTCCTTGCCCTAATACTGTAAGTATCTCTCAAGGCATAGGAATTTGTGATGAGTATTGCATATTTCATTAAAAAAATTTATTTGAGTTTTGCTCTTAGTTTGTGAGAGGTACGTGATCCAGGTTTGTGGGAGTCACGATTGAATCTTTGTATTCATTTGTCTTGTAGTAGTTGCTACAAGAAGTTTTTAGTGGAAGCTTGAGTTAGTGGACTCTAACTCAAGTAGCCGGAAGGGATCCGGGTGTCTGGTACGTAGGATCACCGGGAACAAGTCGGGGAGACTTGGGTGGATCCGAACCCATTACATCACTTGTTTGCATTGTGATCTTCTTGTTGTTACTTCTATTCCGCATTCTTGTTTGTGTTTGCAAAATAATTAAGAATTATCATCTTAGTTATTTTAAAGTACTATTCACCCACTCTAGTACTTGTGCAGTAGCTTCCAGGGTATTACAAAGTCGAATCATGATTAATATTCCATCGTGCGTGTGTATCATGAAACAACTATAAAACACATCATGAAGTTATAAGTAGATGCATACCATAATATACGCTCAATTTTAAGATAACCTGGCAATTAAGAAGTTTACTCCTAAACACGAAACATAAACACAATGAATACAATGGTATCCATATATTGCTTTAAACCAGATAAGTGCTACATTTATACGGTCCTATAAGACATGTACCCAATACAGATATTGACATTAGAACTCATGCATCAAAGTATCCTGCTCCAACAATAAAAGACAAATGTGAGAAAGAAGTATTGGCCCATGCATCATGCTCGGTTTAAAACCAACAGGAATTCTAACTTTCAGCAAATCCATATATTAACATAGAGACTTATTTAGCTTTATTTAGAAATCAGCCCTACTAATCTTCAATAAAAAATTCCAGGTTGTCAACCAAATGAAGCATGGAAAACCACACATCAAACAAAACAATCAAAGTTAAAGAAATACATACAAAACAATTTACAAAGACAAAGAATGATCAACAACAATATAAGCAGTAAACAATGCAAGGGACCAGTAGAATCCCCAGTATGCATCATAAATCGAATTGTAGTCAAAATGATATCCCCCACTTGCCCATTTGAATTGATGACTGAAGTTTAAAGTGAAATTAGATACATGGAGAACCAGAGTCTTCAACGAAAAGACATCTGGTGCATCGACACCATTTAAATATGCCATCACCTACTGTATCCCTGATCCCAAAGCTTTAACTTTTGTTGCTTGCTATTATCTCCTATTTGAACTTGACCGATCTGGGATCTTGGGTGCGCTATTTATGTACAAAAATGACAATTGTGATCAATAAAATGGAAGCATAAAGATACTCTCCATCTTGAGGGTTATAACACATAACTTGTTTAAATTAAAACAGTTTCTGGATGCTCTTTCTTCCTCCAATTTAAGATTCAACACATCTACTTCCCTGATCGACTTCTAAATTTATTTGTATTTAAAAATGATGTTGCTTTTTAATTAATTAGAAGTAGAGACGGTAGGTATGACAAGTTCTGTTCTCTCCCTCTCTCCAGCCCTCCCTCCCTCCACCCCTAATCCTGACCTGATACATTTCTTTACGATTGTCTTTCATTCCATCTCCATGAGCACTATACTATTGGTTTAGCTATATGTTATGTTATAATTTTGATATGTTTTCCTTATTCCTAACTCTTTAAGTTTTTGATTTTCAGCCGCATTTGTATAGCTCAAGATATTAATCGGCACACTTTCTTCTGATGACCAATTATCAAATGTATAGAAGATTAGGATATATATATATATATTACTTGGGCAATATCAGAACTTTTGCCAAACCCAGATCTCAATTTATCCTATCAGTTGTTCAAATCAAAGAGGAATAAGAAAGGGAAATTGATCTCATTTCCTAAATTTAAGCATAAAAAGTACAAAAAAGAAATATTTGACGAGGGAAGGCATACTTAACAAAGCTGATGAAGCATCAAAAGCCAAAACAAACAAACAAAATTTCTTCTTTGACGAATTACTACAAACACTCAGAGGATAGTGGGATGCCCAACCTGGCTGAGATCCATGCCCCAAAAAATTTCGATTTTCGTTGGGTCCTCAATTTAGACACATGGATCAGTCTGTAAAAAAGTGAGAATTTGAACTTCGGAGTTAAATTAAGCACTAAAACTGCAAAACGATCAAAGTCTGATCAAATGGATATCTCTCAAAATGCAATTTTTATAATGGAAAAAAGGAAATAGAGAAAGAGAAGGGAAAGCTGAATTGATATCGAAGGAGGGTTTCAGAAAAAAAAACTCCAAAATTCCATTTGAAATGGGATTTGAATCATGTTATATGCACAATGGCATTTTAAATAGTGAAAAAATTAAATTTTAATTTAATTTTAATTTAATTTTAATAGTAAAAAAATAGAAGGATTTCAGCATATGCCTGCACATGCACCAACAATAAGCATGCCCAAATCCATTAAAATAATCTTTAGAAAGGTGTCGCAGCAGGAGGAGTGAATCTCATACTCTCATAGAGAAATTCAAATTTGTATTAAGTTTTTCAGCTACCACATGAAATTATGATTCCATCGTCGAGATTAAGCCATGTATGGTATCTTGGACTCCATGGCAGCATCACAAGAAGGTAAAAAATTTGCTTAGTGACCTCTAAAAACCAAAGAGATCAAAGAAAAAGATAGAAAGAAAGTTGTTCTACAATTAGCAAATGCCCGAAAGGAAATCCTATTGCTAAATATTTCATAAAGAGTAATGTGCAGATTCTTAAAACAAATTGCATGAAAGGTTGTAATGACTAAATCTATATTTCCACATATTTCTGCAAAAACACACACACTTGTGAGATTGGAGGAAGAGCTGAAAGCATCAAAGTCACTGAACATTTCATAAACAACTTGGAAGGTAGAATCAGATAAAGATCTAACGGCTTTCGTATGGATCCTAATGCCACTTAGAGCATGAACCTCCCAGCTTTGCGGTCTCAATTCATTGCAACCATCAAGATTAGGGCATGACCTATGGCATGACTGAAAAAGCCAGACCAATGGGTTAGCATACTTACCGGGGGCCTGATCAGGTTTTCCCTGGCACAAAAATGAAACCTCAAATGATGCTTCCCATGGCAATATGACAGATCATAATATCATGGGATTAAATAACTAAATATCTTGGTGTTGTGGGCTAAATAACTAAATATCTTACTTCCTACTTCCACTCACAAACCTTATTTAAAGGGGAAAAACAGCTAAACAAATGAAAGAGCACCTAACTTCCATATGTTAGGAATAATATATTTTCTTATGGACATCCAAATCAGATTACATAATATTGGAGACTGAGATTACACAAAACAAAGCTAAAACCCCAACTTTTGAACCAAAAAATGACATGAAAAAGAGAGGGAAAAGAATTAAAACTCACCTTCCATGCTTCATAGATCAACAGTATCGAGATTTCACAAAATTTCTCGCTTTAAACAATTTCAAATCAAACCTGAAAATATATATAAGAGGAATATGGAGGGTTCCAATGATTAAATTCAGCAAGACCACGAACCTAGGTATTCCAATGATTAAATTCAACAAAATAATTTAATGTCAACTTCTACAAAAAAATTTAAATTTAACAATCACCTAAACATGAATCAATTTCACCATGAAACTGAGGGTTCCTTGCGGCATGGTTGTAGACTGTAGCTTGATACCGGTGGGTCACATAGTTGTAGACTGCAGTGAAAGCCTTTCCAAGAGCATTTTCATTTGGCTTTCAATTGCCTCAAAAGAAAACAATGCTTGTTACTTTACACAGAATTTTTCCAGTTAAGGATGAATATTTCTTTGCCCAGATTATGCCCAACAACTATAATTCAGAGTACTATCAAAAAATTAATCACATGTTGTCAACATTTTCTATGACAGTTGAGATATGTTGTTTGCCAATATCAATAGCATTGGCAAAGCAGTTTGAGAAGCATTCACAGTACTAGAATCAGCTGTGTGTAACCTACTTCTATTTGCCCTGCAAAAATAGTAGCTTGTTGGATTTCCAAGATTTAATCCCACCATCGGATGTGCCTATAAGCAGCTATTGTCAAGTTATGAGTAATGCTAAGAGGTATAGTAGTAATGGCATATAATTATGATACAGAAATAAAACGAAGGGAAAATATGTCAAATAGTTGGCGGGCATAGTAGTAATGGTAGAAGGTGCCCAGGCAAATACTAAATTTCGTTCTCACGTAGATATTCTCGGACTTGGAGGGGATCATGGCATTCTTAGACTTGTGCTATTGCTTTTGGGCCATCTCCACCCTCAGCTTGTTGGCTTCATCATTAGACCATATGCAAAATCATTGGGGAAAAGAAATTAAAATTGAGGAAAGAGAATTAAAATTCTTACCTTTTGAAACCCATCTTTCACCTCTAACAACTGTACCCGAGATCGCGTGGATCTTCTCGAACTTGGAGTGGCTAGTGGTGTTTGCTTCACCCTTAGCTTGCCTTTTTCATGGCTCCTTAGAACCCATCAAATTTCAAAGCTACAAAGATCTGGGGTTAGGGAGATGATTTTGCAGAGGCTTGAGGAAGAAGACGATGGTGAGCTGGGGCTGATGGAGACATCATTTAAATATTGATTTTAAATTTGCTAAGAGCTGGATAGATGATAAGAGCTTAAAACCCTAGACAAAACCTGCAGATGATGAGATCGTCCTCCTCTTCTTACCTTCCTCTTCCTCCTCCTCTTCTGTCTCACCTCATGCGTCTCATTTTCTTGCGGGGTTTTGGGGGCAGGGAGGTAGAGAGGGGGCGAGAGAGGGAGGGATAGATGGGTCAGCTATGTATTTGGGGTTGCATGTTGGGCAAATGGTTCACCTCCCTTTTGTTGTCAAATACAAATTTCAAAACCAAATTTCAAACCAAATTTCAATTTTCAAACCAGCCAAGTTTTCCCCCCAAAACTTATCCTAGTCATCAACAATTGTTTGTCCCAGTCAGCTTTTGCTTGTCCACGTAGGACAAAGATGGCCACCTAGGACAAAGATTCAAAAACAACTCTCAAATTTAATATATATATATATATATATATATATATATATATATATATATATATATATATATATATATATATATATATAGCCCACGAGAGGGTGTCCTAGTGGTAAGTCATTCCGCTCCAAAGCCAAGGGGTGCGGGGTTCGAGGCCTATGGCCGCCGTGACTTGGTAATTGTTGTGGAATTTGTTATGGAATTATTTACCCTTGGGCTACATCTCCCCTCTCAGACTAACCCGGGGACCGTTGGGGCACGGCGGTCACCCCCAGTTTGCATAGTCTCGGCCGGGCTCTCGCCTTACCCTCCTAAAAAAGCCGAAGGCAAGGGGAGGGGTTGGGGATTTTTCTGGGTTTTCAAAAAAAACAAAAAAAAACAAAAAAACAATATATATATATATATATATATATATATATATATATATATATATATATATATTGTGTGTGTGTGTGGAAAAAGGGGATCTAAGGTGCCTCCTTAGATGAAATCTAAGGAGGCGCCCTCATTTCCCCCCATCTCCTACAATTTTTTTAAAATATTTTTTCATGGGGTTATTGTTCACATCATGGATGATCAACATACCAAATTTCAAGGGATTCCAATACTTTTTGAGCCCCCCATCTACCCCTTACAACTTCAACGGTCTGAAAACGTGCCGAAAAACCCACGAAGTTGCAAGGGGTAGATGAGGGCTCAAAAAGTATTGGAATCTCTTGAAATTTGGTATGTTGATCATCCATAAGGTGAACAACAAACCCATGAAAAAACATTTCAAAAAAATATGGGAGATGGGGAGAAATGTGGGCGCCTCCTTAGATTGAATCTAAGGAGGCACCTTAGGATCCCTTTACCCTGTATGGAAAAAGGGGATATATATATATGTATGTATATATATATATATGTATGTATCTATTCTATATTTGATGAAGATTTTGAATTATGTCATGCTAGGATAAAGGTTAGTGCTGACTAGGACAAACATACATGATGACTAGAACCTACAAAAATTGGTTGGAGTTTTGAAATTTTGGGAGGAACCTAACGGGGAAGTTTGAATTTTAGTGGGAGTTTTGAAATTTTGATGGGTGTTTGAAATTTAAAGTTTGAAAGATATTTTAAAGTTTGTATTTGAAAAATCTATGAAACAATTTGAGGGAAGTTTGTTTTTTAGGGGAAAACTCTTGGTGGGGAAAAAAATGGGGAACTACATAACAATTATTGTGCTTTAATTTTGCGGGGAACTAAAATTTTGAGGAGGTGAATATCTTATATAAACCGTGTCCTATGGACACGGGCAATGACTAGTATATATATATATATATGTATGTATGTATGTATATATGTATGTATGTATGTATATATGTATGTATGTATGTATGTATATATGTATGTATGTATGTATATATGTATGTATGTATGTATATATATATATATATATATATATATATATATATATATATATATATATATATATATCAAAAAAGAAGAGAAAAATGATGAAAAACCCCAACTTCAATACCCATAAATCAAACAATTTTTAGATGATGCCAATTCTTGGAAATAAGAAAACTATGACATGACGTCGTGTTATACTTTTGCTTATGCAATATAATGCTCGTATGTTATTTATTCAATTTAAATTAGAGAATGTCATGGATTTGATCTTCTTCATAATTTTGTATATTGGTGATAAAGATCATGATGGAAAACATGTTATTGAGCCAAGCCATCGACGATTGATAGAAGTTAATATTTACTAAGCATCCGATTTCATCGCTTCTTTTGCTAGGGATGAGAAAAATGCTCATTGGGATTCAAGGTAAATATTGTATATTTAACACCTCATTTATTAGTATTTATGCATATATGATGCGTATTTGGCCTCTAATACAAGCATATTTAAATTATTAATAATTATTAGAGCATTATCTTTATCTATGCACACTATACCATTTTACTAATTATTTTTGTCTTCTCATATTTTTCATGTAAAGATCTCAATTTTTCAATTCCAACGACTATTTTTCTTTTTTTAATATATGTGCTATTTTCTATGAATTTTGGAACACAAAATACCATTTAAAATGCAGAAATACGAAGAAAATACGGTCTCCCGCCCATATGCTACCACAAGGCAGCATCATAGCGATCTCCTGCTTCATCTGGCACCCCAGCGTAGCGAGTGTTGTAACCTCTTGTGGAGCGTCGATTTGAGAACAAATGGACCAGAATCACTCTGCATCAGAGTCAGATGGGACCAAGCGAATCGGGCAAAAGCGACAGCTCCCTGGACACATGGCATCTCCACAGAATATCACCTTCTTATCAATGATAGAGGATGCGTCCCTATCGAATGTGAACACTAGCAGGTGAACTCTGCTCCGACTAGCCACGTGTTGATTCCTCATCAAATCGCGCTTCGATAAACGGTCAGTATTTGATGCGACGAAGCCAATGCAGGTTCAAGAAAATTGGATGCAGATCCATGATCTGCCAACCGACATACCCATAAGCCTATATTTACAGTACTCATGGGCATATTCTCGGGTATTCTAGGTTGTATTCCGAGTGTATTTTGGCGTATTCAGAGCCATTTTGGATCGTCTCTCGCGTATTTTCCAGGGCTTTAGATATAGAGGCAGAGGCACAATTTTGAAGTGATCTAGGATCCAAGTGGAGAGATTTGGTGATATAATTCTTAACTTTTGATTTGTATTTGAGTTTTATACAATGTATTTTGGGTTAAAGATGATGTATTTCTCTTTAAATATTGATTCTTTTCCCTCCGTGCTTGGCTATAACTCATATATGTTGATTGTAAAGTAGTTAGGGCTATGTAATCTATGATTTTAATGTCTTTTCACCCTATTTTCATGCATATCAAGTATTTTATCGGTTTCTACATCTTCTTTATATTTGGGTATGTTCATTGTCAATGTGGGCATGCTTGAATCGAAGATGACCCTACTAAGGATTATTCGTGATGCAATCCTAGAAGACGTATCATGACCCGAGAGGGCACTTGTGGTTATTTTCTTTATGAAATCGATAATTTACTTGATTACTCTTTGGCACTATTTTATGTACTTTATCACCATACTTTCCGATGTTCTCATGCCCTAGTCGGATGAAACATTGAGTTATAGAAAACACATTAATAATTATTGATTGCAAACACCCTAACGAAATCACAACCAATACATACTCTCCATATTGGTACCCTAATATCGACTTCCACGTAGTTATCTTAGGATTGTTTTTAGTATTTAAAACTCTTGACACTATTATTTTATATTCGAAAGGTGTTAGTTTCTTATTGGATTGGTATTCTTTATAAACTAAAATTTGTGGTTTTACATGTCAGTTGTCACATGGATAAGATACCTGGACTTACCAAGACTTTATTACTAGGTTGATATCATATACTTGGGAGTAGCGCTCACATCTTTTAAGATGAGTCACTTAACTATGGATCAATTTCAAAAAAAAATATTTTATTTACGAAAAATTAAGTGGCTTACTAATGTAACCTAGATATAGTAGATCACCATCTCTGGTGACCCAATGCCTTTATATGGATTTTATTAAGCTCTACTGCCAATGGCTTAGTTACCTTATATGCAACCATTTGTTTTGTTGGTATGAATTATACAAACACTTCATGCTTTTAATTCCTAATAAAATTGTACTTAATATTAATATACGTGGTCTTCTCATTGTACTTGGTATCCTTCAAAATGTTATAGAGGTCATGTTGTTACTGTACAAAGTGATTGGTTTTGTAATATGTGAAACTATATCTAAATCTATAAGGAAATTACTACTTAAGGTAGCCTCTTATATTGTCAATATGCCTGACATGTGCCGTTATAGTTTGCTTCTGTCTACTTCAAGAGATGGCTTTATCATCTAGAGAGAACGCATTGGTGAAGTTAACATGAGCTAGTCTCATTCAATTGCCCACTCAGTTGGGTGTAGCATCAAAGGCTCAAGTCTAAACCTCTAAATCGTAATGTATAATTTGCCACATTATAGCTAAAACTAATTTTATTGCTTTCTAATATGGTCAAGACCTAAGTTAAACTACATCTACTTAGTAAACATACTGCATGGGCAAGGTCATGCCTAGTGCATAGCATAGCATAAGTCAAGCTACCTCTTGCACTAGTATATGAGAAATGCTCCACTTGTTCCCAATGTCATTACTTCTTTGGACACATTTTAGACTAGTGTCGTGGTTCTTAATGATGTGTGCCGTGGTTTTTAATAATGTGTATGACAACTGATTTTGTGTTAAGCATATTGAAACACTAAATGGCATTCCTTATATATGGTTCTTTCAAGAGTCTGTAAGGTTAAATGGATAAAAATTCTAATCTAATTAGTTTAGTGAACGTATTAAATTTTAAAAATTTAATCCTAGTGAAAATACTCAGAAACCACAGAATACATAAATTAAAGTAGATATTTAAAAAATTATATAGTTGCATAGATATTCTTGCACTTTTTAAAATTTTGGTGATAATATCAGATCTCCTCACCAATTAGTACGATAGAAGTTTCACTTTAATAATGAAACCCCCATGAGTTCCCCAATAGAACTTGAACGCAGTCTCAAACATTGCTAGTGTTTGAGAGCAAGAGAAGGAAACGATGTTTTACTTGGAGAGAAAAATTCTACCTTAGAGTCAATTTCTTCGGGTTATCTTTCTTTCTGAGTTTTTAAATGACTTTGAGTGGAGGAGAGGAAGCCGTCATATAGTGTTAGCATTCCTAAAGTTCTTTAATGATATTAGACGTGGGACTAAAAGAATGATTCATAATAAGCCTTATTCTTTTAGAAGTCTAGTTTCAATCAAACTCTATATTTGGTTTAATTCATGATCCAACTAATGGATATAAACCAAACCAAACCAGACCCAAACCTCACCAAACATGAACCAAACCAAGGTGATGGCTTGCTACCACTACCCGTGAATGGACATTGACCATAAGCCAATATCAGCCACTACTAGCTAGTTATTAGCTTGCTGGCTCGACCAGTCAGCTACTGACCACCAACTAGCGAATTGACCATCAGTGATACCAAAGCATTGTTAGCGATGGTTCATGCTAGGTTATGGTTTGATAGTGGTTTTTATTTTGCTCTCCTTTTAGAATTAAATGTTATAACTCTTTATGCACACTTTACACTCGCTTCATAACACTTTATGACAAGCTCCTCTCTCTAAGACAAAGAGATCAAAACTCCTTGTGTTTGCTTTACTAGCATATATCTCTAATAAATTGTATCTTTCTCCATCATTATGGTGACGATTACATTATCTTTATGAGATTATAAAAGCTTAATTCTTACTTCAGTAGTGACTAATCGTACTCTACAATCATATTATAGATACGATAGTGACACTAGCTGTATATGAAGACCACCGCTTTTAGAATTATAATTATCTGATTTGTGTGAGACTGGAATATCTTTCAACGAAAATCTAGGCCTGTCAACAATAGTTACCATGTAGTCTAATCTATTTGTCATAAGTTAACCATATTGATAAGATATCTAGGATATGAAAAATCTATCAAACCCTAACAGCATCTAAATGTAGTAAGTCAAGTATGCGATACCAAAGTCAACATTGGTTAAACCTATTACTCTAATATTCTACATTGGCCAAGGATTTACTACCGATTCCTTCCAACTTCTTACGACACTAACCCCTCATAGCAAAGGAGACAAATTCCATCTTGATCACTATATCAATTCGTATGCTTTGGACTACACCCAATGAGTACCGAGCAATGACTACGTGACTGTTGGTCAGTAAAATCCAACATGTAATCCTGTCATAAGAAAGGTTCTTTGGCATGACTCAGGTATAAAGACTAACCTAAACAAGTCGCTACTTGAGTGCTTCTATTGACAGTGTGTATATGCTACATATAGAAGTTTCTCGATGAGTCGTTCTGTAAACTTTTTCTCTAATAAGTTCATGCGAATTGTCTCATGATATCTCCATATCGAATGACTATATGACCAACCATTAACATTTCAATGCTAAAGATCAGTGCATATTAGTCTATCTGGAATATCATTGTACTGTCTTGATATTCCCACGACCAGAAACATTTAAGAATGTTCTTAAGTGGACTGATTAGATCTCATTATCATAATCTCATTATGATCCTAATTTTCTCTTATAATCCAAGAATTTTATTTATGTAATTATATTCTAATATACATATATACATATTTTATCTGAAGAAATTACAGAGATAATGAGTACCAAATAGTATGTTATTATTTTGAACAAGATGTGTTAATTACTATAATTATCTTAATTACATACATATCCCAATATCTTCCACTTACATTTATAGCCAATTATTATCGTATCTAATACTAATCTTATCCAGTAGTTCCAAATGGTTTTATAGAAGTGCATTCTGTTAGATATTGATTCATCTCATATATTTTTTGATGATAAGCATACATATTTATATGCTAACACTTATGAATGCAAAATCAAGAAGACGAACAAAACTTGGTGAAGGTGTTCAAGATAAAGGAATAAAGTAATTGGAGAATCAAGACAAAAGCATGATGATCTCAAGCATACATCAATGAAGATTTCAAGGAAATTATATTTTTGATGTATTTAATTTCTTGTCTTAGATTCTCATGTTAAAGCATTAATGAAGCACATCACACAAACTTAGGAATACTTAGAAAAAAGTTTCAAAAAGTTTTGAAAACAACATATATATTTTCCTAAGTTTTTAGACCAAAACAATGCATTTTTAAGGTTATTAATCGACTAATGATAGTACCCTAGTCAACAAATTGAATCTGGAAACTATGGCACATCAGTATGTCAGATTAGTCGACCAATGCTCTCCAGTTAGTTGGCTAATAGTATTCTAGTCGACAAATGGATGAATACTAGTCGATTAATTTGAAACAGAAACTTTTGTAGTTTTCTGGCATGACTGATTAGTCGACTAGATCTTCATAATTGAATAATAGCCATTATTCAACTAATCAATAAACTCTAGTAGACTGATGATATTATCGTTGAGAGAGATTTGTGCAATTAGCCATTTTGAGAATATTTTAGGGATTCTGATTTATGGGATTTTATATCTATAGATAGATTATTATCCCAGGGATTTACATCTAGAAAAATCAAAACTCTAAGATAAGGAAATCATTTTTGTGAAAAACTTTCTATAAAATACCATCTTTGGCATTTGCTCTCTTGAAGTTTTTCATTGTGTTGGCCAATTCTCTTGATCTCTATACCCTAATTTCTCCATTTTAAAATAAAGATCGATCTCATTCCCTCACTACGACACTTGTGCTTCATCTTAATGCTATATGGAATTGTACTTCAATGACCAAACGGTTGTAAGTATTTCTCTCTTGGGTTGTAAGAGGGAGGCTAAGAATTACTTTGAGGTTTCGAAAGGATTACTCGCAGTTGTGAGAAGGTTGCACTTGAGGGTTATTTGATTGAGATTTTCCTTGCACTGGGGTGTGGTGTTAATGGGTGTTCTAAGTATTTACGGCTTTGCAAGAAGTTAGTGGAACTCTCAAGCAGGATTTGCTTGGGGATTGGACGTAGGTCAGGAGGACCGAACTGGTATAAAAGCATTTGTTTGCAATTTAATTTTGATTTCTTTATCTTGCAACTTGTATTTACTTCCATGCTTATCTTTACATTTGCAAGATTTATTAATGATCAAGAATCTAGTTTGATAACTTAAATAGATCTCTTATGTAAAATTTTCATAAGAATCTTTAAACACTATTCACCCACATCTAGTTTTTTCTACCTGTCATCCATCTGATCCTCAAGTGGAATTAGAGCGTCATGTGAACCAACACTTGGTATCGAAGCTAGATTAAATGATGGCATCAATAAGTGGATCACAATTTACTGGGGATTACTCAACCACTCATCCTATTTTTTTGCTCTAACTATATGTACTGAAATACATGGATGATGATCTATCGTAGATCAATTGGCTTCGACTAATGGACAATTATGAAGTCTCCCTCTGTACAACCAACAAAACTAATCCATTCAGGGATTGAGGCAGAAAAAGCTAAAGACACTTCGAACACCAAGGCAATGAACATGTTGTTTTGCGCACTTTATAGCAACAAATTCAATCGTGTTTCTACAACAACCACAGTGCATCAAATATGGAAAATCCTAGAGGTAACACATGAAGGGACCGTTTCCATATTTGCTCATAGCTTACAATTATTTAAAATGAAGGAAGGAGAATCCATCATGGAGATATACACACACTTAACAGATATCACAAACTCTCTAACTATGGTAAGGAAGACCTTCTCCCAGTTGAACTCGTATGTAAGACTCTTTGATCACTTACACCGAGTGGTAAAAAAGACAACCGATGTAGGGAAAGCGAATGATCTTTCCAAGCTTACTTATAGAGAGGAACAAGAAGAACAACCGAAGAAGAATGAACTTGCTTTTAGAGCCACCTTGGATTCAGAAGACTTGGGGAATGAAAAGGAAGAAATAGCACTCATTACAAGAAATTTCAAAAAATTTCTAATAGGTAACTCTAAGTTAAATAAAAGTAGAATATCTAATGAAACTATTTTGTGCTATAAGTGTAATAAGCCAGTGCATTACAACAAGGATTGCCCACTATCAAAGCCTAAAGCTCATATTGTTGAAAAGCCAATGAGATCAAAGAACAAAGCTCTCACGGTGACATGTGATGACTTGGATTCCTTATCCAATGAAGACGAAGAAATAGAGGAGGAAAGAGCAAGTATGTACTTCATGGCATAAACGGATAATGGGTAAGTACTGAATTTGAATCTAACATCGAAAATAAACTACTTAATGCTTTCAATGAATTGTTTGCTCAACATAGAAAATTGTGAAAATAGAATAAGACATCAAAAATAACTATGATACAATAAGTAATTATTGTTCCATGACTGATGATATATCTTTAATCAATAAGAATTTAGAAGATGAAAAACTTAAATTGAAAAATGAAAGCAATCTGCTTAGGATTGAATGTAGAGACCTTAGCACAAGACTAAGTGAATTAGATAAAAATATAACTTCATTTAAAATTAAATGTTATGAGTTATATAAAAATGTGGATAAATTTAATAGGTGCAAGGAAAAATTTAAACAACCTATTATTATCACAAAAGTAACCAAAAACAAATTTTGTTTAGGATATAACAATGATGGGCAAGTGCATAACCCCAAAAGAGTTAAAGTTAACCATCTATTATACAATTGATGGATGTTTTTGAATGAGGTTGTTGACAAAGACAAAACTGTGTGTAAAAAGACAACTGGAGTTAAATCTTGAGGAATCAATAGTTAGTTAAGAGAGTTTTTAAAATTTGGGAGGAAAGACCCTAAAATTTTGGGGGGAAATAAATTTGGAGGGAACAAAATCTAGAGGAAACTAACTTTTAGGGGAACTAAAATTTGAATTTTGAGGGAATTAACACTACAAGAAAACTGTCATTTGATGTTGGTTCTTGAAGCCTCTTACGTCGGTTCGAATCGACGTTAAAAGCATTGTATGTCGGTTCCAAGAACTGACGGTAAGTCATCCATTAGAAGCATTTGACTTTGATTTTTTATAACCGACATAAAAACCCATTTAACGTCGGTTTTTGTAACTGACGTATAATGCAGGTATCCATTACACGTCGGTTTTCAACAAATATGAAAAGCTATTACATTTTTTGGATGCATTCTATGACGGTTTAGAACCGACGTAAAATTCAAGTACCATGTTTCAGCATTCAATGTCGGTTTTGTCTAACCACCATTAAATACAGCTTAACTGTTTTAACCATTGCCCACAATTATTTTTTGCCCACCATTATTCTTTTGTAATTTGAAATAATTTAGTAACTAATATAAATTTAAAAAATTGCATGTAGATAGGATAATATAACAAATGTAATAAACATATTTATGTTATGAATCATCATCTGGGGAGGAACCCCCAGCTCTTTATTTAGATCATATAGAGAAGCGTATACCAATAAGATACAATAGATATGGTCTTATCTATAAGATAAGCCATGATCCCAACCGACTAACCACTCAGCATTATCCCTTCACAACACCCCCCCCTTATCCGGCCATCGGTGTGGACTTTGCTCATGAATACTTCAGGATTCTGAGCATTTTAGGGGTCTCACATTGTGTGGATACTTCAGGATCCTGAGTTGGTGAGGTTTGCCTCGTTAAAACCTTTAGCTATGGAAAACCATGTGGGAGAAATTATAGTTAAGGAAAAAAAGTACAAACGCTCTCTAACCCCCCTGATTTGTACAAGCGACTCTGCTTATGAACACTTCGGGATTCTGAGCGTCACAAAGGGGTGGATACTTCAGGATCCAGAGTTGATGTGATTTGTCTCGTTAAAACCTTTGGCTATGGAAAACCCTGTGGAAAAAACCATAGCTAAGGGAAAAGAGTACAAATTCCCTCAACTCCTCCTGATCTGTAAAAGCCCTTAGGCTTTCAGATCTTTTAGGCTTATCTCATCACTCCTATTTACAACATTCCGAAGATATACACTGATTACAAATAGTATCACCATTAAGCAGCTGCTGAATCCAGAAACTCTGGAGAGGTGTGTTAAGTTTTGTCGCCTTTGATGTGGTCTTCAGACTATGTGGTCAGCTCCACAATACCAGCCTCTATCCCAGTCATCACTGAGATGTAATGTACCACCAGGCACCCTCAAATACACCATTGGTGTGTTTCTGGAATGGTGAGGATCACAGAATGATAGGATGATGTTGCCTTCATAATTTGCTTTGCAGATCTGCAGTAGATGGACATTCCACTGTGGGTACCCACTCTGTGATTTCTCAGTATAGGGATTGGACATGTAACCTGCATTTGCATATACATGGAGGATGATACTTTATAATGTAAGCCCAAATCTTTCTACCCTTGGAGGAAGCACAAAAGATACTTAACTCCGGTCTAATGGCCCTTTTAAGCTGCCTAATTATCTCTGGCTAATGAGTTTACTGCAATTGGTATATCAGGACGCATGCAGTTAGTTAGGAGTGCCTGATTGCACTTAGATAAGGGACTATAGAACCAATTATATCCTCCCCCTCTTCTAGCGATCGAAAGGGGTCTTTTTGTACATCCATAGAGTGTACTGCCATAGATGTACTTTGGATGACAATGGTCCTTTTAATTTCTTCAACGCACTTCTGGGCGTATGTAACAGAATTCTATTAAGATAATAAATATGTGAGCCATGACTTAATTTATTTCTGCCTAGGTCTTTCATTTCATTTAATAGTCAGGCCTGAATAGATATTTCGGTTTTCTCTTCAGGAGATCCGATGAGATTTAAGTTGTTTACAACTATGATCTCAAATCATGTCCTTTGCTGAGATGCAAAGACAACCCTCAGTATGAATCATTGCTTTGTCAAGTGATTCTCTTGGTTGTACATTATTTATTATTCTTATTGTTTTTCATCAATAGAATAGACGTCCCGAAGTCTATTCGGGCATTTAAGGAAATGTGGAATGTATCTTTACCAAGATATCCACAAAGGTATGCTGTCACAACATCCAATAACAGCATATCCAAATTTTCCTTTGTCGAATTGTAAGGTATTCGAATTTGATAACTTAGGGAGTCTGATGCATCATTTATGAGTCTGCTCATTTTAATTTGTTCATTCCCTAGTTTTAGAGAAAAAATTCTTGAGCTATAGGTTGTATCTTATAGCATACGATTTTGTATTTATTTTTCTTATGTGTGTAATACTTTATTTACCCACAGGTTTGACACCTTTTGGTGTCTGGACGTCAGGTCCAAATGTTTCACGTTTCATAAGTGAGTCCAACTCATCTTTTATTGCCGCGTTCCACATTTGGCCAATCTCTACGTTTGCATGTTAGCAACGGAGTATGGAACGATATTTTATAAACATCATCGCTTTTGCGATGTATATGACAATATGATACGTGAATACATTGTCGACAATTATGTTCTTTCTGTCCAACACCTCCCCAGTACATACAACAATTACTTTTACTTTCAGTTTTTCCCGGCATTTCATCTGCAGTGGATTCTAGGAAGGGTGAAGTGTGGACATGAGCTCATTGTCCTGTGGTAGTATTTTCTTAAGGTCTCCAGGAGTTTCTGTCCTTGGAGCCTAGTGGTCTGCATCTTTTTTGTTGAGGAACAGCCACTTCTGCCACTAGTGGATTGCATCCATTCTTGGGGATGTCAATTCTAAGCTGGAGTATTTGCAGCAGGAATGTGTGATCTGACAATCTTCTGGTTGTCAATAAATGAGTTCGGTAATTGGTAAACATTGTTCTGTATGTGGAGGATCTTTAGGATCTCATCTTCACATTGTTTCATTATCGAATCATAGTGGGTCAAACTTTTTGTATCGCACGTTACAATTTGCTTCATGCTAGATTTTCCAGTATCTGGGCCTATTTTGGGGAAACTCGTCTTATCAAAAACACAGTCTTCAAGATGTGCCTTAAATGAATCCCCCGTTTGGGGTTCTAGGTATCTTATAATTGAGGGTGAGTCAAACCCTACATAGATATCTAGACGACATTGAGGACCCATTTTTGTCCTCTGTGGTGGTACGATGGGGATTTAAACTGCACGACCGAATATTCTCAAGTGAGAAATGTTCGGTGGCATTCCATATGCAAGTTGTATTGGAGACTCTGACATCCAGTAGGTCTTATTTTCATTTACGATTCAGCATGCAGAATTTGCATGTCCACATGCATCCACCGGCAATCGGGTTTACATTAACAATGGATGTACAATCCATTGGAGTTTATTTATCAGTGACCCATTGTGGGTATGAACATGCGGTACTGTATGTTCATTTTCTATTCCCGTTGCTTGGCAGTACTCTTAAAATGATCGAGAGGTAAATTTCCCAACATTAACCAGCCTTATTTTCTTTATTTGATTGTTTGGAAAATGTGCCCGCAACATTATTATTTGTGCCAATAGCTTTGGAAAAGCTGAGTTACGGGTCGATAGTAGACACACATACGAATATTTTAAGGATGCATTTATCAGTACCATAGAGTGCCGAAATAGCCCACTAGGGGTGGATTTGTCCAAATCAATCTCCTTATTTTCTTTTGATGAAGCGAGTAGATTCTTTTGTCAGATTTTAATAGAGATGGCCTTGTAATTTGTTTTCCCTTATAGCAAGGGATGCGGGGGAATTCTCCCTTCTGAAGAATCTTCTAGTTCTTCAAGTCAGACCCATAGGATAAGATGTGGTGCATCATCATTGATCCAGGGTGGCCATGTCCATCATGCCAAAGTAAAAACTTGGCTGATGTCGGGCACTTTAGGTGCTCCGTTAAATCCGCTTCCTCTCTTCGAATCTTTGTATGGTAGAGGCCTGTTGAAAATCTCTCAAAACGTTCAAGTATGGATTTTACTCCTTTTTCTTGAGACGTTACATACAATAATTTGTTTTTCAGTTACATTTTCTGTTTCCAAGTGAAATCCGTTGAAACGGATGTCTTTGAAACTTAGTAAGTTTCGGTTGGAATTCGGAGAGATTAGTGCATACTTTATTTTTGTGTCATTTGGGTGCAACAGTTTTGCGTTCCAAGAACCTTCAATATGGCCCTGATATTGGGCTTTATATTGAAGGATCGTATGTGTTTATTTATTGTCTACTAATCAGTTATGAGAGCAGTTCATCTATTAAAATATGAATAATATAGGCACATTTTTTTCATTCAAAAACAATTTACATAATTCTAGAATCTCTTATAATATGAAATGTTCTTAAAACAAGTAGCTAAAATAAAAATAGAAGGCTAATCAAGCATGTCTTCATTTTCGAAGTCGTCAGCTGTAAACTTTACTGGAGCATCAGAGGTCACCAGGTTTGTTTCAGCTTTATTTTTCTTGTTTTCGTTATACAAATCCTGGAGATGCTGCGGAGTTCGGTACACTCTAGACCAGTGGCCTTTCATGCCACAGATATGGCACTGGTCTTCCTAATCCCTCTTGGGTGGGGGTGCATAATTCTTCTTGTTGTCATTTCTGCACCAAGTGAACTTACGCTTCCCTTCATTTCTTCGATGCTGGACTTGGCCTCTAGCCCTTTTATTCTGTCATCCTTTCTGTGGTCTTTCTTTTCGTTTATTGTCTCTCTTCTTTTTGGAAAAAGAAGAGGCATTGTGAGCTTCTGGTAGGGGGCAGTGCCAGGGGTGCATGTTGTGAGTGGCGAGAAGAAGCTCTCTGTTCTGTTCAGCCATGAGTAAACATGACAGTAGCTCAGAATACTTAGTGAACTTGCGTTCACGGTATTGCTGCATTAGTATCGCATCTTTCTCATGGAAAGACGTGTACGTCTTTTCCAGCATGCGATCTTCTGAGACTTTTTCACCACACAACTTCAGGCGTGAGGTGATGTTAAAGAGAGCTGAGTTGTACTTAGCTATGGAATTAAAGTCATGCAGTCTCAGGTTCTCCCACTCATATCGTGTCATTGGTAGTATAACATCTTTCTGATGTTTATACCTATCCTCAAGGGCAGTCCACAGCTCAAATGTATCTTCGACCATAAGGTATTCAGCCTTTAGGGTCTTGTCCACATAGCGACGAATATAGATAATGACTTACGCCTTTTCTATATCGCTTACATTTTTATTATTAGTCACAACAGAAATGAGGGACTTAGCCCACAGATGAAACTTCACATCGAGCTGCCAGCTCAGATAGTTTCTTCCTGATGCATCCAGCACTTCGAAATCGACATTTGTGATTTTAGCCATTTTATCTAGAAGAGCACAAATTTGCATGAATTAATAATTTATATAATAAACATTTTTATGCAGAGGCAATTTTTAAATGAAGAGCTAATTGCGTGGATCGGCTAGTCCCACATAAATAAAAAGTCCAAAGTCCCATTACAGTCCATATTACACATATGAAAGCTTTAAAAAAGAAATTACAACTTTGGAAACCCCGTGGGTCCCATATAAGATCTTCAGCTTCAAGTGTGGCCTCTGTCTCCATGGAAAGTAGTCTTCAGTCTTGGACATTACATAAAATTCCTCAGTTCAATTTCTCTCAAAAGTAAAAAAAAGTATAGGAAATAAAATGTGGGACTTAAACAGCCGATCCAAACCCGTAATTAGCCATCCATGTAAAAATTTGTGATCATCAAACATTTTCAGCAGACATTTTCATCGCAGGCATCACAGGCATTTACATTCACAGGAAGGATAAACAATTTAATTACTTAATAAGTATTGGACCAATGGGCAATGCCATGCACCGTTAGGTTAGGTGACTAACGGCTGAGCAGTCGCATGATCTTACTAATTATTAAGTTTAACGTTGCACAACCAAAAATAGTTTATCCACAGAATAAGCCATTAAATATGATGCATATCATATAATTATGATCCTACAAAGGTATCATATAATACAAGGATTGTACTTGTTGGGTTTATTCAAAAAAGTTTGAAAAAGAGCCCAAAAATATGACATGTTCTGCATGAAAGGAAGAAGTTTTCCTTTTAAATTATCCCAATAAACCCCCAAAAAAATCCCCAAATGTCCTCTTAAGGTCCCATTTTAGCCCCATAATATATCATAATTTTCTGCGATTTATAGGCAACCAAAAACCTATTTATTTTCTTTTTATAGCCCCCTTCCCCCACATTTTAACTCTCTATGTTTTTATCCAAGAAAAATTCGTCCTGCGGGCCTTAAGCCTGCAGGTGACTGCGGGCTTCAGGCCTGCAGCCCCTTTTATTCCTTTTTTTAATTTTATTTTTTTAGAAAATCTCTTTAGCCTGCGGGCCTAAGGCCTGCAGCTTGGCTGCGGGCTTCAGGCCCGCCTGGTTTACCTTTTTTTTTCTTCTGGGCTGCAGGACCATGTTTCTGAGAGAGGGGTGGTGACGGCTAGGTCATACTGCCGCCGCCCCCTTCAGTTCCATCGGCGGTGGTTCCCCCGCTACGAGGCGGGGGGCGATGGGTGGGCGCCCCCCGCTGCAAGGCGGGAGCGGCGATGGGCGTGATACCCCCCTACTACGAGGCGGGGGGGTTTCGGGGCGACTCCACACAGCAAGGCAGGGGCGCCGATGGGCATGATACCCCCCTACTATGAGGCGGGGGGGTTTCGGGGCGACCCCGCACAGCAAGGCAAGGGGGATCTGGGCAGCAGCCCCCCTTTTTCTCTATTTCGAGCGTGATGGGGGCAAGGGTACCCCCCCGTCGCTATATCTGCAAGGCAGGGGGTTTTGGGACGGCGGCCCCCTCCACTGTGGGGGAGGGGATGCGTGCACGGTGGTAGAAAACTTCGATTAGGGTGGGGGTTCCGCCTTCGGGGCAGAGAGATATGGCGGCGGCCGACGGCAAGCCGCTGGTAATGCCCAGGGTGGGGGGATTTAAATCCGCCTTCGGGAAGGTAGATCAAAATATTATATTTACTATATTCCAATTAAAAACATGTTAAAACATGATTTTTGGACGATAAAAGTTGTCGATTTAGGCGATTAGCCATAATTCCACTTCAATCTTGCGAGATATATGGATAATTCTATCATATGTATGATAAAAATGACATTTTTAGTGAGAAAATACATCTAGATCCGTCCTCTAGATCTAGCGACGGTTGAACAAAGCCTACGTGGATGACGACGCTCGTTTGATGTAGACGACGCCGCGCGCGTAGATCTCCCGCCTTCCTTCGTTTTCGCAACAATCGATTTTATGTGGAAATTTTTATTTGGAGTCTCGTGCTGATAACGCATTATGAATCATCATTTCGGGAGGAACACACAGCTCTTTATTTATAGCAAATAGAGAAGCGTATACCGATAAGATACAATAGATACAGTCTTATCTATAAGATAAGCCGTGATCCCAACAGACTAAACCAACTCGGTATTATCCATTTACAACAATTTAAAATTAAAACATAATAATCCTAAAATATTGTACAATTTTTCAATAAAATAGAACTAGTCACAACCCGCGCTCGTAGGGCACAGTTCATTTACGATATCCCCCCCTCAAAATCTTAGAAACCCAAAGTTAATTTTGCGCATCTAAAGAAATTTAGTTCCTCTCAAAAATCTTAGTTCCAACCTCAGAATGCAATCAGCATGCAAGATCATTAGTTTTCATCCTGTCATTTTAACTCTTAACCACTTTGGTTAGACAAAATCAGCATGCAAGATTAGGGCAGACGCGAAGAAGCAGTGGTGTAATGATAAACATCAGGTGCATCATTAAAGAAGATTATGGCATGCTAGTCTTTAAAATGATAATAATAATAATAATAATAATAATAATAATAATAATAATGAATATTTTTCAACAGTGACAGTGATGATAGTAACTTTCATATGTTAAATTGGCACTACAAGTTACCACATCAATAATTGCATTTCTTTGTTTAATTTTTTAGTTTTCTTTAGTTTTATTTTAAGAAAATAGATAAAAAAATGGTAATGTGTTTGTGTTGTTAATTATATCTCACCAACTTCCTAATTTTTCCTAATTTTCGTTTTCCAACCTCAGTATATTGTGGATGCCTCAGTATAATAATAAGCAAAAAATGAAATCCAGTCATAAGATCGATTAGAAAGCTACATTTTTTTGTAAAAAAATAATTTAGTTGCAAGTTGAATATCGTATGGTGGGCTTCGACTAACTCAAGTCATTCGCAATTCAGCTTCTGTCGAAAGACCAAACACAGAGAAAGTTATCAATAGATCGAGGCCTTGGAAACTATTGTAGTATATCTGTAGATTATGTCCATAACGATGCCTTGGAAACCATAGTAATAATAATAATAAAATATTATTTTAGCACTACGCCACATTTTAAAAAAATCACATAATAATAATTGTAATACAAAAAAATAAAATCCAAACATAAGATGGATCAAAAATATACAGTTTTTTGTAAAAAAATAATTTTAGTTGCAAGTTGTATACATGGTGGTGCGCTTCGACAAACTCAGCTCCTTCGAAAACCAGCTTCTGTCGAAAGAGCAAACACAGAGATATTATCAATAGACCGAGGCAATAGATCGAGGCAAAAGGAGAGGAGGAAATGGAAAGAAAAACAAATGTTAAGGGATGCAGATTTGAGGGAAAGAAAAACTATCGCTTATCGAGGGTGTTGATACTGAGGGCTGTAGAATTGAGTGATGAGCGCTTGAGGGTTGCAGAATTGAGTGATCCCCTAAAAATTGAGGGCGTTAATAATTTCTTTGATAACTAAATCAAAGTAGATACGTCTATTTTGCGGAGGCCCAACAGCATGGGACCAAAGGCGTAGCCTACAACGCGAAATCGTGGGGGGTCCAAGCCCACCCAACGAAGCCCATGAGAGGACCCCGAACATCGATCCGACCCGACCCCGGAAACGCACGAGTCACTCGCCCACTCTAGTGATAACCGTTCCCCCAGGCCCGCTGCCACTTAATGGCCGTTATGGAGAGGTGCTGGCATGACGCGGGGAGTGGCGATGGGGAGGCGGATTGAGGGGGCACGATTGGGGGCGGACGAAGGACGTGAGTCATGGGTGGTCGCGATGAGAGACCTATAAAAGGACTAGGAGGACGATTGAACAAAGGACGGCATCTCAGGTAACAAAACCTAAAGTACTCCATCAACGACCTAGTTCTCCCACTTCATCTCCTTCCCTCCGCTCGCGCCGGAGGACGTCGTTCCGATCTCCTCTCGAGTCGAACCGTCCCAGCCGAGCCTCCTCTTTCAGACTGTCATCTGACTTAGGCATCGGAGGGGATTTGGCCGGAACCAAGGTCCGGCCTCCCTGACGAGTGTTCTCGTCTGTTCAGGAAGACGTTAGATCCAAGTGCCGAAACTTCCCTTCGACACCAGGCAAACGCCATCAAGCATCAGCCAAGGCATTAAGGCCACCCCTCGACGCCAGGAGGGACCGAAGCCGAGCGCATCCATTCGAGCCGAGGCTTCCCCTCAGCTCAACGCCGGCCGCGCATCAAGCGAGACGACTGAGGCTACCCCTCGTCGTCCGACCGTCCGAGGCCGAGCACCTCACACCGGGCCGAGGCTTCCCCTCAGCCCCCCAGAGGCCGAGGATCCAGAAGAGACTGGCGAGTCCGAGCTGGCCACGCAGGAGCAGCTCCATGCCCTGGCCCAAGAGACCAACGCGAACATTCAGACGCTGGTCGCGACGGTACAACAGCTCATCGGCGTCGCGCCAGCCAACGGAGACATGTTGGGCGACGGCCATCGTTGGGAGGGGGGGCCCCCGCTCCTGCGGTCCGCTGTGGTCGCTGACCACGGAAACCAAAGACCGAACACGGAGCGTCGGTTCACACTACCCGGCTTCTACCAGGCGAGATCACGCGCCTCCTCCTCTTATTGCGAAAGGAGCAGGAGGGGTACCGAATACACAGGGGATGAATCGGTGACCGCGTCGTCTCGTCGGCCACGATCACCCCATCGCAGAAGAAGTGATCGGCACCACTCGAGGGACCGATCACGGCTAAGCGGAAGCTCCCGCCGGAGGAGTCGGGAACGCCGGACCAGCCCCACCCCCAGTGTGGCGAAGGCCGTTGAGCCAGCCCAGCCAGCGCCTGTGCCACCTCCACAACCGAACGAGCCTGAGGTAGGCGGGTGTCAGACCCCTGGAGGCATCCACGGAGACCGGTGCCCCCTGTCGCGGAGAATAACCGACGCGCGGGTCCCATCTCGATTCAAGATCCCGACGATGGGGAAATACGATGGGATAGGAGATCCAGGGAACCATGTGATGGACTACGAGGGGGACATGTCCTTCTAGGGAGCCGATGATACCCTGCTCTGCAGGGGCTTTTATTCGACCCTCAGGGGAGCAGCGAGAACTTGGTACCGCAGCCTGCCCAGCCGCTCCATTGACAGCTTCGAGGAACTCACCCAGCTGTTCTGCAAACAGTTCATGGCAGGGCGACAGGTAATGCCTGACGCTGAACATTTGTTTAACATGGTGCAGGGCCCGACCGAGCCGCTCCGACAATTTATGCGCCGCTTCAACGCTGAGCGGCTGAACGTAAACAGCCCTCCCGACCTCGTTGTCCAAACGGCCCTAAAGAAAGGGCTGCGTCATAGAGGCTTGAAGAAATCTCTGCACAATGATCCCCCGAAAGATCTCGCTGGGATCATGGCGAGGGCTGAGCGCTTCATGTTGACCGAGGAGACCTTGGTCATCGAGGCAGGAAAGGCCAGACGAGGGACCAAGCATGGCGATAGCGAGCGCCGCAGCCCCGAAGGGTACCGGACAGAGAAGAGGGCGAGAAACAAGCAGTAGAGGGAGGATACGAGGGACGCCACCCCGGACGTCGTCCTCACTCAAGTGCAGAAGGAAGAGCACGCTGATCGCCCCCCGCCGAAGACAAAAAGAGGGGGAAAATGGGGAAAAGTATTGCCAGTACCACAAAGACAACGGCCACGACACTGAAGACTGCTGGCACCTAAAGAAGGACATCGAGAAGTTGTTGAGCCGAGGGCACGCAAGGAACTTTACCGATGACCCGGCCCACGGAGAAGGAACATCCAAGCAACCAGACAAAGGAAAGAAGTTCAACGCCGTCCAAGGACCCCTCCGCATTATAGAGTGAGAAGGCGAGGCCCCCCAGTCACCGCCTAGTCGGGAGGAGATTATCTAGGTTCACATCCCCCCGTCTTGCTTTATTTCTTTTTTCCTCCAAATGTACTAGTCCAATAGGACCTTTAAGAGTACAAATGCACTCCTTTTTACTTTTCTTCATCTCCGACGGAGTCAACATTTTGCTAAGGCTGCATAAGAGTGAAGACCGCCACCTCACCGGACGGGGGGTCAATCAAAACTGGTCCTAAGCCGAGGAGCTTCACCCTCGTTGACCGACTCCGACGCTCGTAAGTCTGGGGACAATTCCCCCAGCCAGCGCAGACGTCGACCGGTCCTAAGCCGATGAGCTTCACCCTCGTTGACCGACTCCATCGCTCATAAGTCTGGGGGTAATTCCCCCAGCCAGCGCAGACGCCGACCGGTCCTAAGCCGAGGAGCTTCACCCTCGCTGACCGACTCCATCACTCGTAAGTCTGGGGGAAATTCCCCCAGCCAGCGCCGACGCCGACCGGTCCTAAGCCGAGGGCTTCACCCTCGCTGACCGACTCCATCGCTCGTAAGTCTAGGGGAAATTCCCCCAGCCAGTGCCGATGCCGACCGGTCCTAAGCCGAGGAGCTTCACCCTCGCTGACCGACACCATCGCTCGTAAGTCTGGGGGCAATTCCCCCAGCCAGCGCAGACGCCAACTGGTCCTAAGCCGAGGGACTTCTCCCTCGCTGACCTACTCCATTGCTCATAAGACTGAGAGCGACCCGTGCAGCCAGCGAAGACGGTTAGACAGACTCCATTGTTGATAGGACTGGGGGCAACCCCCCCAGCCAATAAGGACATCAACTGACTTGTCCACTCGAGGGACTAGGGGCGACTTCCCGGAGGAAGGGGCGAGCGACCACCATCAGCAGAGGAGCCGAAGTCGCAGCAACAAAGCAAAATGCGCGGAAAATTCAAGTAGGTCAATTTCATTTCCAACAGTTAACCGAGGTACAAAAGTGTGTCTTTTTACAGGAAATCGAAGTGGAGGAACCTCCCTACAAATAATTCACTCTTGGCAAACAACAAAATCCGTCACCCACGAAAACTAGGGTGACGCCGGCAGAGCAAAACTTGTCGACCAAGAACACAAAATTGATGGCTTGCAATCAGCAATTGTTTGCCCTGAAGCATAGAGCCGGTAAAGATGCCAATGGAGATTGCGAGGTCAGGGATCCATTTCAAGTAGGCTGGGCCAAAGCGAATCGGATGCTGAAAAATTTGAGGATAAAAACAAGGATGACAGGCCGGGAAGGACGACCTAGGGGACCCGGGCTCGGGAGGACGCATCCTCGGGCGCCTCGCCCTGCTCGGAGCGAGGGGGATCGGCAGGCGGAAGGGCTTCCAGGACGCGCTCCGCACAATCTCGGAAGGAGGACTGGACGACTTCGACGATCCGGGGGCCGATAAGGTCTTCATACTTACCGAAGGCCCCCCTGAGGACCTCGAAGATCCTCTCCCCCAGAGTCCCGACGACGCCCCTCTCCACCTCATCCGCGAACTGCGCCACCTGACGCCGATCCGACAGTTCCCTCTGGAACTCCTCCCTCTCCAGGCGGAACGACTCCGCCGCTTCCCTGGCTGACCGCCGAGCGTCATCCAACTCCCCCTGGAGATCGGCCACTCATCCCTCTAGCTCGGCCACCCGGAGCTTGAGTTGCCGAGACTCCATCTGGGCCGCCACCGTAACTACCTCTGCCGCCCCTGCCCGCTCGTGGTCCTTTGCAGAGGACTCCTCCAGCTCCCTCAAACGGACAGCTCGACGCTGCGACTTGACAGCGAGTGTTGAACCCTGAACGACAAGACATGAGCCAAGAAGAAAGCGAAGGAAAGAAAGGGATAGCGGGATAGCCAGACCTGCTGAAGGATCCAGACCAAGATGTCTGACACCTTGTCGGCGGGGGCCCTCTCGAGGAGACCACGGTCCCAGGGGAGGACGGAGCCCTCGGCCAACTGCTGAGCCAAGGCTCGGTCGACAAACACCGAGTCCCTGGGGGTGACCTCGAGGGAGGCCGAGCAGCTCGCCAACAGGACATCGATTCCCGATAGTGGAGGCAGGGCCGCTGCGACGGGGGTGGTCGTCAGGGTCACTGGAAGATCCTCAGCGGCCACCGCCGGGGGCACGGAGCGCACCGGACTGGGGGGATCCACGCCTTCCTTCCTCATCTTCCCTCCGCGAGGCTCAGCAGGCGCCGAAGGGGAGCGCTTCTGCCTCGTGCCGCCTCCACCCTCGGAGACAAGAGGGGGCGTGCCAGGCGTAAGAGGAGCTGCACCGGACCCATCATCACCCCCCACCACTTGGGCCGGTGGGACGGATCCGGCTCTTGCGACCTCCCCGGGGAGGGGACTACCAGAAGTAGAGACGGGAGGCGCGGCCGCCACCTTGCCCACGGTGGGCTCGGCTCGGCGCACCTCCTCCTTGACAGTCCACAGAGGCGCCCTCCCCGAGGTGCTGCCTCGGCTCCAAGCGGCTCCACGCCGAATCAGCTCATCGACGTCGCGGGTGAACTCGCGACCAGCCATTCTTGCAAGCGAAACCAAAATCAGGGTAAGCCACGGGGCAATCCAGGACTAAAAAAGCGACCTACCCGGAGACCACAAGACGGCCTTCAGGAGTAGGTCGTCCAGCAAAGGCCAGATAGACTTCGCCTCCAAGGGGAGGGCCGACAACAGCGCGACGGCCGCCTGATCAGCCTCGGAGAGGGTTAGCGTTCGGCGAGGCCGACCTGACCCACCCCAACCTATCAAAATCTGAGCATCCTCAAGGAAGACTACGAAGACATAACCCGAGCTCCAATCCCCCGCCCAGTGGGGTGGCCCGATCAGGCATTCCCTCCCCGCGCGGGCTCGGAGGTGCAGCCATGACCCTAGACCGACCGTCTGGATCTGATAAAAATAGAAGAGGAGGGGGAGAGATGGCTCCAGACCACGAGTGCAGCAGAGCATCACAAAGCCTGTCATAACCGCAACCGAACAGGGGGTAAACTGGCAAAGGGACACCATGAGGTACTCCATGACTTGGATAAAGAAGGGATTGAGCGGGAAACGAAGACCCAGACGGAACATCTCAACGTAAACGCCGACTTCGTTGCTCCTCGGAAGACAGATCCGCTCGTCGATGAAAGGGACTCGAACATCATACGGGTGACAGATGTACCTTCCCCGAATCTCCGCAGCCGCCAGAAAAGGAGTCCTCGACGGCGTTCTGAGGATAACCGGAGGTACATTAAGCCGCACGGCAACCGACACCACATCATCGCCAGCATAGTCTGGGAAGAGCTTCCCCTTCCCTTTGTCTCGGAGGGAACGGCTCCCCGAGGAGGAACCGGATCCCACAGATCGGGGCCCTCCATGCCTGGACTCAGGAGGATCCCTCGCCCCTTGGCCAGAGCCACCTATCCTAAGAGCAGCCATAATATGAGGATGGGAAAGGAGTTACCTTTTTGTTTATTTGGAGAAGGCAAGAGAACGAAGGCGGTGGAAGACTCCGAGTTTGTGGAAAGCCCGGAACAGAGAGAAGAGCGAGGAAGAAGTTGGGATCAAAGCAGCCGATGCACTTATATACAAGACCCAGGGGCGAATTCAAAACGCCTGACAGGAACACGTGGCAATCCTCAAAGAGCCGGCGGCGTTTCAAAATCGGCGCCAAGGGAAGTCCTATCGATCCACCTCATCATGACCTTCATTTATGACCACGCCTCGACTGACGCGCTGATCACTCCTTATTTTACACTTTTTTCCCGCATGTTTGCATGCCATTTGGATCGCCCAAATCATGTTTTTCACGATATATCGACGATATTGCGATGCTTTTCACGATTTGTTGTTTTTGTCACATTTCAGGTGATTTGGAGCGATTTGGAGTGATCTCGAGATACGCCTACTCCAGAGTGTCACCGACGACCTCCCCGAGGGGTATTTTGCTGTTGGAGAGGAGCGGAAGAAGAAAGGACGTCGCAGGAGCGACGAGGAGGCCAAAACAAGCTGTTTGGGCATTTTTGGTGTCTCACTCGGCCGAGTGAAGGAGTCACTCGGCCGACCAGCGAGACACCGCTCGGCCGACCAGATCAGACACGATTCATATGTGCACTCGGCCGAGCGACGGAGACCACATCGGCCGAGTGACGAGATCCCGTCCGCCTGAGTGGCGCCCAGACGAAGCCATTCAAAAATCGCCAACTTACTGTTTTTCGGCTGCCTGAGCTTCAGAAGACCCACTCGGCCGAGTGGATAATCTCGACCACCCGAGTACCAAGAAGCCATCGGCCGAGTGACGACAACTCACTCGGCCGAGCCACCCCCGAAGTGAAGACCCCTGAAGATCAAGACTTACTGGAAATTTACAGGGTTTCTCACTCGGCCGAGCGACTTTTGTCACTCGGCCGAGAGCGACGCGCTGCCTGTAGCGAAAATTGCGGATTTCAGGCTGCGCAGGGGTATTTTGGTCACAGTTTTGGACGATTTTGGGGGGTATTTAACCCCTGTTTTTACCCTAGTTTGGGGAGCTTTTCTCTTAGATTTTTTGCAGCTTTTTAGATTAGCTTTTTAGCTTTATTCTTGTGATTGGAGAGGAGACAAAAGTTGATTTTTGTTGGATTATTTGAAGAACTCAATTTGTTTGTCTCTCTCTTCTCTAAAAATTCTATTTTTATTGCTTATCTCGATATTGTGATGAATTCTCTTGTTAATTTCATTGATTATTTTTGTGTTTGTGCTATGAATTGTGAGTAGTCTCCATGTCTTGGGGCGTGGGGATGAACCCTACAAGCCCAATTTCATATTTGTGATGAATTGGTAGAAATTTTGCTAGAATTGCTATTAGGGATTAGTTTGGGAGCGATTTACTACGGATAGCTAGGAGTTCATACCGATTGGGATTTGCAAGAGATTGGATCCCAATTCGATAGGAAACCCTAGAAATCCGAATTGGGTTGGAACCGAATTTCCGTAGTATCGGTTTGCAAGAGATTGGACCGATACTAGGGTTCCCGGTTGCAATTCCGTGCCGATACCCGTTTGCAAGAGATTGGACGGGTAGGAACTATCCCAACCTAGGTCGTGGGCCGAGTTTGCAAGAGATTGGGCTCAGTGCGCGATTGAACGATGATGTTGATCCTAATGCTAGCTTCCCTAGGCTAGGGTTTGTAAGAGATTGGACCCGAACCTAGGATAGCTATAGACCGACAACAGCGCGAGAGCGTGAGCTTGGTTCTACATTCAGTTGCAACTAGTTCATCCAAAATCTTATTCTAGCAATTTTGATACCGATGAACCACATTGACGAGATACGGTGAGTAGCGGGAATTCCCCATTCCCTAGACGTTCTTTATTTGATTTGATATTTCCGTACTTTGTCTGACGATTGTGACAGGATCGCCAAAGGCAAATTTCTCTCTTCTTAAATAGCCAGGTTGATTAGAACAAGCACGGTCATTCGTCCTCCCTGTGTTCGATAACCCGCTCGCCGCTATACCGTGCGCTTACGGTAAAACTACAACCGTTCTTTGGGTTACATTCCGGAGCGATCAAGTTTTTGACACCGTTGCCGGGGAGGCGATTACGTTTGATCTTACCACCCTAGCTATTTATTTTATTATTATTATTATTATTTTATTTCTTTATTTTTACCTAACCCTTCCACGGTACTAATCATTTCTTTGAAACTCTGTTTTCTCATTGCATGTACACGAGATCTACGGCGGACCCTGAAGCTATATTATTTGATCCCGAGATCGAACGTACCGCGCAGAGAATTAGAGCGGAGAGGAGACAAGATCGGGAAGGGAGGTTTATGACCAATCTGGAAACTGCATACCAATTAGCGGCAAGAATGGCGAGGATAATTTCTATTCGAGATAGGCTTCGGCCTAAGACCTCTTCCACGACCTCATCCATTGCCATGCCGGAGTTGGCGGCTGACAAAAATTTTGAGCTGAAGACTGGACTAGTGGTTCTGATGCAGCAGGATCCATTTCATGGGAATGCCCATGAAAATCCCTACTACCACATCCAATTATTCTTGTCGAAGTGCGCCACATTTCAGATGCCGGGGGTCTCCATTGATGCCATCAGACTGCGCCTCTTTCCCTTCACGCTAAAAGACAAGGCACTCTATTGGTTGAGGACGCAAGCTGATGGAGTCTTTACCACTTGGGACGAGTTGGCGAGTGCATTCATTGATAAGTTCTATCCGCCCTCCAAGACGGTGAAGATTCGGAGCGCTCTTATGTCCTTCAAGCAAGGACCCCAAGAGACGCTCTATGAGGCTTGGGAGCGTTTTAAAGATCTGCAGCATCAATGCCCGCACCATAGCATTGAAGATTGGGAGCTAGTTTATAGCTTCTACAACGGTCTCCAACCGGGGACCAAACAAATTATTGATGCCGCGGTGAATGGTGCTATCTTATCAAAGACTCCCGAAGAAGCTACGGCCCTAATTGAGGAGATGGCCTCAAACAATCAACAATGGGGCGATGAGCGAGGACACTCTACGTCCTCCTTGAAGCCAACTAGTATCTATGAGGCGAAGGCCGTAGCGGAGCTTACAAGCAAGTTTGATTCTCTCCACAAGGTAGTGGAGAGACTGGAGAAGTTTATCACGGAGCCCCAAGGAACCCCTTCCACCTCCGCGCCATCGAACCAAATGTGTGATTGGCAAGAACAATCTCAAGCCATGTACTCGGGAGGAGAGCAAGGAGAAGGATCCTTGGAGCAAGTACAATATGTTGCGGGGAACCAAGGGTATTGGGCCAATCCAGCCACAAGAAATCATCCCGGTTTCTCTTACGCCAACAATGAAGGAGCTTTGAACCCGCCCCAACAACCACCTCAACAAGCTCGACCACCACCACCCCAACAACAACACTATCCGCCGAGGGGGCCTCCACAACAAAATTTCCAACCAAAGCAACAAGTTCCACCTTATAGGCCGCCCGAATACAATCAAGGGTGGAGAAATCAAAATCAAAACCCTCCACAAGCTCAATTGGCGTTTATGGTCGAGCAAAAGAAGGTCAATGCTACCTTGAAGGCGGGCCAAGCCTCACTTACAACCGTTGTGGCCCAAATATCGGAACAATTGGCGTTGCTCAATCGGAACACTCAACATTTACCGGCGCAACCCGAGCAAAACCCACGGGGCAACACCGGCCACATCAATGTCGTAGTTGCCGTCACTACTAGAGGCGGGAAGGACACCACCCCCGCCATGATTCCTACCAAGGAGCCCGTGGAGGAAAGTTTGAAGCCAATTGAACCGGTAGTTGAAGTTGAGAAGAAGAAAGAGCCGCAAGAGAAGGAGAAATCTAGAGCGGAGCAATTGATTGAGGAGAGGCGCTTCATGCCACCGGTCCCATTCCCCCAAAGGCTTGCTAGAGCGAAAATGGAGAAAAGGCTAGCGAAGTTTCTCGAGTATCTGAGAGGAGTTAGCCTCAACATTCCCTTCCTCGATGCCATCGTGGAAATCCCCACATATGCTAAATTTTTAAAGGATTTGATTTCGGGGAGAAAGAGGAAGGAAAAGATCATGCTAGCCGAGGAGGGCTCTTGGTTCACTAAGAGAGAGAAGGAGCCGGCCAAATTCAAAGATCCGGGGAGTTTTCGAATTCCTTGCACCTTGGGCGGCGTCCCTCTACAAAAGGCGTTGGTGGATTTAGGGGCTAGTGTAAGCCTCATGCCTCTCTCCATGTTCCTAAGGCTAAACACCGGGACGAAGTTGAAACCTACCGACATGCGGATACAATTGGCCGACGGGCGAATAACAAGGCCGGTAGGGATCGCCGAAGACATCCCACTACAAGTCCCGGGGGAATATGCTTGCCATGTGACTTCGTGATCATGGACGTTAAGGAGGAGGGAGATACGTCATTGATACTTGGACACCCGTTCCTCGCCACCGCCGGAGTGATTGTCGACGTGCAAGAAGATACCCTAACTTTGAACATCGGCAACATCGAGGTGGAGCTTCACATTCCTAAGGCTATGAAACACATGCCTTACCACGAGGAGCTTGACTACATGGACCTCCTTGATGAGGTAATTGAGGAGGCGATCCCCCACTCAATCGGCGCTCTATTCGATGAGGATTTCGAGGAAGGCCCGGATTTAGGCCAAGATGAGAAGAAAATTGATTCCCCGACCTCTCCGTTGAAAATGATGAAGGCGACGCTGATGTCGCAAGGATTCGAGAGCTCTGCAAGCTCTCGAAATTGAAGTCTCCGAAGAAAGCTCTGCCGATACGGAAATCGGCGTCACCGGTGAAGCCGTTGACCGGAGCAAACGCTAGCTTGGGGGAGCCTCCCCCCAACACTATTTGAGACGGGAGACCACCAAGGGAGAACACGCCGCCGCAACTTCCGAATCCAAGCGTTCTCCCCGGAAAGTTTGATGGGTGCATCTCATATGCACCAAACATCCCGCATTAATTGAAAATCATAGGGGGTCGAGCTCACAACCTTAAACGAGCGCTTGTCGGGAGGCAACCCGACGGTTATTGCTTTATTTTTACTTTTCCTTTATTTTTGTTTTAGAAATTTTTAGTGTTTTGAGTCGTTCGCCCAAAAATCTTGTGATAACGGGTCCTATTTTTCTTGACAGGAGAGGAGATAGGTAAATCCATCATGAGGAGGATGAACGAGGTGATAAGGAGCACCCCAGGAAGGCGGTCGATGCTTAGGAGGAAGATGAAATCGACTGGAGGAAGAAAGACGGAGTTTAGAGCCAAAACGAAGACAAACAGCAGAACACAAGGCTCACTCGGCCGAGTATACTAGTCACTCGGCCGAGTACACAAGTTCGTCCGGCCGAGCCGCTCACGAACGAGGGAAGTCTGCTGTACCCAACTCTCTGTTTATTTTTCCGATTTCAGTACAATTGCCACTCGGCCGAGTATAGAAATTCACTCGGCCGAGTAGAACTGATACACTCCTAGAGCGAGTCTTGCCGAGTAGCTTGCGCCACTCGGCCGAATGGACTTAATCCACTCAGCCGAGGTTGGCAAGGCCACTCGGCCGAGTCATTAGCGGGGGAAAATTTCCCAAACATTTTCCGTTGAGTTCACTCGGCCGAGTGACCCAGTCACTCGGCCGAGTCGTAACTTTTCCTATAAAAGAGGGCGGGGTCGGGCTCGTTTTTCGAAACGACACAAACCGCAGCTCGCCCGACGCTTCAGCTCCCTCGCCTGAACTCGCACCCTACTCGCCCGACCGACGTCACCGCGCCACCGCTCGGCCTGCCACCGCCAGTCGAGCCGCCGTCGCTCCTCGCCCGAGTCGCCGCCGGCGGCCACGTCTCCGGCCACCTCCGGTATCGCCTATTTAGCCTATTTCTCCTCTTTTTACGTATTTTTCGAGGATCCATGCGTTAAACGAACCCCAAACCCAAATCGATTTCTATATCTATCTATTATACCCCTAATGCTCCATACGTTTTGAATATTACTCGCTGATATCTCCATTTCATGCGCAGGTTGTTTCTGGGAGCTTAGGGGAGCCCAGGGGAGCTTCTCGGGACTGATTTGGGCTGCGTGGAGGCGTCGTCTTCGCACGCTTCCATTGCTTTGCACTCACGGCGTGTCATGGTACACTCTTTCCTTTATTTTACGCACGCCGCACTTTTTACGTTTTTCGGCGCGCGCTCGGGGCCCATATGCCGCCCCGGACACGGTCGCGGTCGAAGAGAGCTTCCGCCAAGCGGAAGCGGTCGGATGATGCCGGCCCCTCCCACGAGTTGGAGGACTCTCCTCCGCCTTCTCCACCACACCCCACCCACCCCACCCACCCCACCCACCCAGCACAGCCTGCAAGCCCCGCACACCCCGCACAGCCTGCAGCGCCCGCACAGCCCGCACAGCCCGCACAGCCACTCCCTGCCGCTCCACAGCCACCACCTCCGGCTCCACTCGTCGGGCCGCTCGGGATTACGTTCCGAGACGACACACACCGCGTCGCTTTCGAGCGTATTTCCCAGCGCTCGATCGTACCCTCCAAGTTTGCACACCTTGCCGACCTAGGACGCATGGGGGTACTAGAGGGGATGCTCACGTTGTACGACAACGTGGGCTGGCGAGATTTCTTTCAGGTGTCGGCGGACACGTTTATCCGTCCGACACTTGAGGTACTTAGTTCGATCGCCCGAACCGACGAGGGATGCTCGTTTCGGTTCATGGACCGGGAGTGCCAGGTCACTCTCGGTATGATGAGAGCCTTTTTCTCGTGGCCCGATGTCCCCGGGGCCGATCGAGGTTACGCCCACACCCATATCCCCCCACCTTCCTTCGACGCCGGTGCCTTTTGGGCCCGGATTACAGGTCTTCACGCGGCCTTTGACCCTAGTAGGGCCAAGGCCTCGGCCATTGTCCATCCCTACCTCCGTATTGCTCAGCGCCTTATGGCGACGACCTTTTTGGCCAGATATGAGCCGGGCACGATGTCCACGCCAGAGCTCTACATGCTCTACGCGATGACACGGCCCAGAGCTCTATCTAGGGATAGCGATGAGCTGGTCCCCGCCGTGGTGATTGATGTCGCGGCCTGGTTTTTGGACCGCATCATTGTCTCGGTAGGCGCTCGCTCACCGATATGATGCGGCGGCCTGATCACCTTGCTTGCCCTTATGACCGGCGAGGACTTCCCTACTGACCTGCGACGAGCACCGGACCCCACTTCTCTGTCGATTGATGTTATGGCCCGGATGAAGATGCTTCGTCCGCACGGTGAGCGACAGTGGGTCTGGCTGCATGGCCCTTACAGTGCCGATTACATGATGCTTCCGAGCCCAGCTCGGACTCAGATTGCACCGGCCCAGGTGGACTGGCTCCCTGCGATGGATGTTCTGATCCCAGCTGCATACGTGCTCGAGGCCGAGGAGGCCGAGCAGGCCCACACTGCCCACACTGCCCCCGCAGACCCTGTTGCACCTGCCGAGCCTGCTGCCCCTGTTGACCCCGTGGCCCCTCAGCCTATCCCCGATGTTTCCGATGCCCCAGACACCTCTGTCCACACTGCTGTCGGTGTCAGGAGTACCTTAGCTGAGCCCACTTCCACTGCTTCCGAGCCTGTCACCACCACCACTGGCCCTCTGTCTGCCGAGCCCGTTTCCTATGCCCCACCCGAGCGCCAGCCGACTATAGTTGAGTGCGGAGAGCCTTCTTTTGCCACCCCTGCGGAGACCGTAGTCTCCACCTCTGTCTCCACCGCTGCTGTATTTTCCGAGAGTGTCGTGGCGTCTGTCCACACTTCTGTGCCACCGACCTATCCGGCCGCCTCGCTGCCACTTTTGTACTCTTCTTTCGTTGCTGCTGCCTCCACTTCTCACCAGCCGGCGCCCCGGCCTCACACTGAGGCCAGGCCCACATTTGCGAGCGCAGCACCTTTCGTTCCCTTGCCTGCTGAGCCCGTCACCTACGCCACCAGAGTACGCCAGCCCCGACCTGCATAGCCCCAACCGGTGCGTCCCTCTGCACCACCTCCCCCTGACACCGTACTTCAGAGCATTCGTGCTCTCGAGGGGGGCGGTGAGTGGCCTCAGAGGCGACCTTAGGACCCTGTCCTCCACCGTCTCCGTGATGGCCGGCCGCTTTGACCTGCTCCCGCAGATTCACTACTGCCTTACCCAGGTCCTGGAGCGTCTCCCCCGCGTACCCATACCCACCCAGCAGGTTCCCACCCACACTCCCACACACACTCAGCCTGCTCCCACTTCTACACCCACCCCCGCTCAGCAGCCACTACCACCACCTCCTCCTCCTCCGCCTCAGGACAGAGCCGGCGCAGCCCCACCTTCTTAGGCACTCTTGATGCCATCGCTTCTTTTTGCCGTTGTGCCGCCCGTCTCTGCTGGGTCCTGATGCACTTTTGTCCACCCCCCTCCCCTCATTGTTTCTATGATACGCATTTTCTATATATCTTCATATATCTTTTTTGGGAGAGAGGGAGAGTTTTTGGTGTCACATCTTTATATCTGTATCACTCCTATTTCTGCATGCATCATGTCCGCATCATATTTTTCGTTTCATTATTTTCTTATTTTTCATCATGCATGCATCCTCACTTGCCATTCCCATTACTTGTCTCTCGGTGTGCCACACTTTGCACATTGAGGACATTGTGCCATTTAGCTTGGGGGAGTGAGTTCTCACGTTCTTTTTCGATTTGCCACCTTTATTTTTAGTTTTTCACACCATTTTCCGCTTTTGCACTTATTTTCATCATTTTTCTTTTATTTTACCATGCATCACGTTTTTCTTATTTTTCTGTGTGCCGCATTGTAAATAGTTCTATTTTCCCTTTATCTTTATTTCTTTCCTTTTCATCTCATGCTAGAGATGACTTTTCTATGATGATGATGACGTGGAGTTAGCTTACTCTATTTGCATGCTTTATTTGTCATGTCCTAGACTTTATTTCTGATATCATATGCTATGACTTGCCTTGCATTTAGAGATAGTAACCCACACTTTTTCACATGAAAATGGATGAAGTTTTATTATTAGCTGAGTCTGAATATTCATATGTATGCTATCAAAGAAAACACACCAAGATTCACGCATTGAATGCTTATATCTGGAGTACCGATTTCTTTTCCTATATCACTTCTATATGCATGATTTGTACATTTCACTTCAGGATGATTGAATGATGTTAGCTATGATAAATATGGATTAGTTGGCTTTTTTGTGATCGAAACTGAGTAGATTGATTACCCTGCTGAAGTTGTCGTGCATGTCTTATAGAGTGAACCGAGAGATATATTTATTTCTTTCTCCACAAATCTTGAACATCATTTCTCTACTTTTAAAATCGTTGGTGAATCTCCCCTTAGCGATTCTATTATATGGCATTTCCCCCGCTAAAATTCCTAGCTCCAAATTTCCCGAATTCAAAAAAAAAGAAGAGAAAATATTCTTGTATATCATTATCTCTCTTTGAGTTGGGATCGTTGTGTATATATGCTATACCAAAAAAAAAGGGAAACAAAAAAAAGAAAAAAAAAGAGGAAAATCCTCAATAAAAGATCACATCTCACTTTCTTTCTTTCTTCTCTCTTTTCGTGTTCATTTTTATTACTTTTGGAGCTTTATAAAAATGGGGATGTGAAAATTTTTTATGCCACCATGCTTATAGGTAAGCTTGGGGGAGGGAATCCATTGATGTGTGAGAGAGTGACTACTTGACGTTGCACGACAACCTAGGCTAAGTAATATTCTATACTCGGTGATATTATTTATTTTTAGCTTTACGAAGTCCAGAAATCTATGCCTAGCACTCATTTCATGAAATCCACACTTTTCTATTCTCTCTATTCTATTGTGTGATACTCTTATACTCCTCATAGAAAGCATTCAATTGAAAAGTGTGTGATCTGCGATGTGTATACCGCTTTAAATGATTCAGACGATGTTAATTCTAAAATTATTCCGTTTTTCATGATTATATCGTTGTTCGTGGGTTTTCTATTTCTATTTGCACTATTATACTATGATATCAAAATAAAACTCTTTGACATGTATTTTTCATTCAGTGCATGCTATATGAGTAAGCGGAACCCACGTCCCGAGAAAATGATCTAGCAGCTTACCTCTTCGCTTCTTTCTTTCTTCTTTGTTTTTATTTCGTTTTTCATTCTCCTCCGCTTTTCATTTTTCATCTTTCGCCGTTTTCGTTTTCCGAATCCACTGGGTTCGTCTTTTACTTATCTTCCTCGAGGACGAGTAAGAGGTAAGCTTGGGGGATTTTGATCACTCCTTATTTTACACTTTTTTCCCGCATGTTTGCATGCCATTTGGATCGCCCAAATCATGTTTTTCACGATATATCGACGATATTGCAATGCTTTTCACGATTTGTTGTTTTTGTCGCATTTCAGGTGATTTGGAGCGATTTGGAGTGATCTCGAGATACGCCTACTCCAGAGTGTCACCGACGACCTCCCCGAGGGGTATTTTGCTGTTGGAGAGTGATTCGGAGTGAATATTGCGTATTTAACCTCCTAATTAGTCCTATTTTGTGTTCATCTGATGCTTAATTGGTCTCTAATACGTTCGTATTTTTAATATCATCAATTATTAGAGAAATTACTTGATTTGTGCACAAAACGTGAATTCTATTGAGTATTTCTGCATTTTTATATTTTTCATGGCAAGCTCTCGATCTCACGATTCCAACGACTATTTATTTGTATTTTTTAGAGATCTGTGCTAATTACTGTGTATTTTTGAATGCAGAATACTATTTCAAAGGAGAAATACGCTAAAAATACGCAGGGAAATACGGCTGCACAATTTTTGGCGGACACGTGGTATAATCTGAGCGTTTCCCTCTCAGATCGTATGGCTATCGCTAGTGGGCGTCGTGGATCTCCTAACACCGTTCGATTTCGATCGAGCGGTCAAAAAGCCGCCCGCTCGAACGCGAAGCGCAGCAACCCAATGAGAATAGGCGGGCCACGTGGTCGTTTTCTGCACGTCAGATGCCGATCAGACGGCGCACGATGCCCTCGCTCGAGAGCGAACGGAGCGATCGACGTGGCGTGATGCGGACGGTCCGATCGAGATCCAACGGGCACAAAGCACCCTGCAAATTTAAACGAGCAGCAGCGTTCCCTCGATGCGACGTGGCGACATCCGAGTCGTCCATTTTCGCAATCGACGGCTGAGATTCATTCCGAGCTGATCTCGGATCGAAGCTGCGGAGCGGGCTCGCGCAAACTTCCAAGTCCACGTGGCGCGCCCACAGGTGATCCCGCTTAAGATCCAACGGCTGAGGATTGAGGCGGCTGCGAATCGGGTTTTAAGCGTATTTGGATGCGGGTTTCAACCCGTTAACACCCCCAAACCCGCAATGCCTATTATATAAGCGTATTTCTAGGGTTTTGGGGGTATTCTGGCGTATTTTGGGACTTTTGGAGCGGCTACTGTGCGTATTTCTCCAGGGGAAAATTCTGAAAAATTCCAGAGGCTATTCCTCCTATTCTAAAGGAGTTTTGGGTTCTAAAGTGGAGATTTGGTGATAAATTCTTGAACTTATACCCCGTATTTGGTGTATTTTATCGTATTTTGGCTATTATAACGATGTATTTGGCTATGAAATCTGATTTTCTTTCCACCATGCGTGGCTAATCTCCTTGTGCTATGGTTGTGATGTAATTAGGAGTATTTAATTGATGAATTTCATGTCTTTAGCCCTATTATCACGTCCAAATTGCTAGTAATGTTGATTTCTACAACGTATTTGTTGGGTATTTGGTGATTGTCGTTATTATTTACATCCCGTATGGCTAGGCCCTGACAAGGCTAGCCAATTCATGTTCACTAATCTGAACTTATTGTTGCATTTATCGTTTAATGAAATCAATGTTGCTAGTGATACGTATACGGCTATTTTGACTAGTTTTCATCGTGTCATCTTCCGACGTCTTCGTGCCCTGACCGGACGAAGCGTTGAGCTATATAAAAGACGTGATATTTCAGCGATTATTATCTCCTAATGAAATCACAACCGTAGCACATTCATTTCATACGTGTTGGAGTTGACGTAGTTAGGGTGTCGTAATTATTGGTTTCTATATCTTTTCGCCCTATCTTAATTGTATAATTCTTTGGCACGTTTTCATACGCTTGATCGCCATACTTTCCGACGTTCTCGTGCCCTGACCGGACGAGACGTTGAGTTATAGAAAAGGTATTGATATTCATTGGTTGCACACACCCTAACGAAATCAAACCCAACACATACTCCCCATACTTGTACCCCTACCAAAGTCACCGTAAATATCGTAGGATTTTCATTTCCTATTCCATACTCTTGATCCTATATCTTTGTGTTCGATAGGTGGTTGGTTAACATCGTATTATTACTCTTTTCAGATTGACGTTCGTAGTTTTGCAGGTCAGTTGTCCCGCGGATTCGATACCTGGACTCACCAGGATATTACTTGCACGATCTCCTGCGCTTGGGAGTAGTTCTCACAACATTTGAGACGAGGCAAGTTTTTGGCGCCGTTGCCGGGGATAACAGTACTTGCGATGTACCATTTCAGTTCGTTTGGAGGAACATTCGGTGAGATCCTTCCATCTTATAGTCTAGTATTTTTTTTTATTTATTTTATTTTTTATTTTCTTTTTAAAAATGGAGTATATGGAATACATGAAATTCTATTGCACGAACAATTTGTATGATGCAGAATATTATAAGGCACACAAACATAGGATGGAGAAGCTCAAGATCGTTGGTTTTAATCAGACTGATTGTGAAACTTTCTTTCAGGCCTGGAGGAGGTTCACAGACATAATATCGAGCTATCCGCAGCATGGATACACGAAGAAAGAGCTTATGGAGTCCTTCCTAGGTGGACTACGACCACAGCTGCAGGAATTCTTGGGAGTCATGACGCCGACAGAGGCGTGGAATTATATGGAGTCTTTGCAAGAGGACGAAGAAATCATGAAAGAGACTTCAGAGTGCGATTCAACGGAGCCTTCAAGCCTTGACCCAGGGGAGCAAAGTGTAGACGTACCTTTGCACCACTTGAAAGAGGAAGTTCAATTGCTCATTCAGACACAGGAGGCCACATCCCATCAATTCCAAGAAAACTTCCTTGCTCGGAGTCGACAGATTCAGCAATCTATTGAAAATCTTAAGCTGATTTCCACTTGCGTAGAAGAAAATAATTCGTTTGAAATTCAATTTCCAAAATCTAATTTGACTTCATCTTCTATTGCAGGTATATCGAGCGAGCAATGTCACGATGAAGTCACGAATGAAAACATTGACATGGCAGGAAGTGTGTGCAAAGTAGAGGATAAGCGAGCAATTTTGGATGAACAGGAGGAGGAGACGACTAGGGACATTGGTTTAAAGAATATCTCTATGGAGCCCGAACCATTCCCTTCCCCAGTTTTTTCCCAAAATCATTTACCCCTATCCACATTGACCGAGCATCATACCGAGCGTAGTGCACATTTTTCAGGGAGTTGTCATCACCATGCTCTATTTTACTTCACCTATTTTGATGACTATATTTGGAATATGTTTATGGCGAAGAATTTTAAAATAAATTGGATTGACGTGACTCATCTCTTGCAGGATACAGGTGACCAGATTATAGAGATGATGGGAGTTACGTTGCTGGGGTCCAATTTAGCTAAAGGAGGAAGAATAATCGCCGAGGAGCGCAAGGAACAAATTGAACAACTTCCTCCACCATTAAAGATTCAGGATCCGCCATTTGAACACGGTGTGTTCTTTCCAGTAGCGTAGAATTTTATTTGCTTTCTAGGATGCTTGCTTGAATAAACTCGTACCCTCTTCGACATTGAGGACAATGTCCATCTTTAGTTGGGGGGTGTGTATGAGACCTTAGGATTTTTTTTCAAAAGCATGGCATAAGGAAAGAATGAACCACCAATCTCACATTTTTTTAAACCCCTTCATATACCTCAAATGCGGATGATTATGCATTAGCGGAGTTCTAAATTTTTTTTTATGGCTTGAATTAATTTTTTCCTCTATGAATTACCGTTAATATGCTATTCATGAAAAAAATTTCAATTGCTATGATTAATATCTCGAAATAGTTTGAATTTATTTCATGCATGCTAATGTAATGAAAAAGCTTGAGTATACGCGATTTTTTTTATGGCTTCAAGTTGAAGAGGAATTTGGCCTTGGTTGTTGATGTTTATATTCAAAGAATGGGTGTTGAGTTGCTTATAAAGAAAAAAAAAGAGAAAAAGATGAAGAAGAGAAAAGAAAAAATGAAGGAAAATGAATGAATGAAGTATGTCACTAATACATAACTTGGTTGGCTCGAGTAGTACAGTCCGAGGGGTCCTTTTTGGCCTAATGCCCTATTATCGTCTGATTTGGGAGCCATTGACAGGAAACTCACTCATTTGATGGAGCGATCCAAGTTATACATTTTTCTGCGAATGTTGCTTGATGCGCGTTACGCGGAACGAATAAAAGAAAAGAAATGGTGAAAATACTAAGCAACTTCAATACCCATGTCTTGAATGATTATTTTGATAGGCCAATTCCTTGGAAACAAGAAAACTAGAGAAAAACAACGTGTTATACTTTCGCTTGCGCAAAACGATGCTTGCACGTTATTTATTCATACTAAATTAGAGAAAATATCGTGTGATTGATCTTGTGCATGGATTGTGTATATTGATGGTATAAATCATGTTGGAAAGCGTATTGTTGAGCCAGGCCATAAGCGATTGATAGAACTATTTTTTATTGATCATCCGTATTTATCGCTCTTTTTTTGCTAGGGACTAGCAAAACGCTAGTTGGGGGGTGTGATTCGGAGTGAATATTGCGTATTTAACCTCCTAATTAGTCCTATTTTGTGTTCATCTGATGCTTAATTGGTCTCTAATACGTTCGTATTTTTAATATCATCAATTATTAGAGAAATTACTTGATTTGTGCACAAAACGTGAATTTTATTGAGTATTTCTGCATTTTTATATTTTTCATGGCAAGCTCTCGATCTCACGATTCCAACGACTATTTATTTGTATTTTTTAGAGATCTGTGCTAATTAATGTGTATTTTTGAATGCAGAATACTATTTCAAAGGAGAAATACGCTAAAAATACGCAGGGAAATACGGCTGCACGATTTTTGGCGGACACGTGGTATAATCTGAGCGTTTCCCGCTCAGATCGTATGGCTATCGCTAGTGGGCGTCGTGGATCTCCTAACACCGTTCGATTTCGATCGAGCGGTCAAAAAGCCGCCCGCTCGAACGCGAAGCGCAGCAACCCAATGAGAATAGGCGGGCCACGTGGTCGTTTTCTGCACGTCAGATGCCGATCAGACGGCGCACGACGCCCTCGCTCGAGAGCGAACGGAGCGGTCGACGTGGCGTGATGCGGACGGTCCGATCGAGATCCAACGGGCACAAAGCACCCCGCAAATTTAAACGAGCAGCAGCGTTCCCTCGATGCGACGTGGTGACATCCGAGTCGTCCATTTTCGCAACCGACGGCTGAGATTCATTCCGAGCTGATCTCGGATCGAAGCTGCGGAGCGGGCTCGCGCAAACTTCCAAGTCCACGTGGCGCGCCCACAGGTGATCCCGCTTAAGATCCAACGGCTGAGGATTGAGGCGGCTGCGAATCGGGTTTTAAGCGTATTTGGATGCGGGTTTCAACCCGTTAACACCCCCAAACCCGCAATGCCTATTATATAAGCGTATTTCTAGGGTTTTGGGGGTATTCTGGCGTATTTATGGACTTTTGGAGCGGCTACTGTGCGTATTTCTCCAGGGGAAAATTCTGAAAAATTCCAGAGGCTATTCCTCCTATTCTAAAGGAGTTTTGGGTTCTAAAGTGGAGATTTGGTGATAAATTCTTGAACTTATACCCCGTATTTGGTGTATTTTATCGTATTTTGGCTATTATAACGATGTATTTGGCTATGAAATCTGATTTTCTTTCCACCATGCGTGGCTAATCTCCTTGTGCTATGGTTGTGATGTAATTAGGAGTATTTAATTGATGAATTTCATGTCTTTAGCCCTATTATCACGTCCAAATTGCTAGTAATGTTGATTTCTACAACGTATTTGTTGGGTATTTGGTGATTGTCGTTATTATTTACATCCCGTATGGCTAGGCCCTGACAAGGCTAGCCAATTCATGTTCACTAATCTGAACTTATTGTTGCATTTATCGTTTAATGAAATCAATGTTGTTAGTGATACGTATACGGCTATTTTGACTAGTTTTCATCGTGTCATCTTCCGACGTCTTCGTGCCCTGACCGGACGAAGCGTTGAGCTATATAAAAGACGTGATATTTCAGCGATTATTATCTCCTAATGAAATCACAACCGTAGCACATTCATTTCATACGTGTTGGAGTTGACGTAGTTAGGGTGTCGTAATTATTGGTTTCTATATCTTTTCGCCCTATCTTAATTGTATAATTCTTTGGCACGTTTTCATACGCTTGATCGCCATACTTTCCGACGTTCTCGTGCCCTGACCGGACGAGACGTTGAGTTATAGAAAAGGTATTGATATTCATTGGTTGCACACACCCTAACGAAATCAAACCCAACACATACTCCCCATACTTGTACCCCTACCAAAGTCACCGTAAATATCGTAGGATTTTCATTTCCTATTCCATACTCTTGATCCTATATCTTCGTGTTCGATAGGTGGTTGGTTAACATCGTATTATTACTCTTTTCAGATTGACGTTCGTAGTTTTGCAGGTCAGTTGTCCCGCGGATTCGATACCTGGACTCACCAGGATATTACTTGCACGATCTCCTGCGCTTGGGAGTAGTTCTCACAACATTTGAGACGAGGCAGAGAGGAGCGGAAGAAGAAAGGACATCGCAGGAGCGACGAGGATGCCAAAACAAGCTGTTTGGGCATTTTTGGTGTCTCACTCGGCCGAGTGAAGGAGTCACTCGGCCGACCAGCGAGACACCGCTCGGCCGACCAGATCAGACACGATTCATATGTGCACTCGGCCGAGCGACGGAGACCACATCGGCCGAGTGACGAGATACCGTCCGCCCGAGTGGCGCCCAGACGAAGCCATTCAAAAATCGCCAACTTACTGTTTTTCGGCTGCCTGAGCTTCAGAAGACCCACTCGGCCGAGTGGATAATCTCGACCGCCCGAGTACCAAGAAGCCATCGGCCGAGTGACGATAACTCACTCGGCCGAGCCGCCCCCGAAGTGAAGACCCCTGAAGATCAAGACTTACTGGAAATTTACAGGGTTTCTCACTCGACCGAGCGACTTTTGTCACTCGGCCGAGTGTGACGCGCTGCCTGTAGCGAAAATTGCGGATTTCAGGCTGCGCAGGGGTATTTTGGTCACAGTTTTTGGACGATTTTGGGGGGTATTTAACCCCTGTTTTTACCCTAGTTTGGGGAGCTTTTCTCTTAGATTTTTTGCAGCTTTTTAGATTAGCTTTTTAGCTTTATTCTTGTGATTGGAGAGGAGACAAAAGTTGATTTTTGTTGGATTATTTGAAGAACTCAATTGGTTTGTCTCTCTCTTCTTTAAAAATTCTATTTTTATTGCTTATCTCGATATTGTGATGAATTCTCTTGTTAATTTCATTGATTATTTTTGTGTTTGTGCTATGAATTGTGAGTAGTCTCCACGTCTTGGGGCGTGGGGATGAACCCTACAAGCCCAATTTCATATTTGTGATGAATTGGTAGAAATTTTGCTAGAATTGCTATTAGGGATTAGTTTGGGAGCGATTTACTACGGATAGCTAGGAGTTCATACCGATTGGGATTTGCAAGAGATTGGATCCCAATTCGATAGGAAACCCTAGAAATCCGAATTGGGTTGGAACCGAATTTCCGTAGTATCGGTTTGCAAGAGATTGGACTGATACTAGGGTTCCCGGTTGCAATTCCGTGCCGATACCCGTTTGCAAGAGATTGGACGGGTAGGAACTATCCCAACCTAGGTCGTGGGCCAAGTTTGCAAGAGATTGGGCTCGGTGCGCGATTGAACGATGATGTTGATCCTAATGCTAGCTTCCCTAGGCTAGGGTTTGTAAGAGATTGGACCCGAACCTAGGATAGCTATAGACCGGCAACAGCGCGAGAGCGTGAGCTTGGTTCTACATTCAGTTGCAACTAGTTCATCCAAAATCTTATTCTAGCAATTTTGATACCGATGAACCACATTGACGAGATACGGTGAGTAGCGGGAATTCCCCATTCCCTAGACGTTCTTTATTTGATTTGATTTTTCCGTACTTTGTCTGACGATTGTGACAGGATCGCCAAAGGCAAATTTCTCTCTTCTTAAATAGCCAGGTTGATTAGAATAAGCACGGTCATTCGTCCTCCCTGTGTTCGATAACCCGCTCGTCGCTATACCGTGCACTTGCGGTAAAACTACAACCGTTCTTTGGGTTACATTCCGGAGCGATCATGCGCCAATCGGAACCCCAGGAGTCACATCGGTCGAACCGAACCGGCCAAGGCCGATCGGCCCAACCGATGGGGGCAATTGATACGTCTATTTTGCGGAGGCCCAACAGCATGGGCCCAAAGGCGCAGCCTACAACGCGAAATCGTGGGGGGTCCAAGCCTACCCAACGAAGCCCATGAGAGGACCCCGAACATCGATCCGACCCGACCCCGGAAACGCGCGAGTCACTCGCCCACTCCAGCGATAACCGTTCCCCAGGCCCGCTGCCACTTAATGGCCGTTATGGGGAGGTGCTGGCATGGCGCGGGGAGCGACGATGGGGAGGCGGATTGAGGGGGCATGATTGGGGGCGGACGAAGGAAGTGAGTCATGTGTGGTCACGACGACGAGATGCCTATAAAAGGACTAGGAGGACGATTGAACAAAGGACGGCATCTCAAGTAACAAAACCTAAGGTACTCCATCAACGACCTAGTTCCCCCACTTCATCTCCTTCCCCCCCGCTCGTGCCGGAGGACGTCGTTCCGATCTCCTCTCGAGTCGAACTGTCCCCGCCGAGTCTCCTCTTTCAGATTGTTGTTCTAAAATGGCAAAAAAAATCCATTATTTGTCATTTCTCACACACACACACACACACCACCACCACCCTCCCAATTTAATCATTACATGCACCCCCCATTTAATTTGCCAAGTTTGGCAAATAATCATTACATGCACCCCCCCCTCCCGTTATGGGGTTGTGTATGTAGTCCGGCTCCAAAACAAATTACACAATGTATGCAACGCAGAAATGCAATATTATAGGATCATGAGACGCTCCTCTCTTACATCAACTATGATATCGACAACTCAGCCAAAAAAAAACCAGACAACAAATATCAATGTCATCGCCAATGTCCTGCCAAAAGTCGGAGGATACTGGAGCTTCTCCAAATAGTGTGATCTTGCTCACTTGTAGAGCTGCTAAATCTTCTGCAAGCCTCAAGAACATTCTCTCTGTGACCAAAGGCACTGACCCTGTTGAAGCCAAGCGCAAAATATGCGATTGAAGTCCTTGGCGACAGGGAACCCATCAGAGAACATCAGCTCCTATGGAACAGCCGTCCAGCCAGGTCTAACACCCGTGAAGCCAGCGTATTTAGAAAAGAATGATGTCTCAACTGCTACAAGAAGAAGAATAGCAAGGTTAGGGGGCCCAATATATTACAAAATCTTCAAAAATACAAGATTGAAACTGAACTATGAAAAACACCTTCAAAAATAAGGGCTTGATTAGAAGAAGTGAAATTAAGTTGCAGCTTAGACTATATATGTATACCATGGCAATTATTGTTAGTGCACAGACTTAAAGTTTGTTCAAATTAAATGTATGCGTACTTATCCATAAAGCAGGAAGATGGAACGTGGAAGTGCCTAATTATGAAACTGATACGTCTATTTTGCGGAAGCCCAACAGCATGGGCCCAAAGGCGCAGCCCACCAAACGAAGCCCAAAAGAACATGGAGCTAGAAACCCAACTACCGATCAGAAGCCCGTCTGCGAGATCAGGCCCGCCCGACAAGGCCCCTTCGAGGGCCCCCGAACGGCGATCCTACCCGGCCCCGGAAATGCGCAAATCCCTCGCCCACTCCAGCGATAACCGCTCCCCTGGGCCCGCGACCACTTAATGGCGGTAATGGGGAGGTGCTGGCATGGCGCAGGGAACGGCGATAGGGAGGCGGATTGAGGGGGCACGATCGGGGGCGGACGAGGGACATGAGTCGTGGGCAATCGTGACGGGAGGCCTATAAAAGGGCTAGAAGGACGACTAGACAAAGGACGGCATCTCAGGTACCTAAAACCTAAGGTACTCCATCAACGACCTAGTTCCCCCATTTCTTCTCCTTCCTCCCCCGCTCGCGCCGGTAGACGTCGTTCCGATCTCCTCACGAGTCGAACCGTCTCCGCCGAGTCTCCTCTTTCAGATCATCGTCTGACTTAGGCATCGGAGGGGATTTGGCCGGAACCAAGGTCCGGCCCCCCTGACGAGTGTGCTCGTCCGCGCAGGAGGACGTCAGATCCACGGGCCGAGGCTTCCCCTCCGCCCCACGCCAGCCACGCATCAAGCAGGACGACCGAGGCTACCCCTCGTCGTCCGACCGACCAAGGCCGAGCACGTCCGTCCAAGCCGAGGCTTCACCTCCGCTCGCGAGGCGCCGAGGCTACCCCTCGTCGTCCGATTGTCCGAGGTCGAGCGCCTCACACCGGGCCGAGGCTTCCCCTCGCCCCCCTTACGGCCGAGAATCCTGATTCGGCCCAGCCGACGCGCTCTACGTTATCCGCAACTCCGATTTGCACCGTGTCTGCGCTGACTCGACGCACCCGAGGGACCCAAGTCGGCCCCTTGACCACGTTGACCGGGTAGTCCACGGTCAACGCTTTTGTAGTGAGAAAACACTCTGAAACATCTGGCGCCGTCTGTGGGAACGAACTGTTCCACGAAGAAACAAACCGCACTTACAATGGCACGAGCCTGCAATGGAAAGAGACGCATGCCCCCCATCCCGGAGGAGGGGAATGGCGCACCCAACAGCAACCTTGAGGACGCACCCGACGACGATCGCCCCGCCCCCACAACCGAAGAGACTGGCGGGTCGGAACTAGCCACGCAGGGGCAGCTCCGCGCCCTGGCCCAAGAGACCAACGCGAGCATCCAGACGTTGGTCGCAACGGTACAGCAGCTCGTCGGCACTGCGCCGGCCAACGGAGACGTGTTGGGCGACGGCCATCGTTGGGCGGGGGGCCCTCCGCTCTTACGGTCCGCTGTGGTCGATGACCACGGGAACCGAAGACCGAACACGGAGCGTCGGTGCACGTTGTCCGGCTCCCGTCAGGCGAGATCACGCGCCTCTTCCCCTTATCGTGAAAGGAGCCGAAGAGAAACCGAAGGCACGGGGGACGAATCGGTGACCGCGTCGTCTCGTCGACCACGATCACCCCACCGTAGAAGAAGCGATCGACACCACTCGAGAGACCGATCACGGCGGAGCGGGAGCTCCCGCCGGAGGAGCCGGGAACGCCGGGTCAGCCCGACCCCCAGTGTGGCGAGGGCCGTGGAGCCAGCCCCGCCGGCGCCTGTGCCCCCTCCACCACCGAACGAGCTGGAGGTAGGCGGGTGTCGGACCCCCGGGGGCATCCACGGAGACCGGTGCCCTCTGTCGCGGAGAATAACCGACGCGCGGGTCCCCTCTCGATTCAAGATCCCGGTGCTGGGGAAGTACGACGGGATAGGAGACCCGGGAAACCACGTAATGGACTACGAGGGGGACATGTCATTCCAAGGAGCCGACGATGACCTGCTCTGCAGGGGCTTCTATTCGACCCTCAGGGGAGCGGCGAGAACCTGGTACCGCAGCCTACCGAGGCGCTCCATCGACAGCTTTGAGGAACTCACCCAGCTGTTCTGCAAACAGTTCATGGCAGGGCGACAGGTAATGCCTGATGCTGAACATTTGTTTAACATAGTGCAGGGCCCGACCGAGCCGCTCCGACAGTTTATGCGCCGCTTCAACGCGGAACGGCTGAACGTAAACAGCCCTCCCGACCTTGTGGTCCAAACGGCCCTAAAGAAAGGTCTGCGCCATAGAGGCCTGAAGAAATCTCTGCACAACGATCCCCCGAAGGACCTCCCAGGGATCATGGCAAGGGCCAAGCGCTTCATGTTGACCAAAGAGACCTTGGCCATTGAGGCAGGAAAAGCTAGACGAGGGACCAAACGCGGCGATAGCGAGCGCCGCAGCCCCGAAGGATACCGAACCGAGAAGAGGACGAGAAACAGGCAGCGGGGAGAGGGTACGAGGGACGCCACCCCGGACGCCGTCCTCGCTCAAGTGCAAAAGGAAGAGCGCGCCGATCGCCCCCCACCAAAGACAAAAAGAGGGGGGAAGAATGGGGAAAAGTACTGCAAATACCACAAGGACAATGGCCACGACACTGAAGACTGCTGGCACCTAAAGAAAGACATTGAGAAGCTGATGAGCCGAGGGCACGCAAGGAATTTAGCCGACGAGCCGGCCCACGGAGAAGGAACCTCCATGCAACCGGACAAGGGGAAGAAGGTCAACACCGTCCAAGGACCCCTCCGTGTCATAGAGTGAGCAGGCGAGGCCCCTCCCCCCGATTGAAGCCTAGTCCGGAGGAGATTATCTATGTTTACATCCCTCCGCCTAGCCTTATTTCCTTTTTCATTTTCCTCCAAATGTACTAGCCCAATAGGACCCTTAAGAGTACAAATGCATTCCCTTTTATCTTTTCTTTATCTTCGGCGGAATCAACATTTCACTAAGGGTGCATAAGAGTGAAGACCACCGCCTCACCGGATGGGGGGGTCGGACAAAACCGGTCCTAAGCCGAGGAGCTTCGCCCTCGCCGACCGACTCCTTCGCTCGTAAGTCTGGGGGCAATTCCCCCAGCCAGCGCGGAAGCCAACCGGTCCTAAGCCGAGGAGCTTCGCCCTCGCCGACTGACTCCTTCGCTCGTAAGTCTGGGGGCAATTCCCCAAGCCAGCGCGGACGCCGACCGGTCTTAAGCCGAGGAGCTTTGCCCTCGCCGACCAACTCCCTCGCTCGTAAGTTCGGGGGGCAATTCCCCCGACCGGCATTGACTCCGACCGAACCATAGCCGAGGAGCTACACCCCCGCGGACCGACTTCGTTGCTCATAAAACTGGGGGCAGCCCCCCTTGTCATCAAGGACGTCGACCGACCTATCCAATCGTGGGGCAAGGGACAATCCCCCAGAGAAAGGAGGAGAGCGACCACCGTCAGCAAAGAAGCCGAGGTCGCAGCAACAAAGCAAAATGCGCGGGAAATTCAAGTAAGTCCATTTCATTTCCAATAATTAACCAATGTACAGAAGTGTGTCTTATTTACAGGTAATCGAAGCTGGGAAGCCTCCCTTCATATAATCCGCCCTCGGCGGACGACAAGACTCGTCACCTACGGAAACTAGGGTAACGACGGCAGAGCAAAACCTGTCGACCAAGAACACAAAGTTGCTGGCCTAAGCGAACATCCATGCAACCAGCAATTATTCGCTCCGAAGCCGTGAACCGGTAGCGAAGCTGAAGGAGATTGCGAGGTCCGGGATCCATTTCAAGTAGACCGGGCCAAAGCGAAGCGGATGCTAAAAAATTTGAGGATAAAGACAAGGACGACCTAGGGGGCCGGGCTCGAGAGGACACAACCTCGGACACCTCGCCCTGCTCGGAGCGAGGGGGATCGACAGGTGGAGGAGCTTGCCGGACGCATTCCGCACAATCCCGGAAGGAAGACTGGATGACTTCGACGATCCGGGGGCCGATGAGGCCTTCGTATGTACCGAAGGCTTCCCTGAGGACCTCGAAGATCCTCTTTCCCAAAGTCGCGACGACGCCCATCTCCAACTCCTCTACAAACCGCGCCACCTGACGCCGATCCGACAGTTCCCTCTGAAGCTCCTCCCTCTCCAGGCGGAATGACTCCGTCGCTTCCTCGGCCGACTACCGAGCGTCCTTCAACTTTCCCTGGAGGTCACCCACTCGTCCCTCTAGCTCTGCCACCCGGAGCTTGAGTTGCCGAGACTCCATCTGGGCCTCCACCATAGCTACCTCCTCCGCCCCGGCCCGCTCATGGGCCCTCGCAGAGGACTCTTCCAGCTCCCTCAAATGGACGGCTCGACGCTGCGACTCAACAGCGAGCGTTGAACCCTGGAAGACAAGACATGAGCCCAAGAAGAAAGCGAAGGAAAGGACAGTAGGATAGCTGAACCTGTTGAAGGATCCAGACCAGGGTGTCTGACACCTTGTCGGCGGGGATCCTCTCGAGGAGACTGCGGTCCCGGGGGAGGACGGATCCCTCGGCAAACTGCTGAGCCAGGGCTCGGTCGACAAACACCGAACTCCCCGGGGTGACCTCGAGGGAGGCCGAGCTGCCCGCCAGTAGGGCACCGATTCCCGATATTGGGGGCGGAGACGCCGCGACGGGGGTGGTTGTCAGGGCCACCGGAAGATCCCTGGCGAACACCGCCGGGGGCACGGAGCACGCTGGACTGGAGTGAGCCTCACCTTCCCTCCTCCTCTTCCCCTCGTGAGGCTCGGCAGGCGCCGAAGGGGAGCGTTTCCGCCTCGTGCCACCACCACCCTCGGGGACAAGAGGGGGCACGTCAAGCACAAGGGAAGCTGCACCGGACCCGTCGTTGCCCCCCCCCCCCGCCTCTTGGACTGGTGGGGCGGATCCGGCCCTTACGACCCCCCCGGGGAGGAGATCGCCAGAAGAAGAGGCGGGAGGCGCGGCCACCACCTTGCCCATGGAGGGCTCGGCTCTGCGCACCTCCTCCTCAACGGTCCGCCGAGGCCCCCTTCCAGAGGTACTGCCCCGGATCCGAGCGGCTCCACGACGGATCAGCTCATCGACATCGCGGGTGAACTCGTGACCAGCCATTCCTGCAAGGGAGACCGAAATTAGGGTAAGCCACGGGGCAATCCAGGACTAAAAAAGCGACCTACCCGGAGACCACAAGACGGCATTCAGGAGTAGGTCGTCCAACAAAGACCAGATAGACTTCGCCTCCAAGGGGAGGGTCGACAGCAGCGCGACGGCCGCCTGATCAGCCTCAGAAAGGGCCAGCGTTGGGCAAGGCCGGACCGACCCGCCCCAACCTGTCAAAATCTGGGCATCCTCTAGGAAGACCACGAAGACGTAATCCGAGCTCCAATCCCCCGACCAGCGGGGTAGCCCGATCAGGCATTCCCTCCTCGAGCGGGCTCGAAGGTGCAGCCACGACCCTGGATCGACCGTCTGGATCTGATAAAAGTAGAAGAGAAGGGGGAGAGATGGCTCCAGCCCACGAGTACAGCAGAGCGTCACGAAGCCCGTCAGTACCGCAATCGAACAAGGGGTGAACTGGCAAAGGGGCACTGTGAGAAACTCCATGACCTGGATGAAGAAGGGATTGAGCGGGAAACGAAGACCCAGGCGGAACATCTCGACATAGACGTCGACTTCATTGCTCCTCAGGAGGCAGATCCGCTCGTCGATGAAGGGGACTCGAACATCATACGGGTAGCAGAGATACTTTTCCCGGATCTCCGCGGCCGCGGGAAGAGGAGTCCTCGACGGCGTTCGGAGGATAACCGGAGGTACATTAAGCCGCACGGCAGCCAATGCCACCTCATCGCCGGCATAGTCCGGGAAAAGCTTCCCCTTCCCTTTATCTCGGAAGAGACAGCTCCCAGAGGAGGAACCAGATCCCACAGACCGGGACCCGCCCCGCCTGGACTCAGGGCGGTCCCTCGCCCCTTGGCCAGAACCACCTATCCTAAGAGCAGCCATAACACGAAAAGGAGAAAGGAGTTACCTTTTTGTTAATTTGGAGAAGACAAGGAAGCGAAGGCGGCGGGAGACTCCGAGTAGTGGAAAGCCTAGAACAGAGTGAAGAGCGAGGAAGAAGTTGGGATCAACGCAGCCGGGGATCTTATATACCAGACCCAAGGGCGAATTTGAAATGCCTGATAGGAACGCGTGGCACGCCTCAAAGAGCCGACGGCGTTTCAAAATCGGCACCAAAGGAAGTCCAATCGATCCGCCTCATCATAACCTTCATTTATGACCACGCCTCGACTGACACGCCACTCGGAACCCCAGGAGTCACATCGGTCGAACCGAGCCGGCCAAGGCCGATCGGCCCCACCGATGGGGGCAATTGATACGTCTATTTTGCGGAAGCCCAACAGCATGGGCCCAAAGGCGCAGCCCACCAAACGAAGCCCGAAAGAACATGGAGCTAGAAACCCAACTACCGATCAGAAGCCCGTCTGTGAGATCAGGCCCGCCCGACAAGGCCCCTTCGAGGGCCCCCGAACAGCGATCCTACCCAGCCCCGGAAAAGCGCAAATCCCTCGCCCACTCCAGCGATAACCGCTCCCCTGGGCCCGCGACCACTTAATGGCGGTAATGGGGAGGTGCTGGCATGGCGCAGGGAACGGCGATAGGGAGGCGGATTGAGGGGGCACGATCGGGGGCGGACGAGGGACGTGAGTCGTGAGCAATCGCGACGGGAGGCCTATAAAAGGGCTAGAAGGACGACTAGACAAAGGACGGCATCTTAGGTAACTAAAACCTAAGGTACTCCCTCAACGACCTAGTTCCCCCATTTCTTCTCCTTCCTCCCCCGCTCACGCCGGTAGACGTCGTTCCGATCTCCTCACGAGTCGAACCATCTCCGCCGAGTCTCCTCTTTCAGATCATCGTCTGACTTAGGCATCGGAGGGGATTTGGCCGGAACCAAGGTCCGGCCCCCCTGACGACTGTTCTCGTCCGCGCAGGAGGACGTCAGATCCACGGGCCGAGGCTTCCCCTCCGCCCCACGCCGGCCACGCATCAAGCAGGACGACCGAGGCTACCCCTCGTCATCCGACCGACCAAGGGCGAGCACGTCCGTCCGAGCCGAGGCTTCACCTCCGCTCGCGAGGCGCCGAGGCTACCCCTCGTCGTCTGATTGTCCGAGGCCGAGCGTCTCACACCGGGCCGAGGCTTCCCCTCGCCCCCCCTTACGGCCGAGGATCCTGATTCGGCCCAGCCGACGCGCTCTACGTCATCCGCAACTCCGATTCGCGGCGTGTCTGCGCTGACTCGACGCACCCGAGGGACCCAAGTCGGCCCCTTGACCACGTTGACCGGGTAGTCCACGGTCAACGCTTTTGTAGTGAGAAAACACTCTGAAACACAAACAAAAGAAAAACTGACGGTTTTTCTTTATTTGAAACTTGTCACATAGAAAAACACCTGTTAGTTGAGGGTTCATTGCTCAAGTATGACATAAGTGGGAGGAATAGGAAAAGTTTTCAAAAATGAAATGATGAAGCTTATAAATAAAATTACTTGATATTCAGTACGCAATAATGAAACAAAAGATCAACACAGCAATACACAGCAAATAGAGACACACAAGACTTGGTAACGCAGTTCGGTGCGCACACCTACATCTGCGGGGCCACGCCCAGAAAAATAGAATACTTCACTATGAAAATCAGAGAATACAGATTCTAATATCCACGCTTCTATAAAGAAGAACGCACTCTCCCTTGATACAAACCGTGGGGGGTGATCGCAATCAACCCCGTGAAGTATTCTTGGCAAGCTCCCCTTGCCTGCAAGCTCCCCTTGCACCACCGACTAGATCAACTCCCTTGATCCTACGTGCGTAGTCGTCGGCCTCCCTCCCGGAGCAATCACACAGAACTTTTTCACGCCAAAGTTCCTACGAAGCCGCCAAACGCTCCAAACCCTTAAAGCCAGAAGCACCGCAATCTTCGATACAATCTGCACTCATGCAATCAGATCTTGATTCGGTTTAACAACAGCAAAACCCGCAACATCTCCAACGAAACAGGAGATCCCGGAAAATCCGCAAGCGAATGTTGCAAGCATATTGATCGGCGAGAATCTCTCTCCAACTGTTTCGCAATAAGGTAACAAGAGATATACAGCCGATCAAATCTATAACAGTTAATAACCTCCATAGCAGTTAATAACCTCCATAGAAAACTGATCAGTTAGATAAAGATATAAAAGATTACGTGACCGCCAATCGCACATCCTTTTGGTCAGTCAAATGATGCAAATAGACTTAGCTTATTGAACATCCTGGTACAACAATCTGTTCAACAATTCATCCAACAATCTAACTAATTCGATTCTCTTCTTCATACGGCAGTGGCTCAGATGCAATGAAACGTACATCAAACTATCCAACATTCTCCAGATAGCATGTCAAAAATCGTCAGGGAGTAAAGAACAGGAGACAATAAGTAGAGTGCCACATATGACAAGACGGTATACATGAATAACCAGGATAAATCCTAACAATCTCCCCTTTTGTCATTTGGTGGCACAACACACGGTATGATAGAAGAGGAAGGCATTTGTTCAATCAAACAAAACTGCAGAGTCCTGACCAATACAAGAAGACTGAAACACAAGAACTGCACTAACCATACTCCAAAACAGGAACAGAAACGGAGACAACAATGCAGCATACTTCCTTTTAATAAGGGGCCCTTCAGACTATCCCAAACACAGAAACTTCCATGACTCTTTGAGACACATTGTATCAGCAGCAGACATCCAACAAAACATCCAACAAAACATCCAACAAAACATCAAACAGCCCAAAGTTAAGAACAAATCATACCTTCTCCCCTTTTGCGCCACAAAGGACAAAGTTAATATATCAGTGATCCTCAGAAGGACCACTCCGCAGAGAGGACAGCTTGCTCCGCATCAACACCTTATGGCGATTCAGAAGAACCCGCTGGCTTTCGAGAAACATAAGTTGATCATCAATATTCTGAATAGCATTCTCGAGGAACTGAATATCAACCACACTTGTTGAGGAAGAAGAGGCAGCAGCAGCATGACTAAGTGGAGGAGTCTGTGATTCAGGAGGCACTGTGAAAGTAGGTTCAGCATTTGGAGGCAGAGAGGATGTCGAAGGAACACCATGAAGAGAGGGTATCATGTCAGAGATATCATCCATTTTTCCAGCCACAGACTTTGACGTATAAGAAATATTGTCACATGATGAAGGAAGGTCTGACGAGGACAGGGGCACCCTTTGAGCCAGGAGCATCATAGATATGAGAGCTCCATGTGGTAAAGAAGACCCGGAGGAGGATAACTCAACAAAAGATAAGATAGAATCAAAGATAATTCTGCCCAAATTGAAAGCCTGAGAGGTTCCTGCAGAGAACAACAGCCTGCACATGTCCCGAGTAACCACAGAAACATTTGAAGTAGGGAGCCAGTTCCTTGTGGCAATCCTGTAGAGAATAAGGTACTTGGCCGTAAGAGCAGATGAAGGAAAGACAGATGATTTCTTAGGCCAACTCTGGAGCTTCCCAGCAGTCACAACATGAATCAGTCTATCAATCTCCACTCCAGTTGACTCTCCATAAGCAGGAACAGATTGTGGACATTTCCATTCCAATAATTTGTTCAGGGTGGAAGGAGAGAATGAAATAATCTTGCCTCGAACATAATTTCTGAAACTCCAACGGGAAGACCCATCTCCAGCAGATTTGGATAAGTTACAGTAAAATTCCCTCACTAACACAGGATAGTAGGTACTGAAACAGGTGGCAGCATGATACAATCTAAGACTTTTCAAGATAGAAGCTATCTGAGTCTTATCAAAAGAGGTCATGTTCAGAACCTTCTCAGGAAGTAAAGATATCTCCGAGTAAGATGCCCATCTGTTCTTGCGAGCTTTGTCGAAGAAAATTCTGCTAAAGGCATCAGAAGAAGTAAATGACGGAGAACGAGAGGAACCTGAAGCAGAGATTTTTGACCTCTTGGAAGGAGAAGCCTCAGCATTATTGGAGGGAGCATAGCGCTTCTTAGAGCAAGATCGAGCCTTGCGCATAAAGGAGGACAAAGGATGTTCAGTTGGACCAGAGGTCTCACGTGTTGCATGATGTGTTGCAACATTTTGTGCAACAATATGTTCAACACTAGCTTCCACGAAGGGATCAGGCTCGATATCAGCTTCAACATTAAACCCCATATTGTCAACACCAACCGCTGAAGTACCTTGACCCATTGTACATTTATCTACATTCACTTCATCATTTGCCCCAATACCAGTTGAGCCACTTCCAGTCACAACATTAGCTGTGTCCTTATCATGAACATATTGCATCTCACCATCTCCAGTCTCAGAAGAAAAAGTGGGGGGATCCTGAAGGATTTCAGTAGTTTCTAATTCCATAGGAGTGAGAGCAGGTTCCACTGAATCATTTAGAGACTGATCCTTTTGTGACATATCATCAGCTAGTGGCACGTCTACCACAGTCTCTTTCAGAGAGGACTCTTCAACACTGTCAACAAGATCATGATCACAAATCACAGAATCTTTTCCAGACTCAGAAACATCTTGAGATGAGATAGTAGGCACATTCTGAGTACACTCATCCACACCACGATTATGATCATTGATCATGTTCTGAGAACCTTCATCCACACACATAGGTGACGGAGAGACAAGTACCTCTTCCTGACATGGAACATCAGATGTATTCTCAGCACTTAGACCACCTTCGAACACACCTTCCTTGTTTACCTGCACATCATCCTGCTCAATAGGTTTCTCAGTAGGAGGATTAGACGAAGACGCTCCAGCAGTGCCCCTTGTCCTAGGCATTTCAGCGAACACTAGAGGGTCTTCAGAATCAGAGATATCTATCACTTCAACTTCAGAAATTTTTACAAAAGATTCGGGATTCCAGGTTCGAATGACAACTTTTCTATCTCGAGGCACTTCAACACTCATAACCTTCCCAGTAATCTTCTTATGCATGAGACCTTTAAAATTAATGTGAGAGACATCCACCGAAGAGAGATCCAATTTCTTTCCTGTTCTCCGCAAATACCAGAACCAGTCTTGAATAGTTACGGGAGCAAGATAATCTTCATCATCATCGTATACTTCATCTTCCTCGGATTTTTGGAAGAGGGGAATTTCAAGAATTGGGGAAAAATTTACCAACTCCAAATTAGGGGCTCTAGAAGAATGCATGTCACCGAGAGGGGAAGAGGAGAGTGATGAAGAGGGATTACCACTTGAGGATCTTTGCGAAGGACGGGGAAACACTCCTTTTCGTTTAATAGACGAAGACGAGGAAGACGGAGCACTTTTCTGTGCGGATGTCGTTCGTCGAGAGGACCGACGAGGGGGCAGCGAAGATTTTTCCGACTGATCTCTTGCCATTGCTGATTAAATGGGGAGGAACTTCAAACAAGAAGATTTCAAGAACCCTAGATGGGAGGTTTAGAAGAATCTTGGAGAATATTGAGTTGAGGGAGAACATGAAAATGCGCCTTGGGAACAGAAAGAATCAGAGGGTAATAAATATCGGGTAAGGTTATTAGTGAAAAACAACCCGACAACAATGATCGATTGACCATCATAATGTTGCAACCTGATGTTGCAACAATGTTCTCAACACAGAGAACAACATTAGATACGACACCGCCCTAGGGCTTGCCGCAATTCCTCAAATCTGGCAGAATCAAGAGGCTTTGTAAAGATGTCCGCTAGTTGATTAACTGTAGCAACATACTCCATGACGAGAGACTTCTTTTCCACCAACTCTCTAATGAAGTGGTGACGAATGTCGATATGTTTAGTTCTGGAGTGCTGAACTGGGTTCTTGGAGATGTTTATAGCACTCTAATTGTCACATAGAATGGTTAGAACCCCTTGTTCCAGTCCATAATCGGTCAACATTTGCTTCATCCATAACAGTTGTGTACAACAACTTCCTGCTGCAATATACTCAGCCTCTGCTGTAGATAGTGATATGGAGTTCTGTTTTTTACTGTACCATGACACCAGATTGTTCCCTACATAAAAACATCCTCAGGTAGTGCTTTTCCTGTCATCAGTATTCCCTGCCCAGTCAGCATCACTATATCCTGAGATTAGTGTGTTGGTGTCCTTTGTGTACCATATACCATAGTCTGCAGTCCCACTTACATACCTGATAATCCTCTTCACGGCCGTTATATGAGATTCCTTGGGGAATGCTTGGTAACGGGCACAAACTCCAACACTAAAGCTGATATCTGGTCTGCTAGCTGTTAAATACAGAAGACTACCTATCATGCTTCTATATAAGGTAACTTCCACATCTCTTCCTCCTTCATCCTTGGAGAGTTTTTCAGAAGTACTCATAGGAGTCCGAACATGTCTCGCATTTTCCAAGCCAAATCTCTTGACAAGATTCCTTGCATACTTGCTTTGTGATATGAACAGACCGTCTGGACATTGTTTCACTTGAAGCCCAAGAAAGACATTTAACTCACCTACCATACTCATTTCAAACTCTTTTTGCATGAGCGTGATAAACTCATGCACCAGCTGTTGTGATGTTGAACCGAAGACAATATCATCTACATAGATCTGAGCTACCATGACACTTGATCTTGTCCGTTGAACAAATAGGGTTTTATCAGCTCCTCCTCGTTCATACCCCTTTTTGAGTAGGTATGTAGTTAATCTTTCATACCAGGCCCTCGGCACTTGTTTCAGCCCATAGAGGGCCTTCTTCAATTTGTAAACGTGGTTTGGTAGAAATGGATCTGCAAAGCCTTTGGGTTGTTCAACATACACTTCTTCATTCAGAAGTCCATTCAAGAAGGCGCTCTTCACATCCATCTGATGTAGTTTAAACTTGAGACTGCAGGCAACGGCCAGGAGTAGTCTGATGGATTCCAACCGAGCCACTGGAGCAAATGTCTCATCAAAGTCAATTCCTTCCACTTGAGTATACCCTTGAGCTACAAGACGAGCTTTGTTGCGAGTAATATTTCCCTTCTCATCTGTTTTATTCTTGAATATCCATTTTGTTCCGATAACATTGGTTCCTTTGGGTCTCTCCACATGACTCCAGACATCATTTCGTTGGAATTGGTTCAGTTTCTCTTGCATAGCCGAAACCCAGAAATTATCAACTATAGCTTCCTTCACATTTTTGGGTTCAATGGTAGAGAGAAAACATGCATATCCAGCCAGATCTCTGTAGTTGACACGACTAGCACCTCTGGTACGACGAATCGTGCACGTCACCAATGATAAGCTCCGGTGGATGGTCGCGTATGACTTTTATGATCCCCTCAGCATTTTGACCATTTTCAGCCTCTTCTTGAGCCGTCTCAGTGGCGGTAGTATCCTGTGTTGCAACATTTTGTTCAACATTGGTCTGATTAGTCTTCACTGTTGCAACATCATTTTCAACACGAACCTCATCATCATATCTGTCTTCCTGAGTCGCTTTTTCTTCATTCAGTATAGACTCTCCCTGATCAAAATCATCAACCACCACATTAATAGATTCCATCATCACATCTGTGCGTTCATTCAACACTCGGAAGGCACGACTCCTTGTAGAATACCCCAAGAAAATTCCTATGTCACTCTTGGCGTCGAACTTGCGTCTTGGTGTACGATCTTGCAAGATGTAGCACTTGCTTCCAAAGATATGGAAGTAGGAGACATCAGGTTTCCTCCCTTTCTAGATTTCGTATGGAGTTTTCTCAGTCCTTGGTCGAAGATATACCCTGTTGATGGTGTAGCAAGCCGTATTAACAGCTTCAGTCACCACTTTACATTAACTTTCCGAGCATTCAGCATAACTCGAGCCATTTCCTGAAGTGTTCGATTCTTCCTTTCAACAACTCCATTTTGCTGAGGGGTCTTAGGTGCCGAGAACTCATGTCCTATACCTTGTGTCTCGCAGAATGTAGAGAATGAGTGATTCTCAAACTCTTTTCCATGATCACTTCGAATCCGGATGATTTTTCCAATTTTGTCCCCTTGTTCAACCTGAAGACGAGTACACAGTTTCTTGAAAGCATCATAAGTATCTGACTTCTCCTTAAGAAAATCAACCCAAGTGAACCGAGAAAAATCATCAACACATACAAAGATATACTTCTTACCTCCCACACTCGTTTCTGAGGTGGGTCCAATCAAGTCCATGTGTAGCAGTTCCAGAATTTTTGAGGTTGTGATAGTCTGAATTTGCTTGTGACCGACTTTCTTTTGCTTTCCCAGTTGACAAGATTCACACACCCCTTCTTTCTTCTTGATCAAAGTTGGCATTCCACGAACAGCTTTGGCTTGGGAGATCTTCATTAAGGTCTTGAAGTTGACATGTCCCAGTTTCTGATGCCACTGTTCTGAAACATTCGTTGTAACCCTTAGACATCTGTCAGGATCCTGCAACAAATAACAGTTGTCGCTAGATCTTTTTCCTGAAAGAATACAAGCATCATCTCCATTGAATACAAGGCATTCATCCTTGTTGAACCGAACCAGAAGTCCTTGATCACACAACTGACTGATACTTATGAGATTAGCTTTTAAGTTCTCAACATGCATCACATCCTTTAGTTTCAGAGTTCCTGTCATATTCAAGGTCCCTTTACCAACGACCTTGCTTCTCTGACCATCTCCAAAAGTGACATGTCCTTTGTTACCAGCAGTGTACTCAGATAGGAGTCCTATGTTCCCTGTCATGTGCCGAGAGCAACCGCTGTCAAAATACCACTGATTTTCCGCAAAAGTGACTAAGGACGTGTATGCAACCATGCTGACCAGTGCAGACTTCTTAATCCATTTCAAACTTGTCCGCTGTTGAGAGTGGTTAACATCTCTTCCTTCATTCAAATGCTTCATGCGCCTAAAGCAACTCCAGTCATAGTGTCCAACTTGTCTACAGTATTTACATATTATCTGCCCGGATGTTGAACCTTTTGTTGAACCTTTTCCCTTCTTTTCTCTTGGCTTGTTCTCATTCAGTTTACTCCGTTTACCTTGCTCCTTTGTAATGAGACTCCTTCTAGTCTTTGGGATATGTAGATGACTCCCTCTGTGATAACCAACTCCTGTTCGATCTCCAGCCACCTTACCCATGTTGAGGATGTCATCAAGTTTAGTTTTTCCTGAGTTCCATCTGTTGAGAGTGTTTTCTGCCTTCTCAGCTCTTAACAGTGCTCTCATCAGGCTGCTCTCAAGATTCCGGAGGCTTGTTTCAGTCTTCAATAGCTTGGCTTGAGTCCCATCCCTCTCACTTCTCAGCTTGGAGCATTCAGCTTTCAACTTCTTGTTGGCTGCACAGATTTCCAACCATTTGTAGAACATCATTTGATAAGCAGTGCGGATATCCTCATCACCAATATCTTCTTCACTTTCATAATCTGATTCATCCTCACTGTTGTAAGTTGCATCATTTGTCACAACATTACGTATCACATCTCCTTGCTTGTGAGTGGATGTTGGAGCACATGTTACAACATTATATTCAACATGACTGGAAGACTTACCTTCGGACTTGTCCTTCATGGTCACTGTGAATGCAACATAGTTGCTAGTTATGTCTTCATCTTCTGCACTTCTTTCAGAGTCTTCATCGCTCCAGGTGCTTGCAAGTGATTTCCATTTTTGCTTCTTAAGGGTGTTTGCGCATTCGGCCTGTATGTGGCCAAAACCTTCACATTCTCTACATTGTATTCCATTTCCCTTGTTTTTAGAATCATACATTTGAATATGGCGGCTAGCATTCTTTTCACCAACAGGTGGACCTGACCGCACCACCTTATTAGCAGCTTTGAAGTTCTGACCTATGTTACTGATCTTCCTCATCATTCTACTAAAATTTTTGGTGAGTAAAGCAATATCATCTTCGAGTTCAGACTCATTGTCGGGTTTTGAAGATTCATTCGCTTCAACCTTTAACGCAACTCCCTTCTCCTTTTTGTTTTGCTTGAGATTCATCTCATAGGTTTGTAGAGAGCCCATGAGTTCGTCTAATCTCATGGTGGAAGTGTCTCTTACTTCCTCTATTGCAGCAATCTTAGCCGAAAATTTTTCTGGCAAGGATCTCAGAGTCTTTTCAACTAGCTTCTTTTGAGAATATTTCTTCCCCAATTGAAATGTCTGGTTGGCTATATCCCTCAATCTTCCATTGAACTCTGCCACAGTCTCGTTTTCATTCATCCTCAGATTCTCAAACTGTGAGGCAAGCATTTGCAATTTGGACGCCTTAACAGTGCTGGTCCCTTCATGCACATTTTGAAGAATGTCCCAAGCTTCTTTTGCGTGCTCGCAAGTTGATATAAGCCTGAACTGCTCTTCATCGACGGCAGTGAAGATGGCGTTGACGGCTTTGGAGTTTCCTAAGGCAGCGCGCTCCTCTTCAGGATTCCAATCTTTCACGGGTTTGATGCATTCCTTGCCTTCCTTGTTAACTTCAGTCGGAGGACTCCATCCTTCAACCGTAGCCACCCAAGCCTTTTCATCTAGGGACTTGATAAATGCTCTCATGCGTGACTTCCAATAAGTGTAATTAGATCCGGTGAGCAAGGGAGGACGAGTAACAGAAGCACCTTCTTTGGTATTCATGGTCAGCGTACTTACACATAAGATCACACCCACTTTGAATGATCAAAGTAATACGGGTAACCTGCTCTGATACCAATTGATATTCAGTACGCAATAATGAAACAAAAGATCAACACAGCAATACACAGCAAATAGAGACACACAAGACTTAGTAACACAGTTCGGTGCGCACACCTACATCTACGGGGCCACGCCCAGAAAAATAGAATACTTCACTATGAAAATCAGAGAATACAGATTCTAATATCCACGCTTCTATAAAGAAGAACACACTCTCCCTTGATACAAACCGTGGGGGGGTGATCGCAATCAACCCCGTGAAGTATTCTTGGCAAGCTCCCCTTGCCTGCAAGCTCCCCTTGCACCACCGACTAGATCAACTCCCTTGATCCTACGTGCGTAGTCGTCGGCCTCCCTCCCGGAGTAATCACACAGAACTTTTTCACGCCAAAGTTCCTACGAAGCCGCCAAACGCTCCAAACCCTTAAAGCCAGAAGCACCGCAATCTTCGATACAATCTGCACTCATGCAATCAGATCTTGATTCGGTTTAACAACAGCAAAACCCGCAACATCTCCAACGAAACAGGAGATCCCAGAAAATCCGCAAGCGAATGTTGCAAGCATATTGATCGGCGAGAATCTCTCTCCAACTGTTTCGCAATAAAGTAACAAGAGATATACAGCCGATCAAATCTATAACAGTTAATAACCTCCATAGCAGTTAATAACCTCCATAGAAAACTGATCAGTTAGATAAAGATATAAAAGATTACGTGACCGCCAATCGCACATCCTTTTGGGCAGTCAAATGATGCAAATAGACTTAGCTTGTTGAACATCCTGGTACAACAATCTGTTCAACAATTCATCCAACAATCTAACTAATTCGATTCTCTTCTTCATACGGCAGTGGCTCAGATGCAATGAAACGTACATCAAACTATCCAACATTCTCCAGATAGCATGTCAAAAATCGTCAGGGAGTAAAGAACAGGAGACAATAAGTAGAGTGCCACATATGACAAGACGGTATACATGAATAACCAGGATAAATCCTAACATTACTGTTTGATGTAGCGCACCTCTTTTTCTCCAGGGATTTCAAATATAGAGCATGGGTCATCTGATATGTAGATAACATATGCGGAATCATAAACTACCATATTCCTTGGAAGACTGCACCAATAGGGTCAGCTGCTCTCTAGATGTTGCCGCACCAGTTGGTTTGTTTGGTGAACATAAGAAGATTATATCCGTTCGCTTAACGAAAGGACAAATCAGGAAAGAAACCATTCTCAGGTGTGCATCTCATGTCAATATTCTTCTGGAAGTTGGCAGTTTGTCCCATAATAACATTTGAATCTACATATGCCTGAAACATAAGTCATAGTAAAACGACAATATATCCAGGGCATATTGTTAGGCACGATATATATCATGTCAAGAATATCCATTTACGAGGAACTAGCAAGACAATAATATTTGACAATGAAACACAAACAATGATGTGAAAAATTGCCCTTCGGGAAGCAAGATCATTATGAATGATGGAATAATTGCCGTTGCCAGCAATTACATGAGCAGACCAATCAAATTAAAAGAGATGTGACAAACCGCAGGGCATGTAGTTGCTAGAATTAAGTTTTAAGAAACTGAAGTATACTCTTAAAAGGAAAAAAACACCTACGCGATACGATGGATCTTGCACTGCTATCCTTGCATTGGAGCCAAAAAGGGAGCTGCACAAATAAAAAAGACGCAGGCCAATCTAATTAAATTGACGGTCCATCGAATATCCATGTTACCTAAATTAAAAACAATAAAGCTACCCGTAACATTAATCAAGTCTCCAGAGCGAGAATCTCAGAAAATTATTAAGACATCTGCAAAAACAATAGAAGCAGATAGCTTACTAGTATTCTGATTGCTCATTGTTCCTCAAGAATCCTATGAGTATTCTGGCTGTTACTTGTCGTCATGAATGATTCACCACAACCTCACTCCCCCCATTGAGTTAGTATTTAATATAAACTCTGACCTGCACAACAAACACTAATTCAATCTGCAAAATACACCTGCATTGTTGATAACAGACTCAAAAAGTACTCTTACGAATCAATCTACAATTTACAAAATACTCGAGTCTTTTTTCTACGAATAAATTTCATAGCGCAGTCTTATGAATCATATGTTAAAATTGTATCTTCCATCCTACGGGTTAAAACGACTGTTATTGACGGCTTTTGCCGTCGGTACACGTCAATCGCTAATGGAAACTTTTCCTTCAGCACGCCCATCAGCAGGTAGAAGTAGGTAATACTATTACTGACGGCACCCGTTAACAAAACAACCCATGACGGCGCACAGTTGCCTTTAAAGATAGTCGCAATTTCGTTGACAGCAACCGTCAGAGATACAAAAAATATCGATGACGGATCCGTCAAGTGTATTCTTTGAAACGCTGACGGTAGCGAAATAGGCTACTTATCGCTGACGGGACAGTTTGAGATAGGCCGCCGAAGGCAGCCGCCAGTGATAAGAATTAATTTTTTATTAAAAATGGGAATATCGCTGATACGGCACCATCAACTACACAAATTATTTTTTTCTTTATATATATATATATATATATATATATATATATATATATATATATATATATACTAGTCATAACCCGTGCCCCAAGGGGACGGTTCATATAAAATTTCTCCCCTCGAAATCTTGGACCCCTAATTTTAAATGAACAATAATTAAAGCGCAATAATTATGCGGCACACCTCAAAATCTTAATTCTCACAAAATTTAGTTCTCCTCAAATAATTTAGTTTTCCTCAAAAATTTAAAAAGTTTAGTTCACCTCAAAATTTAGTGTGCCTAGAAAATTTTGTTCCCCTCAAAATTTAGTTTTCCTAGAAAATTTTGTTCCCCTCGTTGTTTGTTTAGTTCCACACAAAATTTTTAGCCTCTAGTATTTAGTTCCCACCAAAAATTTTAGACAAATTTAGTTCATCTTCTCTACATTGTTTAGACAATTTTTCTATGTTGAAAATGATAACTAATTGTGTAATACCTATGGACTTGAAGAACATTGTTTGTATAATAGCCTGTTTGCAGCTTAATTCATTAACCGTGACATTTGGCCTGGATTTGTAAGCTTCTCATCACACTTCAACTGAACTAACAAAAAAAATAGAAGAGGTTCTTCTTCAAAATTCATCACATATTTTTTCGAAATTACTTTTCTTTTTAATATGAAATGTTTTGAGTCTTTGAACTTGATGATCTCAACAAAAATCTTTTCTGCTTGTCTCGTGTGTACTTGATTTTCTATGTCCCTATAACCCTCTAAAAATGTGGTTTACTATTAGCTGTCACATGAGAGTTGTGGAATAGTATTAAGGTAGGCTAGTTTTTTTTTTGAATTTCTTGTTGTGACAATCAACTAATAATTTTTACAATAACACATAAAATATTGTAATGAATTGGTATTTCACTTCCTACAAAATATGACATAGACTAAAAAACAAATGGCGATCAAATATTCACATTGCTCAAAAGCTTGTTAACAGTTTTTCAAATGATAATCATTTGCAACTTTACCTTACACAATCCATTGTTCTGTGAAATTTCCAACTAATGTTCGATGTGTTGTCTGAAATGCACGGAAACTTGCATACAATATGCATGTACAAACTCCGCCAGATCAGTCTATAATTCACTCAAGACATGCCTTAATAAACGCATGATAACATATTGAAGCAGAAATAAAATATTCAAAAAATGCACGATACTGTGAGGAATAAACTCTCTTGTATTATTCCAAGGGCAATAGCCCGATATATATAGATTACAGGGAATGGTAAATAAGCACAAAAGACCCTATACAAAGGGACATATACATCTAATACCCCCCCCCTCAAACTCATGGTGGATCAACAACACTGAGTTTGGAAAGATAAAAACTGTGCTGTGCTCTGGTCTGGGCCTTTGTGAAGAAATCCGCGAGCTGATACTCAGAAGGCACATACTGTAGAGCAATAACCTCATCCCGTACCTGTGAACGCGTAAAAGAGGCGTCCACACCAATGTGCTTGGTGAGCTCATGCTTCACCGGGTCACGAGCAATACTGATGGCACATGTACTGTCAGACAACAAAGGAGTAGGTGTGGAAATAGACACGCCAAAATCCTCAAGTAACCAACGTAGCCAAATAATCTCTGCTGTCAACAAGGCCATAGCACGCAACTCAGCCTCTGCACTCGATCGAGAAACCGTCTGCTGCTTCTTGGTCTTCCAAGTGATGAGAGAGCCACCCAGGAAGACGCAATAGGCAGATAGAGACCGACGATCAGAAGGGTCACTGGCCCAAGTCGCATCAGAGTAAGCATGGAGCTGTAAAGGGCCAGAGCGTGGAAAGAACAATCGACGGTGGCTGGTCCCATACAGGTAACGCAGGACACGAAGAAGGTGGCTGTAGTGAAGCTGAGTAGGTGCAGAAACAAACTGGCTCAGGATGTGCACAGAATATGAAATATCCGGCCGAGTGATCCCAAGATAGACCAGACTGCCAACAAGATGGCGATAACGAGTGGGGTCCGGAAGAGGCTCACCGTCAATAGAGCAAAGATGTACATTCAGCTCCATCGGTGTATCAGCGGTACGTTGATCAACAAGAGAAGCCCGATCAAGAAGATCCTGAATATATTTCTCCTGAGAGAGATAGTAGCCATCAGGTGTGGAGGAAAACTCAATCCCCAGAAAGTAACGAAGAGGGCCAAGATCCGTCATAAGAAACTGTTCGCTCAGCCGTGCTTTCACAAAAGAAACAAACTGGGGATCATCTCCAGTGATAATCATATCATCCACATACAAAAGGAGAAGCGTCCGACCACGAGATGAAGTATGAACAAAGAGAGCAGGATCATGATCACTCGCAATAAAACCAACAGCAGTGACGACAGAAGAGAACCGCTGAAACCAAGCACGAGGAGCTTGCCGAAGACCATATAGAGAGCGACGAAGGCGACAAACCATGCCCTCGGGGACAGAATAACCAGGTGGTGGTCGCATATAAACCTCCTCATCAAGAACGCCATTGAGAAAGGCATTCTTGACATCAAGCTGGGAAATAGTCCATGAACGAACAGCAGCAACAGCAATAAGACTGCGAACAGTAGTCATATGAGCAACTGGGGAAAATGTCTCCTCAAAATCTATCCCATGCTCCTGCTGAAAACCACGCGCTACAAGACGAGCCTTGTAGCGCTCCAGAGTACCATCAGATCTGGTCTTGACCTTGTAAACCTACTTGCACGTGATAGGACGAACACGGGCAGGTAGGGGTACAAGATCCCACGTACCAGTACGCTCAAGTGCAGCAATCTCCTCTGCCATAGCATGCTGCCACTCCTGGTGAGCAGCGGCATCTCGATAAGAGGTCGGCTCGGCAAGAATAGCACCCAGAGAAGTAAACCGACCAGGAGGGCGTAGTGACTCACGATCAAGAAGGTGGTAACGAGGAGGGTCACTGGAGGAAGAGGGCAACTCAGGAGGGTCACTGGTGATGGAGGGCATCTCATGAGAAGGTACTGCATGAGGATCCTCGACTCGCTGACGACGAGTGTAGTGAAGAGGAAAGGGAGAAACATGTCCTGGGGTAGGTGCAGAGGTGACCGGAGGCACTGGTGGTGGAGGCGAGGGCACAGGTGATGGAGGTATGGGTGGTGGAATGGTGGATAGTGGACTATCAGGAAAAGTGAGAAACAAAAGAGGCTCAACAATAGAAGACGGACTAGAAGATGAAGAAGGACAAGGGAAGAAGGTACGAGACTCATTAAAAGTCACATCACGAGAAATCCGCATCTGTCGAGCTACATGATCCCAATACCGATATCCCTTGTGCACAGCACTATATCCAAGAAAGACACACTCAGCAGACTGGGCTGTCAACTTGGTGTGCTCACGAGGGGCCAACAAGACATAGCAGACATAACCAAAAAGACGAAGCTCAGGATAGGACGGCAGATCTGGAGGTGGTGTAGGAAGGCGCTCAAGTGGAATCGCACCCTGAAGAGGATAAGATGGCTGCATGTTGCTGAGAAATGTAGCAGTAGATACAGCCTCAGCCCAAAACTGAGGGGGAACAGAGGAAATAATCATAAGGGCACGAGCAGTCTCAAGTAAATGGCGATGCTTACGCTCAGCAACGCCATTCTGGGCATGAGCACCAGGACAGGAAAACTGTGAGAGAGTGCCCTGGGTATCAAGAAAGGCACGAAGGTGCCGAGATAAGTATTTTCCAGCAGAGTCAGCACGAAGAACCCGAATGGGAGTGCTATACTGTGTACGGATCATGGTAGCAAAAGATTTATAGATAGACAAAACCTCAGTACGAGAGGACATAAAGTATATCCAAGTATAGCGAGAAAAATCATCTATAAATATAATATAGTAGCGATGACCCCCTTTCGAAACGAAGGGGGCGGACCCCATACATCTGAGTGAACAAGATCAAAGGGACTCTGAGAGACAGACTCACTAGTAGGATAAGGTAGCTGTAATTGTTTGCCTAGTTTACAGCACATACAGTCTAAAGACATATCACCAGAGACAGACCCGAATAAACCTCTACGAACCAAAGAAGAAAGACGCGAACTACAGAGATGTCCTAAGCGATGATGCCACTGGGCAAACAAACCGATAGATGATGCAGCAGAGGCGGAGGCAATAGTCGTGATGGGAGGACTGGCAGAGGCAGCGGAAGGAAGATGAAGCCAGTCAAGCTCCCAAAGACGTGGAGAATCACGCCTGCGGGGGCCAGAACCAACTAGAGCGCCCATGCGACGATCCTGGATAGAACACGAGTCAGATTCAAGAATAACACGACAGCCATGATCAGTAAATTGGCCTGCCGACATAAGCTGCATAGTGAGTTTTGGAACGAGGGACACAGCAGGGTCATGAAAAGTGGGACTAGAAAGTGTGCCTAGCCCTGTAACTGAAAGTGGGGTGCCATCTGCAGTGAGAACTGTGACAGAGCGGGAGGGAGTACTAATGGAATGTAAAGTGGTAGGGTCAGGAGTCATATGAAATGAAGCACCAGAGTCAAGGATCCAAGGAGAGGTAACTGAGGTGGTGGAAGATGGTGTGTCACGCCCCGCTTCCCAAAAATATGGCGGCGAAGCGTGAGAAGGTCCGCTCAGACTTGAAGCTGCAAAGCTGCAAGTCCGAGAAGTGTCAATCAAATTTAAAACTGCAGGTCCTTGCAACGCGAATGAAACAAAGATAATAATAATGAAATGAGACAAAAGAGATATCTCAGAATATCCATAAAATAAGTTTCAACATCACAGAAAAAGCCACCAGGCTAAAAGAAAAAGAGTCTAAAGGCCCAAACATGGCCAACAAAAGTACAACGTACAAAACAAAGGTGCTACGCATCGACAATTAACAGAAAACCTAAAATAGAAGGAAGCTCAGCAAAGTCACAAAGAGAGGTCACCGGTGTCCACAAAACTCCTCCTGGGCAGACATGGACTCAGGCCCAGCGTCAGCAAAACACCACGTACTCAGCAACGGTCTCTGGCTCAGGGTCTAACATGTGACACCCAAAAGAGCAAGGGGCACATGTCAGCAAGTCTACAAGAGACTTGTGCAAGAAAACTGAAAGTAGGCAAAAGTAAAGTAACCTAGCAGTCCTAGCATGAATGCAATGACATGGTAGTTAAAGTATGAGTGCAACAAGTAAAGTAAGTACGAGCATGGCATTTAAACATGGCATGGATGACAAGTTATACAAGTAACACTCACTAGTACAAGACAAGTAAAGTAAGCACCTCGTGCACAGAGTTCACGCCTTACAGCTAGAGTGGCTGATCGGGCCAACTCCTAAGCTGATTGGTCGCTCAACCCTACCCCTCCACGTGTATCGAGCCAGGGCCTTACCCCCGAACGGGAATGCTCGCTTCTGGATCACGAGCCAGGAAGTGTTTTTAACAAGTATGGCATAGGGGTGCACCTAGCCCGGGACAAGCAAGTACAAGTATGTAGCGTGTGCTACGAATGCGACATTCAATGCATGGATGATATGACATGGCAAGTAGTAAAGCGTACAGGTAAGGAAAGTAAAACTGACAGTTTAGTATGCATGATCAACAAGTTTAAAGAGTTGGATCTAGCTTCGTTGTCAAGCTAGATCATTTAGGTGACAGATCTAGTTTCGTTGTCAAACTAGATCAAGTAGGCGTCTAGCCAGCTATCATTTCACTGACTAGTCTCTTTTACGCTAAAAGCAAGGAAGTGGCCTAAAAACATGGCCATACACAAGAGTTGGCAAGTTTCACTTGCCTGCAAGTACAACGTCTGAGCACACCGTCCAAGAGAGTCCAAAATCACAATTATCCTACGTGCACAAGTCCACCGGCCTAAAGCCCATATTATTAATCTTGATTAGTGAATTTAAAACATTTAAAATACTTTAAAAATACTGATTTTAGTCTTGATTAGCATGCAATAGGTTGGGGGTCCTAAGGGTGCAAAGCGTTACCTCAACACGACGCGAAAGCTACACTGGCGTCGGGTAGCGACGCCAGGGGTTGGAATAGAAGAACGCGCTCCAAGTCCAGATTCCAATATAGATTCCTCGCTGGAAAGTTCAGAGCATCAACCGGAGCGACGAGTCCAGATTCCAAAGCTAGCACGTGCGACGACGGCCTACAACGTGTCGCAACGTCGTACGCGGCAAATCGTCGGAGAGAAAGCACCTAGGTGGGGCCCACAGTAGTCCTAGGGACCAATGGGGGACCCACAATACCTCTGGAGAACTTGGGGGGCCCACGGTGGCAAGTGGTGCGACGGGTGCGGGGTTGCGACGAATGGCCCTCGGTCATACACAGCCAATGCGGGAAGTTCCATCGGTCGGACACAGGAGACGGGCTTGCAACGCTGCGGGTGCGGTGCGGAGCTGCGGGTGAGAGGGTTTGTCTCGGTCGGTGCGGAGGATGGTCTCGGTCGGGCGCCTTGGATGCGGGAGTTTGAAGCGCTGCAACGTTGCAACGCTGCGACGGAGCGGGGGAGCGGGCGGGCGCCTCGGTCGGACACGGGGAGAAGCGGGGTGCGGAGCGGGCTTGCGAAGCGGGTGCTGTGCGGTGCGGAGCGGGTCGTGCGGAGCGGCCAAGCTCTCGGTCGGACACAGGGGTGCAAGCGGAGGCGATGCGGAGCGGCTGTGCAAGCTTGGTGTGGGGGCGGCCAGCGGTCGGAGCGGGGATTTTGGCCTCGTTTCTTCGGTCGGTGCGGCAGATGCTTCGTCGCAACGTTGCGACGATTCGTCGCAACGTCAAATTTGAGTTTTGGAAGCGGCTAGGGTTATTTTCTTGCGAAAATAGGTCTTCCTAAAGGTTGTTTATATAGTGAAGATGGGTTGACTAGGTCTAGGGCTAATCCTAATGGGATTAGGAGTTTAAAATAATTTAAAATTCAAATCCACTCTTCCTAATCACATAGGGATTGGGTGCAGCCAAGATAGGGGCTGAGATTTGGCTCAAAAATTATTTAAAACGTTTGAAACTCAAATAAATTTTTATTGGCCGAAATTAATATAAAAATTAATTATTAAAAATATTATAAACCTTGTTAAAAATATAAAAGTGGCCAAATAAACTCCAAAAATTATAAAATAAATATCGGGGTGATCGCGATGACGAAAGTGAGCCAACTAAGAAGACGGATCTCAATTTCGACATCGGACGACGAAACTAAAAATAGAAACGTCTCCCGTCAAAAGTGAGAATCGCAACGTCTCATTGAATAAGATTAAATTGTGGGAAAACGACTCGAGAAACGTCGTTCCAAATTAGTGCCACTATTTAATATTCTCAGAGACGTTCACAACGGCATATCACACTAAAGTGTTCACAAACAACAAAGTCTAAAATAAACACGTGCACGGTCAAAAGCACGTGCACGAACCAAGTACAACGAAAAGTGGTCGTTACATCCTCCCCACCTTAGAATAAAGTCCGTCCTCGGACTTTCTAATATAGCTAGTCGCTCTAGTAACTACCCCAATCAAGTCATTATAATTCAAACCAGGTATAGTCGTTACAAGTGCTTATATATGCACTAGGTAGTCAAACATTATCACTACCAACACATATATATATACATTCACGTACGTCATATACTTATACCTATTATAGTCAGTCAATTTCATACATGTATTTCAATCATATATATAAGCATACATCCCTTATATAACTACTACTTACTTATTCACAAAACAATATTTCAGTTACTCATATAAGTATGGTCTCACACTTAGCAAATACAATCGTTGTTCTACCCCCTGTGTTTTCTCGGAAATTAGTATAGATAACTACCTATGCGTAAGCGAACATGGGTATACAACTCCCTAATATTCATCCAATACCAAACATCTCGACACATGTAGTCACACCATACCATTTTAAATCAAGCTTTACTGTATTTAATATACATTCACCACTACTATAGTTTCACAATATATATAGTCATTCAAATGCATGCAAATAGTTCACCATATATTCACATCACATACGGTCTTATAACTGTATTTACGACACGCCACATATACCATAGTCATCAATACCTATAACTAAGCACATACTTACCCGTGCATGGTGCACACCCATACACGCTAACATTTCATTTACATACACCAATCACACCACTATATACTTAGCACAACTACTCATCTAGCCTAGCTAGTACACATATGTTCACACGGGCAAGTCCTTAGTAATTAACTATACCACAAGACCAACACCTATAACTATATACTGGTGTAGCGACCCACAATCATGTGCGTAACACAACCAGGCACGACGCCCCTATCACCATACATACATCAAACATTGCTATATTCAAACTTCAGACATACACATCAATATACTTAGAGTATACCCACTCAAGCTTGAGTGAGACTCAATACACATATCAGAATATTCTACATACGTAACACTGCATTTATACCTATACCCATACCACTCCATATATTATATATGTCTACCAATACAACCATATGCATACCATAAGTCAATCACACTTAATATTTAGTCAGGTAATACTTACATAGTTCAATCACTCTATATACCATAATAATAATAATACAGACATCAGCACACGTATAATTATAATACACTCCCTAATACATGCATACGCATTCATCGTATAGTCACACACATGTAACATATATATTCACACCATAGCCTACTACCTATAATTAGTATACTAACACATCTATACGTACATAATTAAGATGTGCAATAGTCGTGTATACCTCACGGTATGCACGCATGCAACATCCCGCAAAGCAAGCAATACCAATCAAAATTATAATCCTACTATCATATGTATATCGCCTATATACTCATGCAGCAAATACATAACTACTTACGTCTAAGCACAACACATAACTACGCACGAGCACATACTCACACGTACTAACATACAGGTCATATAATAGGCCTACTCACTTAACTATACGTACACCTATTATTATCACACCTAGCATACACATAGCTTTACCAATCATTTTATTTCAACCATTGCAAGTATCTCTAACTACATACACTCCATTAGATATTCCAACACTAACTCTTATATACATAGGCATCCCTAGTATGGTATAGCTAATCCACACACAAATCTATAAATACTAACACGCAACCAACTTCATAATATCACGAATAACTCCGAGCATATATATATATATATATCACACCATAGGCAAGCATCAATATACTATGGGGTTATACTTAATTAAGCTCACGTACGTAACTTAGGTACATGCACAACGACTACCTCACAAGGTCCAAGGGCCTACTAACAACTTAGAGTTGACACAGACATTGGCGGGCACTAAAGCCTAAGCAATGTAGAGAGAGGTCGAGGTCGAAAGCGTGACGAGGGAAGGATCGATAAGCACGAGTTCGGATAGAACGATTACAAGGAGACAGCTTGGTTAGACGAAACATAGACTTAATGGTGATGTTTAGGTTGAGGGAAAAGGAGTTGTAGTGACACTTATATAGGATACAGAAAAGAAAATAGGGTAAATAGCATAAGCTAAAATACGTGGAGTCTGAAAACCGTTGTACTTCAAAAGTTGGAATCCTTGTCTGTATAAAAATATTTGGCGATCGATAAAACGAGTTGTTCAAAATAAGTTTGAGTCGAGTATTCATAATAAGAGAAAATGGTCTATTGGTTTAAAAAAAATCATTATAAAAGGAAGTAAAATCATTTACACGAATATTAAGGACGGGGTTTTAGAAATCTTATACGTCAGTAATTTAATATAATGTTGTCAAAAGTTTTGAAAGTCAAAGAATGAAATCAAGTAACGGAAGAATTTAAACTTATGTTAAATGCTTTCAAAACTTTAGGCTATGGAAAATTTAAAATGATCAATTTGAAACTACTTTTAGAGAACCAGGGTTTGCCAAAAATGAGAAACTGATTTACACAAGGTTCTTAATATACGAGCACAACAAGTCTGGTACGGATATAAAAATAATTGAAAGTATGTATGGTGCACGGAAAAATAATAATAATGACTTAGTATAAGAATTATCAAGATCGAATAGCAAGTCTTTAAAATCAAATCATGGAGGGTCTAAATCAGGAAGTGGTTATGAAAATAGTAATTTTGCAAAAATCTGAAGTAGCGAAAACGACGAGCAAAAACCAACTTGCTGAAAGCTGAAATTCCATGTGTCTTGAAAGTATATTAAAGTAAACATGACGTATCATTCGTATAACACAAATAAGATGGAAAATTATAAATCGAATTGGGCAAAGCAAAAGTACGGTTCAGAATAGAATTAATATATGCAGGGACAACGCATTTACATAAGTACGAAAAATATAGGCTGGAAAAATATTATAAACTAGTGTTCAAAAATTCCGACAAAAGTTTTAAAATTTTAAATCAACGAAGGAGGATGAAGTATAAGTATATATACATTAAAATTTGGAACAAGGTTAAACTTCGGAAAGGAGGAAGTCGAAAAATACTTTCAGAAGATTCAAGATTTGTAATGGAGAGGTTCGAAAATTGACGACGATCGTCAAGAGGCGATCTCGTGAATCGAGGCAAGGAAAATGGTCGGATGATCAAAGCATACGTACGCCTAGGATATGAATCAGGAGAATCTACGGGGAAACTCCTACGGTCGATCAACTAAAGACCAAGAACTAAGCGCTAAGACTTTCTAAGGAGTTAGACGGTAATGAAATGCGTTCAGCTTGGTCCGAAATCGATGAACCCAAACGAACGACTGAAGGAAATTCTAGAAGTCTAATATGGTCAGAGGTAGACAAGAACCACTAAGGTAACTCCTACGACGATTAAATCAATTGCTGACAGGGAGTCTAACTAACAATCAGAGGCATCTAACTAGCAAGCACAGACGACTAACTAAGTCTTCTTATCACCTAGTGACATAGGAGAACGACTAAACTCAGGGCTTATGACTCGGATGTTGCAATTTATTTAATGGACATTCCGTTATTATCGTTGTTCCGTTAATTCGCAATTGCAAGACTGGACCTGCATGGGCCACCAACAAAACCTGTCACGCCCCGCTTCCCAAAAATATGGAGGCGAAGCGTGAGAAGGTCCGCTCAGACTTGAAGCTGCAAAGCTGCAAGTCCGATAAGCGTCAATCAAATTTAAAACTGCAGGTCCTTGCAACGCGAACGAAACAAAGATAATAATAATGAAATGAGACAAAAGAGATATCTCAGAATATCCATAAAATAAGTTTCTACATCACAGAAAAAGCCACCAGGCTAAAAGAAAAAGAGTCTAAAGGCCCAAACATGGCCAACAAAAGTACAACGTACAAAACAAAGGTGCTACGCACCGACAACTAACAGAAAACCTAAAATAGAAGGAAGCTCAGCAAAGTCACAAAGAGAGGTCACCGGTGTCCACAAAACTCCTCCTGGGCAGACATGGACTCAGGCCCAGCGTCAGCAAAACACCACGTACTCAGCAACGGTCTCTGGCTCAGGGTCTAACATGTGACACCCAAAAGAGCAAGGGGCACATGTCAGCAAGTCTACAAGAGACTTGTGCAAGGAAACTGAAAGTAGCAAAAGTAAAGCAACCTAGCAGTTCTAGCATGAATGCAATGACATGGCAGTTTAAAGTATGAGTGCAACAAGTAAGGTAAAGTAAAGTAAAGTAAAGTACTAGCATGGCATTTAAACATGGCATGGATGACAAGTTTTACAAGTAACACTCACTAGTACAAGACAAGTAAAGTAAGCACCTCGTGCACAGAGTTCACGCCTTACAGCTAGAGTGGCTGATCGGGCCAACTCCTAAGCTGATTGGTCGCTCAACCCTACCCCTCCACGTGTATCGAGCCAGGGCCTTACCCCCGAACGGGAATGCTCGCTTCTGGATCACGAGCCAGGAAGTGTTTTTAACAAGTATGGCGTAGGGGTGCACCTAGCCCGGGACAAGCAAGTACAAGTATGTAGCGTGTGCTACGAATGCGACATTCAATGCATGGATGACATGACATGGCAAGTAGTAAAGCGTACAGGTAAGGAAAGTAAACCTGACAGTTTAGTATGCATGATCAACAAGTTTAAAGAGTTGGATCTAGCTTCGTTGTCAAGCTAGATCATTTAGGTGACGGATCTAGTTTCGTTGTCAAACTAGATCAAGTAGGCGTCTAGCCAGCTATCATTTCACTGACTAGTCTCTTTTACGCTAAAAGCAAGGAAGTGGCCTAAAAACATGGCCCTACACAAGAGTTGGCAAGTTTCACTTGCCTGCAAGTACAACGTCTGAGCACACCGTCCAAGAGAGTCCAAAATCACAATTATCCTACGTGCACAAGTCCACCGGCCTAAAGTCCATATTATTAATCTTGATTAGTGAATTTAAAACATTTAAAATACTTTAAAATACTGATTTTAGTCTTGATTAGCATGCAATAGGTTGGGGGTCCTAAGGGTGCAAAGCGTTACCTCAACACGACGCGAAAGCTACACTGGCGTCGGGTAGCGACGCCAGGGGTTGGAATAGAAGAACGCGCTCCAAGTCCAGATTCCAATATAGATTCCTCGCTGGAAAGTTCAGAGCATCAACCGGAGCGACGAGTCCAGATTCCAAAGCTAGCACGTGCGACGACGGCCTACAACGTGTCGCAACGTCGTACGCGGCAAATCGTCGGAGAGAAAGCACCTAGGTGGGGCCCACAGTAGTCCTAGGGACCAATGGGGGACCCACAATACCTCTGGAGAACTTGGGGGGCCCACGGTGGCAAGTGGTGCGACGGGTGCGGGGTTGCGACGAATGGCTCTCGGTCGTACAGCCTTGGTGGGGGGTCGGGCTCGGTCAGACACAGGGGAACGGGCTGTGCAGCGCTTGGGTCGGTCGCAGCAGCGGGTGCGGAGAATTTTCTCGGTCGGTGCGGAGGAGAGCGTCGGTCGGGTGCCTTGGATGCGGGAGCGAGCGTTGCAACGTTGCAACCGCTGCGACGTTGCGAGCGGGGAGGTGGACGGGCGCCTCGGTCGGACACGGTGCGGAGCGGGAGCGGAGCGGAGCTTGGTGCGAGGGCTTGCAGCGATGCAGGGAGCGGCGATAGCGGGCGAAAGCTCTCGGTCTGACCGAGAGCTTCTCTCGGTCGGACACAGGGGTGCAAGCTGAGGCAATGCGGAGCGGCTGTGCAAGCTTGGTGCGGGCTTGGGCGTCGGTCAGGGCGGGAGAACGGAGCTCGTTTCTCCGGTCGGTGCGGGGCTGTTCGTCGCAACGTTGCGACGATTCGTCGCAACGTCAAATTTGAGTTTTGGAAGTGGCTAGGGTTATTTTTTTTGCGAAAATAGGTCTTCCTAAAGGTTGTTTATATAGTGAAGATGGGTTGACTAGGTCTAGGGCTAATCCTAATGGGATTAGGAGTTTAAAATAATTTAAAATTCAAATCCACTCTTCCTAATCACATAGGGATTGGGTGCGGCCAAGATAGGGGCTGAGATTTGGCTCAAAAATTATTTAAAACGTTTGAAACTCAAATAAATTTTTATTGGCCGAAATTAATATAAAAATTAATTATTAAAAATATTATAAACCTTGTTAAAAATATAAAAGTGGCCAAATAAACTCCAAAAATTATAAAATAAATATCGGGGTGATCGTGATGACGAAAGTGAGCCAACTAAGAAGACGGATCTCAATTTCACATCGGACGACGAAACTAAAAATAGAAACGTCTCCCGTCAAAAGTGAGAATCGCAACGTCTCATTGAATAAGATTAAATTGTGGGAAAACGACTCGAGAAACGTCGTTCCAAATTAGTGCCACTATTTAATATTCTCAGAGACGTTCACAACGGCATATCACACTAAAGTGTTCACAAATAAACAAAGTCTAAAATAAACACGTGCACGGTCAAAAGCACGTGCACGAACAACGTACAACGAAAAGTGGTCGTTACATGGTGTCGCAGTACCTGGAGGCTGACTGGCAGAAGAAGCAGAGACTGATGTCCCAGAAGCGGACATCCGACGAAATAACGTGAGAAGCTCCTGCTCAGTATCAGATGGGGCAGTGCTCCTCTGAGATGTGAAACCCCCCAGTGTGAGTCTCCTTCTTCTTCTTGGCAGCAGCCTGATCCCTCCGCTTCTTGTTACAATGCGCCTCCACATGTCTGTCTCGGTGGTAGTAGGTGCAGCGTCTGGTGTCACCTCGCACGGGTGCTGTTGCAGAAGGCAGATCTGGTGTGATAGGAGCAGAAGAGGCAGGAGCACGGGTCGCCAAAACAGAAGCAGAAGGTGCCAAAAGACCAGCAGTACGAAGACGAGTCTCCTCAGTACAAATAGCAGTAAGAACCTCCAAGAACGTCACGCGTGGGTGACGGGCAAGCAGCTGGGCACGTATCTGCTCGAACTCAGGCCGAAGTCAGGTTAAAAAGTCATAGACCCGACGAAGCTGCAGGTGGGAGTGTTGATGCTGGCAACACTGGCAGATACGACATATCGCTGGTCCCAAAGAGTCGAGCTGATGCCAGATAGAAGATATCTGTGCATAGAACTCATCGACCGTGGCATCACCCTGCTGAAGAGCCTGCTCCTGTCTGATGACAGCAAGGTAGAGGGAGTCACCAGTAGGCTCATAGTGAGAGCGAAGATGATCCCACATCAGCTGGGACGTCGCCAAACTCACAATGTCGCCAGTCAGGGACACATCAATGCTAGCGATGAGGATGTTGGCGGCACGAGCATCGTCATCACACCACCACCGATAGAGAACATCCTGAGAGGAATAAGCAGCAACAGCAGTCGCATATGCATCGGTTGCCGCCTTCTTGGCGGTGTCATCAGCAGTGGGGGGGAGTGGTGTCTCGCTGGGGAGCACCGGTCGCTGTGGGCAAGGACGATCGCCGGTGAGAAGGTCCCAAAGGTGCTGACCGCGCATATGGAAACGAATGTGCGGTACCCACTCTTTATAATTAAGGCCATCAAAAATCAACGAACACCGAGGGATAGAAACATGATGATGATTAAGAGGTAGATCTGTAGGAGACGCCATATGAAGGGGTAGATCCGTAGGAGGCGGAGGCTAGATTGCGGCAGGCGGCTCAGGATAGCACGGAGGGGCAGCGAGTGGCCTCAGATCGTCCTTGCGAGTGGCCTCGGATAGCACGCGGGATCACGGCGTCGTGCGGAGGCGGCGGCCTCGGATCGCGCTGATCGACGTCGTGTGGAGGCGGCCTCGTGCGGAGGCAGTGATCCTTGCGGGCGAGAGAGGCGGGAGCACGGTGTCTCGTCATGGGATGCGAGCAGGCGGCGCAATCAGGCCTCGAATGTGAGCAGGCGGTGCGATCCGGCCTCGGATGCGAGCAGGCGGTGTGATCCGGCCTCGGGTGCGAGCAGGCGGCGCGATCCTAGCAGAGGGGGATGCGCCTCGGCGTGGGATGCGAGCAGGCGGCGTGATCCAGCCTCGGATGCGAGAAAGCGGCGCGATTCGAGCAGAGGGGGATGCGCCTCGTCGTGGGATGCGAGCAGGCGGCACGATCCGGCCTTGGATGCAAGCAGGCGGCGCGATCCGGCCTCGGATGCGAGCAGGCGGCGCGATCCGGCCTTGGATGCGAGCAGGCGGCGCGATCCAGCCTCGGGTGCGAGCAGGCGGTGCGATCCGGCCTCGGATGCGAGCAGCCGGTGCCTCGTCGTGGGAGGAGCCGGCGGGAGAGAGACGCGGCGGCGACACAGCCGTAGGCGGCTAGGGTTTAATTATTTTTTTTTTGGATTTTGCGGGAGAGAGAAAAAAAGACGGCTAGGTTAAACCTGGCTCTGATACCATGTTAGGAATAAACTCTCTTGTATTATTCCAAGGGCAATAGCCCGATATATATAGATTACTTGGAATGGTAAATAAGCACAAAAGACCCTATACAAAGGGACATATACATCTAACAACTCATACGTGGTAAATGATCCGCTCCAATATTATGATGTGCGTTAGGCCCTTTGCAGGAAAGAGTACGGAGAATTTCTTTTTTTCTTAATTAGATTTAATTTTTTAAAAAGGCATATCATTAAATAAAGCATCATTTACCATCCATACTATAAACTTCGGGGAAAGTATATGAAATATACAACTCACAGTTACGCAAAGTGAATCATTACAGAACAAAACCAAACTTAGCCTTAACTCAACAAAGATCCAACACATTACAATTTCAGATACTTTAAAGTTAAAATTAACATTTAAACACATACAAATTTTTTGGTAATCCACTCACAATTTAAACCAAAAAGCAAAACAAAACTCAACCCGCTCCGCTTCTCAACGCTCCCCTGCTTGACCTTCAAGCCGTCCCTCCCGTCGCTTGTTATGGCTTTGTCATCAGCAATAACTCAAGAACATTTCTCTGCTCATTCATGACACTGGATATTGGTAGGTGATATGGCTACATGTAGTACTTCTTTCACAGCTTGCATCTGCACATGACGTATTGGTACCCAGAGCTTAGTATGCTTTCAACAACATTGCAACTTAAGTCGAGGTCCAAAGCCATTGGAAAACAATTGAGGGGTATGTAAACATAAGAAAATGCAATCAAGCAAGTATCAACTATGAAAGCCATATTTGTTGATGCAAGAGGTGAGAAATTCGAAGGCTAAAATAATTTCTATGAATTTTCTATGAATTAATATACAAAAAGGTTAGTTCTGTAAAATGATTTTCTATAATATTTTTCCGCAAGATTGATCTAAAGGATAATAGCAATCTATAAAGCCAATCCAATCACATTCCATTCAAACAAAAATTTGGACTCTATAGAAACCTCCAGTTATTATAAGTGGATATGATTTTTCAAAATTGATCTAGAAACACAAATGCACCACGACTCATGCAACTCTTACTTCTTAGTAAAATAGTAGGTAAGTACCTCTTGTTCATGTCGACATCAACCTTTTTGCAAACAATGTTGGCAAATCTGTGTCCAATACCCTTGATCGAGTTCAGGGCGAACATGATCGTCTGCTTCCCATCAACAAAAACAGATGGAAAAACAAATCAACAAAAACAGAAGAATGTGCTGAAAAAATGAAGAATGTACTGAAAACCTTCGTTCATGATCAAAGCCTGTGCAAAATTTAGAGGAAAAACAAATCAACAAAAGCAGATTGAAAAATTAGATTCAATTAAAGAAATTAATGATAAATATTCGATTTTGACCGACCATGGCTGCAACATAGGGCTTCTTTCTTCTTTGCCCTCCGGCCCTGTGTTCTCTTTTTGTGATCCAGAAATATTTGATTTAGTTCGATTTTTGTGATGATAAGAGAATAACAGAAAATGAGATTTTTGTGATCCAAAACCGATTGGTTTTTTGCTCAAATTAATATTCCATCATATCAATAAATATTTGATTTTTGTGATCCAAAAATAGAAGCTAAGGGGAAAAAATCACTCACCTTAGTATGTCAGCCACAAACACACACAAAATCATTTTTAGATATAAAGCCTGTTAAAAATTCAGTTACCATGCATATTTACCAATGGAGAAAGATTGCAAAAGAGAATGACCATGAGACTCATAAGAAACCATTGGTTTCCTTATTTTGATGGTTTCATTATGGACAAACGATGCCATAAATTAATATTGAGAACAACAATTTACATAACCAAATTAGACCAATTGGTAAATCATGATAAAAATTTTTTGCATATCCTCTGCCTTCTCTAATCTACTAAAAAACCCTGCCAATTTTCTGTTAAAGAAACTCTATTTTATGTTGTATTAACGCTAACAAATTTAATATTGAGATCAATAATTTGAGTAAAACTACTTGCATTTGAGAACTTCAAAACATATAACTACTAAAATCATAGACATAGTCACAAATTAAAGCTTTATTAACCCCAAAGCTTTAGCAACCATCAATTAAGGCTTCATATCACGCATACGAATTTTCAAGGTTTTTGCCAAATAATAACATAAAAAGAAGAGAACATTGTTCTCACAATAATTTTCTATCTTTACACCTCCATAGTAACCTTTAGTTCCAACACCTCAATGATAAAACACTGAAGTTGAGATTGATCAAAATCAAAGGACTTCAAAGGACCTTTTGATTCATCTTTTATTGTATATTAAAGATGTTTTTATTTTGTATCATTGAGATGTTTTTTTACTCATAAAGAAGGCATAAAACTTAATCTTGATATACAAATTTGCAATGTGAATTGAATTTTTTGCAACTTAATCACCAACCTTACTTGTGCTCCCTGGAACCTTCAAAATCCCAGATAATGCTCTCAATTATTTGCTCACTGAAAGAAATTAACAAGCAGGAAAAATTATAATGTTTACTGAAAATATATATTCGATTCTTTTACATGTTTGAGGCTTCTACAACATGAGCATCCTTAAATTTAGATAAAGAAGGATTGTGACCATAATCGATTTGTGAAAGTAATGCCACAATTTTGATTAATTTGTGAACAATTCAAATAGATACAAAACTGCATGGTCTGATAACAATTGATGTTTCACTAATAAGGAAGGTTACATCAACCGCAATAAATGAATGTGCTACAAATAAGGAAGTTAATCAACATGATGTTTCACTAATGCAATTTAATCTTTTCATTGCAAAAATTGAATATCAGAAAACAAAGGCTAGAGGAACCAAGTGATTCTAGAGAATTCATTTTATCCTATCAATATCTGAAAACAAAGGAAAAGCGATCAACCAAGTGCTTCCAGTGAATTCATTTTATCCCACGAATATATGAACTGCCCACCCAATAAAAATGAAATGAAAGAAAGAAAATGTTATAGAAGTTGAATGGGAAAGAAAAATATCAGTGCTTGATGACAACAAATAGAGACGGACAAATGGGGAAAAAAGACTTTTAATTTGTATGTGACCCAACTGAAAAATTTTCCATAAAAAAGGATACCGGATAGTTATCTCCCCACCAATCGAGCATATAGAGCCCCATTATGACATTGTATCAATCTTTCGGCTGATGGTATTCATCCTTGCATCCTTTCTACATTGAGATATAGAAAGAGAAACAAACTGTTATAGAGAGAGAAAGACAGCGAACATATGAGAATTGAGATGAGCTTTAAGTCCAAATTTGTTTATATATATATTTCCCCCCAAAAGGTAAGTTTCAGTTTACTCATAAAAAATCTCTCACCTTCAAGTTTCAACCATAACCAATTCTCTTCCCTTAAAATGACTATTGGGAAAGCCATTAGGGCATTAGCCACCAAAATGCAATGATAACTCTTGATTCTTGAGAGACTTTATCCCAAACAGAAAAAGCAATGAAAATTGGCTATGAAGCTAGACACTTGGACTTCAAATTCAAACACACAAACAAACAGAAAAGGCAATGAAACTTTTATAGCAAACTCTAGCCAAAATCCAACAGAAAAATGAAAAAACAACAAACAAATAATGTTACCTTTCAATAATTTGCGTAAAAAAGATGTTAGAACCACTGAAATAATTTGAGTCATTTGCGAGATGAGTATTTCAACAAAATTGGGTTAAGGGCGTGTTTAGCAGGCCTTAGTGGAGGAATCAAGAAGGTGTTGCTTAGTATGTTAACATGCAAGTAGAACCCTACGAAAATATCGATGATAAAAACAATAACCTCAAATATTAACACCAATTCAAGATAAACACAAATATCTCATCATTCTCCTTCACATTGGTATCGGCAACATGAATCACATTCAATCACGAAATGGGTTCTTGACGTGCGTTTATTTTTCATATATTTGCGCACGTTTTCTCCCGTGTTTTTCCATTATTTACCGCCGTCTTGTATTCGTTTTCTCGTGTTTTCTCGTTTTCTTTCACTTTTCTGTTTTTTTGGTATTTTGCAGGAATTTCTAGCATTTGGGACATAAAACGATGATATAATGAGTCCCCAGAGCAACGGGAGGAGTCGCGCGCGATCCAGAGGGTCAAAGCGATGAATATTGATATTCCTCAGCCCTCAACCGATCGGGTGGACCAGTCACCCGATCGGTTGGTGCACGCGTATCCTACCCGGGCGGCAGCTGAAGAAGAATAGCAGCTCACCCGATCGGTTCAGCGATCGGGTGAACCGACGGAGCTCTCTGTCATTTGGGCTGAATTCCAATCGATCGGGCGGTGACTTATCACCCGATCGGTTCACCTGTAACGGAATTTTCTAAGAGACGACCCGGACAGCTCAGCCGACCGGTTCATGGACCGTTTGAATCCGACAGAGCTCTCAGCCAAATGGAGCGTAATTCCAACCGATCGGGTGACTTATCACCCGATCGGTTCACCTGTAGCTGCAATTCCTTATTTGGTGAACCAACTGAGCCACCCGTTCGCCTCAGTGCCCGGTTGAAGATTTTCGAAGCTCTCACCCGATCGGTTGACTCATCAACCGATCGGGTGGTGATTTTTCTGCGTGTTTGGACCCGAACCATTAGGGTTTCGAAGTGGGGCTATAAATACTCGAGGCTGGCCGACTTTGAGAAGAGTCTCCTCTAGTTTTTAGGTCTTTTTCAGCCCCTTTGTTGGGAGGCTTAGGGTAGATTAGATTAGGTCTTTTTCTCAATAAATCTTGTACCGGATTGTTGGATTCGAATCAAGATAAGTATTTCTTTCACTTGTTCTCCATTTTTTATGTTGTATTTCTTTTGCTTCATGATGAATGTTTGTATGTCTTATGTGTTGTTTGTTTATATGTTTTTCATCATGAAGTAGTATTGATGAACCCTAATACGGGTTAGAGTAGGATTGATGCTTGGGTTGTTTCATTTGACTTGGTTGCATGGCATGTGTTCGATGAAATGCGTCAATGGGGATTTCTAGCAATCTGGGTCCAATTCGTACAACGACACACTAGTTGTGTTGGGGGTTGGGGTCCGGTGCTTGTCCAGTCAAGATCCGCTTCGATGTATTGCTAGAAATCACATTTGACCAATTTGGCCATTAGGGTTACGCGGGGGTGTTTCATTGTCATTGGCGGGAGAAAGACCGCCTCTGACCGTCGGGCCAAGGGGGAATAAACTTGGCGGTTGACTCCCTAGCCACAGCTCATGCCCCTAGTGTAGACATGGAGTCCTCGCGCGTGGGAACGGCTTGGACGAAGTGTTGGGAGATATCATTGTGGCCTTAATGCTCCCGGTTGCGGAAGGTGTTAATGGACATGGGAATGCCCACCGTCCGGAACCGGGTAGGCCTAGCGTGCTTGGCACCGACCGGAATATCGGGCCATGGACGTTAGGTACCACCTTTTGGGGCAATGTCTCACCCTGGGTCAAGTCAAATGCCAAGTTTCATGAGTGCTCTAGCCCGTGTTGGCGGGGATTCATTTCGTGTCTTTTTCATTTCTTTCTTTTATTTCCACACTTCCACCCATACTATCCGCGTAGCTAGCACACAACCTAGGCGAGGCTAGTAGCCACTCAAGCCATCCACCTCCTTGAGTTCGATAAACCCGCACCCTACACTAACCGTGCACTTGCGGTAAAACGACACCTCGCCCATACCGTAAACGGGGCGCCGGTCAAGTTTTTGGCGCCGTTGCCGGGGAGGCGTTCGGTTTGATATTAGCTTAGCTTGGGTTCGTTAGACTACGCATAAAAACACAAAAAAATTTCTTTTTTTTTCTTTTTATTTTTAAAAAATATATATATATATATATTCAATAACCAAGAAATTTTCCCCCCACCATTATATTATCTTTTTGTTATTCTCTTGTACTATTGACGCTCCTCTCTAGTTTTCTTATTTTTGTTGTCCAGGTATCTTTGATATTACCATGTGGAGATCAAATTTTGATGCTCAGATGGGAGGATACGATCCTTATCCAGTTGTGGTTTGTGAGACTTGTGGGATGGCGGGGCACGTGTATTATGATTGCCCATTTACGCTTGAGAGCCTCCCCCCACTCCAAGGCCAAACATTTTCCCACAACCTTAGCCCAACCACCTCCCATCCATTTCCTCAACCTTATACCCCTCCACAAACACAAGAAGAATCAAGCCTCGTGTCTCTCCTTGAAAGTGCCATGTTTAACCAAGGCCAAATATTACAAAACTTAATGGTAACAATCACCGAGCCGACACCGAGGAGAGGGGATGAAGGAGAGGATATACCCACTTTCATGGTTGAGACCACCATGCCATCGGCCACCATAGACACATCTCAAGCCGATACCCCATTTTTCCATCACTACCACTTGGATGACGAAGCATTTTTTGATGATGATAGTGAGGATGGGGAGATTTATCTAGGATCTGTGGGAGAGATTTCTTGTCTTGATTTGGATACCCCACATGAGTCCTATGAGAGCACTAAGGAGTTTACAGAGATTATGCATACCGGCGAGGAGGATGTCCATGAGAACGAGGACACGATGACCACATACGAGGGGTCCGCTCCACATCCACCTCCACAGCCATCTCTGTCACAACTTCCTCCTTGGTCGGTGGTCAACCATGAGGATGTCATTCAAGACATCGGGCAGATGGTGGAGTATAAGCATATCATCGAGGAGGACGTGCATGAGGGCTTGGATACGATGGTCCACTCCATGGAGCCCGATTCACAGTCGCTTTCCACTTCTTCTGCGGCTGAGCATCTACTTGAGCATATTCCCCTATTCAGGGAGATTTTCATACTCACTCTCACTCCACTTTTGAGTCTCGCTTTTCACTTCCTATTTCTTTAGACTCATATATATTTGACACACCATATCTCTCGCAGGACACAGGATCTATTTCCCTTGAGGTATGCTGCGGTGTGTCACCACCTGGAGAGCCACTTCTCATGGAGAGCGAGGATTTGGTCGTCGCTAGTATAGAGGATAGCGACCCATTCTCAGGGAGTATTCGTCACCCTTTTATTATTTTTTCATCTTATGTTGACGATTATCTCTGGGATACATTTATTTTGGGAAATAATTTCTTGCCATGGACTAATGCACCTCGTCCTTTGCAGGTCACAGGTGGACACCTACGAGGGATGCTTGGAGGTGCATTGCTTGGGTCCATTGGCACACGTGGCACAGCGCTTCTGGCGGAGCCACAGAAGGAGCAGTTAGAGCAGCTACCTGCCCCACTTCAGATCTTGGATCCGCCTATGCTCAGGTGTATCCTAATCCAGTAGTGTAAAAATTTACCGCTTTCTAGTTTAGATTGGAATAATCTCGTCTCCTCTCATTAGCGAGAAGAGCGTATCTAGGATTTGCTTTTGCATCTTACTAACCCTTCATGTCGTTCCCTTCTATCATTTCACCCCACATCCTCTTTCGAGGAGAACGAGCAGACTGTCTCTCCTGCATTCTGATTTCTTTCTTTTCCGATTTTCCCCTAGCATATTTCTGCATCACATTGATCATATCATTTTGCTAGCATTGTCATGTTCAGCTTGGGGGAAATCGACTTTTGTGTGCATGTTTTCGTGTGTCGTTGTTGTGTGTCTGTGTCTAGGTGTTCTTTTGTCGTGTTTTATATCTTTTATTCTGTATGTTTCTTTTTCTTTATTTTACAGTTTCGTTCGTGTATTTTTCGTGTTTTTCATTTTTTGTGTCGGTGCGTAACTCCCCTACATTTTCATTGCCCTCCCGTATTCACTACTACTGCATTGAGGACAATGCAAGTTTCAACTTGGGGGAGTCGCACTTCGTGCGTCATTTGTCTCTTTTTCTTCATTATTTGAGTCGTTTTTCTCCGTGTTTTTCTTTTTCTTTTTCTTTTCTTCTTTTTATCTCTTTCTCCTAGAGATGAATCCTATGATGAATTGCCACGAAAATCACACGCACACCTTGCACAGCTTCGATAATCACATTCACTAACCCTATGATATCGAGTCCTCTTGCATTTCATGCATCGCGGGTCCACTTAGCTTTTTGTGAGTCGTGCGTTGTGCCTAGCTGTTTGGTGTGCTTCTACTTTGTGATTTTACTTTATATACCTGTCCAGGAATGACCCCTAGATTATCATACTTCGATTTGAATATGCGGTATTTATTTCCCCTGTCTGCTTCTGCATGCTCTATATATATATATATATATATATATATATATATATATATATATATATATATATATATATATATATATATATATCGTGTACTTCATTTCGCATGTGTCAGGATTCCACAATTAAGGACTAGGATAACCCATTTAGCCCATGCTCTATTTAGCGAGAATAGTTTCCTTTGCCCAAGTGTTTAGATTCCGACTTCTTTTTTGTTTTACTCGGCGCAAATCCCCTCGTCGTGTACCGTTCTCCCACTTGGGAGAGTACGCATGTGTATAGCCAAAACCCAAAAATCCAGAAAAAGAGAAAAGAAAAGAAAAACCCAAAAAGAAAAGAAAAGAAAAATTTTGTATAGCCCAAAATCCAAAAAATACAAATACCCAAAACCCAAAAAAATTCCAGTGTGAATATTTTCCTACTTGCCGAGAATAAAGGGAAGGCGAGAATTTGCACCGAGTGTTCTTCTCCACATCATCTCAACCTCCATCGTTTTCGAAAACACTTGGCATAGGGACCTTCTAGCGATTATCTAGGCTATAGTGTGGTGATTTCCTAGTCCCTAGCTGTGGAGTCCCCGATGCATGATACGCTTCTATTCTTATACTCTTCTCATGCATGCTTGAGCTACTATTCACCGCAATTTCAAATTGAATTGATATTTGGGTCATTCCTTGGATTTGTGTATATCGAGCTTTATTGCACAATGTAGATAGTGACACCATCTACTAGCACACGACCACACTCACTCGCGCTTCACTGCGTGGGCCCACGGTATTTGTCTGGACTCGTATTCCTTGGTTTAGTGATGTGATTTGGTGTTTGCCTGCTTGGTGTGTCGTTTTGATTTTGTTGGCCCTCACGGGCGATCTAGGATATAGAGTTTTTTTTCTCTCTTTCTCTCTATTTTCTCTCTCCGAGCTCCTACTCTCACTCGTCTTCCTCAAGGACGAGGAAGAGTTCAGCTTGGGGGATTTTGACGTGCGTTTATTTTTCAAATATTTGCACACGTTTTCTCCCGTTTTTTTCCATTATTTACCGCCGTCTTGTATTCGTTTTCTCGTGTTTTCTCGTTTTCTTTCACTTTTCTGTGTTTTTGGTATTTTGCAGGAATTTCTAGCATTTGGGACATAAAACGATGATATAATGAGTCCCCAGAGTAACGGGAGGAGTCACACGTGATCCAGAGGGTCAAAGCGATGAAGATTGATATTCCTCAGCCCTCAACCGATCGGGTGGACCAGTCACCCGATCGGTTGGTGCACGCGTATCCTACCCGGGCGGCAGCTGAAGAAGAATAGCAGCTCACCCGATCGGTTCAGCGATCGGGTGAACCGACAGAGCTCTCTGTCATTTGGGCTGAATTCCAATCGATCTGGTGACTTATCACCAGATTGGTTCACCTGTAATGGAATTTTCTAAGAGACGACCCGGACAGCTCAGCCGACCGGTTCATGGACCGTTTGAATCCGACAGAGCTCTCAGCCAAATGGAGCGTAATTCCAACCGATTGGGTGACTTATCACCCGATCGGTTCACCTGTAGCTGTAATTCCTCATTTGGCGAACCGACTGAGCCACCCGTTCACCTCAGCGCCCGGTTGAAGATTTTCGAAGCTCTCACCCGATCGATTGACTCATCAACCGATCGTGTGGCGATTTTTCTGCGGGTTTGGACCCAAACCATTAGGGTTTCAAAGTGGGGCTATAAATACTCGAGGCTGGCCGACTTTGAGAAGAGTCTCCTCTAGTTTTTAGGGCTTTTTCAGCCCCTTTGTTGGGAGGCTTAGGGTAGATTAGATTAGGTCTTTGCTCAATAAATCGTGTACCGGATTGTTGGATTCGAATCAAGATAAGTATTTCTTTCTCTTGTTCTCCATTTTTTTGTGTTATATTTCTTTTGCTTCATGATGAATGTTTGTATGTCTTTTGTGTTGTTTGTTTATATGTTTTTCATCATGGAGTAGTATTGATGAACCTTAATACGGGTTAGAGTAGGATTGATGCTTGGGTTGTTTCATTTGACTTGGTTGCATGGCATGTGTTCGATGAAATGCGTCAATGGGGATTTCTAGCAATCTGGGTCCAATTCGTACGACGACACACTAGTTGTGTTGGGGGTTGGGGTCCGGTGCTTGTCCAGTCAAGATCCGCTTCGATGTATTGCTAGAAATCACATTTGACCTATTTGGCCATTAGGGTTACGCGGGGGTGTTTCATTGTCATTGGCGAGAGAAAGACCGCCTCTGACCGTCGGGCCAAGGGGGAATAAACTTGGCGGTTGACTCCCTAGCCACAGCTCATGCCCCTAGTGTAGACATGGAGTCCTCGCGCGTGGGAACGGCTTGGACGAAGTGTTGGGAGATATCATTGTGGCCTTAATGCTCCCGGTTGCGGAAGGTGTTAATGGACATGGGAATGCCCACCGTCCGAAACCGGGTAGGCCTAGCGTGCTTGGCACCGACCATAATATCGGGCCATAGACGCTAGGTACCACCTTTTGGGGCAATGTCTCACCCTGGGTCAAGTCAAATGCCAAGTGTCATGAGTGCTCTAGCCCGTGTTGGCGGGGATTCATTTCGTGTCTTTTTCATTTCTTTCTTTTATTTCCACACTTCCACCCATACTATCCGCGTAGCTAGCACACAACCTAGGCGAGGCTAGTAGCCACTCAAGCCATCCACCTCCCTGAGTTCGATAAACCCGCACCCTACACTAACCGTGCACTTGCGGTAAAACGACACCACGCCCATACTGTAAACGGGGCGCCGGTCAGTTCTTTCAACTCCAGAATCTACCAAAACCCAGATAATCAATACAAAAAAAATCAAATATTTCGACAAAAAAACTCAGAGGATCTCACTTGCCTTCAAATAATCAAACATTGTATCAAAGTTGTTGCCTTTATTGAACCTATCAGCTCAAACCCCCGAAGTCAAATAGACTCTAGATGGAGTTCACAATATGATCTTTGCTTGGGTTGATCTTCGGGGTACCTGAAACAAACAGGTCAAGTGCACATTAAATTACATCCAAACTAATAAAATGGATTGAAGTTCATGTTAAAGCTATCAGCTATCTTTGAGAAATTGGGATATCACATAAGCACCACTGCAACTTTGAGAAAAAGAGCTTGTTCTCGTGGAACTAAAATTTTATACCGATGACCCCAAAGATTGATACTTTAGCTCAAAAGGGGATGTGTTGAAGACGATGGCGAATATCATGATCCCTAACCGCAGCAGCAAGACCCACATTTTAAAGTATACAATATCATTTGTCTACACTATTTTTTCCATCATTGAAAAGTTCTTATTCTGCGTATTGTGAAAAAAGTAACCATATAAGTGCAACACAGGTTGCAACCATATAAGTGCAACACAGGTTGCAGCCCTTAAGCTGTCATTGGACAACATGGAGAAAGAAAGAGACTTCTACTTTGCAAAGCTGCGGGATATTGAAATCCTTTGCCAAAGCCCTGAGCTGGAGCACCTTCCGGTATGATTGTCTTCTACAATAATTATTTGAACACCTGATTTCCTACATGATCACTGCTTATCTATATGCATTGATATACAAGCACACATTATCTATTATTATGTCCATGCTTTTGACTGTTTCTCCTATGATGGTTGTACCTCCAATTTTCCACACAACTTGACCACCCGTCTACCAACACTGATATGCACACACGTGGTCAATTTGATAAATAATTATGCACATGTATGTTGATGATAAGAAAACCTGCATCATGCGTTTGAGAGCAAATTTATATTACCCAAAGACTTCTTGGGGAAAACTGATAAATGCCCAAAGATTCAACGGTCCTCAGAATTCGGAAAAAGTTCGTTGAATGATATGAATGATTCTTGACTCTGCATGCTATATTTGGATGCTAGATGGCAACTAACCTGTAAAGCACAACCCACATTTTAAAAATGTAAAAAAATATTATTACAAACAAAATTTAAGTAGTGGAAGATGAAAGGGTTTAAAGAAAGTTGAATTAACAACTCTATGCGTGTAATTTCTCTGAACACACATGACAACCTGTATTCCTCCATACAATTTACACTTAAAAAAGCCCCAAAAACGTAGACAATTAAGTAATTAATTACCGATAGTTTTAGACATCAACCTAGAAAATGGAGATCTGCTGGAACTTGATCGCCCCCAAGACCTCAAATCCACTGCCGTTCCCGATCTTGCTCCGATCAAGAGACAGATAAATCAAGATAAATAAAGCACAGCCCACATTTTAAAAATGTAAAAAAATTATAATTACTAACATAATTTAAGTAGCATCCTCCTCCTGTCGCTCGAATCCTGATCACACCATGCTCCGGCCATCTCGTTCGGTGAGCTTTGGGGGAGGGAGGGAGAGAGAGCGGCATTGGTGTTGGGGGGAGGAGAGTCGAAGTCACCGGCCTTCCCCGTCACCACGCTCTGGCCGCTGTGTTTGTTTTGGGAAGAGATGAGCCTCGGCATTTTCAAATTTTTGGTTTAAGCTGTGTTTGTTTTGGGAAGGGAAGAGATAAAGTTAATGCTTTTTCAAATTTTGGTTTTCTCCCTCTAAACAAATTTCCCCCCAAAATTCAAGTTTTTTCATCTCAACCATTCATTCATCATCAAGATTAAATCCCAACCAACCCTTATACAAAATTCAAAACCCAATTTCTCATATTCAATTTCTCTTATACAATTTCTCATCCCACAAATTCTCTTATCTATTATCCAATTTCTCTTATCCATATTCTATTAACCAAATTCTCTTATCCAAAAACTCTTATCCAAAAACTCTTATCCAATAACCCATGATAACATCCCTGTTTTATTATTTATATATATATATATATATATATATATATATATATATATATATATATATATATATATATATATATATATATATGATAAATAATTTTGCACATGTATGTTGATGATAAGAAAACCTGCATCATGCGTTTGAGAGCAAATTTATATTACCCAAAGACTTCTTGGGGAAAACTGATAAAGGCCCAAAGATTCAACGGTCCTCAGAATTCGGAAAAAGTTCGTTGAATGATATGAATGATTCTTGACTCTGCATGCTATATTTGGATGCTAGATGGCAACTAACCTGTAAAGCACAGCGCACATTTTAAAAATGTAAAAAAATATTATTACAAACAAAATTTAAGTAGTGGAAGATGAAAGGGTTTAAAGAAAGTTGAATTAACAACTCTGTGCGTGCAATTTCTCTGAACACACATGACAACCTGTATTCCTCCATACAATTTACACTAAAAAAGCCCCAAAAACGTAGACAATTAAGTAATTAATTACCGATAGTTTTAGACATCAGCCGAGAAAATGGAGATCTGCTGGAACTTGATCGCCCCCAAGAACTCAAATCCACCGCCGTTCCCGATCTTGCTCCGATCAAAAGACAGATAAATCAAGATAAATAAAGCACAGCCCACATTTTAAAAATGTAAAAAAATTATAATTACTAACATAATTTAAGTAGCATCCTCCTTCTGTCGCTTGGATCCTGATCACGCCATGCTCCGGCCATCTCGTTCGGTGAGCTTTGGGGGAGGGAGGGAGAGAGAGCGGCGTTGGTGTTGGGGGGAGGAGAGTCGAAGTCACTGGCATTCCCCGTCGCCACGCTCTGGCCGCTGTGTTTGTTTTGGGAAGAGATGAGCCTCGGCATTTTCAAATTTTTGGTTTAAGGTGTGTTTGTTTTGGGAAGGGAATAAATAAAGTTAAAGCTTTTTCAAATTTTGGTTTTCTCCCTCTAAACAAATTTCCCCCCAAAATTCAAGTTTTTTCATCTCAACCATTCATTCATCATCAAGATTAAATCCCAACAAACCCTTATACAAAATTCAAAACCCAATTTCTCATCTCCCAATTTCTCATATTCAATTTCTCTTATACAATTTCTCATCCCCCAAATTCTCTTATCTCTTATCCAATTTCTCTTATCCATATTCTCTTAATCAAATTCTCTTATCCAAAAACTCTTATCCAATAACCCATGATAACATCCCTGTTTTATAGTATATACTAGTATATACCCATGCACATAGGGCACGGTTCAATTTAGATATTTCCCCCTCAAAATCTTAGTTCCCCCGGAAATGTGGGCACGATTCATTTTAGATATTCCCCCCTCAAAATCCTAGTTCCCCTGAAATTGTGTACATGATTCATTTTAGAAATCCCCCCTCAAAATCTTAGTTCCCCAATCAAAGTCTTAGCTCCCCAAAATTTAGGTCCCCTCAAGAGATTTTAGTTCTCACATTGTTTAATTACTTACAAAATTTTTAGTCACTGACAAAAATGTTAGTCCCCCAATATGTAGTTTGTTTCTAATTTTTTTTGTAAAGTTAGTTGCATTTCCCCCACATTTTTTAGACAAAATATTCCATAAAGATGGGAGCTAAAAACTTGTTACAGTATTAAGATACATGAACAAACAGAAAAATAGAGATGGACGTAAAAATTAGCCATGTCACCAAAACCTAGGAGTGCAGAAGTTGGCAGCATTGATCAGATTATGTGCATTAGCCATGTCACCACGTTCCCCCCCCCAATCACATCCAACCATGAAAACAATTGAAATTGATGAAGTAAAAACACCATGCAAGCAACTATCAAACTACCAGGACCAGAGAACCATCGTATACCAACCAAAAATAATCACAGTGACAAACAATATGGCAATTTGACCTACCTAAAAAGGCAACCAATTGTAACATGTACAGAGTTAAAAGGGTTGCAATGAGGCAACCACCAAGGCCATTTTGGGTAAATATGACTTATAAAACAATTTAAATTTCCTAAGTAACATCAGAAAAAAAATAGTTAGTGCAAAGACCATAGCAGGATTTATCACTGACAATCTTATCATTGATACATACAAAATACTCAAGTAGCAGAATCAGAATTCACTCCACTGTTATAATTCAAGCTATTGACGTTGATTCATAGTTTCAAACAGTGCTGATCCATATTTACCAAAATCTTAATCTTACAGTGCAGAAGATACAGAGAAACAAATATACTAAAACTCATGGTACTTCTTCACTCCTTCCCTCTTTAGAAAGGAAATATCTCAACTTTCTTGCTCCAAAACCAAGCAAACCCAGAGCGATAGTATTTCAATTGATATATTTAAAATCTCAAGATACTTAACCTGAAAGAAGATACAAATAACTCAAACCAAGTTTCCCAATTAAAAGACATCTTGTAGGAAGAAGTCTTCTTTTTCCTTCAACTAAACGAAAATAGAAAACATACAAAGACATGCATACATCAGAAACCCACAATTTTAAAAGTGTTTTTTGTACTTAATCCCTCCTTAATCATGGGGAAAAATACAAATCATCATCTTGTACATATATACTTATTAGCTATAATTATATGAACTCAAAAAATAAGCATTATATAAGAGAAGTGATGCCTCATATAATTGACTCGGCCATGCGACAAACCCCTTCAAGTGCCTCAACAAACATGCAAAAGAATCCATACATTGTTTGAAACACCCCTACCAACATGCATGTCTGAATATTGTTAAGAGTTAATAACTGTGCGACTCCCACTGCCTTCGCATGTCTCATCATCTCATCTTCCACCTTCCTTCTGCATGCCGCAATCTCAAGTTTCTTCTCTGCAAAAGGGTCCAAGCTATCAAATACCTGCCCGTCACCATTATGCCCAACACCCAAAATACCAATGGCCACAGTTGAGTAAGACTGATAGAACCTCTCAGCCGTCCTCAAAAAGCTGTGGACTTCTTCTTGTCCAGCTCTCTCGACTGTGTCTCAGCTAGCTTTTTTATGCGCAGTTCTTCTTCATACTTTGTGTATATAATGCATGGACGACGTTCACAAAGCTCTTGATGGCCTCAGATGCTACATTATCAAGCAGTCGCTCAAGATATATCTTCCCCTTGTCGTAAAAGGTGGTAAGCTTGACTGATAAGGAAGATGAGTGTTCAATCTGATGGTTGTCATTAGTGTACACATGAATGACGGTGAGTTTCAGCGAAACATAAAGAGCTCAAACATATTCACGTGGATACTTGATGATGCAGTTGAAATTTGAATGCCAAGCTGCAAATTAGAACACTGATACTTATTGAACAATGGTATTCTGGATGTCATGGAATTGGCTTATTGATCTCCACATGCTTAGAAGGCTGCACATTAGCATTTTGCATTAGCATTTTCAGTAATTAATCATTTTAAGGAGATAATTAAGGAGGGCTCCCATTATTAGGGGGGTCAGTGCAGTTCAGCTATAATGATACCAAATTAATAAAAAACAGTAATTCCCATAAAAAAAGAATAATATGCAGTTCAACTATAATAGCAAAGCATCAATATTTGTGTATAGCCGCAACCAAAAAAAGAAATACAAAAGTTATCAAAATTTTGATTGTTTCTTAATGAACTCAGTCTACAAATCAATAGATGAAAAACTAATCATCAAAAGAGTGAGAAAGAAGGGGGGAAACAACTGGGTAGAAGAAAGATAAGGATGCATAGAGCTACAACATTTTCATCTCCAATTTTATGCATGAACATATAATTTCAATAGATCCTATTCGCCATAATTCAAGGAGATTGTGCAACAATTTCAACTTCTAAATCAGAAAATCCCCCACAACCTATGTGATGTCTCGTTGAAGTCTACAGCCTATGTGAAGTGTAAAGCAAAAATAAAATTGAAGTGCAATTTTTGGTTTCTGGGCATTTGATGAAATACATTTGTTTCAGTAAGAGGAGCTTCTTCTCTACTTCAGATAATAGACATATCATTCAACTGTTCTCAATTCTCAGCTGTTGATTCCCCTAAAAAAGTAAAAAACAGAAAGAAAATAAGAAATAAAGATGAGATACAAAATATACTCGCACGCGTGCACCCACATATTTGAATCTTTAAGTAGTTACACGTCATCGGCATCTCCGGTGTAAATCTAGAACTGAATTTTCTGGTCCTTAGAATTAGATGTTCAAACATAGAGATGGAGATGCACTGGTGTTACACTTCACTATACTTTATTATGCAGAAACCTCAAAGTAGAAACCAAAACACTTTATAGTGGAACTGGATATGTCTCTAACACTTCATATTCAACAGTTTATATTGCATTTTGCCTGGCATATTCAACACTATGCCATCATCCAACAATATGCCAGGCAAAATGCGTATTGCATTTTCATATTGGAATTGGAAAAAGTAATTGCATATAGCTTCATAAAGTAATTGCATTTTCATATTGGAATATATAGCTAAACTGATTTTTTGTCAATCTCATAAAGTAACTGCAAAACTGGCATATAGCCTGGCATATAGCTTCATAAAGTAATTGCATTTTGCCTGGAATTCAACAATTTATATTGCATTTTACCTAGCATATTCAACACTTCATATTGCATTTTGAACTGGATAAACCTCAATATGACTGTTGAAAAAATTGATATCCTGGCATATGCAATAAATATGCAATAAATATCAATCTTTCTATACAAAATCCAGTTCCAATGGCATGGATATTTTTTTAACCCAATATGCCAGGAAGAACACAACAAAGAGCTGAAAAATCTCAGTATGCCTGAAGAAATACAAAAATATGAAGAACAATGGTTAGAGCTTCAACCCAATCCTGGCAGGTTGGTTAGAGCTTCAACCCAATCCAATCCTGACAAAAGTTCTGAAAAAAAAGAGCTAAACTGATTTTTTTTGTCACCTACAAAAAGCCGAAAAACTCTCCAATAGAATTTTTGTATAGCAAGATTGGATTGAGTCAATATGCCAGGATATTTTTTATTGTGTATTCTTGATAAACCTCAGTTTGAATACGCAATAAATATCAGGCTGCAAAACTGGCATGAAAAAATTGGCAAGCTGCAAAACTAATTTCAATGGGTATCAAGAAATCGCAAGCTGCAAAACTGGCATATTTGATTGAGCATCGTCAGTGTATTCTTGTTTCGTTTTCTTATTTGAATTTTAATTTTGTTGTAACAAATTGAGTAATTTCTAGAGAGCCCAAGGTTGTGGTAATCGATTGCCAAGTCGGTGCCCACTAAATGAGGAGCTAGAATGCGTTGACCTGCTTGATGAAGCGCCCAACAATGCAAATGGATATGAACATTGTGCATTTTGCTAATCATATGTGATTGAGCATGGCTATAGGTGTGAAATGCATTATTGTTAATTGAGGTTATGAAGTGGAGCTAAGGTCAGATGAAGCAGTCCTTTGTGGAGAGAAAAAAATAGGCATAAACAATGAGTATGAGTTCACATTTTGAAAAAAAATGCTAAAGAGAATAATCAATGTAAGAGTGTATGAGAAGGAATACAATATTTCTATGTCAATCCATCGTGGAATATTTTATGAAAAGAAAATTGGTGAGAACAGAGCTGGAACATGTTATAAGTTTTAACCATAAGAAGTTTTTGGGCGATATTCTTCAAATGTAAGATATCTCTACTGATATATGTATCTCCCACACCTTAGTGTGTCTTATGGATTTTGCATATCTTTGTCAATCTTGTCTGAAGTGTACAGTTATGGATTATCTAACTTATTTGTACTCCTTTATGTGAAGCTCTCAAATGCTAGCTATTAGCTGGCTACCAACTGAAGTATTTATGTCATGTAAACTGAACATTCTTCTATATAGAAATTCCTACAATTTTAAAGTGTGAATCTTGAAAATTTGCAGATCATGGGAGTTTATTGTAGATGATAAGAATTGTTTTTGAAAGATAGATCAAGGTTTTGTAGTGAAAGTAGCATCTTATAGGCTACACAGCAAACAAAATAGGCATCCGTAGGTGCAGAAATGGGATCTTATGTACAGAATCCGATCATGGCATATCATGTGTAATTTTTATTCTTACGCTCTTCGTGTCCTCATTCCTTGCTAATCTTGTGTTCCACAGATTAATCTTGTGTTCCTTTAAGATATTCCCCCTCAAAATCTAAGTTTCCCTAAAAAATTATAGCACAATAAATGTTAAATGGAATGGTTCATTTAAACTATTACCCCTCAAAATCTTAAACCCCCTAAAACAAACAACAATAATTAAAGCACAATAAGTATTAGATCCCCTCAAAATCTTAGTTCCCCTAAAATTTACTTCTCTCCAGAAAATTTAGTTTCGCTCAAAAATTTAAAATTTCCCAAAGAATTTAGTCCCACCATTATATATTTAGTTCAACACAAAAATTGTAGACCCCCATATTTAGTTCCCATCAAGAAGTTTAGACAAATTAAGTTCCTATTTTACCCATTATTTAGACAAATTCTACGATGAAAACAATAATTAATTGTGTTACCATTCAAGGAAAAAAATACAAAATAGTAGAAAAAAATAAAATATATGAAGTAGCAAAAAATAAAATAATAATAAATGAAATACAAGCAGAATACGTTGTGAACAGAAACACCTAAATCACCAATTATATAAGTTTCATTCTTTAGCAAATGTGTACCAATCATAGCACTTTCTAGTACGTGTATCAGCATGCACACATGCAATTTAAAACCTAGTTACAAATCAATGTTTCAAAATTTTACAAATGATAGTTTCAACCATATTTTTGGCCAGAGACTTACAATAGAAAAGAAGAAAAACTGGTGACATTTTCATATTATCGTGCTTAATAAAAGCTTGTCATGTTTGTTCTTGAATTGAACCAAAGATTACCAAGGATTATAGAAAATAAATTCTTGAATATCTTTCGGACTATATATTAAACAAATCATACTCATACAACAACAAACAAAACACTTCTTAATAAATGTAGATAACCCCATCTTTTACATCAAATTGATCCCCAGAATTCATTTGCAAGGCAATCCAGTAAAAAATTACAAAAAGAAAAGAAAAACAATGCGCAAGATCATGAATTTTAGCTCAAAGACCGAGCTAAGCATTCGGGTAATAGTATCTGCGTAATTATCCTACACAACTGGTATTATCGTGCACACCATTTTCTCTCTTAAACCCTACTTACAAACAGATAACTGTAACCATCTTGAATATCAATTCTTAGTTAAATGCTTCTCTTAAGTCAATATGGATGCATAAGCTTTATATCAGGGACATTGCTCTTCTCATTCTTACTCAGTTCTGCCAATAGGTAATCCATGTCACCAAATAAAATCAAAAACTTACATGAAGTGCAGAGAAATAATACCTTTGTTTAAGAGTCGATGTGTTGTTGGCTGACAACCATGAAGTGCTGAAAATCCTAGAGCCCATGGAGTAGTTTGTGGACAAAGACCTGATCCAGACATAAAAGAAGCAGATATTATCAAAATGAAGTACCCAAAATGAAAAAGAGTAAGTATAAAATCACCACTCTAAAGCAACTTATCACATAAACAATGGTAATATTGTTCTTTGAGACATTTCATCAAACACATGACAAATTCTTACAAATATAAAAAGTTAACCCATGTCACCAAATAGAAGCGAATGAAGTGGAGAGAAAGAATACCTTGGATAGAGAGTCGATGGTTTCTTGGATGACAATCAGGCATAATCCAAGTATTGCAATTACCATTGCAAAAGTTCTGTATCCATCAATCTCACAAAGCTACAACATTCAACATAAAGGCAGTTTTCATTCAAAGAAAGAAAAAAACACGTAGATGACCATAACCAACATATTAAGATCAAGATTCTGAGCTTGGTGAAGAACCATGCACATATTCTTTCCAGTCTTGAATACGTATTGTAAAAGCGGATAAGAGCTGAACCTTGAATACGTAGTCTGAAGAATTTGCTGGCAGCTGATGAACAAATTTACAACATCAGTGAGAAAACATGAACGCATGCTGCAATAAAAAATGCATCTCGAATCGAAACTTGAAAACACGAACCTTCAGATGGACCATTTGCAAAATCTCCGATGCCAGAGATTTGAACCAGTTATACGGGACGTTTGCAACCCGAATCATCGAATCAGAGCTCTACAAAAACAAAAATGATAGCTTTTTTATTATGAGAATTTGGAATTTTGAGGGATGGGCAGAGCTCTACAAAAACCCATGCTGTAATAAAAAAGTGAGCATATACCTGACGATGGATGATGAGCCATGGCTAAGTGAGATATGGCACGGTTCATTTCAACTGGCCAGTAGTATATCTAGCTGCAGACTGCATAACCACAATCATGAAAATTTCAATAGCCTTCCATGAGATATGTAAGAACACAGTAGCCTCACACAATAAATATAACCACAAATTGCCTCGAAAATATTTGTTAGTGCGGATATCACATTACACATTCAACATATTGTAACCGGAATAGATTGAATGGGGTGTCTGTAACATAATTTGGTATGTTAGTATGCAAACTTCGGTTACCTGTATTGTAGCAGACATCAAACATCATCACCCATGTGTGTAAAAATTAAAAAAAAAACATAGCAGATTATAGTAAAAAGAAATCACCCATGTCGCCTCTGGTGGACATGGAGGGATGCGAAGGAGATGAGAACAATATCGAGAGAGAGTGTGTGTGTGTGTGTGCGCGTGCATGCGCATATATTACAGAAATACAACATTGAAGTGATAAAATGGAAAACAATTGGGCTTGGTGAAGTAAAAACACCATGCAAGCAAGTATTAAAATTTTCAGAAATAGGATTGTGCACAAAAATCATGTAGATCCAGTTCTATTAGTCTAAGCCAAGTAGCAGATACATTGGCATGACTCAACTGCTTAGCACAATGCATGTATTCAGAAATTCCCAGATGCTTATTGCCCACAATCCATTTTTCTTGCTTAACTTCTCATCATCATCCATCTTTGACTCATTTCTCTCCATCATGTTAGTTAGAGGCATTGTGTTTGATCTCTGCATCTTCTGCACTCATGCACAACCAAATAGATTAAAATCGTTCTCAGTTTCTCATCTTTGTGCTTTTCATTTGATTTTTCAGCAAAGAAGTGACCTGATTTTCACTGCAAGGGCTGGAAGTTGCACCGTGATCCCCTTCCTCAGCTTGCAAAAACCTTCATATGCATTGAACAATATTTGTATATGAGTTGTGAGATAGTGTAAGATGTGAGATGTCAGAAAAATTCTTACCTCCAGAATGTGAGATGTGAGATGTCAGATGTGAGATCGCTACATGCAAAAAAATTCATATGTATGTAAAGTACTGGTCCAATCACAAATTTGCCTCTCGGCACAAATTTATGTAGAGTACTGATCCAATCAAAAAAATTCATATATATGCCAAAAAATCATATGTATGTAGGGTACCGATCCAATCAAAAAAAGTCATATGGTTGTTTTATTGATAGCATGCTTCCAGAATGTGATACCTGGACAGTCATGGCATGCTTCCAGTCACAAGAAAATTTTCTCCAGTAAGCAAAATGTTTCCAAACACAAAAAATATTCATACCTCCAGAATGTGAATAACCATAGCCACATTAGGGTATTTGTGTTGCAATGGCTCAGACTCCCCTGCTTCATGATCATATACATGTACCAATATGGCTGCAACGGTTGCCAGCAAACATTAGCTTACCCCCTAGTTGCCTTGCCATCATGTAGGACATGTTATGAAGGGAAATCATCATAGCCATGTATGTCTGCATGGAGCAATGGTTCATCAGCATCAGCAACAGTGGAATTGCATCATCCAAAATAGAGCAATGATCCAATCAGATGTCATACCTCCAGAATGTAAAAAAATTCATATGCAGTGAATAATATTTGCATATGAGATGTGAGATATTGTAAGATGTAAGATGTAAGAAAATTTAAAGATAGAGTAATTTTCTTCCCGGCACAAATTTGCCTCCAGGCACCCAATTTTGCTTCCAGGCACCCAAATTTGCTTCCAGGCACAGTGAGCCAAAGTAGAGTACTGATCCTGTTTCAGAGTGTTTTCTCACTACAAAAGAGTTGACCGTGGACAACCCGGTCAACGTGGTCAAGGGGCCCGCTTGGGTCCCTCGGGTGTGTCGAGTCGGTGCAGACGAGGCGCGAGTCGAAACTGCAAAAGACGTGGAGCGCGTCGGCTGGGTCAAATCGGGGTCCTCGGTCGTTGGTAGGGAGAGGGGAAGCCTTGGCCCGGGTTGAGACGCTCGGCCTCGGTCAGACGTGCTCGGCCTCGGCGGTCGGACGACGAGGGGTAGCCTCGATCGTCCAGCTGGTTGCATGGTTGGCGAGGGGCGGAGTGGAAGCCTCGGCCCGTGGATCAGATGTCCTCCTGCGTAGACGAGAACGCTCGTCAGGGGGCCGGACCTTGGTTCCGGCCAAATCCCCTCCGATGCCTAAGTCAGACAGTGATCTGAAAAAGGAAGCCCGGCGGAGACGGTTCGACTCGTGAGGAGATCTGAACGGCGTCTCACGGCGCGAGCGGGGGAGGAAGGAGATGAAATGGGGGAACTAGGTCGTTGATGGAGTACCTTAGGTTTTAGATACCTGAGATGCGGTCCCTTGTCCAGTCGTCCTCCTAAACCTTTTATAGACCTCCCGTCGTGACTGCCCCCGACCCACGTCGCTCGTCTGCCCTCGATCGTGCCCCCTCAATCCGCCCCCCCGTCGCCGCTCCCTGCGCCATGCCAGCACCTCCCCATAACAGCCATTAAGTGGTCACGGGATCGGGGGAACGGTTATCGCAGGAGCGGGTGAGTGACTCGTGCGTTATCGGGGCTGGGTCAGATCGACATTTGGGGGCCCTCTATGGGGCTTTGCCGGGCGGGCCTGATCGCACAGATGGGCTTCCGATCGGCGGTCGGGCATCCAGGCTCGTATCTTTCGGGCTTCGTTCGGTGGGCTGTGCTTTTGGGCCTATGTTGTTGGGCCTTCGTAAAATAGACGTATCAATTGCCCCCATCGGTGGGGCCGATCGTCCTTGGCCGGTTCGGTTCGACCGATGTGACTCCTGGGGTTCCGAGTGGCGCGTCAGTCGAGGCGTGGTTATAAATGAAGGTAATGATGAGGCGGATCGATTGGACTTCCTTTGGCGCCGATTTCGAAACACCGCCGGTTCTCCGAGGCCTGCCACGCGTTCCTGTCAGGCGCTTCGAATTCGCCCCTAAGTCTGGTATATAAGATCCCCGGCTGTGTGGATCCCAATTTCTTCCTTGCTCTTCCCTCTGTCTTTGCTTTCCGCAACTGGGAGTTTCCCATCGCCTTCATTTCCTTGTCTTCTCCAAATTAACATAAAAGGTAACTCCTTTCTTATTTTCATATTATGGCTGCTCTTAGGCTAGGTGGTTCCGGCCAAGGGGCGAGGGACCCTCCTGAGTCGAGGCGGGGCGGGCCCCGGCTTGTGGGATCAGGTTCCTCCTCTGGGAGTCGTTCCTTTCGAGATAAGGGGAAGGGGAAGCTCTTCCCAGATTACACCGGCGATGATGTAGCGTCGGCTGCCGTGCGGCTCAATGTGCCCCCGGTTATCCTCCGAACGTCGTCGAGGACTCCTCCTTCAGTGGCCACGGAGATCTGGGAGAGGTATCTCTGCTACCCGTACGATGTTCGAGTTCCGTTCATCGACGAGCGGATCTGCCTCCCGAGGAGCAATGAGGTCGGCGTCTACGTCGAGATGTTCCACCTGGGTCTTCGTTTCCCGCTCAATCCCTTCCTCATCCAGGTCATGGAGTATCTCACGGTGCCCCTCTGCCAGTTCACCCCCTGTTCGATTGCGGTACTGACAGGCTTCGTGATGCTCTGCTGTACCCGTGGTCTGGAGCCGTCTCTCCCCCTTCTCTTTTACTTTTATCGCATCCAGACGGTCGGCCCCGGGTCGTGGTTGCAACTCCGAGCCCGGTCGAGGAGGGAATGCCTGATCGGGCTACCCCGCTGGTCAGGGGATTGGAGTTCGGATTATGTCTTCGTGGTCTTCCTGGAGGGTGCCCAAATTCTTACAGGCTGGGGCGGGTCGGTCCGACCCGACTCAGTGCTAGCCCTCTCTGAGGCGGATCAGGCGGCCGCCGCGCTGCTGTCGACCCTCCCCCTGGAGGCGAAATCCATCTGGTCTTTGTTGGACGACCTACTCTTGAAGGCCGTCTTGTGGTCTCCGGGCAGGTCGCTTTTTCAGTCCTGGGTTGCCCCGTAGCTTACCCTGATTTCAGTTTCCCTTGCAGGAATGGCTGGTCACGAGTTCACCCGTGATGTTGATGAGCTGATCCGTCGCAGAGCCGCTCGGAGCCGGGGTAGTACCTCCAGAAGGGCGCCTCGGCGAACCGTTGAGGAGGAGGTGCGCCGAGCCGAGCCCCCCGTGGGCAGGGTGGTGGACGTGCCTCCCGCCTCTTCTTCTGGCGATCTCCTCCCCAGGGGGGTCGCGAGGGCCATATCCGTCCCTCCAGCCCAAGTGGCGGGGGGTAACGACGGGCCCGGTGCAATCCCTCCTGCACTTGGCGTCTCCCCTCTCGTCCCTGAGGGTGGAGATGGTGCGGGGCGGAAACGTTCCCCTTCAGTGCCTGCCGAGCCTCGCGGAGGGAAAAGGAGGAAGGGAGATGTGGATCCCTCCAGTCCGGTGTGCTCCGCGCCTCCGGCGGCGACCACCGGGGATCTTCCGGTGGCCCTCACAACCACCCCCGTCGCAGCGTCCCCGCCTATATCACCGGGGATCGGAACCCTGTTGGCGAGCAATATGGCTTCCCTCGATGTCACCCCCGGGAGTTCGGTGTTTGTCGACCGAGCCTTGGCCCAGCAGGTTGCTGAGGGCTCCGTCCTTCCCCGGGACCGCAGTCTCCTCGAGAAGATCCCCGCCGACAAGGTGTCGGACTCCTTGGTCTAGACCCTCCAACAGGTTCGGCTATTCTGTAGTCCTTCCCTTCCTTTCACTCTCTTCTTGGCTCATGTCTCGTCTTTCAGGGTTCAACGCTCGCTGTTGAGTTGCAGCGTCGAGCCGTCCGTTTGAGGGAGCTGGAGGAGTCCTCTGTGAGGGCCCACGAGCGGGCCGGGGTGGCGGAGGTAGCTATGACGGAGGCTCAGATGGAGTCTCGGCATCTCAAGCTTTTTGTTGCCGAGCTGGAGGGACGAATGGGTGACCTCCAGGGAAAGTTGGAGGACGCTCGGCAGTCAGCTGAGGAAGCGGTGGAGTCGTTCCGCCTGGAGAGGGAGGAGCTTCAGAGGGAACTGTCGGATCGGCGTCAGGTGGCGCGGCTTGCGAAGGAGGTGGAGAGGGGTGTCGTCGGGACCCTGGGGGAGAAGATCTTCGAGGTTCTCAGGGAGGCCTTCGGTACGTATGAAGACCTCATCGCCCCTCGGATTGTCGAAGTCGTCCAGTCTTCCTTCCGGGATTGTGCGGAGCGCGTTCGGCAAGCTTCCCCGCTTGTCGATCCCCCTCGCTCCGAGCAGGGCGAAGCGCCCAAGGATGTGTCCTCTCAAGCCCGGGCTCCATAAGTCGTCCCTCCTGGCCTTATCCCTAGAATTTTTTAGCATCCGCTTCGCTTTGGGCCAGTCTACTTGAAATGGATCCCTGCCCTTGCTATCTCCTTCGGCTTCGTTACCGACTCCCTGCTTCAGAGCCAATAATTGCTGGTTGCATGGATGTTCGCTGAGGCCGGCAACTTTGGGTCCTTAGCCAACAAATTTCGCTCTGTCGGTGTCGCCCTAGTTTCTGTTGGTGACGAACTTTGTTGTCCGTCGAGAGTGGATTATTTGTTGAGAGGTTCCCTCAGTCTTCGATTCCCTGTAAATAAGACACACTTTTGTACCTTGGTTAACTGTTATAAACGAAATTGACTTACTCGGACTTCTCACGTATTTTGCCTTGCTGCCTCGTCCTCGGCCTAGGACTGGTTGACGCCCGAGCTGGCTGGGGGAATTGCCTCCGGATTCACGAGCGATGGAGTCAGTCGGCGAGGGTGAAGCTCCCCGGCTTAGGACTGGTCGGCATCCGCGCTGGCTGGGGGAATTGCCCCCAGACTTATGAGCGCAGGAGTTGGTCGGCGAGGGCAAAGCTCCTTGGCTTAGGACCGGTCGGCGTCCGCGCTGGCTGGGGGGAATTGCCCCAGACTTTCGAGCGTAGGAGTTGGTCGGCGAGGGCAAAGCTCCTCGGCTTAGGACCGGTCGGCGTCCGCGTTGGCTGGGGGAATTGCCCCCAGACTTATGAGCGCAGGAGTTGGTCGGCGAGGGCAAAGCTCCTCGGCTTAGGACCGGTCGGTGTCCGCGCTGGCTGGGGGAATTGCCCCCAGACTTATGAGCGCAGGAGTCGGTCGGCAAGGGCAAAGCTCCTCGGCTTAGGACCGGTCGGCGTCCGCGCTGGTTGGGGGAATTGCCCCCAGACTTTCGAGCGCAGGAGTTGGTCGGCGAGGGCAAATCTCCTCGGCTTAGGACCGGTCGACGTCCGCGCTGGCTGGGGGAATTGCTCCCAGACTTATGAGCGCATGAGTTGGTCGGCGAGGGCGAAGCTCTTCGGCTCAGGACCGATCGGCGTCCGCGCTGGCGGGGGGGAATTGCCCCCTGACTTATGAGCGCAGGAGTTGGTCGGCGAGGGCGAAGCTCCCCCTCCCCCTCCAGTGAGGCGGCGGTCTTCATTCTTTTGCACCCTTAGTGAAACGTTGATTCCGTCGAAGATTAAGAAAAGACAAAAGGGAATGCAATTGTACTCTTAAGAGTCCTGTCGGACTAGTACATTTGGAGGAAAGGAAAAAGGAAATAAAGCTAGACAGAGGGATGTAAACCTAGATAATCCCCTCGGACTAGGCTACGACTGGGGGGAGAGACCTCGCCCGCTCACTCTATGATGCGGAGGGGTCCTTGGACGGTGTTGATCTTCTTCCCCTTGTCCGGCTGCATGGAGGTCCCTTCTCCGTGGGCCGGCTCGTCGGCTAAACTCCTGGCGTGCCCCCGGCTCATCAGCTTCTCAATGTCCTTCTTTAAGTGCCAGCAGTCTTCAGTGTTGTGGCCATTGTCTTTGTGGTACTTGCAGTACTTCTCCCCATTCTTCCCACCTCTTTTTGCCTTCGGTGGGGGGCGATCGGCGCGCTCTTCCTTCTGTACTTGAGCGAGGACGGCGTCTGGGGTGGCGTCCCTCATACCCTCTCCCCGCTGCCTGTTTCTCGGCCTCTTCTCGGTCCGGTACCCTTCGGGGCTGCCTCGTCCGCTGTCGCCGCGCTTGGTCCCTCGAGTGGCCTTCCCTGCCTCAATGGCCAAGGTCTCCTCGGTCAACATGAAGCGCTCGGCCCTCGCCATGATCCCTGGGAGGTCCTTCGGGGGATCGTTGTGCAGAGATTTCTTAAGGCCTCTATGGCGCAGCCCTTTCTTAAGGGCCGGTTGGACAACAAGGTCGGGAGGGATGTTCACGTTCAGCCTTTCCGCGTTGAAGCGGCGCATGAACTGTCGGAGCGGCTCGGCTGGGCCCTGCACTATGTTAAACAGATGTTCAGCTTCAGGCTTTACCTGTCTCCCTACCATGAACTGTTTGCAGAACAGCTGGGTGAGTTCCTCTAAGCTGTCGATGGAGCGGCTGGGTAGGCTGCGGTACCAGGTCCTCGCCGCTCCCCTGAGAGTCGAATAGAAGCCCCGACAGAGCAGGTCATCGTCGGCCCCTTGGAAGGACATGTCCCCCTCGTAGTCCATCACGTGGTTTCCCGGGTCTCCTATCCTGTCATACTTCCCCAGCGCCGGGATCTTGAATCGAGAGGGGACCCGTGCGTCGGTTATTCTCCGTGATAGGGGACACCGGTCTCCGTGGATGCTCCCGGGGGTTCGACACCCGCCCGCCTCTGGTTCGTTCGGTGGTGGAGGGGGCACAGGCACCGGCGGGGTCGGCTCCACGGCCCTCGCCACACTGGGGGTCGGGCTGACCCGGCGTTCCCGGCTCCTCCGACGGGAGCTCCCGCTCCGCCGCGATCGGTCTCTCGAGTGGTGTCGATTGCTTCTCCTGCGGTGGGGTGATCGTGGTCGACGAGACGACGCAGTCACCGATTCGTCCCCCGTGCCTTCAGTTTCTCTTTGGCTCCTTTCACGATGAGGGGAGGAGGCGCGCGATCTCGCCTGACGGGAGCCGGACAACGTGAACCGACGCTCCGTGTTCAGTCTTTGGTTCCCGCGGTCATCGACCACAGCGGATCGTAAGAGCGGGGGATCCCCCGTCCAATGATGGTCATCGCCCAACGTGCCTCCGTTAGCTGGCGTAGTGCCGACGAGCTGCTGTACTGCCGCGACCAACGTCTGGATGTTCGCGTTGGTCTCCTGGGCCAGGGCACGGAGTTGTCCCTGTGTGGCCAGTTCCGACCCGCCAATCTCTTCAGTTGAGGGGGCGGGGTGATTGCTGACGGGCGTGTCTTCAAGGTTGCCGTTGGATGCGCCATTCCCCTCCTCTGGGATGGGGGGCATGCGCCTCTTTCCGTTGCTGGCTCGTGCCATTGCAGGTGTGGTTTGTTTCTTCGTGGGACAGTTCGGTTCCCACAGACGGCGCCAGATGTTTCAGAGTGTTTTCTCACTACAAAAGCGTTGACCGTGGACAACCCGGTCAACATGGTCAAGGGGCCCGCTTGGGTCCCTCGGGTGTGTCGAGTCGGTGCAGACGAGGCGCGAGTCGGAACTGCAAAAGACGTGGAGCGCGTCGGTTGGGTCGAATCGGGGTCCTCGGTCGTTGGTAGGGCGAGGGGAAGCCTCGGCCCGGGTTGAGACGCTCGGCCTCGGTCGGACGTGCTCGGCCTCGGTGGTCGGACGACGAGGGGTAGCCTCGATCATCCAGCTGGTTGCGTGGTCGGCGAGGGGCGGAGGGGAAGCCTCGGCCCGTGGATCAGATGTCCTCCTGCGTAGACGAGAATGCTCGTCAGGGGGCCGGACCTTGGTTCCGGCCAAATCCCCTCCGAGGCCTAAGTCAGACAGTGATCTGAAAAAGGAGGCCCGACGGAGACGGTTTGACTCGTGAGGAGATCTGAACGGCGTCTCACGGCGCGAGCGGGGGAGGAAGGAGATGAAATGGGGGAACTAGGTCTTTGATGGAGTACCTTAGGTTTTAGATACCTGAGATGCGGTCCCTTGTCCAGTCGTCCTCCTAAACCTTTTATAGACCTCCCGCCGTGACTGCCCCCGACCCACGTCGCTCGTCTGCCCTCGATCGTGCCCCCTCAATCTGGCCCCCGTCGCCGCTCCCTGCGCCATGCCAGTACCTCCCCATAACAGCCATTAAGTGGTCACGGGGTCGGGGGAACGGTTATCGCAGGAGCGGGTGAGTGACTCGTGCGTTATCGGGGCTGGGTCGGATCGACATTTGGGGGCCCTCTATGGGGCTTTACCGGGCGGGCCTGATCGCGCAGATGGGCTTCCGATCGGCGGTCGGGCATCCAGGCTCGTATCTTTCGGGCTTCGTTCGGTGGGCTGTGCTTTTGGGCCTATGTTGTTGGGCCTTCGTAAAATAGACGTATCAGATCCAATCTTATGTAATACTCTATTAAAAAGCTCCAGGCAGTCATAGAATGCAATAAGCAATCACCTGGATAGATTGATACCAATCAGCATGTTTCCAAAATGTATCTGTGCTATTAAGGATAGACCAATTGAAGGCAGACCTAATGTAATAAACAAACCAAAAAAATTAAAAGAGTGCAGTGAACTAATTATAAACAAACAAAATTGGGCAGCCACATAATTAGTCCTTAACTATTTCTAGATAGAGTACAATGAACTAATTATAACAGTTTATAACATTGAATTGAATAAGATAATAGTTTATAAAAGTAAAGTAATCAACAAATAATCGATGACAAAAGATAGCACCAAATAATAAGCAAATGAATTCAATGGCAATATATAAAGCAAAAAAAGAACGATATAGAATGTGAGTTACTTGAGAAGAATTATGATGGATTTATTTGACAGTGTTTTTTCCATATTCACATGATAATTATGGACATGTTGCCCTCAATTTACAAATTGTAAACCAGTTCCAACCTTCAAGAAAGTCGGGCAGTAGCATTTACATGATAACATGGCAAGAATAGCACCGTGAAATCAAGTCCAAACCTGTAGCAGTTATTAGTATCATGGAAGCACACATAATCATGTAATCAGTTAAAGTATAGTGAAGTGAAACACAGTAAGGGAAAAAAGTGCAGATTCAATTTTTAGTCTGAAAAAACTGCACTTAACAAATGATTTAGTAGCAAAGGGTTATGAAAAGATAGGGTAAAAGACAGATGAAAGATGGGAAATGGCTATAATTTCAATTGAAAGAAATGCAAGATGGATATTGAGCTGCAGAATATTCTTATTGTTATATGGAGAAATGTGATTTCCCCAATATTTATAGCAAATTGGCTATAAATATTGGATATGAACATTGCTATAAATATTGGATATGAACATTGCTATAACTATTTGCTATAAACATTCCTATAAATATTGCATTCCCTCCACATAAAGAAGGCACCACAAATAAAATTTATTATCTTTTAAAGACCTATCTAACATGTCATACATTCCTAAGAATATTCTCATTGTGCATTCACCAAAAATGGAAATAACAGGAAAGTTTCACAACCCAATTGGTGTCTGCGTTGTTTCAGGCCCAGAATTCTGCCGTTTGAAATATTTGCAAACAAAGTTTCAATAGTTTATAAAATCTCATAACTGTTGCATTGTTCCATAACTATGGCCTTCACGGTTTCTCTCATATAGATACTACTGCAGGGCACAAACGTTGCACATGTGATACAAAATTGGAATTGCATGAAAAAAATTATATAGAAACCAAAAATATGTTTTTTGCTAAACTTCTCAATTCCCCAAAAAATGAACTTTGAAAATTACTATAAACTTCCAAACTTTTATTAATAGAAATCAATTCCAAACCAGGTAACATTTATCAGTATCATGGAAGCGCACAAAATCATGAAATCAATTAAAATACAATGAAATTAAACAATTGGTGGATATGGAAGACGTTAGTACACCCTTGTAGGGGATGTATGAGGGAATACAGACCTCGAACGTCGCGTACACGAAGTCGTGTGCAAAGGGAATATGTTCCCTTTCGGAGAGGATCTCTAGATTGATGGGAAAGTCGCATTATATGTACATAAGTGCATGCGACATATGGCTAATAAAGGGGTAATATCTTAAGCTTATATTGTACCATGCATATGGTACAACTTAAGCTTATAGTATGCCATGTACGATGGTACACCTTAGTTAAATTGTTCCAAAGGAACAATTTATCCTAAAATAACTACCTTGGGGGCTATAAATAAGACCCAAGTGTTAGCCATTTCCTTACACTTTTGCATGGCATTCTTGCATGCATCTTCATTCTAGCGAAGCTCTGTCGAAATACTTCCTCTCCCTTTATCCAAGTTCTTAATCTAAAAGTAGAGATTTAGATTGTGGATTTAGTAGCCTTACTCCGTTCGTGAGAAGACTCGATCCGTCGTGGCGAATCCGAAGGCGAAGTTCGTAGACTACCGTGCCGCATACGCAAGCGTAAGTCTCAACTTCATTTATCGATCCTAACTCTGTTTTGGCAGAATCCTACATTGGTATCAGAGCCATACGGGTTCGCCCCGGTCAACCGTCGCCCCGTCGAAACTATGAACGAGTCGTTGTCTTTTTCACGAATGGGTATCCTACCATTACGGATATTGTAGGAACTCTTCGTGACGGAGAGAACGCAGCGGTTGTTCTTTTCACGTTAGGGTCTTCTATCTTTACGGATATGGCAGGAACTCTCCGTGACGGGAAGAACCGACCGTTCATATCGTCAAACTCACTCTCTTCATGGATGCTGAGTCTCCATTCATAGGGAATGGGCGCTCTCTTCATGTGGAGCGCGTAGTTTACGAATTTTTGAAGTGGGTTAATTTTTTTGGCATACGGCCATTGGAGGGTAACTACTTCCTCGACGAACGGGTGCTTCACCGGAGAAGAAGATGGTGGTTATTCCCATCGGGGAAGATGAATTTTAGTGCATGTGCACCATGGCCAAATGGGCTATGAAGGCCATGCACCCCCTTCCCATGCGGAGGGGGTTGGCTACGGCCAATAACCACCACGGCCACCCCTCCGACGGGGTGTGCGGCAACCCCATGAAGGGGGGAGACCGACCATGGCCAAAGGGCCATGGCCGGTCAAGGCCAAAAAGCCATGGATTAACGGGCAAAACACATGGGATCAGGTTGAAAATTGGTGGGTTAGGTATTTAGAGGGTGGAGATCAAGATGAACGGTTCGGATCTTCTGAAAAAATGGGGGGCATAAACTTTTTGATAGGGGTCATTTTTGGGGTTATTTTTGGGGGTCATTTGATCCCTCCTCATATATATATATATATATACTAGTCATTACCCGTGCCCATAAGGCACGGTTTATTTAATGGCTGAGTTTTTCTCCCCCACAAATTTCAAGTTCCCCCAAATTTCAAGTTTTCCCACAAAATTTCAAGTTTCCCCCCAAATTTAAGTTTTCCCCCAAAATTTAAGTCCCCCCAAAATTGTCATTACCACCAAGGACAAACTTGCCACGTAGGACAAAGCTTTGTCCTAGTAGGATAAGATTCAAAATCTTCATAGAACTGAAAAAAAAATGGCCGGAAGGGGTGAGAATAAAAAGTGTGGGTGTGTGTGGGGAGGGTCCATAGGCAAAAATACAAAAACCGGGGTTGTATGTGCAAAATTCCCCACCTCCTCTTTTATCCCTCAAAATCTCATCTCTTATATTTTCTCTTATTCAATTTCCCTGTTTTATATAATAGATATCCAAATTCTCTTATCAATTTCTCTTGATAACATCCGTCTTTTATATAATAGATATCCCTTATCCAATTTCTCTTGTCCACTATCTCTTATCCAATTTCTCTTGATAACATCTCTTGTTTGTAATATAGATATCTCTTATCCAATTTCTCTTGATAACATCACTCTTATCCAATTTCTATTGTCCAATTTCTCTTATTCAATTTCTCTTGATAACATCTGTTACGCCTATTTGACCGAGACCCATAAAGCACGAGCCCAAGAGCCCACCTGCATCCTGAAAGCCCATTCGACAAAGGCCCTACAAGGGACCTTCTCGAAACGTCGATCCGACCCGGCCCCCATAACCCGTTGGTCGTTCGCCCACTCCTGCGAAAACCGCTCCCCCGGACACGCGACCACCAAATGGCGATAATGGGGAGGTGCTGGCATGGCGGAGAGGGCGGCGGCGAGGGGGGACGGATGGGGCACGATCGATGGCGGGCGTGGGACATGGGCCAGAGCCAATCACGCTGGGAGCTTTACAAAAGGGTCAGGAAGACGACGAAGAAAGGGACCGCATCTCAGGTAACAAAACCTAAGGTACTCCATCAACGACCTCGTTCCCCCAATTCATCTCCTTCCTCCCCCGCTCGCGCCGAGAGACGCCGTCACGATCTCCTCACGAGTCGGACCGTCTCCGCCGGGCCTCCTTTCTCAGATCTCTATCTGACTTAGGCATCGGAGGGGATTTGGCCGGAACCAAGGTCCGGCCCCCTGACGAGCGTTCTCGTCTACGCAGGTGAACAACAGACCAACGGGCCGAGGCTACCCCTCGCCCCTCTCCGACCACTCGATCAACCGGACAGTGAGGCTTTCCCTCACCATCAGCCTTCCGTGGCCGAGCACGCCCTACCGAGGCCGAGCGTCCTAATCGGGTCTGAGACTCACCCTCGCCACCTGACGGCCGTGCATCTACCCGGGCGACTGAGGCTACCCCTCGTCCCCCTTCCAGCCGAGGCCGAGCACGTCTGTCCGAGGCCGAGCGTCTCAACCAGGGCCGAGGCTTCCCCTCGCCCCTTCTACACCGATTCGAAGCCCCCGAGGGACCCAAAGCGGGCCCCTTGACCACGTTGACCGGGTTCTCCACGGTCAACGCATTGTAGTGAGAAAACACTCTGAAACATCTGGCGCCGTCTGTGGGAACGAGAAACCGTCCCACGAAGAAGCAAACCACACCAACAATGGCACGAGCTAGCAATGGGAGGAAGCGCATGCCCCCCATCCCGGAGGAGGGGAATGGCACAACAAACGGCAATCCCGAGGACACACCCGTCAGCGGCCACCCCACCCTCTCCACCGAAGAAACCGGCGGCTCAGAACTGGCCACGCAGGGACAGCTCCGCGCCCTAGCTCAGGAGACCAACGCGAGCCTCCAGACGTTGGTCGCAACGGTGCAGCAGCTCGTCGGCCCTGCGCCACCCAACGGAGGCACGTTGGACGACAGCCATCGATGGGCGGGGGGTCCCCCACACTTGCGGTCCGCTGTGGTCGACGACCACGGGACCCGGAAACCGAACATGGAGCGTCGGTTCACGCTGTCCGGCTCTCGTCAGGCGAGGTCACGCGCCTCCTCACCCAATCGTGAAAGGAGCCGAAGAGAGACCGAAGGGACGGACGGCGAATCAAGGACGGCCTCGTCTCATCGATCGCGGTCATCCCGCCGCAGGAGAAGCGAACGACACCACTCGAGAGACCGATCGCGGCGGAGCAGGAGCTCCCGCAGGAGGAGTCGGGAACGTCGGGACAGCCCGGCCCCCAGCGTGGCGAAGGCTGCGGAGCCAGCCCCGCTAGCGCCGGTGGTACCCCCACCCCCGGTCGATCCAGAGGCAGGCGAGTACCGCATCCCCGGAGGCATCCACGGAGATCGATGCCCCTTGTCACGGAGAATAACCGACGCACGGGTCCCCTCCCGATTCCGGATCCCGGTGCTGGGAAAGTACGATGGAATAGGAGACCCGGCGCACCACGTGATGGACTACGAGGGGGACATGGCCTTCCAGGGAGCTGACGATGACCTGCTTTGCCGGGGCTTCTATTCTACTCTCAGGGGAGCGGCGAGGATCTGGTACCACAGCCTGCCCGGCCGCTCCATCGACAGCTTCGAACAACTCGCCTAGTTGTTCTGCAAACAGTTCATGGCGGGGAGGCTGATCAAACCTGGTGCTGAACATCTGTTCAACATAGTGTAAGGCCCGACCGAACCACTCCGACAGTTCATGCGCCGCTTCAATGCGGAAAGGCTAAACGTGAACAACCCACCCGACCTGGTGGTCCAGACGGCTCTTAAGAAAGGGCTTCGCCACAGGGGCCTCAAGAAGTCCCTGCACAACGACCCCCCAAAGGACCTCCCCGGGATCATGGCAAGGGCCGAACGCTTTATGCTGACCGAGGAGGCCTTGGCCGAGGATGCAGGAAAAACCGCTCGAGGGACCAAGCGTGGCGACGGCGGACGAGCAAGCCCCGAAGGATACCGGACCGAAAAGAGACAAAGGAACAGGCAACGGGGAGAAAGCGCGAGGGACACCACCCCAGACGCCATTCTCGCCCAAGTACAGAAGGAAGAGCGAGCTGATCGCCCCCCGCCGAAGGCTAAAAGAGGCGGGAAGAACATGGAGAAGTACTGTAAGTACCATAAGGACGATGGTCATGACACAGAAGATTGCTGGCATTTGAAGAAGGACATTGAGAAGCTGATGAGCCGAGGGCACGCCAGGAATCAGGCCGACGAGCCGGCCCATGGAGAAGGGACCTCCACACAGACGGACAAGGGGAAGAAGATCAACACCATCCAAGGCCCCCTCCGCATCGTAGAGTGAACAGGCAACATCCTTCCCCCCGGGGGGCAGCCTAAGTATGAGGGAGATATCAAGTTTTACATCCCTCTGTTTAGCTTCATTTCCCCTTTTCCGTTTCCTCCAAATGTACCGGTCCAACTAGACCCATGAGAGTACAAATGCCTTCTTTTTATTGTCTTTATTTAAAATTCCGACGGAGTTGACATGTCGCCAGTAACGCAAAAGGCCGGGGACCGCCGCCTCACTGGAGGAGGAAGAGGAGCTTTGCCCTCACCGACTATCTCCGGCACTCATAAGTCTGGGAGCAATTCCCCCAGCAGACGCGGATGCTGACCGGTCCTAAGCCGAGGAGCTTGGCCCTTGCCGACCGACCCCAGTGCACATAAGTCTGGGGGCGACTCCCCTAGCAAAGCACGGGCGCCGACCGGTCCTAAGCCGAGGAGCTTTGCCCTCGCCGACCGACTCCAGTGCCCATAAGTCTGGGGGCGATTCCCCCAGCAGGCACGGACGCCGACCGGTCCTAAGCCGAAGGGCTTGGCCCTCGCCGACCGAGTCCAGAGCCCATAAGTCTGGGGGCGACTCCCCCAGCAGGCAAGACGCCGACTGGTCCTAAGCCGAGGAGCTTTGCCCTCGCCGACCGACTCCAGCGCTCATAAGACTGGGGGCAATTCCCCCAGCAGGCACGGACGCCGACCGGTCCTAAGCCGAGGAGCTTTGCCCTCGCCGACCGACTCCAGCGCTCATAAGTCTGGGGGCAGTTTCCCCAGGAGGCACGGACGCCAACCGGTCCTAAGTCGAGAAGCTTCGCCCTCGCTGACCGACTCCTGCGCCCCTAAGTCTGGGGAGAATCCCCCCAGCCAACGCCAGTTTCGTCCATTCCCAAGCCAAGAACAAGGCAACAACGCCAAGTACACAAAAATTCCAAGTAAGTCGATTTCATTTATAATAGTTAACCTGAGTACAAAAATGCGTCTTATTTACAGGGGATCAAGGCGAAGGGAACACCCTACAAACAGTCTACTCGCGACAAATGACAGAGTTCAGATCGACACCGACAAAGCAAAATTGGTTGACAAAAGACCCAGAGTAGGGGACCCAAGCTAGCGGCCATGCAACCAGCAATTGTTGGCCGCGGGGCTGAAGGAGATGGCGTGGGCCGGGGATCCATTTCAAGTAGACTGGCCCAAAGCGAATCGGATGCTTAAAAATTTGAGGATAAGGCTGGGAGGGACTGCTTAAGGAGCCCGAGCTCGGGAGGACACATCCTCGGGCACTTCGCCCTGCTCGGAGCGAGGGGACTCGACTAGCGGAGGGGCTTGCTGGACACGTTCCGCACATTCCCGGAAGGAAGACTGGACGACTTCGACGATCCGGGGGGCGATGATGTCTATATACTTACCGAAGGCCCCCCTGAGAACCTCGAAGATCTCCTTCCCCAGGGTCTCGACGACGCCCTTCTCCACCTCCTCCGCCAGCCGCATTACCTGACGCCGGTCCGACAGCTCCCTCTGAAACTCCTCCCTCTCCAGACGGAACGACTCCGCCGCTTCCTCAGCCGACTGATGAGCATCCCCTAGCTTTCCCTCGAGGTCACCCACTTGCCCCTCCAACGCAGCCACACGGAGGGCGAGGCGCCGAGACTCCATCTGGGCCTCCATCATGGCCACCTCGGCCGCCCCGGCCCGCTCCTGAGCCCTCATGGAAGACTCATCCATCTCCCTCAAGCGGACGGCTCGACACTGCAACTCCACAGCGAGCGCTGAACCCTGAAAAGACGAGACATGGGCTAAGAAGAGGATAAAGAGAAAGAGAGGATAGCAAGATAACCGAACCTGTTGGAGGATCCAGACCAAGGAATCCGACATCTTGTCGGCCGGGATCTTCTTGAGGAGGCTGCGGTCCCGGGGAGGGACGGAGACCTCGGCAACCTGCTGGGCCACTGCTCGGTCAGCAAACATCGAACTCCCAGGGACGACAATCGAAGCCAAGTCGCTCGCCAACAAGGCCCCGACCCCTGGTGATACAGGCGAAGACGCTGCGAGGGGGTGGCTGGCAAAGCTATCGAAGGATCCCCGGCGGTCGCCACGGGAAGCGCGGAACCTGCCGGGCCGGAGGGATCCACGTCCTCCTTCCTCTTCTTTCTACCGTGGAGCTCCGAAGGCGCCGGAGGAGAACGCTTCCGCCTCGCACCATCCTCACCCCCCGGAAGGGGATCGCCAGAAGAAGAGGCGGGAGGCGCGGCCGCCACCTTACCCACGGCAGGCTCGGCTCGGCGCACCTCCTCCTCAACGGTCCTCCGAGGCGCCCTTCCAGAGGTACTACCTCGGCTCCGAGCGGCTCCACGACAGATCAGCTCGTCAACGTCACGGACGAATTCACGGCCAGCCATCCCTGCAAAGGAGACCGAAATCAGGATGAGTCATAGGGCGATCCGTGGATGAAAAAGCGACCTACCCGGAGACCACAAGACGGCCTTCAGGAGTAGGTCGTCCAGCAAAGACCAAATGGACTTCGTTTCCAAAGGAAGAGCCAACAGAAGTGCAGCGGCTGCCCGGTCGGCGTCTGAGAGAACTAACGACGGGCGAGAATGGACAGAACTGCCCCAGCTTGTCAGAATCTGGGCCTCGCCCAAGAAGACCACGAAGACATAATCCAAGTTCCAATCCCCTGACCAGCGGGGTAACCCGATCAGGCATTCCCTCCTCGAACGAGCTCGGAGTAGCAGCCATGACCCCGGACCGACCGTCTGGGCCTGGTAAAAGTAGAAGAGAAGGGGGAGAGTCGGCTCCAGGCCACGGGTACAGCAGAGCGTTACGAAACCCGTCAATACCGCGATCGAACACGGGGTGAACTGACACAGGGACACTGTGAAATGTTCCATGACCTGGATGAAGAAGGGATGGAGCAGGAAGCGAAGACCCAGGCGGAACATCTCGACGTAGACGCCGACCTCATTGCTCCTCGGGAGGCAAATCCGCTCGTCGACGAATGGAACCCAAACCTCGTATGGGAAGCAGAGATATCTTTCCCGGATCTCCGCGGCCACCGAAGGAGGGGTCCTCGACGGCGTACGGAGGACAACCGGGGGCACATTAAGCCGTACGGCAGCCAACGCCACGTCATCACCGGTGTAGTCTGGAAAAAGTTTCTCCTTCCCCCTATCTCGAAGAGAACGACTCCCGGCGGGAGAACCAGACTCCCCTAGCCGGGGTTCGCCCCGCCCGGACTCCGGAGGACCCCTCGTCCTCCGGCCAGAACCGCCTATCCTAAGAGCAGCCATAGGATGACAGCAAGAGAGGAATTACCTATTTTCAACTAGTTTGGAGAGGACAAAGAAGCGAAGGCGACGGGGAACTCCGAGTTGCTGAAGGCTCTGAATACCGGGAGGAGCGAAGAAGAAGTGGAGATCAACACAACTGGGGATCTTATATGCCAGGGGAGAATTCGAAGCGCCTGACAAGAATGCGTGGCGAGGCTCGAAGAGTCGGCGGCGTTCCGAAATTGGCGCCAGTTGAAGACCAATCGATCCGCCTCATCATGACCTGCATTTATGGCCTCACCTCGATTGAAGCGCCGCTCGGAATCCCAGGAGACATAACGGGTGATCTGAGCGAGCCAAGGCTGATCGACCCCACCAATGGCGGCTCACAAACCCTTCGGCTTCTCGAACTTAAGGCGACTCCGCGAGCGGCGGGGATAAGCTTGCCACTACACGTGGCAGCATCTGAAGGCCGACGGCGCTTTGGAGCCCGCGCCTTAAAAACATCGAACGGGCTAACTCATGATGACGACTAATAAATGAGTCGGCATCGACTGGAGAGCCCGTCAAAATCGACAGAGGTCACATCGGCCGAGCCGAACCGGCCGAGGCCGATCAACCCGACCGATGGGGGCAATTGTTACGCCTATTTGACCGAGACCCATAAAGCACGAGCCCAAGAGCCCACCTGCATCCTGAAAGCCCATTCGACAAAGGCCCTACAAGGGACCTTCTCGAAACGTCGATCCGACCCGGCCCCCATAACCCGTTGGTCGTTCGCCCACTCCTGCGAAAACCACTCCCCCGTACACGCGACCACTAAATGGCGATAATGGGGAGGTGCTGGCATGGCGGAGAGGGCGGCGGCGAGGGGGGACGGATGGGGCACGATCGATGGCGGGCGTGGGACGTGGGCCAGAGCCAATCACGCTGGGAGCTCTACAAAAGGGTCAGGAAGACGACGAAGAAAGGGACCGCATCTCAGGTAACAAAACCTAAGGTACTCCATCAACGACCTCGTTCCCCCAATTCATCTCCTTCCTCCCCCGCTCGCGCCGAGAGACGCCGTCACGATCTCCTCACGAGTCGGACCGTCTCCGCCGGGCCTCCTTTCTCAGATCTCTATCTGACTTAGGCATCGGAGGGGATTTGGCCGGAACCAAGGTCCGGCCCCCTGACGAGCGTTCTCGTCTACGCAGGTGAACAACAGACCAACGGGCCGAGGCTACCCCTCGCCCCTCTCCGACCACTCGATCAACCGGACAGTGAGGCTTTCCCTCACCATCAGCCTTCCGTGGCCGAGCACGCCCTACCGAGGCCGAGCGTCCTAATCGGGTCTGAGACTCACCCTCGCCACCTGACGGCCGTGCATCTACCCGGGCGACTGAGGCTACCCCTCGTCCCCCTTCCAGCCGAGGCCGAGCACGTCTGTCCGAGGCCGAGCGTCTCAACCAGGGCCGAGGCTTCCCCTCGCCCCTTCTGCACCGATTCGAAGCCCCCGAGGGACCCAAAGCGGGCCCCTTGACCACGTTGTCCGGGTTCTCCACGGTCAACGCATTGTAGTGAGAAAACACTCTGAAACAACATCTCTCTTTTATAATATAGATATCTCTTATCCAATTTATCTTGTCCAATATCTCTAATCCAATTTCTCTTGATAACATCCCTCTTTTATAATATATATATCTCTTATCCAATTTCTCATGTCCAATATCTCTTATCCAATTTCTCTTGATAACATCCCTCTTTTATAATATAGATATCTCTTATACAATTTCTCTTTTCCAATATCTCTTATCCAATTTCTCTTGATAACATCCCTCTTTTATAATATAGATATCTCTTATCCAATCTCTCTTGATAACATCCCTCTCTTATAATATAGATATTTCTTATCCAATTTCTCTTGTCCAATATCTCTTATCCAATTTCTCTTGGTAACATCCCTCTTTAATAATATAGATATCTCTTATCCAATTTCTCTTGATAACATCCCGCTTTTATAATATAGATAGATAGATATATATATATATATATATATATATATATATATAACAAAATTATCCATAATCAGAAACAAAATTTTCTAAAGCAGAGCAACACCGATTTCAAAACATAATTTACAAATACAAAATTTACAAACAGAATTTATGTTGCACGCTAAATTCTGACGAGATTTCCATTAAAACCAAACATTTAAATCAAGGATTGATGAAACAATCACATGTTCTTGAACTCCGAGCATCATGTTCTTGAGCACAGATATCCCCCAGTATCATCAAGCCCCCAACACAGATACCCTAGCATCATGTTTTTGAGCTCCCCAAAATCCACCCTCCCATCAAGATTCAAGTCCACCCTGTGTATCATCTCGTGCACCTTGGCCATGCTCGTCACCGGACCCAGCTTCTTCAGCACCGTGTGCAGCTCTTTTGCCGATATGAACCCGTATACCCAAACCTAAGGAAAGAACACACACAAATTATAATTACCAAACAACAATAATATCCGGAAATTGGTACCAGCAAAATACAAAGGCTTACGTCTTCAATTATACCTAAGCTCCAAATGAAAGAGACCAGAGGCCATTGCCCCTTGCGTGAACGGTGAAGGTGACTAAAGATTTAGGGCTGAATGAGATAGAGATGTTGTTAGAAAGATTTCTCTTTTGTCTCATTATCTTCCCACTTTTCACAAACCCAGACAGTATTTAATGTCAATGAATAGCTATGAGGGTCTCTAAGCCATGCAATAATAAGTTCTATGTTTAAATTTTGAAATTTTTGTTGTGAATGTGTATTTACTGGGTTGGATGAGTTATTGGGCCAACCCAAGTGTTTGGGCCCATATCTGTATAAGCCCACTTGTATTCTCCCCTTTGGCTATAAATATAAACCTGAGGGCTCTCCCCTCAGCAGTTGATTCATAACACGTTATCAGCACGAGTCTCTAAAAATTTTCCACAAATTTTTTTCCGTTCGTTGCGAAGGCGAAGGCGAAGGCGAGACGGGAGATCCACGAGCGCGGTGCAAGGCTTCCTCCATCAAGGGTCGTCATCCGCGAAGGGCTTCGAGCAACCGTCGCTATATCCGGAGGACGGATATAGAGGTAAAAACACTAAAAACGATATTTTTAATCATACGTATGATTACCCCTCCCCTAGATCTCACAAGATCGTCATTGGGATTCATCGTCGCCTTGAAAACGACGGATTTTTCATCCCAAAAACCCAATTTTTAGGGCAAAAACCCAATTTTTAGGGCAAAACCCCTAATTTTGAACCCTAATTTTTAGGGGAACCCCCCTCGCCGGAATCCGCCCCCCCCCCCACCACCCTGGCCGCCTCCCCCTGCAGGGGGGGCGGCCCCCGCCGCCGCCCCCTGCAGGGGGCGGCGGCCCCCGCCGCACCCCCTGCAGGGGGCGGCGGCGGCGCCGGCCGCGCCCCCCCCAAAACCCTAAACGTTAGATCCAAAAAAATAATAATAATAATAATAATAATAATGACGTGAAAAAGCCTGTGGGCCTGAAGCCCACAGGCCGGCTGTGGGCTTCAGGCCCACAGGCCAATTACTTCTTCAAAAAAAAATACAGATCTGTGGGCCTGAAGCCCACAGCATATCTGTGGGCTTCAGGCCCACAGATTTCTATATATATATTAAAAAAAAATCCTATGGGCCTGAAGCCCATAGGCCGACTGCGGGCTTCAGACCCGCAGTCTGTTTTATTTGAAAAAAAAAATTGGGGGAGGCAAAGGCTATTAACAAGCCTTATCAGGCAACTTGCTAGCCTAAAAATTTATTTAAAAAGGGGGATTTAAGGGCAAAATATTAGTGAAAAATCACGATAAATTACGGGACAAATATCGGGCAGGCGAGAATTTTTTGGGGATTGGGGGGGGGCTTTTGGGATGATGAGGAAAACTTTTTCCTCTGACAAAGAAAATGTTTATTTTGGGCTCTTAATCAATTTAATTGATTAAACCCATTCAATTTACAACCTTTGCATTGTGATGATTTTTTTTGCAAAAATCAGATTTACATGCTTTGCATCTCTGGTATATTCTGTTTGATATTATATGCGTGGTTGTGCATTGTATTTAAAACTTAATAATTAGGAAGATCCTGCGACCGCTCTGCCGTTAGTAGCCTAACGGTGTATGACGTTGCCCAGTGGTCCAATAATTATTAAGTGTTTAAATTATTTATCCATCTCTGCGAATATTAAATGCCTGTGATGCCTGTGATGAAAATGTATGATGAAAATGTTGTTGAGCACAATATTTCTGCATGAATTGCTAAATGTGGTTTTTGGATCGGCCGTTTAGTCCCACAGTTTATTTCCCGCACTTTTCTTTTATTTTTGAGAGAAATTGTAGTGAGGAATTTATGTAAATGTCAAAGAAAGAAGACCAACTTCCATGAAGACGGAGGCCATGCTTGAAGATGGAGGTATCATATGGGACCCACGGGGTTTCCAAAGTTGTATTTTCATTTTCTTTAAGCTGCAAATTTGTATAATTTGGACTGTGGACTTTTTGGACTCTTTCTTGTGGGACTGGCCGATCCACACATTTAGTTTTTCGTTAAATATTGCCTCCGCATGAAAATGTTTTCTCTGAATTAATTAATCATTCATGCATGTTTGTGCTCTGCTAGATAAATGGCTAATATTGCAAGCGTTAATTTCGAAGTACTGGAAGCATCAGGTAGAAACTATCTAAGCTGGCAGCTAGATGTAAAGTTTCACCTGCGGGCAAAGACCCTCATCGCTGCTGTGACTGAAAAAGAAAATGTTAGCGATATAGAGAAGGCGCAAGCCATCATCTATATTCGCCGCCATGTGGACAAGACCTTAAAGACTGAATACCTTACGGTCGAAGATCCACTTGAGCTATAGACTGCCCTTGAGGACAGGTATAAACATCAGAAAGATGTTATACTCCCAAGGGCACGATACGAGTGGGAGAACCTGAGACTGCAGGACTTAAAGTCCGTTGCTGAGTACAACTCAGCACTTTTTAGCATCACCGCACGCCTGAAGTTGTGTGGTGAAAAAGTCTCAGAAAATCGCATGCTGGAAAAGACGTATACGTTCTTCCATGAAAAAGATGCGATACTCATGCAGCAATACCGTGAACGCAAGTTCACCAAGTATTCCGAGCTGCTGTCATGTTTACTCATGGCCGAGCAAAACAGAGAGCTTCTTCTCTCCACTCACAATATACGCTCCCCGGCACTGCCCCCCACCAGAAGCTCACTATTCCTCTTCCTTCAATAAGAAGAGAGATAATAAAAGAAAAGAAAGACCACAGAAGGGGGGTCAACAGAAAAATGCCAAGGGCCATGTACAGCAGCAGCGAAATAATGAAAGTAAGCGGAAGTTCACGAGGCACAGAAATAACAAAAATAGAAATGATATACCCCCACCCAAGAGGGAATGGGAAGACCAGTGCCAAAATTGTGGCATGAAAGGCCACTGGTCCAGAGTGTGCCGAACTCCGCATCATCTCCAGGATTTGTATAAAGAGAACAAGAAAAATAAAGCTGAAACAAACCTGATGACATCTGATGCTCCAGTTAAGTTTTTCAGCTGACGACTTCGAAAATAATGACATGCTTGACTAGCCTTTACTTTTATCTTAGCAAATTGTTTAGAACATCTCACGTTATGAGAGCTTTTGTATTACGCAATCTGTTTTGATTGAAAAATTTTAGTAGACAATAAATGAATATGTCTATCTGAATATGCATGTGCCTTTATGTTTCATCTTTTGAAACCGCTCTCATAAATAATTAGTAGACAATAAACACGTACGATCTCTTTCAATACAAAGCCCAATATCAGGGCTATATTGAAGATCCAGGGAATGCAACACAGTTGCCCCCAAACGACACAAAAATAATGGATGCACTAATCCCTCCGAATTCCAAAAGAAACTTTCTAAGTTTCAAGGACATCCGTTTCAACGGATCCCACTTGGAAACAGCAAATGTAAATGAAAAATTACCGTATGCAACGTCTCAAGAAAAGGAGTAAAATCCACACTTGAACGTTTTGAGAGCCTTATAGGCCTCTACCATACGAAGATTCGGAGAAAGGAAGCAGAATTAAACGGAGCACCTGAAGTGCCCTACATCAGCCGAGTTTTTACTCTGGCATGATGGACTTGGCCACCCTGGATTTGTGATGATGCACAGCATCTTATCCTATGGGTATGACTTGAAGAACCAGAAGATTCTTCAGAAGGGAAAATTCCCTCGCATCCCTTACTATAAGGGAAGATTAATTACAAGGCCATCTCCACGAAAAGTTGAAAAAGGATCTCCACGCTTCCTCAAAAAGAATACAAGGAGACAAATGTGGATAAAATCCACCACCCCTAGTGGGCTATTTTAGTACTTCATTGTACTGATAAATGCATCCTCAGAACATTCGTACGTTTGTCTACTACAAGACCCGCAACTTAGCTTTTCCAAAGCTATTGGCACAAGAATAAAAATGTTGCGGGCACATTTCCCAGACAATAAAATGTTGTAAATAAGTCTGGTTAATGTTGGGAAATATACCTCAGTCTTTTCAAGAGTACTGCCAATCAACGGGAATTGAAAATGAACATACAAGTGCCGCATGTTCATACCCAAAATGGGTCGGCAGAGTCACTGAAAAGTAGACTCCAAAGGACTGAACGTCCATTAAATCCCGATTGCCTATGGATGCATGGGGACATGCAAACTCTGCATGCTGCATCGTAAATGAAAATAAGACCCTCTGGAGGTCAGAGTCTCCAATGCAACTTGCATATGGAATGCCACCGAACATTTCTCATCCGAGAATCTTCGGTCGCGCAGTCTTAAATCCCCATTGCACCACCAAAGAGGACCAAAACGGTACTCAACGTCGCCTAGGTATCCATGCAGGGTTTGACTCACCCTCACTTATAAGATACCTAGAACCCCAAACGGGGGACGTAATTAAGGCACACCTTGAAGACTGTGATCTCGATGAGACGAGTTTCCCAAAAAATAGGCCCAGATACTGGAAAATCTGGCGCGAAGAAAATTATAACGTGGGATACAAACAGTTTGACCCACTATGATCCGGTAACAATACAATGTGTGGATGAGATCCAGAAGATCTTCCACACAGAGAACACTGTTCACTAATTACCGGAATCATTTATTGACAACCAGAAGATTGTCAGATCACACATCCCTGCTGCAAAAACTCCAGCTAGGATTGACATCCCCGAGAATGGATGCAATCCACCAGCAGCAGAAGTGGCTGATCCTCAACAGAAAAGAGGCAGACCACCAGGCTCCTAGGACAAGAAACTCCTGGAGACCTTAAGACAATACTACCACAGGACAATGAGCTCCTGTCCACACCATCACCCTTCCCGGAATCCACTGCAGAGGAATTGCCGGGAAAAAGTGAAATTAAGTAAATGTTGTACGTACTGGGGAGGTGTTGGACAGATAGAACATAAATTGTCGACAATGTATTCACATACTATATTGCCATATACATCGCAATGGCGATGATGTTTGAAAATTATCGTTCCACACTCCGTTGCTAGAAGGCAAACGTAGAGATTGGCCAAACGTGGAACGTGGCAATAGAAGATGAGCTGGACTCACTTATGAAACGTGGAATGTTCGGACCTGAAGTCCAGACACCAAAAGGTGTCAAACCTGTGGATAAAACAAAGTATTGCAAACATAAGAAAAATAAATACAAAATCATATGCTATACGGTACAACCTATAGCCCAAGGAAAATTTCGCTGAAACTAGGGATCGAACAAATTCAAATGAGCATGTCTCATAAATGATGCATCAGTCTCCCTAAGTTATCAAAAGCGAATACCTTACGATTTGGCGAAGGAAAATTTTGGATATGCTGTTATTGGATGTTGTGACGGCGTACCTTCGTGGATATCTTATAAAGATAATTTCCACATTTCCTTAAAATGCCTGAATAGACTTCGGGACGTCTATTCAAGAAAAACAATAAGTATAAATAAATGTACAACCAAGAGAATCACTTGAGAAGTCAATGATTCCTACTGAAGGTTGTCTTTGCATCTATGCAAAGAACATGATTAGAGATCTTAGTTGTAGACAACTAACATCTCATCGGATCTCCTGAAGAGAAAACCGAAATAAATGTACTAGCCTGACTTTTAAACATGAAATAAAAAAGACCTAGGCAAATATAAAGTCATGGCTCATAGAATCCTGTTACAAACACCCAGAAGTGCGTTGGAGAAATTAAAAGGACCATTGTCATCCAAAGTACACCTACGGTAGTATACTCAATGGATGTACAAAAAAGAACCCTTCCGATCGCTGGAAGAGGGGGAGGATATAACTGGTCCTAAAGTCCCTTATCTAAGTGCAATCATGCACTCCTGGCTAAACTGCACGCGTCCCGATATAGCAGTTGCAGTTAACTCATTAGCCAGAGATAGTTGGCACCTCACTAGGGCCATTAGACCGGAGTCAAGCCATCTGCGCTTCCTCCAAGGGTCGAAAGATTTGGACTTACAAATTATAGTAGCATCCTCCAATATTTGTGCAAATGCAGGTTACAGGTCCGGTCCCTATACTGTGAAATCACAGAACAGGTACCAACAGTGGGATGACCATCTACTGCAAATATGCAAAGCAACTTATGAAGGCAACATCATCCTATAATTCCGAGATCCTCACCATTCCAGAATCACACCAATGGTGTATTTAAGGGCGTCTGGTGGTACATCACATCCCAGTGACGATTGGGATAGAGGCTGGTTCCGTGGAGCTGACCATATAGTCTGAAGACCACATCAGAGGCGACGAAACTTAGCACACCTCTCCAGAGTTTCTGGATTCAGCAGCTGCTTGATGGTGACAAAATTTGTAATCTGTGTACATTTTCGGAATATTGTAAATAGGAGTGATGAGATAAGCCTAAGAGATCTGAAAGCCTAAGAGCTTTTACAGATCAGGGGGAGTTGATAGAATTTGTACTCTTTTCCCTTAGCAATGGTTTTTCCCACTGGGTTTTCCATAGCCAAAGGTTTTAACGAGGCAAATCACATCAACTCTGGATCCTGAAGTATCCACCCCTCAGTGACGCTCAGAATCCAGAAGTATTCATGAGCAGAGTCACTTGTACAAATCAGGGGGAGTTAAAGAGCGTTTGCACTCTTTTTCCTTAACTATGGTTTTTCCCACTGGGTTTTCCATAGCCAAAGGTTTTAACGAGGCAAATCTCACCAACTCAGGATCCTGAAGTATCCACCCCATGTGAGACCCATACAGGCTCAGAATCCTGAAGTATTCATGAGCAGGGTCCACAACTATGGCTGGATAAAGGGGAGTGTTGTGAATGGGTATTTACTGGGTTGGATGAGTTATTGGGCCAACCCAAGTGTTTGGGCCCATATCTGTATAAGCCCACTTGTATTCTCCCCTTTGGCTATAAATATATACCTGAGGGCTCTCCCCTCAGCAGTTGATTCATAACAATTTTGAAATTTTTGAAAATTCATCCAAGTTCTGATATCCAATAATTAGTTAATGAAGTGACCTGTGTAGTTTATGAAAAACCATCTATCCAATAATTAGTTAATTGAAAGTTTGCATGGTTTTATGAGATTTTTTCCCCTAAACCAGACCACTTGACTAGCTGGTTCCGGTAAAGGCCTGAACAGACCATTCAGTCATTTTATAACATTGCCTCAAATGACCATCAATGAAAGCCTTCGATCACAATATGTTAGAACAAATCTCTTGTTAACGAAGGGAAACAAGAGAAGGAAACAAACATAGAGAATGGAATTTCCGACATCCTCAAATGCCCTTCAAAGAAGAAAGTTTCGAAGATGACTTGATAGTTGATACTACATCTTGCACGAGTTTGGAGCTCAAAGGAGTTTTCACAATATACCTTCTAAGCCTTCAATATGTGCTTTATGGTACCAGTTTTGATACCGGGGCTATATAAGCATGTATTAAATAGGAAAGAGAGACAAAAAATAGCATTATTTATAAGAACTTTTTGACACTTGCACAAATAAACGATGAGAAATTACATTGTAAATGACAGTAGGTTATGGAGTGGATGAACAAAAATATTTGCGGAGAAGTCAAGAAAGTCACTGGAAGATAAAACATGTTGAAAAAGTGATAAATATTGACTTGAGTGTACACATTATCTGACTGTATTTGAATTCATGTTCATTTAAGATTCAAACCAAGCTATTGAAATTCACTACGCAATAATAAACAGTAAATCTAATGGATTAACACAACCAATCAGAGACACACAAGACTTGGTAACGCAGTTTGGTGCGCACACCTACATCTGCGGGGCCACACACAGGAAATCAGAATACTCCACAAAAAAATCAATGAGTACAATCACTAATTTCGTGATTCTATTAGGAGGAACAACCTCCCCCTCAATACAACCTGTGATGGTTGATCACAACCAACCCATGGAGTATTCTTGGCAAGCTCCCCTTGCACGCAAGCTCCCTTGCATAACCGACTAGATCAACTCCATTGATCCTACGCCCGTAGTCGTCGGCCTACCTCCCTGAGTTCGCACAAACTTTTTCTCAGAAGTCTAAACCTAGCCGCCACCGCTGCAAACCTAATAAACCCCGCTGCCCCTTAATCCGTGGGTCAGTAAGGAAGATCCTCAATCATCGCAGCAGCAGATCAGCAACCCACAATTTCCGGAACCACATAAGGCGGGTGGTTCTACATATCTTAAAGGATCCGCTGAATTAGGCATTGTGGGTAAGAATCTCTCTAACCGTCTTCAACAATACACCCGAGAGATATTGGCTTCCAAATAAATCTTCAACAATATTCAACCAACATAAATACCAAATAATGTTACAGATATGAAGCAAGGACCACGAGCTTCCATTTACAAGATCCCGTACTCAACGTACAAACATTTCTGCTATCCGACACAGCGTGTTGAACATTATGATATAACATAATGTTCAACATCTCTTCCAACATGACCAAGATATAACGTCTCTTTTCTTCAAGAATTAAGAACAGATAACATAATATCATGGTGCCACTATTGACAACACAGTCACGTACGAGACCTAACAATCTCCCCCTTTGGCATTTAGTGGCACAATATCATATACAAGACTGGAGGAAGAACGAAGAGAGCAGAAAATCAACGATCATAAAGATAGGGAACCACTTCAGTCCTTATATAGATCCACCACCAAAACAACATCCCCCAAAACACCAACCCAATATTCAACATGCACAGCACCATGTATCATCAACATCCAATATACAAACAAAAAGTCAACATCAAACAGTACCATCAAAACCAACATCACAAGCAGCAACCAACAGACGACAGGCAATTTCTCCCCCTTTGTGCCACTAAAGGCAAGCAACATATCTTAGTCAGTTCTAGCTCCAGAGACTGCTCTCAAGGATTCTGATGGGAGAGAAGAGAGTTTGGACTTCATAGCAGTTGATCTGTCCTTTAGCATAAGTTTGTGAGCCTTAAGTAGAACCTTCTGATTTTGAAGGAGTAGCAGCTGATCATCTACATTTTTCATAGCTTTTTCAAACACCTGAATGTCTTCTAAAAGAACTGATGGAAGGTCTTCAGAACAGGGAACAGTAGGGGAAGCAAACGAAGTCTGACACACAGACGAGGTAGGACCAGCAATCGTAAGAGGTGGAGATGATGTGGATGCACTAGGTAGAGGAGAGGCCATCATGGAAATATCATCACATTTTCCCACAATAGACTTGGCTGTGTATGATATGCCGTCACATGAGATAGACAAATCAGATGCAGAAAGAGAGACTTTCTATACCAGGAGCATCATAGTAATGAGACTAGCATGAGGCAAAGACGAGGCCGTGGAAGATGATTCTCATAGTGACAGAATCATGTCAAAGATAATCCTCCCTAAATTGAAGGACTGCTTAGTACCAGTAGAGTACAAAAGCTTGCACATATCCTTAGTTACCACTGAAATATTTGAGGTTGGGAGCCAGTTCCTTAAGGCAATCCTGTATAGCACGAAATACTTCGCAGTAAGAGACGAGGAGGGAAATGAGGAGGACCTGGGCCAACGTACTTCAGCTTTCCTGCTGTGACAACATTTATGAATTTATTGAAGTCATCTCCTATGGACTCCCCCAAATTAGGCAGGGACTGAGGGCAAGTCCACTTTAGTACCTTGTTCAACACTGAGGGAGAAAGAAATGATCTTTCCTCTAACATAGCTCCTGAAAGCCCAACGAGAAGAAGCATCACCAGAAGTCTTGGAAAGATTGCAGTAAAACTCTCAAACCAATATAGGATAAAAGGATTTAAAGCACAAGGCAGCATGGAAAAGGCCCAGGTCTTTTAGAATGGCAACCAGTTGAGTCTTGTCGAAGGAGTAGACATTCAAGATATTCTCAGGGAGAATATAAGTTCGGAGTAGGATACCCATCTATTCTTGCAAGCTTTATCAAAGAACACTCTGCTCAGAGCATCAGATGAAGTAAATGAAGGGGAACGATAGAAACCTGACGCATGAGATACTTTTGGCCTCGTAGAAGGGGAAGAAGAGGCATGACAGGTTGATGCAGTACGTTTTCTTGAAACAGACTTGGCCTTCCATACATGAGAGTAAAACAAGCCATCTTCTGGAGGCGAAGGGTGGGAGATAGGATCAGTTCTATCTTGAGCACTGGCTCACTTTTTGCAACAAATGTTGTAACATTTTGTGCAACATTACATGAGGCATCTACTTCTGGTTCAGAACATGACCCATCTGCATCGTCAACATCAGCAATGGTCTCAGCTAGACACGGATCAACAGAAGGGACACCTGGAGACATACATCCTTCACAGTCAACAGGAAGGGAAAGGGAGTTCTGAGCAGTTCCATCATCTGCCAGACCTACAGAATTCTGAGCAAGATCTTCTTCAGAAACAAGAGACTGATGCTTCTCACGAAGAACTTCCACGTAGGAAACATTCAACAGAGTACCATCTTCTTCCATGGGGTTACTCTCTCCAGGGCAGACATCTTGAGCACATGCACTGACCTCAGAAACACCTATAGAATCACCAACAATCTCAAGCATAGTCTGAGCAGCTCCATCCACACGCATAGGAGACTGAGCAGTTTGTACTCCCTTCAGAGGTGGATCATCACACACAGCATCTTCATTGCATCTACCCTTGGGTTCAACACTGACACTCGAATCCTCGGCATTCATGGGATTAGACGAAGCTTCACCATCACACCCTGACTTTGACTTCTCAGTAGAGATGGATGAATCTGAATCAGAAATCTCTACCACCACAATTTCAGAAATTCGCACATAGGATCTTCTAGGATTCCAAGTATGAATAATGATCTTGTCATCCCGAGGCACTTCTACACTAATCACTTTGCCACGAACCTTTTCATGCATGAGCTGATCAACGTGGAATCCAGAAAGATCTAGCCATGAGAGATCCAATTTCCGTCCAGTTCTTCGTAAGTGCCAAAACCAGTCCTGGACAGTGACAGGAACCAGATAGTCTTCTTCCTCACCGGGATCAGACATCAAGGATTTCTTCAAAAGGGGAATTTCCAAAATTGGGGAAAACGCACAACTTCCCAATTCGGTGCAGCTCGGGTGTGCATGTCTTGGAAAGATAATGGAGACGAAGAAGAAGAAGAAATACCAAAGGATGCGGCACGTGCAGTCCGAGGAGCCACACCTTTTCGCTTAGGTGTAGGAGGAGAGGACGACGATGCACCCTTTATCGATGAGGGTGTTCAGCGAGAAGAGCGTCGAGGGTTCTGAGAAGACTTCTTCTTTTGATCTCGTGCCATTCCATAATCAGAGAAAAAATTTCGCACGGAAAACAAGAACCCTAGAAGAACCGCACTGTGAATCTTGAATTATTTGAGAGAGGAAAGAGCGCCGTGAAGGGTTAGAGCGAAAAAAGAAAACACAAATAACGGACTGACAAATAACTGAGGGGCATCCAGCCCATTAAACAATGACCCCTCACTACCTCCTTATGTTGCAACAGGGTGTTGCAACATTTCGTTCAACAAAAAGAACAACATCAGACACAACACAGTCCTACGGCCTGTCGTCTTCAAATCTGCCAGAATCTAAGGGTTTTTTGAAGATGTCAGCTAATTGGTTTAGCATTAGCAACATATTCCATGGTAATGGACTTCTTCTCAACCAACTCCCTGATGAAATGATGTCGGATGTCTATATGTTTGGTTCTGGAGTGCTGAACTGGATTCTTGGAAATATTAATTGCACACTGATTATCACATAAGATAGTTAGTATCCCCTGCTCCAACCTATAGTCTGTCAGCATTTGCTTCATCTGTAGGAGTTGAGTACAACAACTTCCTACCGCAATATACTCAGCCTCTGTCGTAGATAACGAGATGGAGTTTGCTTTTTGCTGTACCAGGAGAATAAATTGTTGCCCACATAAAAGCATCCTCATGTAGTACTCTTCCTATCATCTGTATTCCCTGCCTAATCTGCATCAATGTACCCCAAAAGTAATGTGTTTGTGTCCTTGGTATACCATAGGCCATAATCTGTCGTCCCACTGACATACCTGATAATCCTCTTGACGGCCGTGATATGAGACTCTTTAGGGCAAGCTTGATAACGGGTACATACTCCTACACAGAAACTGATATCCGACATGCTAGCTGTCAGATACAACAAGCTCCCTATCATACTTCTGTATAGAGTAACTTCCACCGATTTTCCGCCATCGTCCTTGGAGAGCTTTTCACTGGTGGACATAGGGGTGCAAACATGTCTAGCATTTTCCAGACCAAACCTCTTAACCAGATTTTTAGCATATTTGCTTTGCGAAATGAACAACCCATCAGTGCATTGTTTTACCTGAAGTCCAAGAAACAAGTTTAACTCACCAACCATGCTCATCTCAAACTCCTTCTGCATGAGGGGAATGAACTCAAACACCAGCCATTGTGAAGTGGAGCTGAAAACTATATCATCCACTAGATCGGAGCAACACTAACACTTGACATGGTCCTTTGAACAAATATTGTCTTGTCGGCTCCTCCTCGTTCATATCCCTTTTGGAGAAGATATGTAGTTAACCTCTCGTACCAAGCCATTGGCGCTTGTTTCAATCCATATAGAGCCTTCTTCAACCGGTAGACATGATTCAGAAGAAAGTGATCTGCAAAACCTGTCGGTTGTTCAACATACACTTCTTCATTCAATAACCCATTCAGGAACGCACTCTTCACATCCATCTGATGAAGCTTGAAATTGAGACTGCACGCAACTGCCAACAAGAGTCTGATGGATTCCAACTGAGCGACTGGAGCAAATGTTTCATTAAAATCAATGCCCTCCACCTGAGTGTATCCTTGAGCCACTAGACGAGCTTTGTTGCGAGTAACATTTCCTTTCTCATCAGTTTTGTTCTTAAAGATCCATTTTGTCCCGATGACATTTATCCATTTAGGTCTCTCAACCAGACTCCAGACATCATTACGTTGGAATTGGTTCAGCTCCTCTTGCATGGCTAACACCCAGAAATCATCAACAATAGCTTTCTTCACATTTTTGGGTTCAACAACAGAGAAAACAAGCATACCCAGCAAGATCTCGATAGTTGACACGGCTGGTACCTCTTGTCCGGCGGCTGTCATGCACATCACCAATAATCAACTCTGGAGGATGATTGCGTATAATCTTAATGATTCCTTCAGAACCTTGAGTGTCTTCTGTCTCATCTGTGATATCTCAACTGATGTTGCATCCTGTGTTGCAACATTTTGTTCAGTATTTCCTTGTTTTGTATCACTAGTTGCAACATTGTGTTCAACACGATCTTCCTCATCAGTGCAATCTTCCTGGGGCACCCTCCTTTCACTTAAGACTGCCTCTCCCTGATCAAAATCGTCAACAACTACATTGATTGATTCCATCATGATGTGTTTGCCTTGATTTAGGACTCTGAAAGTACTTTTCGTGGAATACCCAAGAAAAATTCCTTTGTCGCTCTTAGCATCAAACTTCCGCCTGGGAGTACGGTCTTGCAGGATATAACATTTGCTTCCAAAAATGTGAAAGTAAGATACATCAGGTTTCCTACCTTTCCAGATTTCATAGGGGGTTTTTTCCGTTCTCGGCCGAAGATAAACTCTATTTATAGTGTAGCAAGCAGTGTTGACAGCTTCAACCCACCATTTCACATTGACCTCCCTGGCATTCAACATTACACATGCCATTTCTTGAAGAGTGCGGTTTTTCCTTACAACAACTCCATTTTGTTGAGGAGTCTTTGAAGCCGAGAATTCATGTGCAATACCTTGAGCTTCACAGAATTTGGAGAAAGAATGATTCTCAAACTCCTTCCCATGATCACTCTAGATCCTGACAATTTTGCCAATGCTATCTCCTTTCTCAACTTGAAGGCACGTGCACAGTCTCTTGAAGGCTTCAAACGTGTCTGATTTCTCCTCAAGAAAATCTACCCAAGTAAACCGAGAAAAATCATCAACACAGACGTTATTTCTTACCTCTTATGCTAGTTTTCGACGTGGGTCCGATCAAATCCATATGTAACAGCTCCAAGTTTTTAGAGGTAGTAATCATCTGGATTTGCTTGTGACTCGTCTTCTTTTGCTTTCCCAGTTGGCACGGTCCACACACCCTCTTTCTTCTTGGTTAAAGTCGGTATACCACGAACAGCTCTTGCTTGAGATATCTTCATCAAGGTCTTGAAATTTAAGTGACCCAGTTTTTGATGACACTGCTCTGAAACGTCAGTAGTGATATTGAAGCACTTGTTAGGTTCTTGTAGAAGGTAACAGTTGTCAGTAGACCTTTTTCCAGTAAGAATGCGTACATCATCTCTGTTGAAGACTAAACATTCATCTTTGGTGAACCGAACGAGAAAGCCTTGGTCACACAGCTGGCTTATGCTAATGAGGTTTGCCTTCAAATCTTCTACATGCATCACATCCTTCAGCTTCAGGGACCCTGCCACATCGAGATTTCCTTTTCCAACCACCTTACTCCTCTGACCATCACCAAAGGTTACATGAACTTTGTTACCAGTTGAATACTCAGTGAGAAGACCCTTATTGCTTGTCATGTGTTGGGAGCATCTGCTGTCAAAATACCAAAGATTTTCGGAGAACGCAAACAATGAAGTGTATACCACTATGCTGACCAACTCAGATTTCTTAACCCATTTCTTCGTTATCCTTTTGCTGGGATGTCTAACACTTCTTCTTCACGCCAATGCTTCATACGACTGAAGCAATTCCAGCCAGTATACCCTACTTGCCTACAGTAATCACACACGAGACGCCTGGATATTGAACCTGTTCTCTCCTTCAACTTCGGCTCATGCCCTTTGTCCTGACCCAGTTTTGCACGTTCTTTAGTAGTGAGAACACACCTTGTCTTGGGAGCATGTAAATAGCCTCCTCTGTTATATCCAACCCCTGTGCGATCTCCTGAGACTTTCCCTATGTTGAGAATATCATCAAGCTTAGGCTTCCCCGAGTTCCACTTATTGAGAGTACTCTTCGCCGTCTCAGCTCTAAGCAGTGTTCTCCTGAGACTGCTATCAAGATTCCTGAGACTGAGCTCCGTCTTCAGAAGTTTTGCCTTAGTCTCATCCTTCTCACTTCTCAGTTTGGAGCATTCATCTTTCAATTTCTTGTTTACTTTGCAAATCTCCATCCATTTGTTGAATATAGTCTGGTATGCCGACCGAATGTCTTCTTCACCAACATCTTCCTCATTATCACATTCAGAGTCAAACTTACTGCTAAGTGTTGTACTATATGTTTCAACATCCTGTTTCACATTGCTCCTTATGGTCCCCGATGTTGTAACAGATGTTGCAATATTATGTTCAACATATCTAGAAGTGTCATACTCAGACTGACCTTTCAGAGTAGCAGTGAACTCAACGTAGTCACTGGTTATGTCCATATCTTCAGCATTGCCTCTAGAATCTTCATCACTCCAAGTACTGGCTAGAGATTTCCCTTTCTGCTTCTTGAGAGTGTTGGCACACTCAGCTTGTATGTGACCAAAGCCTTCACACTCCCTGCAATGTATTCCTTTGCCCTTGGTTTTTGACTCATACCTCTGAGTGGGACGACCAGTGGGTCTTTCAGCCGAGGGAGGACCAGAGCGCGACATCCTGTTGACAGGTCTGAGATTCTGACCCCTGTTGCTGATCTTCCTCATCATCCTACTGAAGTTCTTGGTTAGTAAAGCAATGTCTTCATCTAGCTCCGAATCATTCTCAGATTTAGAAGTTTCACTGACCTCCGCTTTTAATGCCACCCCCTTTTCCCTTCTATTCTACTTGAGATTCGTCTCTTAGGTTTGAAGAGAACCCATGAGTTCATCCAATCTCATAGTGGAGGTGGTTCTTGCTTCTTCAATAGCCGCTATTTTTGCAGAAAATTTATCAGGGAGAGATCTCAATGTCTTCTCTACCAGCTTCTTTTGAGAATATTTCTTGCCTAGTTGAAAAGCCTGGTTGGCTATGTCCCTCAGTCTACCATTAAATTCGGCAACAATCTCATTATCATTCATTCTAAGATTTTCGAACTGGGAGGCAAACATTTGAAGTTTGGAAGCCTTAACTGTACTTGTTCTTTCATGGACGTTCTAAAGAATGTCCCAAGCTTCTTTGCCATACTCATATGTGGATATCAGCTTGAACTGCTCTTCATCAACAGCGGTGAAAATAGCATTCACGGCATTAGAGTTTCCTAATGCCGCACGATCTTCTTCTGGATCCCAATCTCTTACTGGTTTGAGATATTCCTTGCCTTCTTTGTCTGCTTCGATCGGTGGACTCCATCCTTCAACAGTGGCGACCCATGCCTTCTCATCCAGTGACTTGATAAAGGCACGCATCCGGGACTTTCAGTTTGTGTAGTTTGTTCCGGTAAGTAGCAGAGGGCGAGTAACGGAAGCGCCTTCCTTCGTATTCATGACTTGCGTACTGCACACACAGGATCACACCCACTTTGACAACACAAAGTAACACGGATGATCTGCTCTGATACCAAATGAAATTCAGTACGCAATAATAAACGATAAATCCAACGTATTAACACAACCAATCAGAGACACACAAGATTTGGTAACGCAGTTCGGTGCGCACATCTACATCTGCGGGACCACGCCTAGAAAATCAGAATACTCCACTAAAATAATCAATGTGTACAATCACTAATTTTTCCATTCTATTGGAGGAACAACCTCCCCCTCAATACAAACCGTAATGGTTGATAACAACCAACCCATGGAGTATTCTTGGCAAGCTCCCCTTGCACGCAAGTTCCCTTTGCATAACCGACTAAATCAACTCCCTTTAGCCTACGCCCGTAGTCGTCGGCCTCCGTTCCAGAGTTCACACAAACTTTTTCTCAAAAGTCGTAAACCTAGCCGTCACCGCTGCAAACCTAATAACACTCAATCCCCCTCAATCCGCATGGCAGTAGGGAAGATCCTCAATCATCGCAGCAGTAGATCGACAACCCACAATTTTCGAAACTACATAAGGCAGGTGGTTCCGCATATCTTCAAGGATCCGCTAATTAGGCATTGTGGGTAAGAATCTCTCTAACCGTCTTCAACAATACACCCGAGAGATATTGGCTTCCAAATAAATCTTCAACAATATTCAACCATCATAAATACCAAATAATGTTAAAGATATGAAGTAAGGATCACGAGCTTCCATTTACAAGATCCCGTACTCAACGTAAAAACATTTCTGCTATCCGACACAGCGTGTTGAACGTTATGATATAACATAATGTTCAACATCTCTTCCAACATGACCAAGATATGACGTCTCTCTTCTTCAAGATAATTAAGAACAGATAACATAATATCATGGTGCCACTATTGACAACACAGTCACGTACGAGACCTAACAGCTATAATCAAGTTAAAAAGCACATAAATAAAAAAATAATCGAAAATGCAAAATATATCTCGACTTGCATACATACACTCAAGTCTTGCAATAAATTAAAAAAATTCGATACTGTTATAAACGGGCTTTTGGTGGGCCTACCCGCTAGTGGGTATCCACCCATTATGTAACCCTACCACTATAAATATAGGGCTATGGTCTCCATAGCCGCCAAGTTTACAACACGTTATCAGCACGCTCGAATCTAAGCCGAACCCCTGCCGACGGACGAACGCGACGCGAACGGGCTTCCTTCACCGAATGTCGCTAGATCCGGCGGGTAGGATCTAGAGGTAATCCTGAATACATAGATCTAAAATTTTCATATACGCATATGTGGTGATTCAATTTTTTTTGGATCAATCGATCAAAACTGTATCGTTTTTATTGTTAAAAATCAACCTTTTTCAATAAAAACGTCTTTTCGGTAGAATAAAACTGGTTTATCCCACTAAAAATCGGATTTTTACCCATTTTTTTCTCCAAAAATCGTCAAAACCCTAAAAAGGGTTCCCCCACGCCCCCCCCGTCGCCGGCAGCGGCGGGGCCTTCCCGCCGTCGCTGCGGCGGCGGGAACCCCCCGCCGTCGCCGGCGGGGGCTTCCCCGCCGTCGCAGGCGGCGGGCAACCCCCGCCGTCGCAGGCGGCGGGCAACCCCCGCCGTCGCAGGCGGGGGCTTCCCTGTCGCCGCTGGCGGCGGGCAACCCCCGCCGCTGCAGGCGGGGGCTCCCCGCCGCCGCTGGCGACGGGCAACCCCCGCCGCTGCAGGCGGGGGCTCGCCGCCGCCGGGGCAAACCCCGCCGCCTGCAGCGGCGGGCAAACCCCGCCGCTGCGACGGCGGGGCTCCCCGCCGCCTGTAGCGGCGGGCAACCACCGCCGCCTGCAGCGGCGGGACCCCCCCTCCCCGCCGACTGCAGCGGCACCCCCCCCACCGCCGCCTGCTGTGGCAGACGGGCCCGCCCGCTGCGGCAGACGGGCCCGCCCGCCAGTAGCGGCTACGGGCCCGGCGTGCGTACCCCAAAACCCTAAGTAGGGTTTCTGACCCAGAAAATTTTTCGAATTTTCAAAAAAAAATTTCAGATTTAATTGCTATTTCTTTTCGTTATAATCTGGACAAAATTACATGTGATTTTTACTCATCGTCATTATATTTGGATTATATGATTTTCGTTAAACGTTTAAAAATTAAGAAGATCATGCGACCGCTCTGCCGTTATTCAACTAACCTAACGGTGTATGACGTTGCCTAGTGGTCCAATAATTTTTAAATGGTAGATTTCATTTTCCATTATAAACTGCCTGTGATGAATAAATTGCCTGTGATGTATAAACTGCCTGTGATGATGCCTGCTGCATTATAACTGCCTGCGACGAATGATTAATATTTGATGTGGTTTTGGATCGGCTAGTGATCACCATTTTATTTTTCATGCATTATTTTCTTTTTTTTGAGAGAAAAATGTAGTGAGGATAATTTTGTAAAATTACAAGCCCGGTGGACTCCTCAAGAAGATGAAGGACTATTCCAGAAGAATAGGGGCCCCACGGGGGTTCCCGAGTTGTACTTTCTTTCTTTTTGGGACTGTAATGGACTGTAATTAATTATGGTGATTAGCCGATCCACGCAGCAAATATTTATGTCTGATGTGCTTGATTATTTATTTTTCCATGAAAATATCTAATTAATGTTATCTTTTTACATGCTAGAGTGATAAATGGCCAAAATTGCGAGCGTCGATTTCGACGTTTTGGATGCTTCAGGAAAGAATTACTTAAGCTGGCAGTTGGATATAAAATTCCATCTGCGAGCACAGGGATTGAGTCACGCCATCGCTATAGGCGATAAGGTTTCTGATATAGATAAAGCGAAAGAAATTATCTATATCAGACGCCATATCGATCGGACCCTGAAGGCCGAGTACCTAACGGTGGAAGACTCGTATGAGTTGTGAACCGCCCTCGAGGACAGGTATAAACATCAAAGAGATGTTATACTACCTCGAGCGTGATATGAATGGGAGAACCTCCGTCTCCAAGACTTCAAGTCTATTGCCGAGTACAACTCGGCACTCTTTAGCATCACCTCACGCCTGATGTTTTGTGGTGAAAAGGTGACGGAGGAACGCATGTTAGAGAAGACGTATACATCCTTCCATGAGAAGGATGTCATACTGATGCAACAGTATCGTGAATGAAAGTTCAAAAAATACTCTGAGCTTCTCTCATGCCTTCTTATGGCAGAGCAGAATCATGACCTCTTTCTGGCCACCCACAACTCACGCCCTACCGGCACTGCTCCTGCGCCTGAAGCGCACCACAGCTCCTTCCAGAAGAAAAGGGGCAACTTCAAAGGCAAACCCCAGAAGAGTAAGACCATGAAGAAGCAGGCTCGAGGACCCCCTCCAAGAAACAACCAAGAGGGAAAGAAGAAAAATGTGTGGAAAAGAAAGGACGACGGCCAGACTTCTGCCCCCAGAAAGGACTGGGAAGATAAATGCCACAGGTGTGGCATGACTGGACACTGGTCCAGAAATTGTCGTACTCCACGCCACCTTCAAGAGTTGTACAAAGCAAGCCAGAAGCAAGCTGAGACAAACCTGGCGGTTCAAGAAAACCTGGCACCAATCAGGTTCATCGCTGAGGACTTCTCCAACGATGACCTGCTCGACTGAGGACATATATCTACTTTATATATGCATTGTAATTTTTTCATTTTGAGAAACAATTTATCTGCTTATCTCTGGCATGTTTAAGTACTTTTCAGACATCAAATTAATTATTCGTAGTATATTCCTTTGTGTTTGTGCCTTATACTGCGACATTTTCTTTTAAAATAGATGGACTTTAAATGCCTAGTGGACAGTGCCTCTACGCACACGATCCTCCAAGACATCTGCTTTTTTCAAAGCATTAATAAATACGATGGCACCGTAAATACAATTTCCGGTCCATCAAGTATCATTGAAGGGTCAGGGGAAGCACATTTTATGCTCCCCAACAGTACAAAACTACTTATAAAAGATGCCCTTCTCTCCCCTAGCTCGCATAGAAACCTGTTAAGCTTTAAAGATATCCGCTTAAACGGATACCACCTAGAAACGGTGAGCATAGGAAACAGTGAATACCTTGATGTAACGTCTCATAAAAACGGTGCTAAAACACCGTCGAACGTTTTGAGAGACTCCCGCCGGGTTGTAATGCCCTACTAGCTACTGCACAAGTACTAGAGGGGGGGTGAATAGTACTTTAAAATAATAAGGAGTATAATTCCAAATTAAATTGCAAACAACTACCAAATCAATTTGCGGAAGCTTAAATTGAATGACAACACAAAATTAACAATGCAAACAAATGATGTTAATGAGTTCGGATCCACCCAAGTCTCCCCGACTTGTTCCCGGTGATCCTACGTTCCAACCACCCGGATCCCCTCCGGATACTTGAGTTAGAAACCCTAACTCAAGATTTTCACTATGAATATCTTGTGAAAAACCTTCACAAGATCAAATCATACATGCAATAGCAAACGTGAATCCCACAACCCGGGATCACAAACTTCTCTCACAACCGAGAGAATCACAAAGCAATATTAAAGAGTTTAATATGAAATAAACAATCTTACCACAAAATCCTATACCTTGAGTTTTTCTTACCCAAATGGTGAAATGAAGGATTTGAGGAAGATGGAGTCACCAAGACCTAGCACCAAGGAAATGACCAGCAATCGGTGCCTAGGGATGATTTGGAGACTTGGATCAAGCAATAGCTTGAAGAGCTCACCAAGAACAACCTTCTCTCTAGATGGATTCTAGATCTAGAAATGAGAGAGAATGGGTTTCTTGTGAGGAAGAGAGCTTTTGATTTGAGTGAGAATGGATATCTCTATTGATCTCAATGAATCTCTGAATGGAAGCTCTAACCTAGATAGAAATGACCTAGGTTCGTATTTATAGGGTCCCATGAAAACAACTTAGGTCATTCTCCAACGGATAGAAATCTGGGAGAATTAGTCGGTCAAAGAACAACCACTGACCGACTAGTTCATCAACTAGTCGGTCAGTCAAACAACGTGGACCGACTAAGTGAGGATCTGAGAAGAGATAGAAATTCAGACCTAGAAATCTAGTCGGTCCAAGAAGACTTTCTGACCGACTAGTTTCACAACTAGTCGGTCAGTCAGTGAACGTAGACCGACTAAGAGCAAAAAGAATTAGTCTGAGTACAAAGTGACTTAGTCGGTCCAAGAACAAAAGTTGACCGACTAAATTGTCAACTAGTCGGTCACCAAACGTTCTTAGACCGACTAACGATAAACAGTAGCTTAGGAGAAATTTAGCATGAGCAGTAAGTCACAACTAGTCGGTCAAAGAAGCATCACTGACCGACTAGTTCACAAACTAGTCGGTCGGTGAGTCAACGTAGACCGACTAACTGTAAACAGTAAAGTCCAAGAAATTAAGGAATCAAACTAGTCGGTCCAAGAACAGTTGCCGACCGACTAGATCACCATCTAGTCGGTCAGTACTTGTTCTTGTACCAACTAACATGCACAATAAAGTCTGAATCGAAGCGCGACGCTTCGAGGAAGTTAGAATGAACTTGTGCAAGGATCCTAGAGCTACGAAATGAGCGTAATGAAGATAGAAACGTAAGATATACTCAAGGCTTTACATTCTATATATTGATGCTAAAAGACTATAAATAAAACCTTAATAAACGGTCTTCGAGAGCTTCGATTGAATCTTCATAACTTCCAAAACGGCACAAGAGCTTCAACGAAGCTTTAGGCATGAATACGAGCTTTGGGAAGTGTTGAGATGTCACTTCGAATGTTCTCGTGAATTTGGCGACGATCTCCAATACTGCGCTCACAAATTGTTAGTTCATGGATTATTTATGTTTGCTCATCATCAAAACCAAATCCGGGGAGTCCAATATTCAACATTCTCCCCCTTTTTGGTGATGACAAACCAACATAAATAATAATCAAAAATAATAATTCAAATGTAAAATACTTACTCCCCCTGTATTGATGACACGTTAATTCCAAAATGAATATATATGAATTGCATCAAGCAAACGAGTAAGATAAATAAAGAGAATCGATTTTTGAAATATCGGATTTTGAAAATCCTTATATATATCTTAACTCCCCCTGAATCTAACATATCAAACTAGATTCTTGGAAATTGAGTTAAATTTTCATTTACGCTATTTATTATCATTATCTCTCCCCCTTTGGCATTATCCCAAAAATGGGGGGCATACAACGACAACAATTAGGAAGTGGAAAATCCAACATCGGGAGTCGTAGACAATGACGATGGACCAAATTGACACCAAGGGAAAAATGTGGAAATCAAATCAAGGTGTGCCAAAATGTCCATTATCAAAAAAAAAAATCAAAATCATCAAAAATACCAAATAATTATTAATTTCTTGAATAATGAAACATACTCTTCAATATTCAATATTCTTGGTTAAATTTGGGCATGGAAAACAATTCTATACAATTCTAGAATTTAAATCTATTTAACCAAGTTTTCATGCGTCGAACGACGTATTCACACATTATATGCATTGAACGAATATTAAATGTGCACGACGAATTAAGACAAAGAGAACGACGATGTATATATATAAATGATAACATCATGAGTACATCCAAAGAGATATCCCAATGAGTACATCAAAATACAAACGACCATGGATATAAACATCAAAAGATACATCATCATCGTCAACATCAAAATACAACAAAATAACCATCAGCAACATCATCCAAAGTGTATCAAAACAACCAACACCGAAACCTTGAAAGCTCAAAAATACATCAAAACAACTCTCAAACCCCATCCAAACCCAAAATACTCTCACTAAAAAAATATATCATCCAAAGCGAAGTGGAGAGTCCTCAGAATAGCGATCACGAGGAAGTGGCTGGATCTGCAGTGTCCGTGGGTCCAGTCGACGGAGTGGACTCAGGCTCTGCAGGGAGTAGAGGTGTCTCAACAGACGGGATCGTCGGGGTAGGTGTGGAAGCAACAGCAACAGGCTCAACATCAGCAGGCACGTCAGGAGTGTCAGCAGGCTCAGAAGTCTGAACTACTGCAGCAGAAGTCTCTGGAGCAACGGTAGAGGTGCCAACACCAGGAGCAGAAGAGGTAGCAGCAGCAGCAGTGGCCTCATCGCCACGGGCAAAAGAAGTGACAAGCTCGTCAAGCTCCTCATCGTCCATCTCCTCGTCCTCAGACACGGACGGAGGAAGATCAATGCCCATCTGACGAGCCATACGGCAAACTACCTCCTCGGTACGAGCAAAGCGAGACTCGTGCCGACGAAGTATCCGTACGACAGCATCCAAAGTAGCAGGACGAGAGGGGGCACCAGCAGCAGAGGGAGTCGCCTGAGAAGCAGATGTGGTAGACCTCTGTACGTGACGAAGCGTCGCTAGAGACTTCTTCACGGCCGTCGCGTTCAGAGGAGTACCCAAGGGACGCTCATCGTCAGGAGGGAGAGGGACTCGGAAATGACGAAACACAAGGGTCAACAGACAAGGATATGGAATATGCGCAGACTTATTGGTCTTGCGTATACACTCGAAAGAGTCCATCTTATCGAGTATCACGCGAGCCCAATTAATCTCGCACCCCAAGAAAAGAGCGTAGATCAATTTCAAGAACGGCTGGGATGGAAGTGAAGATGATCCATATTTAGGAAGAAGGCATTACTTCAAGATCAGGTTAAGGACCCACGCATTCGGCTTGAAAGATTTCGATGGAACACCAATGAATGCGGAGGGGATAACCTGGAAGATATCTGCAAGAACTGACTGATCCAAGGAGGAAATATCATCGACCGAAATGTCCGAAGGAAGGAGACCACACGACGAGCAACCAAGAATCTCCCCCAAGATTTCTGCCGTGAGAACTATAGGAGTTCCCAAGACAGTAGTTTCAATGGAGTGGCTAGCATCGTACTGGCCTCGAACACGATTGGCATAGAACAATTTCACTAGGCGAGGATAAGGTTTGGGATTGGCCTTGGGGTCATATCGGAGATAATCAAGAAGACCACTATAGGACAGAAGATCAGCAAGGCCGAGAAAATCAGAAAATTGAACGTAATGCTCTAACAACAGTGGACAGTGCTCTATACGGTTGTACGCTGCGAGACACTGAGGGTCATCGCGGCACAACGATATGTCTACACCGCCGACTGGCATAGGAGCTTTACCCTTAGCCTTACGGGTCTTCGGAGGAGGAGTAGTTTCCCTAGTAGGCTCATCCTCAGGGATAAATTCAGAGTCAGAATCGGGAGGAGTAGCTGGAGTTTGAAGAATAGGCTTCTTGGTCTTTGATTTTCGGGGTTTAGCTGTGTCCGTCCTCGGCTTCTTAGGAGGAGGCGAAGATGGAGAGGCTTGGGTTGACTTGGCACGACGCTTAGGCTTAGGTGGATTCCTAGCGGTAGGTTGTTCTACGGTCATGGGGGATGCCCCAGAGGGAGTGATTGGAATCCTCGTCTTTGCCATGGTCGTGGCACGACGAGTACAACCAAAGGACGGGAAGATCAAACACCCTAGCACTCAGCCCTAAGAAACTAGAATCCGAAAAGCACAAGCCCTAGGTTAAAAATGAAACCCTAGGAGCTAGAACTTGAAATCAAGGAGAGCAAACCCTAGAATAGGAAATCGACACCTAGGAGAGGGGGTTTTACCTAGGAGGAGGAGTCGACGGCGGCGGACGGCGGCGATCGACGGAGAGATGGCCGAAAGTCGAAGGGTTTCGAGTGGGGGTTTGGGAGATATCGGGCTGGAGCTGGAGAGAATACCGACTAAAAGCATTTTTAGTCGGATGAAATCGATATAAGTCGGTCGAGATCTGGAAAAGACACATTTGCCCTAACCCACTTAGTCGGTCACAGTTCAAGCACTGACCGACTAGATTACGATCTAGTCGGTCGGTCAATGAGCTTGAACCGACTAAGTCGAAACAGAGGCAAACAGCAAATTTTAGGGCAAGATTTAGTCGGTCGCAGTATATTCACTGACCGACTAGTTTTCAATCTAGTCGGTCGGTAGGTGTACTCTGACCGACTAACGAAAGAAAATGATAGGAGATGGATGAAAGCTTGATCTAGTCGGTCTGAGTTCACTTGCTGACCGACTAGATGAGCATCTAGTCGGTTGACAAATGAACTTAGACCGACTAGAAGAGTTCAAAATTTGATAATTGATTTCTCTTCACAAACCACTTGGATGAAACAACTTAAAACTCTCATTAGTCATCTAAATTACCCCATAAAGCGTCGAAATCTTAAATACGACATTGAAATAAGAATTCGATCATAAATTCAAACATTTCACATAAAATTCCCAAAAATTCAATAAATCTAGCATGAATGAAATATCGCAAAATATAATAGCATGCAAGATAATTGAATGAAATATGAATCCTATATCTCGGATTCACCCATAATTCCCAATTCTCGACGCAACCGCACAAAGGAGTCCTCCTTTAGGGGTTTCGTGAAAATATCGGCGATTTGCTTTTGGGTTTCAACGTACACTAAAATGATGTCCTTTTTAGCAACATGATCATCTAAGAAATGGTGTCGGACATCTATGTGTTTTGATCGGGAATGGTGCACCGGATTCTTTGAAAGACAGATAGCACTTTGGTTATCCACCATGATAGGGCTAGTATCACAGTGAATACCAAAATCCTTCAAAGTGTGTCTCATCCAAAGAACCTGGGCACAAGCGGCACCGGCGGCAATATATTCCGCCTCAGTGGTTGAAAGTGATACGGAATTTTGCTTCTTGGAAAACCAAGAGACAAGAGAATTTCCTAGAAAATGGCAAGTGCCACTAGTACTTTTCCTGTCGGATTTGCATCCCGCATAATCGGCATCACTGTATGAGACTAACTCATACGTGCTAGATTTCGGATAAAGTAATCCAAAATCTAAAGTGTAACTTAGATAACGGAAAATACGCTTTACCGCTACTAAGTGAGACTCCTTAGGTTGAGACTGATAACGAGCACATATGAATACGGCAAACATAATATCGGGCCTACTTGCGGTAAGATAAAGTAAGCTACCTATCATACCTCGATATAGACGAATGTCTACATCCTTACTGCCCGTATCCTTGTCAAGATGCGTAGTCGTGCTCATTGGAGTCTTTTTCCCGGAAGCACTTTCCATTCCAAATCGCTTAAGCAACTCCACCGTATACTTCGTTTGGTGGATGAAGATTGCATCGTTCATTTGGCGAATTTGGAGACCTAAGAAATATTTGAGCTCGCCCATGTGGCTCATCTCAAATTGGTCCTTCATAACATTAGAAAACTCTTCGCAAAGAGTGAAGTTAGTAGCACCGAAAATGATATCATCAACATAAATTTGAACTAATAAAATATCATTATTCGCATGCTTAACAAAAAGTGTAGAATCGGCTTCGCCCATTTTAAAATTCAAATCCAAAAGAAAATTCTTTAGGCGATCATACCAAGCTCGAGGAGCTTGTCTCAAACCATAAAGAGCTTTCTTTAGTTTAAAAACATGATTTGGAAATTTTTCATTTATGAAGCCCGGAGGTTGAGAAACGTAAACTTCCTCAACGACATCTCCGTTTAAAAATGCACTTTTAACATCCATTTGAAATAACTTAAAATTTTTATGGCATGCATAAGACAATAAAAGTCTAATTGATTCTAATCTAGCTACCGGAGCGAAGGATTCTTCGAAATCGATACCTTCCTCTTGGCGATAGCCTTGAGCAACTAACATTGCTTTGTTCCGGACGACGACTTGGTTTTCGTCGGTTTTGTTCTTGAAGATCCACTTTGTCCCTATGACGGTGTGGTTCTTCGATGGCAAAGGAACAAGCTCCCATACCTCATTCCTCTCGAATTGAATGAGTTCCTCCTCCATGGCAATGATCCAAGCACTATCTTCGCACGCTTCAACGATATTCTTTGGCTCTATCGATGAGGCAAAGGCACAATTGGCGAAGTGGTGGACTTGAGATCTCGTCTTGACACTATCATGAATATTGCCAATGACTTGCTCATGGGGATGGTCGCGAACGGTATGAAGCCGCTTGGGAATACCTTGATCACTAGGCACATTCTCAACAACTTCATTAGTCGGGTTAGTCTCAATAGAATCAATTGAATCAATAGACTTAGAATTTTCAAACGAATCACATAAAATATCCATAGAATCATTATCATTTGAAATTCTAGAAGTAGTAAAATTCTCATTAAAAGAGACATGAAGTGATTCCTCGATCGTAGAGGATCTTTTGTTGTATATCCGGTAGGCTTTGCTACGTGAGGAATACCCAACAAATATCCCCTCATCCGATCTCGGATCAAACTTGTCCAAATTATCATATGTGTTTTTAATAAAACATTTTGCGCCGAAAACACGAAAATGTTTAACTTTAGGCAATCTACCAAACAACAATTCATAGCAAGTTTGTTTGGTGCCGGGCCTCAAAAGTATTCTATTAAACACATAGCATGCGGTGTGTACCGCTTCCGCCCAAAATTGATAACCAAGTTGACTATCTTCGAGCATAGTGCGAGCACACTCCACAAGCGTTCTATTCTTCCTCTCAACAACACCATTTTGAGGAGGTGCGCGAGAGAAAGAAAACGTGTGAGTAATTCCAAGATCATCACAAAAATTTGAGAAAGACTCATTCTCAAATTCACCCCCATGATCACTACGAATAGTGACAATGGTGGTTCTGATGAGATTTTGTACTTTCTTTGCAAATATTGTGAAGTTTTCAAAAGCTTCATTTTTATTACTTAAGAAAAATACCCATGTAAATCTTGAATAATCATCAACGATGACTAGTCCATATCTTGCATTTCCTAAGGAAGCAACTCTAGTTGGCCCAAATAAATCTAGATGTAATAGCTCTAGTGGCCGTTTCGTAGAAATGCTTTTCTTAGGTTTAAATGAAGATTTAGGAAGCTTGCCACGTTGACAAGAATCACAAAAACTTTTCTTTTCAAAAACGAGCTTCGGAAAACCTTTAATGGAATTTAATTTTGAAAGCTTATAAAGTGTTCCAAAGTTCACATGTCCAAAGCGTCGATGCCATAAGTGTTGTTCACTTGTGTTGGCAACGAGACATTGTTCATATGACTTAGGAAGATCCAAAATATAAATATCTTTATGGCGTGTGCCGGAAAATAATAATTTATTATTATCATTTGAAATATGACACAATCCTTTCGCAAAGCTAACTTTGTAACCTTTGTCACAAAGTTGGCTTATTGAAATAAGATTATGATTTAAACCATCAACTAGATAAACATCACTAATTAAGGGTTTAGAAGGGTTAACCACTTTACCAACACATATGATGGTTCCGCTCTCGTTGCCTCCAAATACGACGCGGTTTCCATTCGCAATGGGAACCACTCCGGAGAGCAATCGAGCGTCACCCGTCATGTGTTTTGAACACCCACTATCGAGTATCCAATTCCCTTTGGAGCTAAATTTATATTTGTTGCTCCTTTTCTTTTTCTTTTCCTTGAGTACCTAAAGATAGAAACTTTCATATCATGGTACCCAAGGTCATTGGGTCCTCAAAGGTTAGACCTTTCGAAGCCAAGTCCAATTGGACTTTGACTTCCCCACATAATTCCTACTATGCACAACATTCGAAAAATAAGCATTCATATACATTTGTTTTTCGTCCATGCTTGTGTCCTTAGGGCTCCAAATAGTGAAAATTTTGGGAGCCATCATCCTATTGGGTGCATGCATGCGACGTTGATTTCTACGTGATGCATGACGTGGATAGGCATACGGAACATGATGGAATGGTGCACGACGAGAATTATTCACATGATGAGGTGGATGTACATATGCTTGTGTGGGAACACGTGCGTGAGGGTGTCTCACATGGTGTGCACGTGCCCGAGAATGTGTTGCATAAAAATCATCATATGTGTGAGATGGTGGAGTAGGACATGTGTTCCTACGTGGCATGGTATTGGTGTACATATAAGCATGCCCCTTCTTTGGAGGTCCACCCAAAGTGGGTTTCTTTCCAAAAGAGGGTGTGGACGAGGTGGAAGCACCATTGGTAGATAAACTACCAATAGAGTGTTTGCTACCACTCGTAGAGTCACCGGAAGTTGGCCTAACAAAAGTAGTGGCCGCTTTGGATGGACATCCCATCGTATACCCCAAACCAATGTGGTGATTGGCCGGAAGTAAGTCACTTAGGATTTTATCCAAATGGTCCTTACCCTTATTGAATCTATTGATTCGGCCTAATGTGTTCTCATATTTCTCTTTGAGAGAACGCATAGAAGTATCTAGTGTGGATACTTGCGATGTGAGCACATACACACGAGATTTAAGATTCTCGTTCTCAATACTCAAAGTCGAGTTTTGAGAAGTTAAATCCGCTATCCTATGTTCTTCCGGATCATCAATGCTAACATGTTCAAGTTTAGATTTGAGATTAGCAATCTCATTTCTTAACTCTTCAACAACGGTGTCGTTGTTGGTGACGATAGTCTTAGGCGAAGTTTGAATGCTAGCTAGGTCATCTTTTACTTTAGTATATCTATTTACTAACTTAGTGTACTTAGACCATAAATGAGAGTTAGCATCCCTAAGGTCATCCATAGTTACCTCATCGCCTTCGTCGTCGCTATCATCGGAGGAGGAAGATCCTTGATCATGCTCCTCTCTTGCCATGAAGCACATGTGCGCTTGCTCCACTTTCTCATCATCCGACTCTCCGCTTGAGGAATCCTCGGAGTCGGTGAATGTTGTTCCGACAAGCCCCTTTTTGTACCCCTTTTTGTACTTCTTTGACTTGTCGAACTTCGGCGCCTTCCACTTCTCCTTTTGCTTGTTTTGAGGACAATCCGCTTTGATGTGTCCTGGCTTATTGCATTTAAAGCACAAAGGTATAGAGGCGTTAGTAGAAGTAAACTTAGATTTTTTTTGAAGTTACCCTTTCGGAAAAAGCGATTGAACTTCTTTGCCATGAGAGCTACGGATTCCATGTCCATTTCTTCTTCCGAGTCCTCATCATCGGTAGAGGTGGATGAAGCCGCCTTGAATACAATCGCCTTTTTCTTAGGCGCATCTAGGTTCAAATAGGACTTCATCTTTTCTTGTAACTTCACCTTGCTATCTTTGCGTACCTCGTATGACATCAAAGTACCCATTAGTTGAACTACGGTATATTTGTTCATGTCATTACCTTCCTCGATGGCGAAGGTACGTTTTTCCCAAGAAGAGGGAAGTCCTTCAATAAGCTTTGAGCACTTCTCCTTTTGAGTGTAGGACTTGCCGAGGGCCTCTAACTCGTTTATTATGTCAACGAAGCGAGCGTAATATTCTTTCATCTTCTCGCCCTGTTGCATATGAAACATTTCGTAATCTTTGTTTACGACTACGAGTTTAGAGTCTCTTACCCTACTCGTCCCTTCATGAAGAATGAGGAGGGAGTTCCAAATTTGATATGCACTCTTACATGTGCATATCTTATTGAAGTCCTCGGGCTCCAATGCGCATTACAAGGCGTTCATTGCCTTGGCATTGCTTACCTCCGCGGCGACCTCCGCGGTAGTCCATTTCTCAAAGTCTTCTTCTTTGGGTTCGATGTATTCCTTCATTGTAGTCCTCCATAAGGATGCACTCCGGAGGAAGGTTTCCATCCGGCATTTCCAATACCCATAGTTGGTACCGTTGAAGAATGGAGGCCTCGTAGAGGAATGTCCTTCCATCACCGATGACGCTCCTTCACGATTCCTGAAGGTGTCATAGTTGGAAGGTGGAGGCACGGTCTTGTTGTCGTTGGCAGACATAGCTGAGTATCTGGCTCTGATACCAAATGTAATGCCCTACTAGCTACTGCACAAGTACTAGAGTGGGGGTGAATAGTACTTTAAAATAATAAGGAGTATAATTCCAAATTAAATTGCAAACAACTACCAAATCAATTTGCGGAAGCTTAAATTGAATGACAACACAAAATTAACAATGCAAACAAATGATGTTAATGGGTTCGGATCCACCCAAGTCTCCCCGACTTGTTCCCGGTGATCCTACGTCCCAACCACCCGGATCCCCTCCGGATACTTGAGTTAGAAACCCTAACTCAAGATTTTCACTATGAATATCTTGTGAAAAACCTTCACAAGATCAAATCATACATGCAATAGCAAACGTGAATCCCACAACCCGGGATCACAAACTTCTCTCACAACCGAGAGAATCACAAAGCAATATTAAAGAGTTTAATATGAAATAAACAATCTTACCACAAAATCCTATACCTTGAGTTTTTCTTACCCAAATGGTGAAATGAAAGATTTGAGGAAGATGGAGTCACCAAGACCTAGCACCAAGGAAATGACTAGCAATCGGTGCCTAGGGATGATTTGGAGACTTGGATCAAGCAATAGCTTGAAGAGCTCACCAAGAACAACCTTCTCTCTAGATGGATTCTAGATCTAGAAATGAGAGAGAATGGGTTTCTTGTGAGGAAGAGAGCTTTTGATTTGAGTGAGAATGGCTATCTCTATTGATCTCAATGAATCTCTGAATGGAAGCTCTAACCTAGATAGAAATGACCTAGGTTCGTATTTATAGGGTCCCATAAAAACAACTTAGGTCATTCTCCAACGGATAGAAATCTGGGAGAATTAGTCGGTCAAAGAACAACCACTGACCGACTAGTTCATCAACTAGTCGGTCAGTCAAACAACGTGGACCGACTAAGTGAGGATATGAGAAGAGATAGAAATTCAGACCTAGAAATCTAGTCGGTCCAAGAAGACTTTCTGACCGACTAGTTTCACAACTAGTCGGTCAGTCAGTGAACGTAGACCGACTAAGAGCAAAAAGAATTAGTCTGAGTACAAAGTGACTTAGTCGGTCCAAGAACAAAAGTTGACCGACTAAATTGTCAACTAGTCGGTCACCAAACGTTCTTAGACCGACTAACGATAAACAGTAGCTTAGGAGAAATTTAGCATGAGCAGTAAGTCACAACTAGTCGGTCAAAGAAGCATCACTGACCGACTAGTTCACAAACTAGTCGGTCGGTGAGTCAACGTAGACCGAATAACTGTAAACAGTAAAGTCCAAGAAATTAAGGAATCAAACTAGTCGGTCCAAGAACAGTTGCCGACCGACTAGATCACCATCTAGTCGGTCAGTACTTGTTCTTGTACCAACTAACATGCACAATAAAGTCCGAATCGAAGCGCGACGCTTCGAGGAAGTTAGAATGAACTTGTGCAAGGATCCTAGAGCTACGAAATGAGCGTAATGAAGATAGAAACGTAAGATATACTCAAGGCTTAACATTCTATATATCGATGCTAAAAGACTATAAATAAAACCTTAATAAACGGTCTTCGAGAGCTTCGATTGAATCTTCATAACTTCCAAAACGGCGCAAGAGCTTCAACGAAGCTTTAGGCATGAATACGAGCTTTGGGAAGTGTTGAGATGTCGCTTCGAATGTTCTCGTGAATTTGGCGACGATCTCCAATACTGCGCTCATAAATTGTTAGTTCATGGATTATTTATGTTTGCTCATCATCAAAACCAAATCCGGGGAGTCCAATATTCAACACGGGTCTCTACCACACAAGGATCAGAGCAATGGAAGCAAACACATTGGAGCACCAGAAGTGCCAAAATCAACCAGAATTCAAACTCTGGCACGATAGACTAGGACACCCTGGAAGGAATATGATGCGTCGCATCATATCCCATTCCCGTGGAATTAATCCGACAAGCCTGACGCTACTTCGGAAGGGTGCAAATCCTTGCCCCCTTGTTACAAAGGGAAATTAATTACGAGACCATCTACCCTGAAGGTGGACTCTGAGTCTCCAAGCTTCCTAGAGAGAATACATGGTGACATTTACGGGCATATTCACCCCGCAAGTAGACCATTTCGGTACTACATGGTACTAATCGACGCATCTTCAAAATGGTCGTATGTGTGCCTCTTGTCCACCCGCAACGTAGCCTTTGCAAAGCTACTTGCACAAATTATAAAATTGCGGGCACATTTCCCAGACAACCAGATCAAGAAATTGCGTCTGGACAATGCTGGGGAATTCACCTCACAAGTCTTCCTAGACTACTGCCAAGCAACCGACATAGAAGTTGAACATCCTGTAGCTCATGTTCACACCCAGAACGGGTTAGCCGAATCTCTCATAAAGAGACTACAATGGATCGCTAGACCATTGTTAATGTAATGCCAGTTGCCGGTATGTGCATGTGGACATGCCATACTGCACGCTGCATTGCTGATAAGATTACGACCGTCGGGTAGTCAATCTTATTCTCTGATGCAACTTGCATATGGGAACCCGCCCGATATCTCTCACTTGAGGATATTCGGATGTGCTGTCTATGTCCCCATAGCACCACCGCAGAGAACCAAGATGGGTCCTTGATCGCTCCGGGACGTACACCCAAAGAACGGTTATAGTTTTACCGCAAGCGCACGGTATAACGGCGAGCGGGTATCGAACACAGGGAGGACGAATGACCGTGCTTACTCCTAATCAACCTGGCTATTCAAGAATAGAGAGAGTTGCCTTGGGCAATCCTGTCACAATCGTCAGATAAATGTGCGAAATATCAAATCAAATAAAGAACGTCTAGGGAATGGGGAATCCCCGCTACTCACCGTATTTCATAAATGTGGTTCGTCGGTATTAAAATTGCTAGAATGAGAATTTGGATGAACTAGTTGCAACTAAATGTGGAACCAAGCTCACGCTCTCGCGCTGTTGCCGGTCTATAGCTATCCTAGGGTCGGGTCCAATCTCTTGCAAACCCTAGCCTAGGAAAGCTAGCATTAGGGTCAACATCATCGTCCAATTGCGCACCGAGCCCAATCTCTTGCAAACTCGGTCCACAATCTAAATTAGGATAGTTCCTACCCGTCCAATCTCTTACAAACGGGTATCGGTACGGAATTGCAACCGGAGATCCTAGTATCGGTCCAATCTCTTGCAAACCGATACTTCGAAAATCCGACTCCAACCCAATTCAGATTTCTAGGGCTTCCTATCAAATTGGGATCCAATCTCTTGCAAATCCCAATTGATATGAATACCTAGCTATCCGTAGTAATTCGATCCCAATCTAATCTCTAATTATTGATTCTAGCACAATTTCTACCAATTCATCACAAATACGAAATTGGGCTTGTAGGGTTCATCCCCACGCCCCAAGACGTGGAGACTACTCACAAATCATAGCAATAGCACAAAAATAATCAATGAAATAGACAATGGAATTCATCACGACAATGATATAAACAATAAAAATAGAGTTTTTGGGGAAGAGAGATGCAAACCAAAGTAGTTCTTCAATTAATCCAACAAAAATCCAAGTTTTTCTCTTCTCCAATCACAAATAATAAAGCTAAAAAGTAATCTCAAAAAGCTGCAAAAAATCTAAGAGATGGCCCTTAAAACTAGGGTAAAAACAGGGCTTAAATAGCCCCAAAAATCGTCCAAAAATCCTGACCAAAACGCCCCTGCACAGCCTGTTTTCCGCAAATTTCGCTACAGGCAACACATCGCACTCGGCCGAGTGACAAAAGTCGCTCGGCCGAGTGAAAACCCTGTCATTTTCCAGTAAGTCGGGGGCTTCAAGGGTCTTCAGTTCGGAGGCGGCTCGGCCGAGTGAGTTGTCGTCACTCGGCCGATGGCTCTACTGCACTCGGGCGGACGCGGTTTACCACTCGGCCGAGTGGGTCTTCTGAAGCTCAGGTGGTCGAAAAAACAGTAACTTCGATATTTTTGAGGGCCTTCGTCTGGGCGCCACTCGGGCGGACGTGGTATCGTCACTCGGCCGATGTGGTCTCCGTCGCTCCTGCGACATCCATTCTTCTTCCGCTCCTCTCCAACAGCAAAATATCCCTCGGGGAGGTCGTCGGTGGCCGTGTAGAGTAAGCGCGTCTCGAGATCACTCCAAATCGCGCCAAATCACCTGAAATGCGACAAAAACAACAAATCGTGAAAAGCATCGCAATATCGTCGATATATCGTGAAAAACATGATTTGGGCGATCTAAATGGCATGCAAATCCACGGAAAAAAAGGTGTAAAATATGTAGTGATCAAAATCCCCCAAGCTTGCCTCTTACTCGTCCTCGAGGAAGATAAGTAAAAGGCGAACCCGGTGGATTTGAAAAACAAAAACGGCGAAAAAACGAAAAAAAAAAGAAAAACGAAGAAGAATGAAAACCAAATGAAAATAAAGACGAAAGAAAGAAGCGAAGAGGTAGGGTGCTAGATCATTTTCTCAGGACGTGGGTTTCACTTACTCTTATAGCATGCACCGAATGAGAAATACATGTCAAAGAATCTTATTTTGATATCATAGTATAATAGTGCAAATAGAAATAGAAAACCCACGAACAATGATATAATCATGAAGAACGGGATGATTTTAAAATTAACATTGCCTGAATCATTTAAAGCGGTATACAAATCACAGATCACACACTTTTCAATTGAACGCTTTCTATCTGGAGTATAAGAGTATCACACTATAGAATAGAGAGAATAGAAAAGTTTGGATTTCATGAAATGAACGCTAGGCTTAGATTTCTGGATTTCGTGAAGCTAGAAACAATCTCACCGAGTATAGAATATTACTTAGCCTAGGTTGTCGTGCAATGTCAAGTAGTCACTCTCTCACACATCAATGGGTCCCCTCCCCCAAGCTTATCTATAAGCGTGGTGGCACAAAAATATTTACATCCCCATTTTTATATAGCTCCAAAAGCAAAGAAGAGAAAGGAGAAAGAAAGAAAGTGAGATGGGATCCTTTATTGAGGATTTTTCCTCTTTTCTCTTTTTTTTATAAGCAATATATACACAATGATCCCAACTCAGAGAGAGATAATGATATACAAGAATGTTTTTCTCTCTTTATATATTTATTATTTTTTTTTTAGAAGAAGGGATTTGGAGCTAGGAATTAATAGCGGGGGAAATGCCATAAAATAGAATCACTAAGGGGAGATCCACCAATGATTTTTAAAAGTAGAGAAATGATGTTCAAGATTTGTGGAGAAAGAAATATATATAACTCTCGGTTCACTCTATAAGACATGCACGACAACTTCAGCAGGGTAATCTAATCTACTCAGTTTCGATCACAAAAAAAGCTAACTAATCCAGATATATCATAGCTAACATCATTCAATCATCCCGAAGTGAAGTGTACAATTCATGCATATAGAAGTGATATAGGAAAAGAAATCGGTACTCCAGATATAGGCATTCAATGCGTGAATCTTGGTGTGTTTTCTGTGATAGCATACATATGAATATTCAGGCTCAGTTAATAATAAAACTTCATCCATTTTCATGCGGAGAAAGTGTAGGTTACTATTCTAGATGCAAAGCAAGTCATAGCATATGATATCAGAAATAAAATCTAAGACATGACAAATATAGCATGCATATAGAATAAGCTAACTCCACGTAGACATCATCACAGAAAATTCATCTCTAGCATGAGATGAAAAAGGAAAGAAATAAAGATAAGAAAAATAAAACTATGCAATGCGGCACACAGAGAAATAAGAAAAACGTGATGCATGGCAAAATGAAAGAAAATAAAGAAAAATGAGTGCAAAAGTGAAAAGAAACGGTGTGAAAAACTAAAAATAAAGGTGGCAAATCGAAAAAGAACGTGAGAACTCACTCCCCCAAGCTAAACTGCACAGTGTCCTCAATGTGCAAAGTGTGGCACACAGAGAGACAAGTAATGAGAGGGGCAAGTGAGGATGCATGCATGATGGAAAGAAAAAAGATAATAAAACGAAAAATAAAGAAATGAAAATATGATGCGGATATGATGCATGCACAGATATGAGTGATACGAGTATAAATGGGTCACCAAAAGCTCTCCCTCTCTCCCAAAAAAGATATATAAAGATACGGCAAATGAGAATCACAAAGAAGTGAGGGGAGGGGGGGTGGACAAAAAGGCATCAGGACCCAGCAGAAACGGGCAGCACAACGGCAAAAGGAATCGATGGCATCAAGGGTGCCTAGGAAGGTGGTGCTGCGCCGTCTCCGTCCTGAGGCGGAGGAGGTGGTGGTGGTGGTGTAGGCTGCTGAGCTGGGGTGGGCGTGGAAGTGGAAGCAGGTCTAGTGTGTGTGGAAGTGTGTGCGGGAACCTGCTGGGTGGGTGGGGGTACGCGCGGAAGACGCTCTAAGATCTGTGTCAGGCAGTAGTGGATCTGAGGGATCAGGGCAAAGCATCCAGCCATCGTAGAGACGGTGGAGGACAGGGTCCTAAGGTCACCTCTAAGACCGCTCACCGCCAACTCAAGAGCACGTATGCTCTGCAGTACAGTGTTGGGCGGGGGTGGTGCAGAGGGACGCACCGGTCTAGGCTGCGCAGGGCGGGGCTGGCGTACGTGAGTGGAGTATGTAACGGGCTCAGCAGGGAAGGGGACAAAAGGTGCCGCGCCAGCAAATGTGGGCCTGGCCTCAGTGTGAGGCCGGGACACCGGCTGGTGAGAAGTAGAGGCAACGGCAGCAAAGGAAGCATGCAAAAGTGGCAACGAAGTGGCAAGAGAGGTCAGTGGCCCAGAAGTGTGGACAGACGCCACGACGCTCTCGGAGAATACGGCGACTGTGGAGACAGAGGACTCGACCGCTGGGGCGGAACTGTGTGGACCAAAAGGCGCAATCCCAGCGGAGATCATGCTAGCCATGGTCTCCACGACCGCGGCAAACGAGGGCGCTCCACTCTCGACAAAGGTCGGCGGGCGCTCGGGGAGTGCGGAGCAAAGAGGCTCCATGGACAGAGGGCCAGAGGTGGCAGCGGGAGTGGTGGGGACAGCCTCGGAAGTGGTGACAGTGGTGGAAGTGGGCTAAGCAAAAGTACTCTCGACACTGACAGAGGTGGGGACAGAAGTGTCAGGAGCAGTGGAAACGTCAGGAACAGGCTGAGGGGCCACAGGGTCGACGGGGTCGGCAGCAGGCTCGGCAGGGTGTGCAGCAGGGTCTGCGGGAGCAGCCTGGGCAGCGTGGGCAGCGTGGGCCTGCTCGGCCTCCTCGGCCTCGAGCACGTACACAGCGGGGATGAGGACATCCATCGCTGGGAGCCAGTCAACGTGGGCCAGTGCAATCTGGGTCCGAGCTGGGCTCGGGAGAATCATGTAGTCGGCACCGAAAGGGCCGTGCAACCAGACCCAGTGACGCTCACCATGCAGACGCAGCATCTTCATCCGGGCCATAACGTCTATCGACAAGGAAGTGGGGCCCGGAACGCGTCGCAGGTCGTCAGGTAGGTCCTCGCCGGTCATCATGGTAAGCAGGGTGATCAGACCGCCGCAGCATATCGGTGAGCGAGCGCCCACCGACACAATGATACGGTCTAAAAACCAAGCCGCAATGTCGATCACGATGGCGGGGACAAGCTCATCTCCATCCCTAGATAGAGCTCTGGGACGTGTCATCGCATAGAGCATGTAGAGCTCTGGCGTAGACATCGTGCCCGGCTCATATCTGGCCAAAAAGGTGGTCGCCATAAGGCGCTGGGCAATACGTAGGCAGGGGTGGACAATGGCCGAGGCCTTGGCCCTACTAGGGTCAAAGGCGGCGTGGTGGCCTGTGATCCGGGCCCAGAAGGCACCGGCGTCGAAAGAAGGTGGGGGGATGTGGGTAGGGCCGTAACCGCGATCGGCTCCGGGGACTGCGGGCCATGAGAAGAACGCTCTCATCATATCGAGAGTGACCTGGCACTCTCGATCCATGAACCTAAATGAGCATCCCTCATCGGTCCGGGCGATCGAACTCAAAACCTCAAGTGTCGGGCGGGTAAAAGTATCCGCCGACACCTGGAAAAAATCTCGCCAGCCCACGTTGTCGTACAACGTGAGCATCCCCTCAAGTACCCCCAGGCGTCCTAGGTCAGCGAGGTGTGCAAACCTGGAGGGTACGATCGAGCGCTGGGAGATACGCTCGAAGACGGCGAGGTGTGCGTCGTCTCGGAACGTAATCCCGAGCGGCCCGACCAGTGGAGCCGGTGGTGGTGGCTGTGGATCGGCTGGGAGAGGCTGTGCGGGCTGTGGGTGCACTGCAGGCTGTGCGGGGTGTGCGGGGCCTGCAGGTTGTGCTGGGTGGACGGCGTGTGTGGGGGAAGGCGGAGGAGAGTCCTCCACCAAGTGGGAGGGGCCGGGCTCGTCCGACCGCTTCCGCTTAGCGGAAGCTCTCGTCGACCGCGGCCGTGTCCGGGGCGGCATATCGGCCCCGAGCGCGTGCCGAAAAGTGAAAAGTGCGACGTGTGCACAAAGAATGGAAAGAGTATACCCAAACACGCCGCGAGTGCTAAGCAGTGGAAGCGTGCGAAGTCCGCGCCTCCACGTAGTCCTGAGCAGCCCGTAGAAGCTCCCCTGAGCTCCCCTAAGCTCCAAAAAGCAACCTGTGTATGGAAAAGCGATATCAGCGAGTAATAATCAAAATGTATGGAGCAATAGGGGTATAACAGATAGATATGGGAATTGATTCGGGTTAGGGGTTCGATTAATACACGGATCCTCAAAAACTACGCAAAAAGAGGAGAAAATGGTGAAAACAAGCGAACCGGAGGTGACCGGGCGGTGCGCCGCCGGCGGCGACTCGGGCGAGGCGTCGGCGGGCTCGGCCGGCGGTGGCGGGCCGAGCGGTGGCGGGGCAGCGGCGGTCGGGCGAGTGAGGGTCGAGCGAGGGGGAATCGGGCGTGGGAGCTGAAGGGGCGCGGGCGAGAATTGGGGATTTGCGTTTTCGAATTCCGCGCCCCCCTCGCCGCTTATATATATAAAAGTTACGACTCGGCCGAGTGACGTTCTCACTCGGCCGAGCGAGGCAAATAAAAATTTCTCCCCGATATCGCTTCGGCCGAGTGGCTTTGCCAGCCTCGGCCGAGTGGAGTAAGTCCATTCGGCCGAGTGACTCAAGCTACTCGGCATGACTCGCCCTAGGAGGGTATCCGTTTTACTCGGCCGAGTGAAAATGTAGACTCGGCCGAGTAGCAGTTCTAATGAAATGAGGAAAATAGACAGAGAGTTGGGTATAGCAGACTTCCCTCGTTCGTGAGCGGCTCGGCCGGACGAACTTCTGGACTCGGCCGAGTGACTAGTATACTCGGCCGAGTGAGCCTTGTATTCTGCTGTTTGTCTTCGTTTGGGCTCTAAACTCCGTCTTTCTTCCTCCAGTCGATTTCATGCTCCTCCTAAGCGTCGAACGCCTTCTTGGGGCGCTCCTCGTCGTCTCATTCATCCTCCTCATGATGGATCTACCTATCTCCTCTCCTGTCAAGAAAAATAGGACCCGTTATCACAAAATTTTTGGTCGGATGACTCAAAACACTAAAAATCTCTAAAACGAAAATAAAGAAAAAGTAAAAATAAAGCAAAAACCGTCGGGTTGCCTCCCGACAAGCGCTCGTTTTAGGTCGTGAGCTCGACCCCCTATAATTTTAAATCAATGCGGGATGTTTGGTGCATATGAGATGCACCCGTCAAAATTCCCGGGGAGCGCGATTGGATTTGGACATGGCGGCGTAGCGTTCTCCCTCGGAGGTCTCTTGTCTCGAATAGTGTTGGGGGGAGGCTCCCCCAAGCTAGCATTTGCCCCGGTCAACAGCTTAACCGGCGATGCCGATTTCCGTACAGGCGGAGCTTTCTTTGGAGACTTTAATTTCGAGAGCTTGGAGAGCTCTCGAATCCTTGCGACATCAGCGTCGCCTTCATCTTCATCAGCGGAGAAGTCGGGGGAATCATCATTATTGTCTTCATGGCCTAAATCTGGGCCTTCTTCAAATTCTTCATCAAAAAGGGCGCCAATTGAGTGAGGAATCGTCTCCTCTATCACCTCATCGAGGAGGTCCATGAGATCATCCGACCGTTCCTTGAGCAAATATACCCTATTGGTTTCGCCCGTCGGGATTCCTTCGGAATAGTGCTTGAGCCTTTGACCATTTACTTTGAACGTGGAACCGTCCTTGCTCTCCAACTCGAAAGCTCCTCCCGGTTGTATATGCTTGATGGTGAAAGGTCCGGACCAATGTGACCTCAACTTACCGGGAAATAGTCGGAGCCGGGAATTATAGAGCAAGACCTTGTCTCCTACTTTGAAGTCCGTGACGGTTATGCGGGCATCGTGGAGAATCTTAGTCCTTTCTTTGTAAATTCTTGAGCTTTCGTAGGCGTCTCTTCTTATCTCATCAAGCTCGTTGATGTCCAAGAGTCGCCTCACCGCCGCACTCTTGTAGTCGTAGTTAAAGGTCTTGATGGCCCAATATGCGCGGTGCTCCAACTCTACCGGTAAGTGGCAAGCCTTCCCATAAACTAGACGGAACGGTGTGGTGCCGATGGGGGTGCGAAAGGCCGTGTGATAAGCCCATAGAGCGTCGTTTAACTTCATTGACCAATCCTTTCTAGACCGATCCACGGTTTTCTCGAGAATTTGCTTGATCTCTCTATTTGAGACTTCCACTTGGCCGCTTGTCTGGGGGTGATAAGCCATGCCAACTCTATGATTTACCCCGTACTTCTTTAGCATGGCTTCAAACTTGTTCTCTATGAAGTGGCTTCCCCCGTCGGTTATCAAGGTACGCGGCACTCCAAAGCGCGGGAAGATATTTTGCTTGAAGAACTTGGAGACGACCCTTGCATCATTAGTAGGAGTGGCAATTGCCTCCACCCATTTGGAGACGTAGTCGACGGCCAATAGGATGTATTTGTTGCCATTGCTCGATGGAAATGGTCCCATGAAGTCTACTCCCCAACAATCAAAAAGCTCAATTTCTTGGATGGGCCTCATTGGCATTTCATTGCGTTTGGAGATATTCCCGGTCCGTTGGCATCTATCGCACCCTTTTACAAAGTTATGGGTGTCTTTAAACATTGTCGGCCAGAAGAACCCGCTCTGCAAGATCTTAGCGGTGGTTTTAGAGGCGGCATGATGTCCCCCGCATGGTAGACCGTGGCAATGCAAAATGATAGACGTCGCCTCCTCTTTAGAAACACACCTACGAATGACACTATCTTTGCATATCTTGAAAAGGTAAGGATCTTCCCAAAAGTAGCTACGGACCTCATGCATAAATCTCCTCTTTTGTTGCGTGGACATCCCATGCGGTTTGATTCCGCAAGCCAAGTAGTTGACGAAGTCCGCGTATCAAGGTACTTCCCCGGTCCTTACCGCATATAGCCTCTCATCAACAAATGTGTCATCAATAGGTAAGCTCTCATCCTCCTTGTCGCGAATGAGCCTAGATAAATGATCCGCCACGACATTGTCTGTACCCTTCTTATCTCTGATCTCTAGGTCGAATTCTTGCAACAAGAGTATCCACCTAATCAACCGGGGTTTGGCCTCCTTCTTGTTTAAAAGATACTTCAATGCCGCATGGTCGGTGTGGACAATCACCTTGGAACCGAGGAGGTAGGAGCGAAACTTCTCTATAGAATAGACGACCGCTAGAAGCTCCTTCTCGGTAGTTGTGTAGTTTTTCTGCGCGTCATCCAATGTCTTGCTTGCGTAGTATATCGCATGAAGCTTCCTATCTTTCCTTTGTCCCAATACCGCTCCAATGGCTTGGTCGCTAGCATCGCACATTAGCTCAAAAGGGAGGCTCCAATCCGGCGGTTGTATGATAGGCGCTGAGACTAGCGCTTCCTTCAAGGTGTTGAAAGCTTGCAAGCATTCTCCTGAAAAGTCAAAAGGAACATCTTTAGCGAGCAAGGAAGTAAGAGGTCGGGCAATCGAGGCGAAATCCTTGATGAAGCGGCGGTAAAACCCGGCGTGACCAAGGAAACCTCTAATGCCCTTGACATTACTAGGAGGAGGAAGTTTTTCGATTACCTCAATTTTTGATTTATCTACCTCGATTCCTCTTGAGGAAACAAGATGTCCGAGAACTATACCTTCCGTTACCATGAAGTGACACTTCTCCCAATTGAGAGTGAGATTGTTTTGTTGGCACCTTTTTAGGACTTTAGTGAGATTTTCCAAGCAAGAGTCAAACTCACTTCCGTAAACCGAGAAATCGTCCATAAAAACTTCCATAATGTTTTCAATATAATCGGAAAATATGGATGTCATACATCTTTGAAAAGTGGCGGGAGCATTACAAAGGCCAAACGGCATCCTACGGTATGCATAGGTGCCATAGGGACAAGTGAAAGTTGTCTTTTCTTGGTCATCTTCGTGCAAAGGGATTTGGAAGAAACCCGAATACCCGTCTAGATAGCAAAAGTATTTATGGTTCGCGAGGCGTTCAAGCATTTGATCAATGAATGGCAATGGGTAATGGTCCTTTCGGGTGGCTTTATTGAGTTTCCTATAGTCAATGCACATTCGCCATCCCGTGACGGTACGTGTGGATATGGGTTCACCTTTTTCCATTTTTTATAACCGTCATCCCCCCCTTCTTGGGAACAACGTGAACGGGGCTAACCCACCTACTGTCTGAGATAGGGTAAATAATGCCGGCTTCTAGCAGTTTTAGGATTTCTTTTTTAACCACCTCCTTCATGTTCGGGTTTAGCCGCCTTTGAGGCTCAATGGAGGTGGCATCGGTATCCTCCAAATGGATCCTATGCGTGCAAAGCCTAGGGCTTATCCCTTTTAGATCGGAGATAATGTAGCCCAGGACATCTTTGTGGCTCCTAAGAACATCTAGGAGTTTTTCAAGTTGGTCTGGCGTGAGATGGGAGTTTACTATCACCGGGAAAGTTAATTTGCTACCCAAGAAGGCGTACCTTAGATTCGGAGGTAATTGTTTAAGTTCCACCTGAAGAGGCGCTGCTCCTTCCACTTCATCAGCTTGCATGAGTTCGGTCCCTTCCTTGCCATCCGGGTTTAGCTCATGTTCAGGTGGCGCGCTTTCTTGTGACGAGTCAGACTCGCTACTTAGCGAGGATGAGGCGTCGAAATAGGTGCTCTCCGATTCGGTGCTAGCATTGCAAAAACTTTCACTCTGCTCCGGCTCGTACCTGGAATCAAGAAACACATCAGACGATTCATAAAAGCAAGAGTGAGCGTCATAGAGTGTAACTCCCTGAATGTCGGTTCGCTCGAAGGATTCTTCGGAAGTATAGTGTTCTTCGAAACTTGCTCTATTGTCTTCGAAATACAATTTGTCGTCGACCACATCAACTCTGACATCCCCTCCGACAGTCCCCTCCGGGGAGATTTGGTCCATCACAAAACTAGCGAACAGTTGCTCGTCGGGGTCCTTGATATCGATAGCAAATGCTCCGGTAGCGTGGACCTCGTCGATAAGCTCCTTAAGGAGGTCTGTGAAGGAGTCATAGTCTTCCTGACTGAGTTCCATTGTTGGCAGCGCATCCTCCATTCTCCCTGTTAAGATCTTACGCAAAATATGGGGAGAATATGCAAATAGGGCTGCGAATAAAGTTAGAATAAGATGTAGAGGGAAGTGGAGAAAGAAGGAAGAAGTTCCCCGGCAACGGCGCCAAAAACTTGATCGCTCCGGGACGTACACCCAAAGAACGGTTGTAGTTTTACCGCAAGCGCACGGTATAGCGGCGAGCGGGTATCGAACACAGGGAGGAAGAATGACCGTGCTTGCTCCTAATCAACCTGGCTATTCAAGAATAGAGAGAGTTGCCTTGGGCGATCCTGTCACAATCGTCAGACAAATGTGCGAAATATCAAATCAAATAAAGAACGTCTAGGGAATGGGGAATCCCCGCTACTCACCGTATTTCATAAATGTGGTTCGTCGGTATTAAAATTGCTAGAATGAGAATTTGGATGAACTAGTTGCAACTAAATGTGGAACCAAGCTCACGCTCTCGCGCTGTTGCCGGTCTATAGCTATCCTAGGGTCGGGTCCAATCTCTTGCAAACCCTAGCGTAGGAAAGCTAGCATTAGGGTCAACATCATCGTCCAATTGCGCACCGAGCCCAATCTCTTGCAAACTCGGTCCACAATCTAAATTAGGATAGTTCGTACCCGTCCAATCTCTTACAAACGGGTATCGGCACGGAATTGCAACCGGAGATCCTAGTATCGGTCCAATCTCTTGCAAACCGATACTTCGAAAATCCGACTCCAACCCAATTCGGATTTCTAGGGCTTCCTATCAAATTGGGATCCAATCTCTTGCAAATCCCAATTGATATGAATACCTAGCTATCCGTAGTAATTCGATCCCAATCTAATCTCTAATTATTGATTCTAGCACAATTTCTACCAATTCATCACAAATACGAAATTAGGCTTGTAGGGTTCATCCCCACGCCCCAAGACGTGGAGACTACTCACAAATCATAGCAATAGCACAAAAATAATCAATGAAATAGACAATAGAATTCATCACGACAATGATATAAACAATAAAAATAGAGTTTTTGGGGAAGAGAGATGCAAACCAAAGTAGTTCTTCAATTAATCCAACAAAAATCCAAGTTTTTCTCTTCTCCAATCACAAATAATAAAGCTAAAAAGTAATCTCAAAAAGCCGTAAAAAATCTAAGAGATGGCCCTTAAAACTAGGGTAAAAACAGGGCTTAAATAGCCCCAAAAATCGTCCAAAAATCCTGACCAAAACGCCCCTGCACAGCCTGTTTTCCGCAAATTTCGCTACAGGCAGCGCATCGCACTCGGCCGAGTGACAAAAGTCGCTCGACCGAGTGAAAACCCTGTCATTTTCTAGTAAGTCGGGGGCTTCAAGGGTCTTCAGTTCGGAGGCGGCTCGGCCGAGTGAGTTGTCGTCACTCGGCCGATGGCTTTACTGCACTCGGGCGGACGCGGTTTACCACTCGGCCGAGTGGGTCTTCTGAAGCTCAGGTGGCTGAAAAAACAGTAACTTCGATATTTTTGAGGGCCTTCGTCTAGGCGCCACTCGGGCGGACGTGGTATCGTCACTCGGCCGATGTGGTCTCCGTCGCTCGGCCGAGTACACATGGAAAACGTGTCTGAACGGGTCGGCCGAGCAGTGTCTCGCTGGTCGGCCGAGTGGCTCCTCCACTCGGCCGAGTGGGACACAAAAAATGCCCAATCTGATTGTTTTCGCCTCCTCGTCGCTCCTGTGACATCCATTCTTCTTCCGCTCCTCTCCAACAGCAAAATATCCCTCGGGGAGGTCGTCGGTGGCCGTGTAGAGTAAGCGCGTCTCGAGATCACTCCAAATCGCGCCAAATCACCTGAAATGCGACAAAAACAACAAATCGTGAAAAGCATCGCAATATCGTCGATATATCGTGAAAAACATGATTTGGGCGATCTAAATGGCATGCAAATCCACGGAAAAAAAGGTGTAAAATATGGAGTGATCAGTCCTCAACGGCGTCTTGGTATCTATATTGGCTTCGACTCACCATCGATCATTAGATACCTCGAACCCCTTACAGGGGACGCCTTTAAAGCACGTCTAGCAGATTGTGAGTTTGATGAAAGAATTTTTCCAAAACTAGGCATTAACACACATAAGCCAGAAGCTTCAAAGACCATTACATGGGACACAAAGACTTTATCCCATTTTGATCCGTGCACAAATCAATGTGAAGAAGAGATACTGAAGATCCTTCAAATTCAGAACACAGTTCACATTTTACCGGATAAATTCACTGACAACCAGAAGATTGTCAGATCACACGTCCCTGCTGCAAATACGCCAGCTAGGATTGACATACCCAAAGATGGATGCAATCCACCTGCAGCAGAAGCGGCCGTACCTCAACAAAAAAGAGGACAACCCCCAGGCTCCAAAGATAAGAATCCTCGAAAGAGGAAAAATCCTGGAGCAACAATAACGATACCACCACAGGATGCTGAGCTCAGCCCAGCTACCTCTCCACTCCTAACAACCCCTGAAGAGGAAAATATAGGAGAAATTTCATTAAACTATGTATGTACCGGGGAGGTACTGGACAGAAAAAGCACAATCATCGATGATAACTTCGCGCTCATTATTGCCACTCATGTCACTGAATACGACGATGAAACCGATCCACGCTCTCTAGCAGAATGTAAACGCAGAGAGGATTGACCAAAGTGGAACGAGGCAATAGGAGTAGAGCTGGACTCACTCTCGAAGCGCAAAGTTTTTGGACCTGTAGTCCTAACACCAAAAGGTGTTAAACCTGTGGGATATAAATGGGTATTCGTGAGAAAAAGAAACGAGAATAATGAGATCGTGCGCTATAAAGCACGCCTTGTTGCACAAGGTTTTTCCCAACGACCAGGAATAGACTATGACGATACCTATTCCCCGGTCATGGATGCGATCACTTTTCGTTTCATTATCGGCATATCCACAAAGGAAGGTCTGGATATACAGCTGATGGACGTTGTGACTGCATACCTATACGGAAATATAGATAAGGACATCTATATGAAAATCCCAGACGGATACAAACTACCGACAAAAATGACAGAAAGACCTCGGGACGTCTATTCTGTCAAACTCCAGAGATCACTGTATGGTCTAAAACAGTCAGGTAGAATGTGGTACAACAGACTGAGTGAATTCCTAGTGCAACAAGGATTCACAACAAATGAAGTCTGCCCTTGCATCTTCATACGAGCAAAGGGAACAGGATTCGTAATTAGCGCCGTCTACGTAGACGACTTGAACATCATCAGATCTCCTGCAGAGATAGATGAGATATCCAAAAGTCTCACAGAGACTTTTGAGATGAAAGACCTCGGCAAAACGAAGTTTTGCCTAGGCCTACAAATTGAACATTTAAGCGGAGGAATCCTGTTGCACCAATCGACATATACAAAGAAAGTGCTGAAAAACTTTCTTATGGACAAATGTCATCCGCTTAGCACACCAATGGTCATCAGATCATTGGATGTTGAAACAGACCCCTTCCGACCGCTGGAAGAGGGGGAGGAAACACTGGGTCCTGAAGTACCCTACTTAAGTGCAATTGGAGCACTCATATACCTGGCAAACTGCACGCGTCCCGATATAGCATTCGCAGTAAATCTACTAGCCAGATACAGCTCAGCGCCCTCAAAGCGCCACTGGAACGGAGTGAAACAACTTCTGCGCTACCTCCAAGGGTCTGTAGACATGGGACTATACTTCAAGAAAGGTGTATCCACCGACCTGGTCGGTTACGCAGATGCGGGATACAGGTCCGACCCACATACCGCAAAGTCCCAGACCGGTTTCGTATTCACATACGGTGGGACGGCCATCTCATGGAGATCCGTGAAGCAGACATCCACAGCGACCTCATCCAACCACTCCGAGCTCATCGCGATCCACGAAGCTAGCAGAGAATTCTTCTGGCTTCGATCAGTCATCAACCACATCCTCAAGACCACCGGCCTGAAGACGGGAGATCTTGGGCCAACCACCATGTACAAAGACAATGCTGACTGCATCGCTCAACTACGAGGTGGCTACATCAAAGGTGACAGGACGAAGCACATTTCCCCCAAGCTCTTCTGGACGCATGAACAGCAAGTGGACAACCAGATCGACATCCAGCAGATCCAGTCCTGCAACAACCTGGCTGACCTATTCACTAAAGCTTTGCCTCGCAGTACCTTTAGAAAACTTGTACTAGGAATTGGGATGAGACAACTGAGAGATGTACAAGCCTGAAGCTTGTACTTATCAGGGGGAGTTAACGTAGTGTTGTACTCTTTTTCATTGGCTGTTGGTTTTTCCCACTGGGTTTTCCATAGTCAAAGGTTTTAACGAGGTAGCCACATTAACTCTGGATCCAGAAGTATCCACCACTGATGTTATCCATCGATCAGGGGAAGTTATAGAGACTTGTACTCTTTTCCCTTAGCCACTGGTTTTTCCCACTGGGTTTTCCTTGGCAAAGGTTTTAATGAGGCAAGCACTCTTAAAACTTAGAGATCCAGAAGTATCTCCAGACCCATGATCAAATAAGCTTCATGAACCCTGAAGCGTTCACCATGGCTTACAACAATGGATGGATAAGGGGAAGTGTTATAAACGGGCTTTTGGTGGGCCTACCCGCTAGTGGGTATCCACCCATTATGTAACCCTACCACTATAAATATAGGGCTATGGTCTCCATAGCCGCCAAGTTTACAACAGATACTACCTAATAAGTACCACAGTTGTCATGCGGAGAATAGAAATAATAAATATCAGTTCACTAATAGCAAAAAACAAAGTGTCTTCAAATTTTTTGTCACGCCCCGCTTCCCAAAAACGTGGAGGTGAAGCGTGAGAAGGTCCGCTCAGACTTGAAGCTACAAAGCTGCAAGTCCGATAAGCGTCAATCACATTTAAACTGCAGGTCCTTGCAACGTGAAACGAAACAAAATAATAATAACGAAAAGAGACAAAAGAACATCTCAGAATATCCATAATAATAAATCTCAACATCGCAGAAAAGCCACCAGGCTAAAATAAAAGAGTCTAAAAGAAGCCCAGCATGGCCAACGAAAGTACAAAGTACGAAAACAAAGCAATGGTGCAAGCACCGACAACTAACAGCAACCTAAAGCAAAAGCAAGTAAAATCAGTCTCTAAGACTGGTCTCCGGTGTCCTCGAACTCCTCGACGAACGTAGGCTCGGGCTCAGCGTCAGCAAACACCTCGTCCTCAGCAACTGTCTCTGGCTCAGGGTCTAACATGTGACACCCAAAAGAGCAAGGGGCACATGTCAGCAAGTCTGGAAGACTTGTGCAAGGAAACTGAAAGTAGGGGAAAGTAAAGCAACCTAGCAGTTCTAGCATGATGCAATGACATGGCAGTTTAAAGTAATGAGTGCAACAGGTAAAGAAAAGTAAAGTAAAGTACGAGCATGACATGACATTCACAAGACAAGTACAAGACAAGTAAAGTAAGCACCTCGTGCACAGAGATTCCGTCTTTTGGCTAGAGTGGCTGCGCGGGCCGACTCCTAAGCTCAAGTGACCGTTTATCCATACCCCTCCACGTGTATCGGGCATTGGTTTTTAGCCAACACATGAGGCCCGCTTCTGGACCACGAGCCAGGAAGTGTTTAAACAAGTATGGCGTAGTGGTGCACCTAGCCGGACAAGTAGTACGAGTACAAGTATTGTAGCGTGTGCTACGAATGCGACATTCAATGCATGGATGACATGACATGGCAAGTAGTAAAGAGTACAAGTAAGGAAAGTAAACGTGACAGTTTAGTATGCATGAACTACAAGTTTAAGGGGTTGGATCTAGCTTTCGTTGTCAAGCTAGATCAATTAGGTGACGGATCTAGTTTCATTGTCAAACTAGATCAAGTAGGCGTCTAGCCAGCTATCATTTCACTGACTAGTCTCTTTTACGCTAAAAACAAGGAAGTGGCCTAAAAACATGGCCCTAAGCAAGATTTGGCAAGTTTCACTTGCCTGCAACTATCACGTCAAGAAAACACCGTTCACCGAGTCCAAAGTCACGATTCCTACGTGCACAAGTCCACCGGCCTACATCCGTTTTATTAATCTTGATTAGTGATTGCTAAAACATTTAAAATACTTTAAAATACTGATTTTTAGTCTTGGTTAGCATGCAATTTGGTTGGGGGTCCTAGGGGTGCAAAACGTTACCTCAATACGACGCGAAAGCTACACCGGCGTCGGGTAGCGACACCGGGGGTTGGAATAAAAGATCGCGTTCCAAGTCCAGATTCCAATTAGATTCCTCGCTGGAATTTCAGAGCAATCAACCCGGGCGACGATTCCAGATTCCAAAGCTAACACGTGCGAAGACGGGCTACGACGTGCGACGACGTCGTACGCGGCAAGTCATCAAAGAGAACGCACCTAGGTGGGGCCCACAGTAGTCCTAGGGACCTTTGGGGGACCCACAATACCTCTGGAGAACTTGGGGGGCCCACGGAGGTAAGTGGTGCGACGGATGCGGGGTTGCGACGAGTGGCTCTCGGTCGTACACAGCCAATGCGGGGAAATCTCTCGGTCGCTGCGGGGGAACGGGGCTGTGCAGCGTTTTGGGTCGGTCGCAGCAGCGGGTGCGGGGAGATCCTTCGGTCAGACCGATCGGGAGCGTCGGTCGTGTGCTTGGAGAGCGGGGCTACGACGTTGCAACATTGCAATGTTGCAATCGTCGGTCGCTGCGGGCGGGGCGACCGGTCAGGCGCTGTGCGGAGGCAAGCGACAAGGCGGGGTCGATGCGGAGCGCTGTGCGGAGCGGGGATGCGAAGCAGATGCGAGCCAAGCGGTCGGTCAGACCGAGGGAACGGAGCGGGCGGCTGCTGCAGCGTGCGGAGCAGAGCGGATGCGGGGTTGGGCTTCGGTCGGAGCGGGTGGATGCGGTTGGTTTTCTCGGTCAGATCGGTGGCTGAACGTCGCAACGTTGCGACGAATCATCGCAACGTCCAATTTGAGTTTTGGAAGAGGCTAGGGCTAATTTCTTGCGAAAATTGGTCTTCCTAGGGGTTGTTTATAAAGTGTAGATGGGTTGACTTGGTCTAGGGCTAAATCTAATAGGATTAGAAGTTTAAAATAATTTAAAATTTGAAATTCAACTTCTCCAACTCACCCAAGGATTTGACTTGGTCCAAATGAGCTGGAAATTGGCTCAAAAATTCTTTAAAACGTTTAAAACTCAAATAAATTTTATTTGGCCGAAAATAATTTATAAATTAATTATTAAAAATAATATAAAACTTGTTAAAAATATAAAAGTGGTCAAATAAGCTCCAAAAATTATAAAATAAATATCGTTGTGATCGTGGCGATGAATGTGAGCTAACTAAGAAGACAGATCTCAGTTTCGACGTTGGACGACGAAACTAAAAATAGAAACGTCTCCCGTCAAAAGTGAAAATCGTCACGTCTCATCGAGCAAGTTTAAATTGTGGAAAAACGACTCGAGAAGTGTCGTTCCAAGATAGTGCCACTATTTAATACTCTAAGAGACGTTCACAACGGCATATCACACAAAAGAGTTCTCAATCAAATAAAGTCTAAAATAAACACGTGCACGGCCAAAAGCACGTGCACAAACAAAGTACAACGAAAACGTATCGTTACATCCTCCCCACCTTAGAAATGATTCCGCCCTCGGAATCAACATCAAGCACTGCTCGGGAAAAGGTGCGGGAAGCGCTCTCTCATCTCATCTTCACGCTCCCAGGTAGACTCACCAGGGGAACCGTGACGCCACTGCACTCGAACCAAGTCGACAGTCTTATTCCTCAGCTGCTTCTGTCGACGATCCAGAATCTCAATGGGCTACTGATCATAAGACAGATCCGGACGAACCGTAATCTCCGAGAAATCCACAGCGTGAGAGGGATCACTAACGTATCGACGTAACTGAGATACGTGAAATACGTCGTGAACTCCCACAAGCGACGGTGGCAACGCCAAGCGATAAGCCACAGCTCCAACTCTCTCTAGAACATCGAACGGTCCAATAAACCTCGGACTCAGCTTGCCTCTCTTCCCGAATCGAATAACTCCGCGGTTCAGAGAAATCTTCAGGAATACATGATCGCCAGGCTGAAACTCCAAAGGCTTCCGTTTAGCATCTGCCCAATGCTAGAAACGGTCTTGCGCAATCCTCAGCTTCTCTCGAATATTCCTCACAACATCCACGGCCTCCACGATCATCTCCGGTCCTAACAGCTCCCGATCTCCAACGTCATCCCAGCTCAGTGGCGATCGACATTTCTTTCCATATAGCGCGGCGAAAGGCGCCATTCCAATACTCGCCTGGTAGCTGTTATTGTAGGCAACTCAACGTGATGGAGATGATCCTCCCAAGATCCCTTAAAGTCCAACATGCAAGCTCGCAACATATCCTCCAGAATCTGAATCGTCCTCTCGGACTGGCCATCCGTCTGCGGGTGGTACGCCGTGCTGAAACTCAGACTCGTACCCAAGCTCTTCTGCAGACTCTGCCAAAACTGAGATGTGAATCTCGTGTCTTTGTCCGACACGATACTCACGGGGACTCCGTGAAGTCGTACGATCTCCCGCACGATTCACGTTACATCATTATCTAAACTAGTAAAAGGAAATAGAAACGGAGAGTAAACGAATTTACCTCCATGTATCTCCTCGCTAGCGTCTCGGTAGACTGTCCTACTCGGAAGGGAATAAAGTGCGCGGATTTGGTCAATCGGTCTACGATCACCCAAATCGCGTCGTTCTGCTTCGGACTCCGAGGTAGTCCAGTCACGAAATCCATAGTGATGTGCTGCCACTTCCACTCCGGAATCAGAAGTGGTTGTAGCAACCCTGCCGTACGCTGATGCTCCGCCTTTACTTGTTGGCAAACCAAACACTTGGCTACACTCCGAGCCACGCTCCTCTTCATTCCATGCCACCAAAAGTTCAGACGAAGATCCTTGTACATCTTGGTGCCACCAGGATGCACAGAATACAGCGAACTGTGTGCCTCCACCAATAATTCCTCTCTGATATCTCCAGCTGGCACACACAACCTGGCTCCGAATCTCAGCGAACCATCCTCGTGGATCAAGAAGTCAGTCCGCAGACCGGCTTCCACCTGCTCCTGAATCTTCACCAGCTTAGCATCTCCAGCCTGTCCAGCCTTGATCCTATCCACGATCATAGATTGAATCTGCATGCTCATCATCGAAGAAGTCTCTCCAGGAAGAATAATCTCGATGCCAGACTCGCAAAAATCCTGCTGCAATCTCCACTGCGAGGTCAATATCATCACCGCTGGAAGCCTGCTCAGCGCATCCGGAACCACATTCACCTTGCCAGGGTGATACTGTAAGTCGATCTCGTAGTCTGCCATGAGCTCCAACCATCGACGCTGTCGCATGTTGAGCTCCTTCTGAGAAAAAATATACTTCAAGCTTTTGTGATCGGTGAAGATCTTCACCTTCTCACTCAGCAGGAAGTGCCTCCAAATCTTCAGCGCAAACACGACAGCAGCCAACTCCAAATCATGTGTCGTGTAATTCTTCTCATGAGTCTTAAGCTGACGAGAAGCATACGCAACCACATGCCCATGTTGGTGCAACACACATCCGAGACCCTTGCCAGAAGCATCGCAAAAGATCTCGAATCCTCCACTCTGATCAGGCACAGCAAGTACAGCGGCAGACGTCAACCTCTCTTTCAGAATACCAAAAGCCTTCTCGCAATCATCAGACCAAACATAAGGCACATCCTTTCGCGTCAGTCAGGTCATCGGCTCAGCAATCCGAGAAAAGTCCTTAATGAAACGCCGATAGTATCCTGCAAGCCCAAGGAAACTACGAATCTCTGACGCCGACTGCGGAACCGGCCACTCTCTGATAGCCACAATCTTCTCGGGATCCACCGAAATTCCATCACCAGACACCACATGCCCAAGAAAGGCAACTCTATCTAGCCAAAACTCGCACTTGGAATACTTAGCATACAAACGATGCTTCATCAAGATCTCCAACACTGTCCTCAAGTGCGATGCATGCTCTTCCTCCGACTTTGAATAGATCAGAATATCGTCAATGAAGATGACGACGAACTTGTCTAGGAAGTCGTAGAAGACCAGATTCATCATGTTCATAAAACTGCGGGCGCATTGGTTACACCAAATGGCATAACCATATTTCGTCCTGAACGCTGTCTTCGGGATGTCGTCCTTCTTCACCTTAAGCTGATGATAGCCACTCCTCAAATCCAACTTAGAGAACAGCGTCGATCCTCCGAGCTGATCAAAGATGTCATCTATCCGAGGCAAGGGATATTTATTCTTGATAGTCACATCATCCAGCTCCCGGTAATCCACACACATGCGACGCGAGCCATCCTTCTTCTTCACCAGCAACACCGGTGCTCCCCACGGAGACACACTGGGATTGATGTATCCTTTCTGCAAAAGCTCGTCCAACTGCCTACGCAACTCCTCCAACTCTGCTGGAGCCATCCGATGCGGTGCCTTCGAAATAGGCTGCGCTCCCGGCATAAGATCGATCGAAAACTCGAGAGCTCGATCCGGCGGCAGTCCAGCCATCTCCTCGGGGAAGACGTCGTCGAATTCACGTACCACAGCTGGTCTATCCTGCTCCATCTGCATAGCAACAAGCTCCACCGGTCTGGCCCGGAACCTGACAGGGCCTAGCGAACTGCTACCTCGACTGAACTCAAACACCGGATGTCCGGGGATCTCAAACACCACCTTCTTCCTCCGACAATCGATCGTAGCATAGAAGCTCGCAAGCCAATCCATCCCGAGCACGGCATCGTAGTTGATGATGTCGTGGACAATAAAGTCAGCGTAAAGCTCATGTCCACAGACCACCAAAGGGCAAGAAGTGCACCCACGATGCACCGAGATCACGCCATTTCCCGTAACGATGTTCCAACTCTTGGGAAGAGGTGAAGTCGTCAAGGAATGCTTCTCCACGAAGCTCCGAGAAATAATGCACATCGATGCACCGGAGTCAAAGAGGACTCGTGCAGGAAACGTGCAAACCAGAATCACACCTAACAAACAATCTAACAATCAAACCCTACTCTAACAAACATACATATGGAAGCAACAAACATAAGCAATCAATCAAACTATCTAAGGAAGGAAACAACTAGTTTGAGGGTTACATGCGATAACCTCATCCACAGCCTCGCTCTCCACTGCCGTCATCAGGTAAGCCTGCCTCCTCGGCTGCATGGCCTGCTGAAAATCCTTCTTCTGAGGAGCGAGAGGTGCTCCACGACCTGCAGGTACAGGCGCTCTCTGCTGCAACGGCTGTGCGACGACTGGATCCTTCCAAGGTAGCTTAGATCTCGGGCACTCCTTCATAGCATGAGTAGGGTCTCCACAAATCAGGCACTGACCCAACATCTTCCTACACTGATCCTTGACATGCCCGGTCTTGCCACAGAAATAGCAAGTCTTCTCAGGAGGCACACCTGGCTTCTTGAACTGCACCGTCTGATTAGGCCTAGTCCCAGGCCTAGCCACTCCACTGACCTGCTCCATAGGCCTCTTTCCTGCTCCAGAAATCAGTCCTCTCTTCTGCCTCGCAATCCTCTCCGGTCTCCGAGCAGCTACCAGCAACTTCTGATATGACTCCATGTCCGTCGTAGACACCAGACTCTGCAAGTCTAGCGAGAGACCCTGCAGAAACCTCTGAGCCTTCTCCTCAGCATCCTCTACCATCTTCGGCGCGAAGCGGCTCAGTCTAGTAAACTCCTGGTGGTACTGGTCCACCGACAGACTCCCCTGCTTCAGCTCAATGAAGCGCTGCAACATCTCCCTCCTAGCAGCCTTCGGAAAGTACTCCTCATCGAATCTAGACTTGAAAGTAGCCCAAGGTATAGGGCTCACCAACAGCTCCTCCTCTGCATCCCACCAGTTTCGGGCATTATCCTTAAGCTGCTTCTTCGCCAGATCAACCCATCCAGCCGGGTTGACCTTCGACATCTTCAGATTATCCTCAGTGTTTCTGATCCACTCCTCTGCAGCCAACGGTCCTTCAGATCCATCAAAGTACGTCGGGCCCAGCTCCTGAAACTGCTTCGCTCCTGGCTCGAAGCGAGGAGCACTCTGAGTGTTCTGGAGCATGCCCTGCTGCACCTGCATCATCTGATGCATCATCCTCATGATCTCAGCATTGGTGGGCTCTCTATCCGGCTCCTCAGCACGATTGGGCCCACTGCCAGATCGGGTCTGTCGTCGTCCAGCCATCTAAGGACAAGGAAAACGAACAAACAAATTAGACTCAAAGCTTAATGACTTGGATGTTGCAATTTATTTAATGGATATTCCGTTTATTATCGTTGTTCCGTTAGTTCGTAATCGCAAGATAGGACCTGCATGGGCCACCAACAAAACCTGTCACGCCCCGCTTCCCAAAAACGTGGAGGTGAAGCGTGAGAAGGTCCGCTCAGACTTGAAGCTACAAAGCTGCAAGTCTGATAAGCGTCAATCACATTTAAACTGCAGGTCCTTGCAACGCGAAACGAAACAAAATAATAATAACGAAAAGAGACAAAAGAACATCTCAGAATATCCATAATAATAAATCTCAACATCGCAGAAAAGCCACCAGGCTAAAATAAAAGAGTCTAAAAGAGGCCCAGCATAGCCAACGAAAGTACAAAGTACGAAAACAAAGCAATGGTGCAAGCACCGACAACTAACAGCAACCTAAAGCAAAAGCAAGTAAAATCAGTCTCTAAGACTGGTCTCCGGTGTCCTCGAACTCCTCGACGAACGTAGGCTCGGGCTCAGCGTCAGCAAACACCTCGTCCTCAGCAACTGTCTCTGGCTCAGGGTCTAACATGTGACACCCAAAAGAGCAAGGGGCACATGTCAGCAAGTCTGGAAGACTTGTGCAAGGAAACTGAAAGTAGGGGAAAGTAAAGCAACCTAGCAGTTCTAGCATGATGCAATGACATGGCAGTTTAAAGTAATGAGTGCAACAGGTAAAGAAAAGTAAAGTAAAGTACGAGCATGGCATGACATTCACAAGACAAGTACAAGACAAGTAAAGTAAGCACCTCGTGCACAGAGATTCCGTCTTTTGGCTAGAGTGGCTGCGCGGGCCGACTCCTAAGCTCAAGTGACCGTTTATCCCTACCCCTCCACGTGTATCGGGCATTGGTTTTTAGCCAACACATGAGGCCCGCTTCTGGACCACGAGCCAGGAAGTGTTTAAACAAGTATGGCGTAGGGGTGCACCTAGCCGGACAAGTAGTACGAGTACAAGTATTGTAGCGTGTGCTACGAATGCGACATTCAATGCATGGATGACATGACATGGCAAGTAGTAAAGCGTACAAGTAAGGAAAGTAAACGTGACAGTTTAGTATGCATGAACTACAAGTTTAAGGGGTTGGATCTAGCTTTCGTTGTCAAGCTAGATCAATTAGGTGACGGATCTAGTTTCGTTGTCAAACTAGATCAAGTAGGCGTCTAGCCAGCTATCATTTCACTGACTAGTCTCTTTTACGCTAAAAACAAGGAAGTGGCCTAAAAACATGGCCCTAAGCAAGATTTGGCAAGTTTCACTTGCCTGCAACTATCACGTCAAGAAAACACCGTCCACCGAGTCCAAAGTCACGATTCCTACGTGCACAAGTCCACTGGCCTACATCCGTTTTATTAATCTTGATTAGTGATTGCTAAAACATTTACAATACTTTAAAATACTGATTTTTATTCTTGGTTAGCATGTAATTTGGTTGGGGGTCCTAGGGGTGCCAAACGTTACCTCAATACGACGCGAAAGCTACACCGGCGTCGGGTAGCGACACCGGGGGTTGGAATAAAAGATCGCGCTCCAAGTCCAGATTCCAATTAGATTCCTCGCTGGAATTTCAGAGCAATCAACCCGGGCGACGATTCCAGATTCCAAAGCTAACACGTGCGACGACGGGCTACGACGTGCGACGACGTCGTACGCGGCAAGTCGTCAAAGAGAACGCACCTAGGTGGGGCCCACAGTAGTCCTAGGGACCTTTGGGGGACCCACAATACCTCTAAAGAACTTGGAGGGCCCACGGAGGCAAGTGGTGCGACGGATGCGGGGTTGCGACGAGTGGCTCTCGGTCGTACACAGCCAATGCGGGGAAATCTCTCGGTCGCTGCGGGGGAACGGGGCTGTGCAGCGTTTTGGGTCGGTCGCAGCAGCGGGTGCGGGGAGATCCTTCGGTCAGACCGGTCGGGAGCGTCGGTCATGCGCTTGGAGAGCGGGGCTGCGACGTTGCAACGTTGCAACGTTGCAATCGTCGGTCGCTGCGGGCGGGGCGACCGGTCAGGCGCTGTGCGGAGGCAAGCGACAAGGCGGGGTCGATGCGGAGCGCTGTGCGGAGCGGGGATGCGAGCCAAGCGGTCGGTCAGACCGAGGGAACGGAGCGGGCCGCTGCTGCAGCGTGCGGAGCGGAGCGGATGCGGGGTTGGGCTTCGGTCGGAGCGGGCGGATGCGGTTGGTTTTCTCGGTCAGATCGGTGGCTGAACGTCGCAACGTTGCGACGAATCGTCGCAACGTCCAATTTGAGTTTTGGAAGAGGCTAGGGCTAATTTCTTGCGAAAATTGGTCTTCCTAAGGGTTGTTTATATAGTGTAGATGGGTTGACTTGGTCTAGGGCTAAATCTAATAGGATTAGAAGTTTAAAATAATTTAAAATTTGAAATTCAACTTCTCCAACTCACCCAAGGATTTGACTTGGTCCAAATGAGCTGGAAATTGGCTCAAAAATTCTTTAAAACGTTTAAAACTCAAATAAATTTTATTTGGCCGAAAATAATTTATAAATTAATTATTAAAAATAATATAAAACTTGTTAAAAATATAAAAGTGGTCAAATAAGCTCCAAAAATTATAAAATAAATATCGTGGTGATCGTGGCGACGAATGTGAGCTAACTAAGAAGACGGATCTCAGTTTCGAGGTCGAACGATGAAACTAAAAATAGAAACGTCTCCCGTCAAAAGTGAAAATCGTCACGTCTCATCGAGCAAGTTTAAATTGTGAAAAAACGACTCGAGAAGTGTCGTTCCAAGATAGTGCCACTAGTTAATACTCTCAGAGATGTTCACAACGGCATATCACACAAAAGAGTTCACAATCAAATAAAGTCTAAAATAAACACGTGCACGGCCAAAAGCACGTGCACGAACAAAGTACAACGAAAACGTACCGTTACATTTTTAATCAATCAGGATGCGGATGAGTGGAAGATGTTGGGAGGAAAATGCCCCCAGTCTATCACAGCTGTGACTCTCGATGTATGTCTTTTGATTCTCACACAAGCATCAATATATTTAAGTTTACTCTTTCAACATGATGTGACTTGATAGTAGATGACGAAGCGGATATTGGATGCAAAAATCTAGCATGTTTAAGGCAATTCTCTTTGTAATAATCAACAAGAGCCATGTGAAAGAGTCTAACGGGATGGGAAAGGGTCTAAAGGATAAGAGCATCATGGTTTGATCACATGTTAGCAAGCCAACAGAAAGACATCAATTCAAGTATAATAATGTATTTTTTTGTACATGAAAGACCTTCCAAGCAACTTGGCAAATTTTCTAAGACTGGTCACTCTGGATATATGAGTGTTCTTTCCTAGCATTACCCAAACAGACTCAACTCAGATTAGCTGATAAATAATAAGTCAGACAATCAGTCGGCATTCAGAATGGAAAATGTGACCCATACTGATCTTATGTACAAAGTGAAGTTGTTTGTCATAAAGAAATTACAGACCAAAAGTGAATAATCTTTAGGTGCTTGCCTTTCAAATAATAAACCCAAATAATTAAAAACAAGGGTAAATTGCAGAAAATATCCTCACGTTTGGGCTATTTTTATGTAAATACCATGACGTTTATTTTCATCAAAATATATATCCAAACGTTTTCCGACGCTTTTAAGTTGATACCTTTTTTTAATTTTCCGTCTAAAAGACAGAAATTTTGACAAATTTACCCCTGAATGTTCCTTTTATAAGTTAATACTCTCACGTTTGGGCCTTTTATAAGTTAATACCCTGAATTGGGTGTGTGTGTCCATTGGGGTGGGTGGGTGCATGGGTGTGTGGGGTGTGTGTGCGTGCATTGGGGTGGGTGTGCATGCATGGGGGGGTGTGTGTGCGTGCATGGGGAGGGTGTGTGTGCATGGGTGGGTGGGTGTGTGTGCATGGGGTGTGTTGCATGGGGTGGGTGAGTGTGTGCATGTGTGGATGTGTGCATGGGTGGGTGGGTGTGGGCATGGGGTGTGTGCGCATAGGGTGGGTGTGTGTGCATTGGGATGGGTTGGTGCATGGGTTTGTGTGTGGGTATGTGCGTGCATGGGGCATGGGTGTGGTTATGGGTGAGTGTGCATGGGGTGGGTGGGTGCATGGGGGTGTGTGCACGCGCATCAGGGTGGGTTGGTGCATGGGTTTGTGTGTGGGTGTGTATGTGCATGGAGTGTGGGTGTGGGCATGGGTGTGTGTGCATGGGGTGGGTGTGTGCATTCGGGGTATGTGTGTGCATGGGGGGTGTGTGCATGCGCATCAGGGTGGGTTGGTGCATAGGTTTGTGTGTGGGTGTGTGCATGCATGGGAGGTGGGTGTGTGCATGGGGTGGGTGGATGTTTGGATTGGGTGTGTGTGTGTGTGCATGGGCATGTGGGTGTGTGTATTGGGTGGGTTGGTGTATGGGGGGGTGTGTGCATGGGGTGGGTGGGTGGGTGTGTGCATTGGATACGTGTGTGTGCATGGGTGTGTGGGTGTGTGCATTGGGGTTGGTTGGTGCATAGGGGTGGGTATAGGCATGTGGTGTGTGTGTGTGCATTGGGGTGGCTTCGTGCATGTGTGATCGTCTACTTTATAGTACCCTGATTGAGTCAATACTTCAATAGGTCACACATGTCCATGCACCCACCCACCCCAAGCACACACACCCCATGCACACAACCCACCCATGCACTCACACCCACCCCATGTACACAACCCACATACCCACGCACACACGCCCACCCCACACAACCCCACCCCCCACCTAGGCACACACTCACCCTAACCACACACCCCTATGCGCACAAACCCCATGCACACAACCCACCAACCCACGCAGACATACCCACCCTATGCACACACACACCCAATGCCCACACCCACCCACCCATGCACACACACACATACACCCCTTAAGCACACACACCGCACCCACCCCACACGCACACACCCACCCCACGCTCACACCGTCCAACCACACCCACAACACCCCCATGCACAAACACACCCCATGCACACATCCCACCAGCCCCCGTGCACCCACCCACCCACACCCATAAACACACCCACCCACCCAGCACACACCCCCCCCCCCCACCCCAAGAACACACCCCCCCATGCACACACCCACACCCACCCCATGCACACCCACCCCCACCCCAAGCACACACACCCCCCACGCACACACACCCCCACCCACCCCACGCACACACCCCCCACCCCACGCATACCCACCCATGCACACACCCACCTCCAAGCACACACACACCCACTCACACAATCCACCCACCCACGTGCACACACCCCATGCACACACACCCCTAATATTGCACACACCCACACACACACCCTGCCCACCCCACGCATGAACGCACACTCACCCACTCACCCACCCTATGCACCATCCCACCCGAGAGAGAGAGAGAGAGAGAGAGAGAGAGAGAGAGAGAATCGGTAGAGAGAGATTCGGTGTAGAGAGAGAAAGAGAGAGAGAATCTTAGAGAGAGATAGAGAGAGAAAGAGAGAGAGAATCTTAGAGAGAGATAGAGAGAGAATCGGTAGAGAAAGAGAGAGATATATATATATTTATTTAATCGGTAGAGAGAGAGAGAGAGAGAGAATTGGGGCGATAGAGAGAATCGATAGAGAGAGATTCGGTATATAGATAGAAAGAGAGAGAATTTGTAGAGAGAGGAGAGAGAATCAGTAGAGAGAGAAGAGACCTCAGGGTATTTACGTAAAAATGGCACAAACGTGAGAGAGAGAGGGGCAAAATGGTCCAATTTAACACCGTCAGCCCATTTTCCGCTGAGTGTTGTTATTCGCACCACAGAAATTTATGAATACACCACACTACTTTATTCACCACACCTATATTTTTAACATCAGATGTTTGGATTTGGAAATCCGAACAAATCTAAAACTTTTATTCTTCCGTTCGAAATTGCAAAGCCAAATAATATAATAAAATATGTATTATGTTCGGATTTACACATGTATTGTATTAGAGCCGTTCGGATCTCCAAATCCGAACATCTCGGATCTCCAAATCTGAACATCTGATGTTAAAAAAATAGGTGTGATGAACCAAGTAGTGTGGTGTATTCATAAATTTCTGTGGTGCGAATAACAACACTCTTTTCCACTACAGGGTATAAGATTGTCACAAAATGAACATCAGGGTATTTACGTAAAAATAGCCCAAGCATGAGGGTATTTTCATGCAATTAACACTAAAAACAATTCTAAATCAGCTTTTCAAACATCGATAAAAGTTGTAAACATTTAAATGTCACCATAACACCAGTCATTCTAACAAGGCATCCAATTGAGATCCTTTTCAGAGGATATGTCCACTAATGTATACATGGAAATTTTAAAATTACTATAACATTAATGAACCTTTCATAAAAAAGGAGGATTATGCTAAAATCACAAACGCAAACAGGTACATAAGAGCCGTAGCATAGCATACCACTTCTTCAGGTGCAATCACAATTCATGCATCCTTCAAGCTCTCAAAAAATATCAAATTTACTAGAGATATTTGTGTCATCTAAACACTCTTAAAATTGTTGGTGGTTATTGTTTCAGAGTGTTTTCTCACTACAAAGCGTTGACCGCGGACAACCCGGTCAATGTGGTCAAGGGGCCTGTTTGGGTCCCTCGGGCGAGTCGAGTTGGTGCAGTCGAGGCTCGAATTGGATCTGCAGACGGCGTAGAGCGCGTCGGCTGGGTTGAATCGGGGTCCTCGGCCGTTGGTAGGGCGAGGGGTAGCCTCGGCCTGGGTCGAGACGCTCGGCCTCGGTCGGTTGCGCTCGGCCTCGGTGGTCGGACGACGAGGGGAAGCCTCAATCGTCCAGCTGGTTGCGTGGTCGGCGAGGGGCGGAGGGGAAGCCTCGGCCCGTGGATCTGATGCCCTCCTGCGTAGACGATAACACTCGTCAGGGGGCCGGACCTTGGTTCCGGCCAAATCCCCTCCGATGCCTAAGTCAGACAGAGATCTGAAAGAGGAGGCCCGGCGGAGACGGTTCGACTCGTGAGGAGATCGGAACGGCGTCTCTCAGCGCGAGCGGGGGAGGAGGGAGATGAAATGGGGGAACTAGGTCGTTGATGGAGTACCTTAGGTTCTAAATACCTGAGAGGCGATCCCTTCTCCTGTCGTCCTCCTAGCCCCTTTATAGACCTCCGTCGTGATTGCCCCTGACCCACGTCGCTCGTCCGCCCTCGATCGTGCCCCCTCAATCCGCCCCCCGTCGCCGCTCCTTGCGCCATCCCAGCACCTCCCCATCACTGTCATTAATTGGTAACGGGATCGAGGGAACGGTTACCGCAGGAGTGGGCGAGTGACCAGCGTGTTATCGGGGCCGGGTTGGATCGACATTTTGGGGGGAGGGGGCCCCTATAGGGCCTTATCGAGTGGGCCTGAGTGCACAGATGGGCTCTTGACTGGTGGTCGGGTTTCTGGGCTCGTGTCTTTCGGGCCTCGGCCAAATAGGCGTAACAATTGCCCCCATTGGTCGGGTTGATCGGCTTTGGCCGGTTCGGCCCGGCCGATGTGACTTCCGCCGACTTTGACAGGCTCGCCAGTCGATGCCGACTCATTTATTAGTCGTCATCATGCGTTGGCCCGCTCGATACTCTTAAGGCACGGGCTCCGATGCGCCGCCGGTCCTCTGATGCTGCCACGTGTAGCTGCGAGCTTATCCCCACCGCTCGCGGGGTCGTCTTAAGTTGAGAATCCGAGGGGTCCGTGAGCCGCCCTCGGTGGGGTCGATCGGCCTTGGCTTGCTCGGTTCGACCGCTGTGCCTCCTGGGGTTCCGAGTGGCGCTTTAATCGAGGCGTGGTCATAAATGTAGGTCATGATGAGGCGGATCGATTGGACTTCCCTTGGCGCCGATTTCGAAACGCCGCCGGTTCTTCGAGGCCTGCCACGCGTCCTTGTCAGGCGCTTCGAATTCGTCCCTGCGTCCGGTATATAAGATCCCCAGCTGCGTTGATCTCCACTTCTCTCTTGCTCTTCCCATTGTTCTAGGCTTTCCACAACTCGGAGTTTCCCGTCGCCTTCGCTTCCTTGTCTCCCCCAAACTAGTTAAAAGGTAATTCCTTTCTCGCTCTCGTATTATGGCTGCTCTTAGGATAGGCGGTTCTGGCCAAGGGGCGAGGGATTCTCTAGAGTACAGGCGGGGCAGGCCCCGGCTAGTGGGATCAGGTTCCTCCTCCGGGAGTCGTCCCCTCCGAGATAAGGGGAAGGGGAAGCTATTCCCAGACTATGCCTGTGATGACGTGGCGTCGGCTGCCGTGCGTCTTAACGTGCCCCCGGTTGTCCTCCGAACGCCGTCGAGGACCTCTCCTTCAGCGGTCACGGCGATCCGGGAAAGGTATCTCTGCTTCCCGTACGATGTCCGAGTTCCATTCGTCAACGAGCGGATTTGCCTTCCGAGGAGCAATGAAGTCGACGTCTACGTAGAAATGTTTCGGCTGGGTCTTCGTTTCCCGCTCAATCCCTTCCTTATCCAGGTCATGGAATATCTCATTGTGCCGCTTTGCCAGTTCACCCCTTGCTCGATTGCGGTACTGACGGGCTTCGCTACGCTCTGCTGTATCCATGGTCTGGAGCCGTCTCTCCCCCTTCTCTTCCACTTTTATCAGATCCAGACGGTCGGCCCGGGGTCATGGCTGTAGCTCCGAGCCTGCTCGAGGAGGGAATGCCTGATCGGGCTGCCCCGCTGGTCGGGGGATTGGAGTTTGGATTACGTCTTTGTGGTCTTCCTGGAGGATGCCCAGATTTTGACAAGTTGGGGCGGGTCTGTCCAGCCTCGCCTGCCGCTAGCTCTCTCAGACGTCGATCGGGCAGCCGCCGCGATGTTGTCGACCCTCCCCTTGGAATCGAAGTCCATCTGGTCTTTGTTGGACGACCTACTCCTGAAGGCCGTCTTGTGGTCTCCGGGTAGGTCGCCTTTTCAGTCTTGAATCGCCCTGTGACTCATCCTGATTTTGGTTTCCCTTGCAGGGATGGCTGGCCGCGAGTTCGTCCGTGACTTCGATGAGCTGATCCGCCGTGGAGCTGCTCGGAGCCGAGGCGGTACCTCCGGAAGGGCGCCTCGACGGACCATTGAGGAGGAGGTGCGCCGAGCCGAGCCCTCCGTGGGCAAGGTGGTGGCCGTGCCTCCCGCCTCTTCTTCTGGCGATCTCCTCCCTGGGGGCGTCGCAAGGGCCGGACCCGCCCCATCAGCCCGAGAGGCAGGGGGTAATGACGGGTCCGGTGCATTCCCTCCTGCCCTTGGCGTGCCCCCCCCCCCCCCCAGGTTCCCGAGGGTGGGGATGGTGCGAGGCGGAGGCGCTCCCCTCCGGGGCCCTCGGAGCCCCACAGAGGAAAGAAGAGGAAGGAGGACGCGGATCCCTCCAGTCCGACGGGTTCCGCGCTTCCTGCGGCGACCACCGGGGGTCCTTCGGTAGCCTTGTCAACCACCCCCCTCACAACGTCCTCGCCCGTATCACCGGGGATCGGGGCCTTGTTGGCGAGCAATTTGGCTTCCCTCGATGTCGTCCCTGGGAGTTCGATGTTTGTCGACCGAGCCTTGGCCCGGCAGGTTGCCGAGGTCTCCGTCCCTCCCCGGGACCGTAGCCTCCTCAAGAAGATCCCTGCCGACAAGATGTCGGATTCCTTGGTCTGGATCCTTCAACAGGTTCGGTTATCTTGCTATCCTCTCCTTCCCTTTATCCTCTTCTTAGCCCATGTCTCGTCTTTCCAGGGTTCAGCGCTCGCCGTGGAGTTGCAGTGTCGAGCCGTCCGCTTGAGGGAGCTGGAGGAGTCCTCCATGAGGGCCCAGGAGCGGGCCGGGGCGGCGGAGGTGGCTATGACGGAGGCCCAGATGGAGTCTCGGTGTCTCAAGCTCCGTGTGGCCGAGTTGGAGGGACGAGTGGGTGACCTCCAGGGAAAGCTGGAGGATGTCCGGCAGTCGGCTGATGAAGCGGCGGAGTCGTTCCGCCTGGAGAGGGAGGAGCTTTAGAGGGAACTGTCGGATCGGCGCCAGGTGACGCAGCTTGCAGAGGAGGTGGAGAGGGGCGTCGTCGAGACCCTGGGGAAGAGGATCTTCGAGGTTCTCAGGGAGGCCTTCGGTACGTATGAAGACCTCATTGCCCCTCGGATCGTCGAAGTCGTCCAGTCTTCCTTCCGGGAATGTGCGGAGCGTGTTCGGCAAGCCCCTCCGCCGGTCGATCCCCCTCGCTCCGAGCAGGGGGAGGTGCCCGAGGATGCATCCTCTCGAGCCCGGGTTCCCTAGGTCGTTCCTCCCGGCCGTTTATCCTCAAAATTTTTTAGCATCCGCTTTGCTTTGGGCCAGTCTACTTGGAATGGACCCCTGACCCTGCTTTCTCCTTCGGCCTCGCCACCGACTCCCTGGTCCAGAGCCAACAATTGCTGGTTGCATGGATTCTTGCTTAGGCCAGCAACTTCAAGTTCTTTAGTCGACAAGTTTTGCTTCACCGGCGTGGCCCTAGTTTCTGTAGGTGACGAGCTTTGTTGTCCGTTGAGAGCGGATTAATTGTAGAGAGGTTTCTTCACTTTGATTTCCTGTAAATAAGACATACTGTTATAAACAAAATTTGACTTACCCGAGCTTCTCGTATATTTTGCTTTGTTGCTTCGTCCTCGGCCTAGGACCGGCTGACGCCCGAGCTGGCGGGGGGAGTTGTCTTCAAATTTAGAACGATTGAGTCGGTCGGCGAGGGCGAAGTTCCTTGGCTTAGGACCGGTCGGCGTCCGCGCCGGCTGGGGGAGTTGCCCCCAGACTTACGAGCGCAAGGGTCGGTCGGCGACGGTCGGCGTCCGTGCTTGGCTGGGAAGTCGCCCCCAGGCTTACGAGCGCAGGAGTCGGTCAGCGAGGGCAAAGCCCCTCAACTTAGGACCGGTCGGCGTTCGTGCTTGGCTGGGAAGTCGCCCCCAGGCTTACGAGCGCAGGAGTCGGTCAGCGAGGGCGAAGTTCCTCGGCTTAGGACCGGTCGGCGTCCGCGCCGGCTGGGGGAGTTGCCCCCAGACTTACGAGCGCAAGGATCGGTCGGCGAGGGTAAAGCTCCTCGGCTTAGGACCGGTCGGCGTCCGCGCCGGCTGGGGGAGTTGCCCCCAGACTTACGAGCGCGAGGGTCGGTCGGCGAGGGCAAAGCTCCTCGGCTTAGGACCGGTCGGCGTCCGCGCTGGCTGGGGGAATTGCTCCCAGACCTATGAACGCCTTCCCTCCAGTAGAGGTCTTCGTTATTTTGCGCCCTTAGTGAAACGTTGATTCCATCGAAGATTAAGAGAAGATAAAAGGGAATGCGATTGTACTCTTAAGAGTCCTGTCGGACTAGTACATTTGGAGAAAAAGGAAAAAGGAAATGAAGCTAGACAGAGGGATGTGAACCTAGATAATCCCCTCGGACTAGGCTGCGACTGGGGGGAGAGACCTCGCCAGCTCACTCTATGATGCGGAGGGGCCCTTGGACGGTGTTGATCTTCTTCCCCTTGTCTGGCTGCATGGAGGTCCCCTCTCCGTGGGCTGGCTCGTCGGTTAAGCTCCTGGCGTGTCCCCGGCTCATCAGCTTCTCGATGTCCTTCTTCAAGTGCCAGCAGTCTTCAGTGTCGTGGCCGTCGTCCTTGTGGTACTTGCAGTATTTCTCCCTATTCTTCCCACCTCTTTTTGCCCTCGGTGGGGGGCGATCGGCGCGTTCTTCCTTCTGCACTTGGGCGAGGACGGCGTCTGGGGTGGCGTCTCTCGTACCTTCTCTGCGCTGCCTGTTTCTCGGCCTCTTCTCGGTCCGGTATCCTTCGGGGCTGCCTCGTCTGCTGTCGACGTGCTTGGTCCCTCGAGTGGCTTTTCCTGCATCCACGGCCAAGGCCTCCTCGGTCAACATGAAGCGCTCGGCCCTCGCCATGATCCCGGGGAGGTCCTTTGGGGGATCGTTATGCAGGGACTTCTTGAGGCCTCTGTGGCGAAGCCCTTTCTTAAGGGCCGTTTGGACCACCAGGTCGGGAGGGCTGTTCACGTTCAGCCTCTCCGCATTGAAGCGGCGCATGAACTGCCGGAGCGGCTCGGCCGGGCCTTGCACTATGTTGAACAGATGTTCAGCATCAGGCTTGATCTGTCTCCCCGCCATGAACTGCTTGCAGAACAACTGGGTGAGTTCCTCAAAGCTGTCGATGGAGCGGCTGGGCAGGCTGCGGTACCAGGTCCTCGCCGCTCCCCTGAGAGTAGAATAGAAGCCTCGGCAGAGCAGGTCATCGTCAGCTCCTTGGAAGGACATGTCCCCCTCGTAGTCCATCACGTGGTTTCCCGGGTCCCCTATCCCGTCGTACTTCCCCAGCGCCGGGATCCTGAATCGAGAGGGGACCCGTGCGTCGGTTATTCTCCGTGATAGGGGGCACCGGTCTCCGTGGATGCCCCCGGGGATTCGACAGTCGCCTGCCTCTGGCTCGTTCGGTGGTGGAGGGTGCACAGGCGCCGGTGGGGCTGGCTCCACGACCCTCGCCACGCTGGGGGTCGGGCTGACCCGGCGCTCCCGGCTCCTCCGGCGGGAGCTCCTGCTCCACCGTGATCGGTCTCTCGAGTGGTGTCATTCGCTTCTCCTACGGCGGGACGACCATGACCGACGAGATGATACGGTCATCGATTCGCCCTCCGTCCCTTCGGTTTCTCTTCGGATCCTTTCACGATAAGGGGAGGAGGCGCGTGATCTCGCCTGACGGGAGCCGAACAGCGTGAACCGACGATCCGTGTTCGGTTTTTGGGTCTCGTGGTCGTCGACCACGTCAGACCGCAAGAGCGGGGGACCCCCCGCCCATCGATGGCTATCGCCCAACGTGCCTCCGTTGGATGGCGCAGGGCCGACGAGCTGCTGCACCGTCGCGACCAACGTCTGGAGGCTCGCGTTGGTCTCCTGAGCCAGGGCGCGGAGCTGTCCCTGTGTGGCCAGTCCTGAGCCGCCGGTCTCTTCGGTTGAGGGGGCGGGGCGATTGCCGACGTGCGTGTCTTCGGGGTTGCCGTTGGATGCGCCATTCCCCTCCTCCGGGATGGGGGGCATGCGCTTCCTTCCATTACTGGCTCGTGCCATTGCTGGTGTGGTTTGCTTCTTCGTGGGACGGTTTTCGTTTCCCACAGACGGCGCCAGATGTTTCAGAGTGTTTTCTCACTACAAAGCGTTGACCGCGGACAACCCGGTTAACGTGGTCAAGGGGCCCGTTTGGGTCCCTCGGGCGAGTCGAGTTGGTGCAGTCGAGGCTCGAATCGGATCTGCAGACGGCGTAGAGCGCGTCGGCTGGGTTGAATCGGGGTCCTCGGTCGTTGGTAGGGCGAGGGGTAGCCTCGGCCCGGGTCGAGATGCTCGGCCTCGGTCGGTTGCGCTCGGCCTCGGCGGTCGGACGACGAGGGGAAGCCTCAATCGTCCAGCTGGTTGCGTGGTCGGTGAGGGGCGGAGGGGAAGCCTCGGCCCGTGGATCTGATGCCCTCCTGCGTAGACGATAACACTCGTCAGGGGGCCGGACCTTGGTTCCGACCAAATCCCCTCCGATGCCTAAGTCAGACAGAGATCTGAAAGAGGAGGCCCGGCGGAGACGGTTCGACTCGTGAGGAGATCGGAACGGCGTCTCTCAGCGCGAGCGGGGGAGGAGGGAGATGAAATGGGGGAACTAGGTCGTTGATGGAGTACCTTAGGTTCTAGATACCTGAGAGGCGATCCCTTCTCCTGTCGTCCTCCTAGCCCCTTTATAGACCTCCGCCGTGATTGCCCCTGACCCACGTCGCTCGTCCGCCCTCGATCGTGCCCCCTCAATCCGCCCCCCGTCGCCGCTCCTTGCGCCATCCCAGCACCTCCCCATCACTGTCATTAAGTGGTAACGGGATCGAGGGAACGATTACCGCAGGAGTGGACGAGTGACCAGCGTGTTACCGGGGCCGGGTTGGATCGACATTTTGGGGGGAGGGGGGCCCCTATAGGGCCTTATCGAGTGGGCCTGAGTACACAGATGGGCTCTTGACTGGTGGTCGGGTTTCTGGGCTCGTGTCTTTCGGGCCTCGGCCAAATAGGCGTAACAGTTATTATTTTTAATATATATATATGTGTGTGTGTGTGCTTTATACTGTCTCAGCAGTTTACCCTTTTAGCCTCTAATTCAGAAATATGATCACAAAAATAAGCATAATTAGAATCAATTTCAAGCAACCAATATACAAAAAAATTCAAGAAAGAGATATTATTAATAACAATAATTAAACCTGAGCTCTGATGAAACAAGAGAGACTAAAAGTGGAGAACTGACTATTGTAGATCACGTACTCATCCAAATGCCCGATGTTAATCTCAACGGCAGCATCAGGGTTTCAAAACGGCCAGGCCTGGCCGGCCCGACCCAGGCCCGACCGGGCCCATTCAAAACCCGGGCCGGGCCGGCCCGGCTTTTTTATGGGCGTTGGGTGTTTTAAGCCTCTTTGAGGCTTTTTCGCAGGGAAAACCCCAGGCCGGGCCGGGCCGGGCCGGCCCGTGGGCCGGGCACCTCAGCCCAGCCCGGCCTTGTCCCCGGGCTCGGGCCGGTCAACTGCCCGTTGACCGGCCCCCGGGCCCGGGCCGGCCCGGCCCAAAAATCGGGCCGGGCCGCCGGGCCATTTGACACCATGACGACAGCGTGGTCCTTCGCCGTGCTCATCAGCTGATTTGTCGCCAAACTGAGATTTGTATTTTACATCAAGATTAGCGAGAGAATTGGCTAACTAGCATGGGTCAGCCCTCTCTTTTAACTTCTACCACCAAATTTAAAATCTTTGCTAGAATACCACACCCCCTGCGAAAAGACTAAAATACCCCTTTAATTATTTTCAACATATACTAGTGTATACTAACATATATTAACGTATACTAGTGTATGTTAACGTATCTTAGCATTTCCTTTACCACATACTTATTAGTTTGTATGAAAATGGCCCATATCCGCCTCAACATCAACAAACTTTCCAGCATCATTGAGCTCAATCAATTTAGGGGGTTCATTTTCAGATGGTGGGAGGTTCAGTTCAGCCCTTAATTGCTTCTCCATTTTGTGCGTAGCCAGTCCGAACTGATAGGAATACAGTCTCGCACACGCTTCGCAACATTGAGCTCAACCCTTTTTGGCATCCGGCCTGGCCTTCTCTAAACATGCCACCCTCTCCTCCAACACGGTCAGCCGATCTCCCAACCTCTGGATGCTCACGACTATCTTCCTATCTAGCTTCTTCAAAGCCAAAGTCAAGTTAAGATACCCGGGGACGTTCTCACATCATCTGCTCCTCCAGTAAGCATTAGATATCCTTGATGAGCCGGTCTGTATCAAGGTATGCTCGTACACTCTTGTAGTAGTCCGTTTCCTACTCTACGTCTTCAGGGGTTGCTCTCATAAAAGCCAACTGCAAGAACAATGAACTAATAAGTATGTGGTAAAGAAAATGCTAAGATACGTTAACATAAACTAATATACACTAGTATACATTAATATACACTAGTATATGTTGGCGTATTCAGGCCTGGGTATTTTATGGGGGGTATTTTAGTCTACGTTAACATACACTAGTATACGTTAATATACGCTAATATACACTAGTATATGTTGAAAATAATTCATGGTGGGTATTTTAGTCTTTTCGCAGGGGGTGTGGTATTCTAGCAAAGATTTTAAATTGGGTGGTAGAAGTTAAAAGAGAGGGTTGACCCCATGCTAGTTAGCCAATTTAGATTAGCAAGCAATATAAAAACTCAAAGAATAAAAAATCTACTACAAAAACCAAAAGGCAATCGATAACTACCATTTTCTGGGGATATAGAGATTGACAACCTAACCCAAGCACACACACACCCCACGCACACACCCCCCCCACCCACCCAACGCACACACCCCCCACCCCACGCATACCCACCCATGCACACACCCACGCAGACAATCCACCCACCCACGCGCACACACCCCATGCACACCCCTGTTGGAAACAACATTCTAGCCTATGTTTGATGATAACAAACCCTACTGAACTGTTCTAATATGTTTGTTGAGTGTGTCACAGGTCCCTATAATCATGATTGCTCAGGTTACACATGTACGTACTCAAGTACGTAGAGATACAAGGGTGAAACTTCATTTGGAATTACACAAGCTGATCAAACAAGAGAGTATAGCTATGAAACTCTACCCTAGAGTTAATCATAGGCTATAAATATCATGGGATTTTTCTCAAGATTTATGGAGATTGTTTGAAGTCCAAATACGGGGAAATACGAGAAAATACTGAGTATACAAAGAAGAAACTTTTTCTACAAGTGGTGAAATGAGGTGAAACAATTCTCACATGTCAAAATGAAGCTCTGGGATTTTTGAGAATTATTTCAGAATTTTTAGGATTTATTTGATGCCCAAATACGCAAGAATACAGTGCAAATACTCAGAAAAATAGACATACGGCACTGTTCAAAGATACGGCTTCTTCGCAGCCCATACGGTCGACGTGGCGCAATCCTGGCCGTCCATTTCACATCTGACGGTCGCTCGAAGCGGGGCGACGTGGCCGCTTGTCCGCCGCCCGATCTCGATCCAACGGCCACCTACCGTGCGGATGAAGTCGCAAATGGCGGGCGCCGCTGATTCAGCCGCTGACGACGTGGCGTCATCTCCGCCGTTGGATCTCCATCCAATGGTCCAGACGCTGCCGACTTCGAGTCAGCTGAGGTGGGTCCGAGTCGCAGTTGGCGGGCGCTGAACGCTGAATCCGAGCGGCGACGTGGGCGAATCTCGAGCGTCCATCTTCGATCCAACGGCTGCCGACAAGCCGCTTTAGCGGATGGCGAATTTAATGCGGGTTTGACCCGCGAAGCCGCCGAGCTGCGGATCCCTTCTCACAGTGCACAGACCCGTTAACTCAATCCTATATATACCCATGTACATCTCTTCACATTATCATCAATAAGTGGAGTTCTAGAGATCCAAATTGAGTTCCGTAAGAAGCGTTGCGACCGTGACTTCATCCCCGACGCAGTGACAGCAAGTTGAGCAGCTAGTTCCTCCTGTGCAGCAAATGAGATCATTTTGAGTGAGGAACTTCTACCGACTACTTCCACGGGGACAGCGACTACTTCTTCTACAGACATCCGATCATCATTCCGTAAGAAGCGTTGTGAAGCTACTGATGTGCTGAAAGACGACAATCAGAGAGATCTTCACAAATGAGCTTTCTAAACTCTTGATCTTTGTTATTTGTGAAGTTATTAATGTTTTGATCAGCATTTCTGTAATATAATTTCTTCCGCTATTTGGGACTCTAGGAACCAAACTTGTTGGGGCAAGTTGGGTTGGGGAGTGATACTTGTATGTTTCTTTTTGGCTTTGGTGAGCTTGAGTTGGTCTGACAGGTTGGTGTTGGGGCACAAATCTAAGGGAGATTGTAACTTCTTAAAGAAACAGTATAAGTGATTGCTCATTGGGGTGGACGTAGGTCATGGGGACCGAACCACGTTAAATTCTGTGTCTTCTGTGAATGCTTTGATTGTCCGATTCCTAAACTGCATGCTGTAAACTAGGCTTAATTTTTATCTTGCGATAATTTGGTCAAAGGCCTATTCACCCCCCCCCCTCTATGCCTTATATAGATCCTACAAGTGGTATCAGAGCATCAGGCCTGGCCATTTGAGTCTAGTTCATAATGAATACATATGATTCAGCATTTGCTGAAGGACAGTCTACAGTTAGACCACCCAAATTTAATGGGACTGATTTTGCTTACTGGAAAGCTAGGATGAAAATTTTCCTAGTCTCTTCAGATCTTGAAATTTGGAAAATTGTTGCTAAAGGCTATCACCCACCTACAATCAAAATTGAAGATATTGATGTACCAAAACCAGAAGATAAATGGGATGATAACGATAACAAACTTTATGCTCTGAATGGTAAAGCCATGAATGCAATTATCTGTGCACTTGACAGAACTGAGTTTAACCGTATATCTCATTGTCTTACTGCGCAGGAAATCTGGAACACTCTCGAAGTCACTCACGAAGGAACCTCTCAGGTGAAGGAGTCCAGATTAGCGCTGCTGAGCTCAGAGTACGATGGTTTCCACATGCTACCAGGAGAATCCATCAAGGACATGTACACTCGCTTCACCGACATCGTATACAACTCAAAAGCCTTGGGAAAGTCTTACGAAAGCATCGACCTCATTCGGAAAATACTAAGAGCACTTCCTAGTTCCTTCCGGCCTAAAGTGACGGCCATCCAAGAAGCGAGAGATCTCACTAAGCTGAAGCTGGAAGATCTGATTGGGAATCTGTTATCCCATGAACTGGAACTCAAAACCGTCGAGACAAGAGAGAAAGGTGAGGCTAAACCTTTAAAGACCATCGCTCTCAAAGCCGAAGAAAGTGACAAAGAAGATCTCGACGAGGAACATGCACTGATGGTCAGAGGATTCCGACGCTTCATCAGAACTCCTGCCGGAAAATCTGAAATGGCAAAAAGGTTCAATCGTTTTAATAAGTTTAATCCTTTGAATTCCTCGTCTGAACAGAATACTGCTAAAAGTGTTCAATGTTTCAACTGTAAGAAATTTGGACATTTCATGAAAAACTGTCCAACAAAGAACGCGTCATCCGAAGCCAAAGGGAAATCATTTGCGGTAACATGGGACGATGACGACGAAGACGAACCACAAGACGAGGTAGCGCAATCATCACTTTGCCTAATAGGTGAAAGCGACACGAACAAGGTAAGAGATGAATTTTCTTTACCAGAATTAATGAACATTTGTGAAAACATGAATTCAGAAATTATTTCTCTTGAATCCTCTATAGAAAATTATAAAGAAATAAATTTCCAACTACAGCAGGAAAATTATAATGTTTTGCAAAATGAAATAAAATTGAAAAATGAAATTGCATCGCTCAAAATTACCATTGAAAAACTCAAAGGAAAATCTAGTATTCCTGAAGCTATACCTTGTCAGACTTGTGCTTCATTAAAACTAGAAATTAAGAATGGTAATGAAAAGGTTGTTGGCCTAAATAAAAGAATAGAAACTCTCGCTAAAAATGAAGATAATGTTAGAAAGAGTTTTATAAATAAAAGTGTTCTGCTTGTAAATGAAAACATCTTTTTGAAATCCAAAGTCTCTGATTTAGAACTGAGTATCAGAAAATTTGGTGTAGGAAGGAAATCACTAGACATCATTCTTGGATACCAGTCAATCAAAAACGATAAACAAGGACTAGGATTTGGAAATGTTTATAATGAAAACATGATAAAGAAAAATCATTACATCAAGAAAAAGAAACGGAACGCCAAATGTTATACCTGTGGTTCTTTTAAGCATTTTTATAGAAATTGTCGTTATAAGAACCAAAACATAAAGTTCAAACAAGTATGGGTTCCGAAAGGTACTATGACTAACCATTGTGGACCTATTTGGCTACCCAGGTCACACATACCTTGTTCTTCTTATGTGTAGGGACTCAGCGTGGCTAAGGAACAACTGTGTGAGTGGTATTTGGATTCAGGCTGCTCAAGACACATGACAGGGAACAGCGACAAGTTCCTTAGCCTCGTGAAGCAAGAAGGAGGAAGTGTTACATTAGGGGACAACGGCAAGTGCAAGGTAATGGGTAAAGGTATTGTTGGCAACAATACTTTTAAAATTTCTGACGTCCTCTGGGTTGAAAATCTCAAACACAACCTCATCTCCATAAGCCAACTCTGTGACAAAGGTATGAAAGTACTTTTTGATGAGAAAATTTGTAAAATTTATGACTCGGTCACAGGTAATACCCTCTTCATAGCCAATAGGAAAAATAATGTTTATACAATAATGATTGAAGAAATGACAATTGCTAAATGTTTGATTGGCAGGGAGGAGGAGGCTATATTATGGCACCGGAGACTATCACATGCCAGCATGAAGTTGCTACATAAGCTGGAGAATAAAAACCTGGTCCGAGGCTTGCCACATCAACAGTACGAGAATGGTAAGTTGTGTGTTGCATGCACAAAAGGTAAGCAAACTAGATCCACTTTTACGGGAATTCGGGAAGTTACCACTTCACGAGTCCTAGAATTGATTCATATGGATTTGTTTGGGCCTACCGATGTTGCTAGCCTCAATGGGAAGAGATTTTGTTTTGTTTTGATCGATGATTTTTCTAGATATACATGGGTTTACTTCTTAGCCAAGAAATCAGATTCCTTTGAAAATTTCCAAAATTTTTGTAATCAAGTTTCAAATGAGAAAAATCTTTCAATTATGAAAATTAGAAGTGATCACGGTGGTGAATTTGAAAACTCTGTTTTTGAAAACTTCTGTTTGGAAAAAGGGATCTTACATGAATTTTCTTCTCCTAGAACACCTCAACAAAACGGGGTGGTCGAAAGAAAGAATCGAACTTTAAAAGAGATGGCAAGAAGCATGCTTAATGATTATTCTCTTCCTATGTATTTTTGGGCTGAAGGAGTGAATACAGCCTGCTATGTCTGCAACAGGGTTATGCTTAGACCTTTAATGAACAAAACATCCTATGAACTGTGGCATGGCAAGACTCCTAACATTTCATACTTCAGAGTATTTGGATGCAGGTGTTTCATTTTAAACACAGGAGATCAGCTGGGAACATTTGAATCCAAATCAGACGAAGGAGTGTTCGTAGGATATTCATCAAGGAGCAAAGCATACAGGATCTACAATAAACGAACCTTAACTGTTGTTGAGTCAATTAATGTGAAATTTGATGAAGCTGAAATAGATCCTTTAAATTGCAGGGAAACTGAAGATGCAGACAAGGAAACTACAGAGCCTGAAAACATAGCTGAACCATCTGAAGGCCAAAAGGAAGCTGAACCAGAAGTACCACAAGGAAATAGACTGGAAAGAGGAGAGCTCAGGTTCAATCCACATCATCCACCTGAGCTGATCATGGGGACTCCTACGGAAGGTATACGTACCCGATCCACTTTCAATAACTTGTGTGCCTTATGCATTCATGGTGACTTCATTTCTGAAATTGAACCCAAGAACGTTGAAATTGCTTTAACTGATGAAAGTTGGGTTATGGCCATGCATGATGAGATTAATCAGTTTGATAGAAATAATGTTTGGACATTAGTGCCCCGACCTGCTAATTACCCAATTGTTGGCACTAAATGGATTTTCAAAAACAAACTTGATGAATCTGGAATTGTAATCAGAAATAAGGCAAGATTAGTGGCCAAAGGATATAACCAGATTGAGGGAATTGATTGTGATGAAACTTTTGCACCCGTTGCTAGATTAGAAGCCATTAGAATATTGCTGGCTTTTGCAAGTTTTAAAGGTTTTAAATTAAAGCAAATGGATGTGAAAAGTGCATTTTTAAATGGTTATTTGAAAGAAGATGTTTTTGTTGAACAACCCCCTGGTTTTGAAAGTCATAGTTTTCCAAATCACGTTTACAAGTTGCAAAAGGCTTTGTATGGTCTGAAGCAAGCTCCCAGAGCTTGGTACGACCGTCTCAGTTCATATCTTTTGGAAAATAACTTTAAAAAGGGTAGTGCAGACAACACTTTGTTTATCTTGCATGAACAGGATCATTTTCTTATTGTTCAGATTTATGTGGACGATATTATTTACGGTGCTACTAATGATCTTTTATGCCAAAAGTTTGAAAAGGTTATGCAGGATCAATTTGAGATGAGTCTGGTCGGAGAGTTGAAATACTTTTTGGGCTTTCAAGTAAGACAAACTGGAGATGGCATATATGTTTCCCAAACCAAGTACATAAAAGAACTGTTGAAGAAATTTGGGATGGAAAATGCAAAGCCAATGCGAACTCCAATGAGTCCGACGACGAAGCTTGAAAAGGATGACAAAGGTATAGATGTGGACCAAAAGCTTTATCGAGGTATGATTGGGTCCTTACTCTATTTAACTGCATCTAGACCAGACATCATGTTTTCTGTCTGTTTGTGTGCACGATTTCAAGCCTGTCCAAAAGAATCACATTTGATAGCCATTAAGAGGATTTTTCGTTATCTTATTCACACTCCTACACTTGGACTATGGTATCCCTCTTGTGGTACTCTTGATTTGGTTGGCTATGCTGATGCTGATTATGCTGGTAGCTTGGTTGATAGAAAGAGCACTAGTGGAACTTGCTTTCTTTTGGGACAATCCTTAGTTTCTTGGTCTAGCCGTAAGCAAAATAGTGTTGCGCTATCCACCACTGAGGCAGAGTATATTGCTCTTGGCAGCTGCTGTGCCCAGGTACTGTGGATGATGCAAACCTTACTTGACTACGGATTAGAATTACGAAAAGTCCCTCTTCGTTGTGATAGCAAGAGTGCCATAGATCTTTCTAACAACCCTATCCATCACTCTCGTACTAAGCATATTGACGTTAGACATCATTTTATCCGAGATCATTTAGCTAAAGAAGATGTTTCAATTGAATATGTTTCTACTGATTCTCAGTTAGCAGACATTTTTACCAAACCTTTAGTTGAAGATCGTTTTTGTCGTCTTCGTCTTGATTTAGGCATCATTAATACTATTTAATGTATATATTTGGTGTGCTTTTAATTATAGTGTGCTTTCATATTTTTTTTGTGTGCTATAAAAAAAATGAAAAATAAAAATAAAAAGAAAGGGAAAATGAAAGTCTATCTCTTATGTTTACACTTTTCATCAGAAACATCTTTGAAGCAAAACATATGCCTTATGAATTTTGAATATTATATTCTTAACAATGCTTGCATTCAAAGACTCCATACTTATTTAAGTCATATTCATTAATGAGTAACTAACGTTTTTCATCTTCCAATCACACTTACACAGATCAAAATTTTTTTGATATGGATTTGAAATATTGAATAAGAAAAGTGGTTGTTGGTGGACTAATTTATGTTTTAATGGGATATGATGTTTCAAGGCATGGGTAAAAAGAAAAGCTCTCTTCAAAATATACGTGTATAAAAAGATTAGCAAGACGAGTGTCTTCAAAATATATACACAGAGCTTCGTATGAAAAATGGATACGATTCATGTCCTTGATACTACCCTTGGACATCCAACTTATGCTATAAATGCCATTTTTTAGCGTTGGTGTTAAGTCCGTCAAGCACTGCCATTTCACATTTAAAAATCCTTCTCGGTCATGTTTGGAATTGGTAACTTGAACTCATATTACATGGGAAGGGGAAACTCAATCTTTGATGTTCATATATTCAGTGGAAAAGATGGTTATGACAGGCTGTATTCCTTATTACCTCTCCATATGTACTAAACATTTGATCTTCACACTTGAGCACGGAGATGAATTATGGTAGTTATGATTTGGTGCTTATTGCTTATTTATTCATTGTGGTCAACGATGTATTGCCTTTTGTTTTGGTTTATAATGTTCAATTTTCCATTCCTCATATGCTATTTCATACATTTTTTGATGAAAACAAAGGGGGAGAGAAATATTAAGATTGAGCATTGAGCATGTCAGAGATAGGGGGAGCATGTCAATAGGGGGAGCATATCATTTTGCCATTCATGCTCATATTCATGACTCACACACTCACACACTTCACACATTTTTGATGTAATCTTAATGTCTGGTTTGTTCTCATCAAAAGGGGGAGATTGTTGGAAACAACATTCTAGCCTATGTTTGATGATAACAAACCCTACTGAACTGTTCTAATATGTTTGTTGAGTGTGTCACAGGTCCCTATAATCATGATTGCTCAGGTTACACATGTACGTACTCAAGTACGTAGAGATACAAGGGTGAAACTTCATTTGGAATTACACAAGCTGATCAAACAAGAGAGTATAGCTATGAAACTCTACCCTAGAGTTAATCATAGGCTATAAATATCATGGGATTTTTCTCAAGATTTATGGAGATTGTTTGAAGTCCAAATACGGGGAAATACGAGAAAATACTGAGTATACAAAGAAGAAACTTTTTCTACAAGTGGTGAAATGAGGTGAAACAATTCTCACATGTCAAAATGAAGCTCTGGGATTTTTGAGAATTATTTCAGAATTTTTAGGATTTATTTGATGCCCAAATACGCAAGAATACAGTGCAAATACTCAGAAAAATAGACATACGGCACTGTTCAAAGATACGGCTTCTTCGCAGCCCATACGGTCGACGTGGCGCAATCCTGGCCGTCCATTTCACATCTGACGGTCGCTCGAAGCGGGGCGACGTGGCCGCTTGTCCGCCGCCCGATCTCGATCCAACGGCCACCTACCGTGCGGATGAAGTCGCAAATGGCGGGTGCCGCTGATTCAGCCGCTGACGACGTGGCGTCATCTCCGCCGTTGGATCTCCATCCAATGGTCCAGACGCTGCCGACTTCGAGTCAGCTGAGGTGGGTCCGAGTCGCAGTTGGCGGGCGCTGAACGCTGAATCCGAGCGGCGACGTGGGCGAATCTCGAGCGTCCATCTTCGATCCAACGGCTGCCGACAAGCCGCTTTAGCGGATGGCGAATTTAATGCGGGTTTGACCCGCGAAGCCGCCGAGCTGCGGATCCCTTCGCACAGTGCACAGACCCGTTAACTCAATCCTATATATACCCATGTACATCTCTTCACATTATCATCAATAAGTGGAGTTCTAGAGATCCAAATTGAGTTCCGTAAGAAGCGTTGCGACCGTGACTTCATCCCCGACGCAGTGACAGCAAGTTGAGCAGCTAGTTCCTCCTGTGCAGCAAATGAGATCATTTTGAGTGAGGAACTTCTACCGACTACTTCCACGGGGACAGCGACTACTTCTTCTACAGACATCCGATCATCATTCCGTAAGAAGCGTTGCGAAGCTACTGATGTGCTGAAAGACGACAATCAAAGAGATCTTCACAAATGAGCTTTCTAAACTCTTGATCTTTGTTATTTGTGAAGTTATTAATGTTTTGATCAGCATTTCTGTAATATAATTTCTTCCGCTATTTGGGACTCTAGGAACCAAACTTGTTGGGGCAAGTTGGGTTGGGGAGTGATACTTGTATGTTTCTTTTTGGCTTTGGTGAGCTTGAGTTGGTCTGACAGGTTGGTGTTGGGGCACAAATCTAAGGGAGATTGTAACTTCTTAAAGAAACAATATAAGTGATTGCTCATTGGGGTGGACGTAGGTCATGGGGACCGAACCACGTTAAATTCTGTGTCTTCTGTGAATGCTTTGATTGTCCGATTCCTAAACTGCATGCTGTAAACTAGGCTTAATTTTTATCTTGCGATAATTTGGTCAAAGGCCTATTCACCCCCCCCCCCCCCCCCCCCCCCTCTAGGCCTTATATAGATCCTACACACACCCCCCCAATATTGCACACACCCCACACACACACACCATGTATTGCAAAATACAATAATACACTTTCAACCCACCATGTTCTTCTAAATTATAATAGTATTCTTTGGTTTTATTGCTGCTGCTGGTGGTGGTGGTGGTGGTACTCTCAGAGATTGTATTGCTTCTCTTATTGCTTCTCTTATTGCTGGTTTTTCTAAACTCTTTGGGTTTTGTTTTAACAATGAAGCCGAGTTACGTGTGGTGATAGAGAGAATAAAGATGGATAAACAATGGTGTTATAATAACAGTATTGATGGTGAATGTGATTCGGATATTGTAGTGAGGTGGATAAGAGAATGCAACAGTTTGGTATTTGTGGGAGTTTTGGGAATAGCTTTCAGGTTTATTAAACGGATTGGATTTTTTTTTATAAAGCACTTGTACAAAGAGAGGAATAAGGTGGCTGATGTGTTAGCTCGGCTTGGCTCCATTGGACGGAATAATTTATTTACTAGTAGTGCTCAATTTCCTAGATTTATCAAAGATTTGTATAGATTGGATAAAATGGGTATAGCTTATATTAGGCATGTTTAGATTGATTATTCATATATGCATGTTTAGTTTATGTTTTTAGTTGATTTTGCTGGGTTTTGAGTAGTTTGGATGCTTGTGTAATTTTTTGTGCTTTTTTTGGTGAAGTAATGTGAACACAGATGACCTTTATGTTACCACGTTATCCATCCGCTATAAGTGAGTATTAGTAACAAATTTGGGACGGGTCTGCTATGAAGGTGGCTTCTGGCTCTTCAGTAAAAAAAACCCCCACCATGTCCTTCAATTCGTTTCTGGGATTAATTACTCATTCCCCATATGTCTTCACATGCAAAGCAACATAAAGAAGAGAATAGATGCAACGCACCGTGACACAAAAATGAATAGATTGTTGGGGTACAAATATGAGCGCACAACTCATCAATCTCCACACTAGTATGATATTGTCTGTATTGTGTCTCTCCAAGGCACACATGGTTTTGTTCTTGGGCTCTCCTCAAAAGGCCTCGTACCAATGGAGATTCAATTCCATATTAATACCCCCCAATCCCCGTGTATAGCCGATGTGGGACTATGTTTGACATCTCACAGAGATTGCCACATCCTCATTAGCCACAAAATATGAAAATAACCAATCTAATAGAAACCCCGTGCACTTTACAGACTGGAAGATACTAAGGTGTTCTATTAGCAAAGTTGCATCATTCGAACGTGAATGGAATTCTAAGAAAGGATTTAGTAAATCATGAATCTAGGGAGAGTGGTAACTGAACATAATTCTACAAAAACTAGGAAAGAATTTTACGTCTAAATGTTGGTCTTTTGCGTAACTCCCCGCAATGGTGTGGTGCCACCAGTGCAAGCATTCGTCGGCTTTGAGATTCGTACAGGACCGAAGTGCCAAGAATTAGATGCACATATAGCATGAGAACATAAATGAATGATTTGGGCAATTAATGTTTGCAACTGTCATGACATCATTCATTTTACAAACATGCAGCTTAACAATTGCCTGTACAAGAAATGAAAAAAAGAAGCTTAATTGTTGCATTCTAAGAAAATAATATCATTATTAACTACTCTTTTATCTGTCCTTCCAAATGACAGATAACACAAACAAATTAAGAAAAACTGCAAACCCCACCAAAATAGATCATTATGAACAAAACAGTAGTACACGGGGAATGAGAAGTTACATCTTCAATTTCCCCAAGGTATCTCCATAACAAGGTGAATCCCAGAAATCAATCATGAGAAATATCAAAAAATTGAAAATGTTGCAAGCATGACTAACATAGAAACTGAATAATAGCAACATGCCATCAGCTCCATTAGAAATAAAAAGTGCCTGCGTTAACTTAAGATATAACACAACCAATAGAAACATAGAAGACTCCCTAACATACATATACCCAAAGGTCGCTATGATGCGGATCATCATCACCGCGATGTGCCTTATCATCATGGGCACATACATTTATTCTTCCGTTCAGAATTGCAAAGCCGAACAGTATAATTAAATATATATTGTGTTCGGATTTACACATGTATTGTATTAGAGCCGTTCAGATCTCCAAATCCAAACATGTGATGTTAAAAATATAGGTGTGGTGAATCAAGTAGTGTGGTGTATTCATAAATTTCTGTGGTGCGAATAACAACACTCAAATAATTTTTTGGAGAACAAAGATTTTGAGGGGATATTTTAAATGAACCTTGCCTGCGCCGAAGCTAAATTTTTGTTTGTTTAAATTTTCGAGGGGGAAATAATTCTTGGGGAGAACAAAGATTTTGAGAGGATATCTTAAAGGCGCGGGCGCCTACAAGGCCTACAAAATGAACCTTTAACAGCACTTAAATAAGGCCTTTAATAGCGCTTTACAAGCGCTGTCTATCTCGCCGCTGCTATAGGGGGGCTGGTTTTAATAGCGCTTTAAAAGCGCTGTTAAAGGGGGGCCTTTAACAGCGCTTGTTAGTGCAAGCGCTGTTAAAGGGGGGCCTTTAACAGCGCTTCTTTAGTGCAAGCGCTGTTAAAGGCCCCCCTTTAACAGCGCTTGTGTGTGCAAGCGCTGTTAAAGGGGGTGGGGCTTTAACAGCGCTTGTTTGTGCAAGCGCTGTTAAAGGCCCCCCTTTAACAGCGCTTTTTTGTGCAAGCGCTGTTAAAGGGGGGCCTTTAACAGCGCTTGTTAGTGCACATCAAAACGGGGACTGCAGCCCGTAGCTTGTTCTTTGAAGCTCGGACAAGCCACTCACTAGTGATTCATACGCATGACGTTTTGATGACGAGTCATCGCAAATGTTTCCGAGTAATACCATAATCGAGAAATCATAATCGCAAATTTTTCGTAATAAGTCAACATTCATTTGATCGAAAATACATTCAGCATTTCCAAACAATCGAATAGTCAGTAGGCGCATCAAAGCGGCTTAAAGCTCGCAAGCCAAAGAAGCTAAACTTGAAAATTTCCCTAGATCACCAGAGAGAGCCACAATGATAAGGGCTCACCACAAGCCTCGATATATGATCAGCTGCTGTTAATAATTTTGCATTGACTCGACGCAAGGATAATACAGATGAAGATTCTAGCAGTGAACTGATAATTCTTAATCTACATGAGAACCACATCAAGAAAATTATAGAAACACGATGCAGTAATAATGTCCGCCAAGGATAATACAGATGAAAATTATAGAAACTCGATATATGATCAGCTGCTGTTAATAATGTCCGCCAAGTATCTTCACTTCCAAGTTCTGTTATTTCTTATGGTTCATCCACATCATCAAAGCCATCATTGGTGTCAAGGAACTGATCAATATTGATCTGTCAAATTACCAGGTAAATTTTCTTTAAAAATTGTTTGCAAATATAAACTTCACAGAGAAACAAAAACAGGATCCTATTGCATTTATACCTCCTTAAAGCGAATGATGTTAGGGTGCCTCAAGGACCTATGGTTGATGATCTCCCTTTGCAATTTCTCATCAATCTGTTCTCAGCGATAATGCCCAAATTAGAACAACAAGCTTGCAAAAATATCAACACAGCAAACCAAATCACCAAAATCAAACCATATTCCCCCGGTAAATGGCAATTCCACTCAACCACTGAAAAATAAACAGGAAATTTTGAGGTATGCGATGATCAGTACCTTCGTCCCCCTTTGAATGTAATTGACAGCAAGAAGCTCCTTGGTGCTCTTGTCCCTCACCAACCTCGCCACATCGAAATTGCCCGAACCCAACTCCTTCAGTGGTTCATACTTCAAGAAAGCACAAATAACATGAAAGACGAGGATCACCGTCCTGCAAAAAAACATATATTGTTCATATTATCCATCATACAGAATGGACTAGAAGTGAAACCTTTTAACAAAATACACCTAAAAGTCAGGGATCAATAAGAAAAAACTCTTTATGCAATAATTATCTCAAAAGAATTGATAATACTAGAAAATGTAACCTTTATGCCTCATTTTATAGCAAATTTATCAGAAAAAAGTTGCAGTGAAGCATTATGGTGGAACATTTCCTCAGCTTAAGACTTCCCAAGTCTCAACAGCATGTGAAAGCAATATTGTCATGAAGTCCAGCAGATATAACTCTTTCTTAGCCCAAAATGAATTTAACCCAGAAACTAATGATTGGCAAGCAGCATCGCTCACTATATGCTTTTGGCCTACAATTCACCATATTGAGCCTTTAATGTTTTCCTGATATCATTCCGGTAGTTCATTATTGTAAGGCCTTCCATATGGCCTTTGCAAGGGAAGTACAAGGAGTGCCTGAAATGAAGTGTTGGCCCACAGCATTTATTGTTCAGATTTTGGTTACAGGGATCATCCGATATACAAGAAGTCCCAATGGTTTTTGAATAGCGGGAAAGCTATGCTGCGTCAAGCCAATTGTTTCATCACATGCTCTTAGTAACTTAGTTCGGTCCATATGCAGACAAGTGGGAGGCACATATAAAACATACATAAACTGATTATAATAGCTTCATTGATGCTCGCTTCGCCCACCATTACAGATTAGTCACATGCACCTTAAATTTAAAACTAACAGTAAGGCAGGGTTATATACATTCGCCCACCTCAAGGCATTCTATACGTTTACACTAAATAAACAAAGTTGGTTATGTTCCGCCAATTCCAACTTCAATTCTTGCGACCCACAAGAGAAGCCCATCATAGAAAACAACCAACCAGAAACTTTCATTTGATTATAGAAAATTTGAAATCTTGATGTCAATATCCATATCGGCCAACGTTATAGTATCAGTAGCGTCAATATTATCAACCGTATACATCACTCTGGTTTTTCATGTCATCTGCTTCTTAAATCTTTAGAAGTATAAATTAAATTATTAAAAAATTTAATAGAAACAGTCTGAAATGTTTTTTGGGACAATTCATGAAATTTTGATCATATCTTGACGAAATATTATATTTGCTCATAACTTGACAAAATATTATATACACATCAGTTGGTGCAACAGTACCCTACATGTAGTTTAAATTATTCAAAGTTTGGTTTGAATTGTGTAGCAAGAACACCTTATGAAGTGTTTTATTGGTCAATAAAACAATCGGATGGCTAACGGTAAGCGAAAGAAAATTTTCTCTGGATAAGAAAATACGCTTGATATTGGATCGTATCGGCGCTTGATATTGGATCATTTCGGCCATATCGGCCATATCGGCCGATATCGTATCGGCCAGATACGATCTGTTTTGTTTTGTTTTTTTATTTAAAGTGTAAAGCAGCTTTGGATTGATAAATTTTGATCCAACCCCGCTTGTATATATTTCCAAATCTCCACATCTTTCAATTTTGATCGCAAAATTCCACATCCTAACCCTAACTTAAGATTTGCAACAGTAGAGGCAATGATGTCAATGAGGGAATTAAAGGCAATAATGACAAGATTTGAGAGATTAGTCTCTCTTCCGCTTCCTCTCTGTCTCTATTTCTTTATTCCTCCAGTCTTCTTATTTAGTTATTCTCTCTTCTTCTCCTTTCTCTCGTCTACTGCTAATGCACAAATAACAACAGCCCAAAAAAATGCCACCCCCAAGAGAGCTTGATCATAAATATGAAAATGGTCTAATCTGCTCCTCATTCTGCAACAATACAGGATATATTGCACACACAAGGAAAAAGTTCTTATACGTGCATTACGGAAAAAGTTTATATGCATTTCTGATGGAATTGAACATATGGCTTACTCGGATATGGGATGTAGAATCTTTCGAAGAATTTGCATTGCCTTCGATCCCATAACCTCCAACCTTGCTATGTGACCTTCCAATGAAGAACAATAGACAGAAACACCATTTTCATGCATCTGGAACAAAAGACAATCCATATAATTAGCATTCACACAAATTGGAAATATACATACAAGCTCAATTTGTAAATATTAATAAGTACATTAGAAGATGCTACATGCTGATGCGTGCAGTAAAAAAACAATGAATTGACAAATAATGTCTTCGACATATAACATGCAAATCCAGCAAGTAAATTCAGAATCTGCTCATATTCTCTTACCAAAAGAAAAAGTTTTTGAAAGAAATGAGAATCGTGGAAATCAACACAAGGAAAGTAGTAAAGAAGATATCGACCGAATGGATGAAAAATGTAAAACATTGGCAGTGGTTCACACAAGACATGTAACTGGAACTTCCCAATGCCTGGATATTCCCAACTACCTTCATTTGGGTAAGATGCCTGGATATTCCCTAATCCAACTTCAACCTAAGAGATAACTCCCCCTTTGAAAAACACATCAAATTCTCTTCGAAAGCTTCTCATATAATCCAAGTAGACCTGCATCAGATTTGAGGCAGGCAAAAGGAAAGTGTTGACAGCAGAATGAAACAAGAGATAAATGAGTAAAGATTCTTTTGACACATGCTGAAGGAGAACATGTATAATCAGAAGCTTTTGTTTGATTACAAATACAAAATTTGGAATACCAAGCGTAGATTTAGAATGATAGAATGCATAGGATGTAATGAGAATGCAAAGCTGCATTTCGTGTATGTCACTCATAAACAATGGAACTGACTAACATACATTTTTTGACATTAACTCAGCATTCATTTTTTTTGGTCACCTATAGCATTGAGCAGCTCATTCTCTTTTGATCAAATAAATCACCAGTTTGCATCTTACAACTCTAGTCTTATGCTACTTTAAACCAAATATGAAGATTAAAGGAGTTCTCACAAATGATAACAAGGTAACCATTTATCAGCGTCGGTCTCTGTTGGCAAAAATTGAATCAGAGACACGCATCTAAAAATGCAGTCGACATTCTTTGTTGGACATGAATACAAAACAAGTTAAAACCCATCTATATACCCTTCAGCTTGATAGGCCTACTAACATGATTACGGGGATCATTGACCTGAACATATATGTCAACCAACACAGTATGCAGAGTATGTGGTGCTTCACTTTCCTTATTTTCAAGACATATATGTTCACCGGTCAGAAGGAAAGGTTATGAAACTTTTTTTCTTTATAATAAAAACAAATATAGGTTCTATCCCCCTCCTAAAGCAAAAACAAAAACAATGATACTGCCCGTTTTCTAGAAAAGAATGAATCCACATATAACCTCTTACGAGAAGTGTAATTTGTGCAAATGTTAAACCTTCTTTCGATGCACAATAATATTCATATAAACTTAATATTTATCTAATAAAGCGAAAGTACTTACTTTGTTATCTTTATTCCTACCATAAAGTGGTCATTGTTGTTTCCACCAAATAAACGTTGGAAGTCTTTAGGCTTTGCAGGTTTTTTAGTTTTCGAATTCTCGTCATCTTCTTCAACATCCTCAGTTCCAAATTCTTTAGAAAACCGATCCATATGATCCATATCCTCAGTTCCAAATTCTTTAGAAAAACACTTACTTCAGGAATATTACAGGAAAGAAGCGTGCAACTACCACTTTTGCTTATTGTAGCTAATTATTTGTTGTGACCCATACTCTCAAATACTTTCATCTTCTCTAATAGCAATGCCACTGTTTCTCTCAAGTCCGCGTTATCATTATTTCTTCTGCGCTTTTCACTTGGGAAACAATCTTTTACTGACGGCCCGAATCCATAACCTCTAACACGTCCAGGATACTCTGGGACATTTAAGACTCGAGAAAGTATATCCTGCGAGTCCTGTAACTGATCATGTGATATAGTTTGTGAAATGGTCTCCTGGCACATAAATTTGAAAGGTAACATATACATCATTAGTGATAAAATAAGAAAATAATAAAAGAACTAGAGTAAAATGATATCATACTTACAATTTTCTCACACACTTGCTGAACATTTTCATTATCAACCACTCCTAACTTATTTACACGAGCACCCTTCCATAAATCATGACGAGCTATGGATGTGTCATTTGATTCTGACTCCTTTAACTGTACATTCAGACAATTAAGATAATTAATAAACTAATTAAAAATCAATTCTAACATCTTGTACGTTGTATCTTTTGCTCAAGGCGTGTGTAACCCATACGGCCCTTTCTATATGGGTACATATGATTTAATGCTCTTTTTTGATTTTGAGTGCTTCGCATCTATTTAGGCACAAAGCAACTATATTAATACAAAGTAATATGTTTAGTCAGATTCCTCAAAATGAGTAACATTACCTTAAATTCATCGCACTGACGTTTAGCAACAAACGCTCTCCATTGATCTTCAGATATGAAAGGATACTCATGTGGAGGATGCTCAATAACACTACCACTTTCATCACAAACATAATTCTTTGTTAAGTAGGTTCTGAAATTTCTACAAAGTTTGCCTGCTTCTTTAAGAATATATCTCTGATGACTATCATCAACAATGAAAGATGTCTACAAAAGTGTGCTCAATTGTGTTAGTATGTTTGTATAAGAATAAAAAAAGATGAGAGTATGTATATTACCTGTATATCCTTCCAGATGTTTTCTTTCACTACTTTTAAAGCCGACGATTTCCAGTTATCACATGTTATTGGCACCATCTGTCGGGTAATTGCCCCAATATAACTCACAAATATAGCACTGTTAGGATCAATTGGTTGACCCCTATCATTCCATCCAACCTAATAACAATGATAGAATAAGAAAATGAATATATGTTGATGAAAATTAATATGATTAAATAATAAAAACTTGTAAGTAGAATACCTTAAATGATATCCCTTTGCTTCGTGCACGAATAACTCCCTCCATAGCGGTCACTCCACGTTTAATAACATTTTCCTCAATATTGGGAGCATCACCATCAAGGGGAACACAGTTGTCATCACTAGAAGACATTTATCTACAACAAAATAAAACAACATTAAATTGTTAGTTCACAAGAAAAGATGCAAGAAAAATGAATTAAGATCAATATACATCACTCACCAGAAAAAGTCGTATGAACTTAATTAGGTTAATCTTTTCCTTTTCCTTGTTGGATTAATACTTGCTTGTCCCTTCATGACATGAAATGACGGATTGACCCAAATCCCCTCATCATGATCATCTCTCATATAGAAACCATCATCTACAGTAGGATCAATATCTAGTGATTGTGATGTCCCTAAGAAAGGATCATCCTCAGTATTGATATCATCATGTGCTTGGCTACGACAGTCATTTAATTTGTTATTCAACAACACAATGGACCACTTCACATCAGTGGGATCTGTGACATAGAATACTTGTTGAGCTTGCGAAGCTAAAATAAAAGGCTCGTCCTTATACCCCTCCCTATTGAGATCCACCCGCATGAACCCTAACTCATCAATTTGAACCCCATTATTGTTGTCTGCCCACTTACAACCAAACACAGCCAATCGAAACATACTATAATCCAACTCCCATATGCGTTCAATAACACCAAAGTATGACATATTTGCATATATGGGATTTCTGTCTTTTGCACTAGAGATGTGCATAGATTCAGCTACAAGAGTCACTCCACTATTTTGCATTGTACTTTGATCATCATGATCTTTAGTGTAGAATGTATACCCGTTAATAAGGTAACCATTGTGAGAAAAAACGTGTACACTTGGACCATTTGCTAACCATCTCAATCTATCTGAAACTGAAGCTCTATTTATAGCCAACTCTCCAAAGACTTGTTCTTTCAGCCATGTTATAAAAGACCGATTGTGTTCTCTTGTTATCCAATTCTCATTCCTATTTGGGTTTGAATTTCGAAGTAGTTCCTTGTGTCTTTCAGCATACGGCTCAACTTCAACATCATTGTGCAGAACATATAAATGTGCTTGCTCCCACTCTGTCCTTGATATGAGCACTACATCACCTCCCTTAATCCCTTCCCCTGATATTCTTCCTGTGTGACGAGACCTTGGAAGCCCTATGGAATCAACATTGCTTAGGTACTCTGTACAAAATTCAACAGCTTCTTCAACTATGTAACGCTCAACCATACAACCTTCTGGCCGACTACGGTTTTTCACATACCCTTTTAATATCTTCATATAGCGCTCGATCGGGTACATCCATCTCATATAGGCTGGTCCACACAATTGTGTCTCTCTAACCAGGTGAACAGTCAGATGAACCATTATGTCAAAGAAGGATGGTGGTAAATACATCTCAAGCTCACACAATGTGACAACAATTTCTTTTTGCAATGCCGGTAACTTTCCAGGATCAATAACTTTACTGCAAATTGCCCTGAAGAAGAAACATAGTTTTGTGATGGTCACCCTCACCTTTTTTGGCAAAATGGAACGTATACCCACGGGTAGTAAATGCTCCATCAAAACATGACAATCATGAGATTTTAGAGCTTTTAACTTGAGATCTTTCATAGATACGAGGCTTCTAATGTTTGACGAGTATCCCTCTGGAACTTTAACTCCATCGAGAAACTTACAAAAAACTTTTTTTTCTTTCCTAGATAGAGTATGAGCTGCAGGAGGTAGATATGTACGCTTTCCCTTCTTTACCGGTCCCAATTCCATCCTCATTCCCATACTTACCATGTCCAACCTCGCATTTATCCCATCTTTACTCTTTCCTGGAACATTAAGCAACGTCCCGATAACACTTTCAAAAACATTCTTTTCAATATGCATCACATCAAGGAAATGTCTTACATACAATGACTTCCAATATGGTAATTCAAAGAAAATAGAGTTTTTCTTCCACCCACTGGTGACAAGTTCTCCTGCAAATGGCTTACCAAAATTACTACTTAAATTCTTTACCTTTTCAAACAGCTTATCACCGGTCAATGGCACAGGAGCTCTACATTCCTCTGTATTCCCATTGAATGCTTTCCTCAACCACCGGTAACGATGCCTCACGGGTAAAAATCTACGATGTCCGAGGAAGACATTCTTCTTACAATGTTCCAACCGCATCCAATACGTACTCTCTTCACATAAAGGGCATGCCCACTTTCCTTTAATACTATATCCTGACAGATTACCATATGCTGGGAAATCATTAATTGTGCCAAATAACATAGCCCTCAAGTTGAAATTCTCTTTCTTGTACCCATCATACACCTCTACACATGTGTCCCACATTTGTTTCAAATCTTCAATTAACGGAGACAAGTATATGTCTATATCATTTCCTGGTTGTTTAGGCCCAGAAATTAACATAGACAACATCATGTACTTGCGCTTCATGCATAACCATGGAGGTAGATTATAAATCATCAAAATCACTGGCCATGTGTTGTGGGAACTACTTTGAATACCATGTGGGTTCATTCCGTCGGTAGACAATGCAATTCGTAGGTTTCTTGCTTCTTCCCCAAATTCAGGATAATCGTGATCAAATTTTGTCCATTGAGGAGAATCTGCTGGGTGACGGAACATGCCATCTTCAATCCGTTCATTTGAATGCCACGTCAAGTGTTTTGCATCTTCTGGACTGCGATACATGCGCCTAAATCTCGGTATTATGGGGAAATACCATGCCACCTTCACTGGAGTTGATTCTTTTCTTTTATATCGTGAGGCATTACATTTAGGACACATGTTTAACGATGCATATTCATTACGAAATAAGATGCAATCGTTAGGACAAGCATGAATCCTCTCATAGCTCATGCCTATAGAGCATAACATTTGCTTAGCCTCATATGTTCGACTAGGAAGCACATTATCTTCTGGCAACATATCCTTTAGAATTATGAGTAATTCTGTGAAGCTCTTATCAGACCATCCATTGCTCGCTTTCAAGTTATACAATTTTAATACCGCCGACAATCGGTTGAATTTAGTACAACCACTGTACAATGGCTTCTCCGCATCACTTACCAACCTCGTAAACATTTCAGGACAATCCCGGAGATCCTCTTCAACCATATTTGCCATCTCTTCTAGGCGATCGTCGTCATATGTATTTGTGTTTGTATCACTTGTAGCATACCTCTCTGTACTTCCAAATTCACTGCACTCTTCTCTTGTCTCACCATGCCTTGTCCAACATGTATAACTTCGATCAATTCCATTGCACACTAAATAATCTTTCAACTCATCCTCGCTAACTCCCCTTGCATAGCAACACTTTAAACAGGGGCATATGATTTTCCTTGGATTTTCTGCATGATCAACTACAAATCTAATGAACTCTTTCACTCCATCCTCGTATTCTTTCGATAAACGATTTACCGACATCCATTTTAGATCCATATTTATCAAGCTAACAAAAAAAATTATTAACATTAGTTATTTTGTTATTCGAGAGGTTAAGGTCTGAATGCAAGTAGAAGGCTAAAGAGCCAACGAATATGGAAAAAAACACAGTTATATGCATATGCTGAAAAATATTAATGAAATTACAAAAAATGCAATATACTGATTTATGCGATCTTGCGTCGCTTGATGACAAGTTTTCAACTCTCCTACAAATCCAAACGGCACAAACACAAAAACTAAGATAAATACCAATTTGTCTTTTTCATCATAGAATTTGACCAAGGACATGTATAATCATTATATATGAATACTCCAGAAGACTACTCCATTGATTTTGCCAGTTGCATCATGAAAGTCATGCAAAAATATTCGCTGAGCAATATCAGACAAGGTTACTCAACAAAATTACAATATGAATTCTTCAACATATAGGATTTAGGTAGACATTAAATTTATTTCGGATTTTCTTGATGCAATAAAAATCAATGGACACACAAAAAGTAGCAAAACAGAGGAAATATATTTGGTAAATAGCTCCCCGAAAGATACATTAATATAAAATTTCAAGTATTTCCTCCATAGGTCAATAACATTGTCATGAAACTCTTGATTTCTCCTATGTGGGCAGTAACTTGGCAATTTAACATATATCATATAGTAAAAGTTTACTTCAGCAAATAATAAGCAGATAAAAAAAGACTCCACAAGCTTATCATCCTCTTCAGGACCCCTATTACTCATAGAATCGCATGGTTTAGATCACCCGGAGCGCGCACTGCTGCTGCAACTAATATTGAATACTAATACCAAAGCTTCCTCTCCATGTAACTCTAAGGTACCAATGCGACCTAGATTAAAACCAGGAGCGTCAAACAACTCATAGAGAGTTACAAATGTGTGCCATATATTTAACTAAAATACTCAAATGAACGGTAAGATCTTTTTAACTTCACACCAATCGACCCCGCAAAAAAAGAACAGACACCATGTCATTCTACAGGCTTGTCAAACCTACTACTAGAATATATGTCAAATAAAAGTCTCAAAGGTAAACATTTATAACAAACGCTTATTTGCATTTTTGCTCAACAACATCCTCTCACAAAATCACAACTAAATCTACATCACATTTTAGCAGTATTCATATTACCAGGAAATTACATCTTGGGAAAATAAATTAACAGAAGTGGAATTGACCATTCTCAATCTAGGTCATAAACGGCCTTCCAAAATACTTATTATTACACGAATCACTGTTGTAATTTCATATCATTGGGCTCTGTAGCTTGTTATCACAACATTTGAGAATGTTTTCTTAAAAAGTTTATATTCCAACTTTATTTTTAGCAAGGTATCATGTTTAGATTCTATAGATGATTATTGTGAGCTCAAATGCCAAATAACTGACATCCAACCTAACTTCTTGCTTGTAGGTTCCACACAGTTGCGTACCTACAGCAGGTGTGGTGGCTGGAGGTGGCGCGAAAATCCACTTTCAAATCTAGACCTTGCACATACAAAACGCATGTCAGTATAAATTGTTTTGACGCGATTAACGTTTTGAAATAAAACATATAGATTAATAACAATAATAATAATAAATCAAATCTTGCAAAATGCACGGTTCAATTTAGATTAGGGCTCAAGAAATTTGAAATGTTTAGGGTTTATAGACAACTCATATTTATGAGATTAAGATGACCCCATGATGAAATTAAGATTAATATAAAGATTACCTCAGATCGATAAGCAAAACTCGAGCGCACGAAGATGGAAGAGGGAATAGGGCTTGGGTTGCTCTAGGGCTTCTCAAGCGCACGAAGACACAGATATGGAAGATGGAAGAGGGAATATGGCTTGGGGTTGCTATAGGGCTTCTCGAGCGCACGAAGCGGCGGCGGGAATTTTCAACAAAGCAGCGGCTGCGGCACAAAGCAAATCGCGCGATCCTAGGGCTTGGGTTGCAACGAAGATGGCAGTGCGATCCTAGGGCTTGGGTTGCAACGAAGATAGCAGCGCGATCCTAGGGCTTGGGTTGCAACGAAGATGGCAGCAGACGATCCTAGGGCTTTGGAGCGCACGAAGATGGCAGCGGAGCTTCAGAGCGATATTGGGAATTTACTTAAGCGATTACATGAGTCGGGCTTCAAAGCGATCGATATTGCGAAGCCGTGAATGTATAATACCTTTAACAGCGCTTGTTTAATACAAGCGCTGTTAAAGACCACCCTTTAGCAGCGATTACACAAACAAGCGCTATTAAAGGGGGGGGCCTTTAACAGCGCTTGTTTATGCAAGCGCTGTTAAAGGCCCCCCATTAACAACGCTTGTTTGTGTAAGCGCTGCTAAAGGGTGGCCTTTAACAGCGCTTTTATTAAACAAGCGATGTCTATTGGGACTTTTAACAGCGCTTGTTCTAAAGAAGCGCTGTCTATTTGGACCTTTAACAGCGCTTGTAGAAAAAAGCGCTGTCTATTGTCTGACATTTAACAGCGCTTCTTTCTACAAGCGCTGTGTATTATCTGTGTCTCTAATACACAGCGCTTGCAGAAATAAGCGCTGTCTATTGTCGGACCTTTAACAGCGCTTGCAGAAAGAAGCACTGTCTATTCTCCGACCTTTAACAGCGCTTGCAAAAAGAAGCGATGTCTAATATATGTGCCTCTAATTAACAGCGCTTATAATTGGCAAGCGATATTAAAGGTGTGCTATTAAAGGTCCTTTTTGTAGTAGTGGATGCAGCCACTATTATGTCATACATAAGATTAAACAATTAAAATATTAATTAAGCTGTAAAAAGTAAAATAAACTTAAAATAAAAATTTGAAGTATTTAGTGATTAACTATCATTATAAGAAGTTACATAAGTGCCGATAATATGGACACAACGTCAACTACACATTTTGTACTTATAACACAGTAAGTATTTGCTCGAATGCATTTAACTTAGTCTTTAGTTGCATATTCTCTTCCAATAATTGTGTACTAAGCCTGCAGAAGGAAGGGGTGCTAGAGTAGAACAAGCTGTTCCCAATACATGTGTGTGTTTAACAGCCAAACGAAACTCGAACACATGAGATCGAGCCGGACCACAGTCACTTCATTCCATAATAAAGGGTCAAAATCAGGGTGAGAGCTGGGGTCTTCCATGTGTACTTATGTCATCCGTTCCCGATAAGTATCCTACACAACATAGTTATCCAAATTGATAATAATTAGAAAACATGCATTCAACATATAGTAAAAAAACTTAGTGAGACAACTTAAGATCGTTCGCTAACAAAAGGCCCCCTTCTTCTGATGCGTCGAATTGAAGACCTCCAGGTGGGTCACCTGATGACCCTCAGGTGCACTCGTCTGTAATTTCAAACAACTATTAAGTTAAAAATATGAGCTGCTCCAAGACATAAAATAGTAAAATAATAATTCATGTAACATGCAGTAAATGCACACAAATATATGCAATTTATCACGATGCCAGTTGATACGACTATCTTAGAGAAGCCCAGAAGCAAACGGCCCAAGTCCACGTGGGAATAAGAAGGCTCTCCAAAAAGAGTTTTGGGCCAACCGTCGAAGGCCCTCGTGAAAGCCTTACATCGAACCGCCCATGATCGGCATGCACCCGGTCAGCCCACGACTAAGGGAGTTAGCCGTTCCCTAAAACGCTCACCCTTAATGGCCATCAAGGGACCACATTAATCCACCTTGATGACGCATAAAGACGTCCAGAGGAAGGCAGATCATGGAGGCGGAATAGGGGGGCACGAAGTCACGGCGATCGTGGGGGAATCCATATATAGGGACGGGGGCATGAACAAAGAAAGGGGCTAAATCCCAGATACCGCAACACAGAGGTATTCTCCTAAAAAGATCTTGCTTTCCCATTGTCTGTAACGACTGGCTTTTCATGTATGGATTTTATTATATATATATATATTATATTATTAGATTACTTCCCCTTGATTGTGATTTCCATTTCCGTCTCCGTAGTTCTCTTTTCGTTCGTTTCGTCGTGATTTCCTAGATTCTTCCGTCGGTCGGCGTGTTTGAAGTAAGTCATTCGTGACGGGCTTCATAACGTCGATATCTTAGAGTTAGAATGAGCCTAGGAGACTTAGGAAACCATCCCGGAGCTTCGCACTCCATTTCAGAACTTTCAGTACACATTAGCCGGTATAAGAAGGGGCACCGACCAACTAGATGACGATCCAGTCGGTCGAAAAACCTTCTTGAACTGACTAGTGGGCTTTGATAAATGTTCAGGAGTTACTATTTATCGTTAGTCGGTCTAAGAACGTTGGTTGACCGACTAGGTTACAAACTAGTCGGTCGGCAATGCTTCTTTAACCGACTAACTCATTAATTATTTTTGGTACCAGTTACTGTTCACTTTTAATCGGTCTAAGAACGTTCATCGACCGACTAGATGTCAAACTAGTCGGTCAGTAGTTGTTCTTTGACCGACTAACTCTTAGTTCAGGTTTTCGTCAGGGGTTACTGTTTACACTTAGTCGGTCTGCGTTGGTCAACCGACCGACTAGTTCCCAAACTAGTCGGTCAGTGGTTGCTCTTTGACCGACTAAACAGTACAGGAAACCCTAGTTTTGCCCTAGCCGCCACCAAACTCTATAAATACCCCCTCCAAACGTTTTCTTCTTCTTCCTCATGACCTAAAACCCTAGTTTCTCCCCCATTGAGCCCCCTACTATCTCAAACCCTTATTCCTTCATCCGAAGCCCAAAATCCATCATCCAAACCCTCACTTGACACATCCTACATCTCATCTTCCTCAAACCTTCATCAAACCCCCAAAACCCATATCAAAACCTATTTTCCCAGATTTTTCCTCATTTCCAGATCTGAGCCGGATCGTTCTTCCGTTGCCGTGGTTGCTCGGCATCGTTCCTCCGCTTCTTCACGGTAATACTCGATTCCTTTAGTTTTAGCATAACCCACATTGACATTTGTGAAACCCTAATAAAATGGATTATTAGACAATTAGGATTATATTAAGAAATCGATTTAGAATCGTTGTTCTAATGATTGTTTTGCTATAACAGTGATCTATTCCGTAGTTAGCTTGTGTGACGATCTTCATTGCTCGTCAATCCCGGTATCAGGCAAGTGAAACTTGCCTCTCTTGATTTGGGCCATGTCTTAGGCCATTTCCCTTGCTTTAGCATAAAAGAGACTAGACGGTGAAAGGATAGCCGTCTAGACGCCATTGACCTAGCTTGACAACGAAGCTTGGTCCGTCACCTTCATCATGCTTGTATGTCACGTTTACTTTCCCTTAACGGTACGCGTATTAACTGTTCATGTCATCCATGCATCCTTAACTGCTATTGCATTTTAACTGCCATGTTTAATTTAAATTAACGGTACGCGAATATGTTCATGTCATTGAATTTTGCCTGTCACGTTTAATTTCAATTAACAGTACGCGAATATCTGCTCATGTCATTGCATGCTTGAACACTCATCGTGATTGCGTAGCTTCGCTACATACTTGTACTATTTATACCGGCTAGGCACCCGTTTTGCGGGCATAACCCTAGGCCAATTACAATTCTGGCCCGTGGTCCAGAAGACGAGCTCACTACAGCCTACGGGCAATAGGGCACTCTCTGAGTGATCCCTTATACATGACTACAGCCTGCGGACAATATGTCATCCATGTGTGGGTGATCCCTTGTACTTGTACTTGTTACTTGACATTACATGTCACAACTACCACTTGCTACTTGTACCTTGCCTTACTTGTTACTACCTTACTTTACTTGACATGCACCATACTTTAACTGCTAGGTTGTTAGTTTACCTTTCTTTCAGTTTCCTTGCACAAGTCTTTCGACTTGCTGACATGTGCCCCTTTTCTCTTTTGGGTGACACATGTTAGAGCCCGAGCCTGAGATACTTGCTGAGGACGCGGTGTTCGCTGACGCTGAGTCAGAACCCGCGTTGATCGAGGACTTCGTAGACACTGGAGGTCAGTCTTAGTGTCTATATTTGGTGTTGTTAGATTGCTTAGGTTGTCGGTGCGTGGCACCTAGTTTGATACTCTGTTATGTTTGTGTTTTGTTTGGCCTTGTTCTGGGCCTTTAGACTCTTTCATGTTAGCTTGGTGGCTTTTTCTGTGATGTTGAATTGTTGTGGACGAACTTTGGGATTGGTATTTCATATCCGTCTCCTTTTTCTATTATTATTATTGTTGTTCCATTTGCGTTTACAGAGACATGCTTATACTAAATTGATGCTTATCAGGCGTGCAGCTTCACAGCTCCACGTCTGAGCGGACCTTCTCACGTCTCGTCTCCATTTTAGGGAAGCGGAGCGTGACAGGTTTTAGTGGTGGCCCATGCAGGTCGCTCTGTAACTGCAATTATCGGGATAACGATAATAATATAAGATTGTCCAACAAATAAATTCGACATCTGAGCCCTAAGCTATGAGTCTAATTGTTTCGTTTTCTGTGTCATTAGATGGCAAGAAGGCGAATCACCCGTGGTGGAGGTAGTGGTGCGCCCCCTCATGACGAGGAGCCTGAGCGGGAACCCACCAATGGAGAGATGATGCGGATGATGCTCCAGATGATGCAAGTGCAGCAGGGCGTGCTCCTGCAAGTCCAGAATGCTCCGCTTGCTCGAGCTGGTCGGGCACTTCCGGATGCCCCTCGCTCCGAGCCGGGAGCGAAGCAATTTCGGGAGCTGGGTCCCGCATATTTTGATGGGTCTGAGGGTCCTCTGGCTGCCGATGAGTGGATTCGGAACATTGATGATAACCTGGCGATGGCGAAGATTAACCCGGCTGGATGGGTTGATTTGGCCAAGAGACAGTTGAAGGACAATGCCAGGAACTGGTGGGATGCTGAGGAGAAGATGTTGGAGGTGCCTATAGTTTGGGCTACCTTCAAGGCCAGATTTGATGGAGAGTTCTTCCCGAAGGCTGCTAGACAGGTGATGCTGCAGCGCTTCATAGATCTGAAGCAGGGGAGCTTGTCGGTGGATCAGTACCACCAGGAGTTCACGAGGCTCAGTCGGTTTGCACCAAAGATGGTGCAAGATGCCGATGAGAAAGCTCAGCGATTCCTTCAGGGACTTGTCTTGGAGCTTCAGAGCTTTGTGACCGCTTCTGACCTGGAGACATATCAGAAGGTCCTGGTTGCCGCGAGACGGCAGGAGTAGAATTTGAACCAGA